>CM066193.1:46207902-47415097 GCA_033675215.1 Rhodiola kirilowii
TATAATATATATATATATATATATATATATATATATCTAATTTACTGTGATCTACTAATTTTAAATGAGTTGACGTCAATGTCAAGGTTTAGAGAAGATAAGATATTATTATGATGAATAAACGCGGTGCAATCAAGTGCTCATCAGCCGCTGGTATTTCCAAAAAACCATGGCTCCATGGATTAAGTGGACCATAGTTATCTACCCAAACCGCGTACAAAACTTATATATATTTAAGCATGTTTGTGATAGAGCATTCAAAAGGGTGTTCAAATCAATCAACATAATTTGAGCTTGAACTCTCAGAAGAGAAGAATGATCAGTTACTTGAGCAAAGTGTGCATGGCAGCAGCGAGTACTGTGGCTGTGGTGGAAGGTTGTCAGGCCGGACAGGGTAAAGGGTTCGGCCGGGGCTTGAGCATGAGGGCAGGAAATATGGGATACTTGCCGAGTGGGCAAGGACGTAGATCGAAGGTGGGGGATGGAGTGAGGAATGAGAATAGGGAGACTGATGATGATTGGAAATGTGTTATGTACTTGAATTGTTGGATTCAAAGCTAATGTATGATGTCTCTTTTGTAATGTGTAAATTAGTAGAAAAAAAAAGTGAGCATTTGATTAGGAAAATTTGAATATAGAAAGTGAAAACATTACGACTAACCTGACATTGTCCATGTAATTTTTGAGGTGTTGATTTTTGTGACGTCTTCTCTTAACATCCGATGGTGTCCTGATGAACGAAAAGGATATGTATATACAATTCCGCCGCTAGATCCGGATTATTTTTAAGTGTGCAAGAAGAAACTTCTCACGATAGCACAAATCTGAGTATTACTCTGATCCAAGCACACTCAAGTATTAACTGTGGAATTCTGGTGTAATTCCATGCTTTAGCACCGGTATGATCGCACCCATCGAGTGAGTGTACTGGCACATCCTGACTACCTTAAGCTATTCAAATAGTCACCCTGCAAAAATCACACTTATGAACCAGAAAATGTACAAGAAAAATAGACTTATTTGTGCTCAGGGGACAACATGAATAAACCATAAATGTCTCTTGTCCGCACGACATCAAGTTTTGAGATGATAACAAGGAGCCCGTACCCTGCTATAATAATGGCTCGCACGTCGCACACTCTGGTCCACTTCCAGCCAATTTCATTCAAGAAGCAAATAGCAAAACCCAACTAACAATCATATAGACTATGGCCAAACTAACTACACGATAAGTAAAGAGTCTATATACCACCATTCCTCAGGAATTGATGAAGGAGAGTCGTTCGGCTCGGCACGTGCCCCCTGAATTCCAGCGATACCCCCAATCATGTCGTCCTGCATCCTTAAACACCAGGAAATGATCAGACAAACAAAATGATATATGTAATTTACTTTACTAGAGGAATCAGCAAACATAAACTATTTTTCATGGGTTACTTCGTGGAAAAATCCAGCTTTGTAATTTATGCGACCAACTGCAGAACTAGAAAACTGCTGTAGTGTAGTTCTTTAGGTAAAAATAAAAATATACACAATAGGATAAGATTCGGGATTTAGGGCTGCCAGATTCCACTTATCAAATTATGGAATCGGTTGCTGGATGGAGATAATTTTCTGATGAGTTTTTTCACATCAGCCCCATCAGTTTCCGCTACTTGATTAATGTTTTCCATGTATGGAGAGCGGGTGATTTTTTTCCGTCCAGTGTTGCTGCTGCTTATTGCAAATAAAGTAGAAATCACAATCTTTCGGTTGGATGCATTTACTTCGCTTGGATCCAGTTGTTGGAGAAGTAAGCCGATGCTGTGGTCATCTTGAGAGAGCTGTTTTAGATTCTTTTGTACTGAAACCATGCTTTGGAGAGACTCAGATGCCATGTTTTGAACCTCAAATGACTTGGCGCTGAGGAACCGGATGAGCTCAGGCATGAACCCAGCTTCACCCATTGCCTTCCTAGCTTCCTCAGATACACCACAAAGCCTGTACACAGACTTCAACGCCATTTCTTGAATTGAAACGTCTCCGTTTCGAAGGATATAAAGAATTTGATCCAAAAAACCGTTGCTGATCAGACCATTAAGAGTAACAATAGAAGAGAAGCATAAGTTGTCAATGGCTCTCAGAGCTAGTTCCCTAGATTTCCGAGAATACGACGAATGTAAATCCAAAACACGAGCTAAGGCGAGAATACCCCCTTCTTTAATAATAATCCGTCGAATAGGCTCATCCTTATACGCCAAAGCCTGAAGCAGCTCTATAGAACCCAATTGAGCAGTTTCATCTTTACACACCACAAGCTCGACCAAAATAGAAATAGCACCTTCTTCAATCATGAACCTCTTGATTTCCTCAACCTCAGCCAGATTCTTCAGAACCCCACAAGCCAAACCGACTAACTCACCACCATGATCTCCATTCGAACATATCCTCAACAAGGCAGTCACTCCACCCTGCGCAGAGACGGACCAACCGTTATCCGAATTCGCCGTCAATTTCATTAAACACCTAACACCCATCTCCTTCCCCAACTCACTCCCACTCTCCAAAACCTTAATCAACGGCCCGACAACTCCACCTCCAATCAACATACACCTGAAGTCCTCAAACCCCGCAATCAAACACAAAACCTTCGCACACTCCTCTTGAACTGCAGCCTCGCCGGAGTCCAAAATCTTCACTAAAACATTAATAAAATCCTCATCTTCAACCATCTTCACATACCTCTCATCCTCTACCATAGCCTCATTCAACAAAACCAAAGCTTGCCTCTTCATCTCCACATCCCCAATATTCAACCTACACAACAAATCCCTTACATAAAACCTCAGATCATCTCTACAAGCCCCCAACACAGGTCTGGCCACAACAATCGCTTGCTGACTCAGCAAACCCTTAAACGACAAAACCCTAGACAAGACCTTAACATAACAATCCAATTTCCCTAACACTTGATCCAAATCACTCTGCATCAACAGCTTACCACCGTAACTCAGCTCTACGCACATCCTCGCTAGGCTACAACACTCCTCCAACGCCTCCTCCGCCGCCACAACTGCTTCCACCACTTCCACCCGCTCATCGGAGCTTTCCAGTTCCACCGCTTTCAGCAATCTCTTCAGTTCGTCAAGCTTCGTCCTAATCGACTTCCATTTTCCGGAGAAAGCCCTGACGGAGGTAGAAAGAGAGAGTATCGTGGAGACCAAGTCGAGTGATTTCGCTTCAAAGGTCGGAGCTTTTTCGTTTTCGACCATGTTGTGGGGTATTAGGAGGACGACCCAGAATTCATCGACGGGGATTATGGCGAAGTACAGGAGGAATGGGTCGCTGGAGAGTGGCGGAAATGGTTAGCGGATGAGGTGGAATGGAAGAATCAAACTGACTAAAGAAAAAGTATTAAACGGTTTGACTCTCTCCTACTCTCCCTCACTTTTCTCTCTGTTGTTTTTAGGAATTTGTTTGGTTAACTTAAATTGGAAAAAAAGTGATTTTGGGATGAGAAAATGTTGTTTGCCAACAGGTGCGCAAGTAAAAATCAGTTTCCAATAACGACTTATCAAAATTAGATCGTTTTAGTATAATCATAAATTGCCGACAAGTTGGTTGAGCTGGTTGAGTTCATTAAGGGTTCAAACCCCACCGGTGGCATATTATTATTTCAATTGCATCTTGCACGTTATTTGATTGCTTGAGTCGTGGATTTCATTCCGAATGATGAAGTTTAGAGTTGTGCTTCAATAATAATACATGATGTTGAAAGAATAAGAGGGGCATATTATTCTTCCAATTATTGGAAAGTATGATTCGTCCCATCTTTGATATGAAGTCTAATGAGACTTGCGCTTTAGTGGTATATATGATGCTGCCAAAATTGTAATAGATGATAACTATGAGTTTAGATTATCTTGTACTAAAACAAAAAATCTTAAATTGAGAAATGATTATATTCAAAGTTACCTACTTTTAATTAAAATTATATAAAATTATGTTATTTCATTAATTGTTATTTTTAGTTTGGCCGCACTCAATATCATTCTCAGGATAAAATCAGATTTACATTCGAAATACCAAGTATTATAATTTTGACATCTTCATGTCTCATATCAGATTCTTTATTCCATCAATTTTTTGACCGAATCAATATATGTATATACTGGTGAAGGGTAGACAAGAATTTGTTGACTCGAGAAATGGTACTGAATGAGGAAGGTAGGATCGTTGCCGCCGCCCTCATATCATATGGAGTTACGTCATAGAGCTTGCGCCAACTTGATCGTCACGCTGTTCTCTAAATTCTTGAGCATCCTTTTGTACACTTTAGTCCTCTAGTTAACGCTCTTTATGAAGAAAAAAAAAAAACTTCAACAAAATAAATTTATGAGGCATTTAAATTTATATTCAGCTCCATGTAGTATAACTTAGCATGATTTTAACTTGAAAATCAACGAATAAAGTTTTAGATTTTTTTTTTGATAAGATGTTTTCGATTATTGATTTTATAAAAATTGATTTAAATTAACATAGATTAAGTACTTCAATTAAATCCTTAAAAAAGTACTTCAATTTCTGTAAGTAATCTGCTCTTCCTTTTTCATAATCATAAGCAGTGTTCTAAAAATCCCTGCCTAGGTGGCATTTTTTTTGAAGCCGACTCGATTTTACCCAAGTCGGAGTAACAAATCGGGCTAGCGATTACCAGCCGCCTAGGCGGCGCCTAATCGGTGATTGAGAGATTGGGCGCCGATTAATCCGTTTACTAGTATGTGTTGAAAATTATACCTATATGACTTAATTGTAATATTTGAAACTTAATTAAATGAGATGAAATTGAAACTTGTCGATTAGGGTTCGCTAAAACATTCTACAGCTTCATGCGCTGTGATTCGTGCTTCCCTTCCCCAATCTGCGTCCATCCTGAAACCAAGCTACTACTTTGCTCACGTTCGTCGTCGGATCTATCTGCCTGGTAAAAAATATTTTCGTAGTTTCTGCTCCATTGATTTCATCATGTTTTGTCGCCTTCACTGTGACTTGTGTTCTGTTTTTTCGTCAGTCTAGATTTTGATTTTTGATTTATGGCCTTTGGTGATGCTATGTAATTGGTTCAGAATACTCATTGACCATTGTATACTTGTTGCTGTGATTGGTTAGGATTAGGAGATGAAATAGTAGCGCAGATGTTGAAATTGATTTTGAAATGGATTTTTTATTTCATTACAAAACTGTTTGACATTTTAGTAGCGCAGGATTGATGCTGCTACAGCTAATGATCATAAAATGTGATCTCTTGCTCTATTTTTTCAGTTTGTATAACATAATTATATATTTGAACAACATTTATATAAATTTTTATTATTAACAAATACAAAATAATGTATAAATAGAAAATCGATTAATCCTCGCCTAGATCCCGATTAATCCTCGAGGAACCAATCCGTCTGACTAGTGCCTGACGATTTCTGTAACCTTGATCATAAGTGCTTCATAAATCTTTTTTACTGACCCAAGCTTCTCAGTGGGTGATTTTGTTCGAATACACACAAAAAAAACTAAAACTGAAAAAATGTAAAAACTAAAAAATAAAATAAAAAATAAAAAAATTATTTTCATACAACGAGACTAGAATCACTAACACTTATTCCCTCCATCTTCGTCTTTCTCTTGTGGCTAATTAGTTCTTGAAGTTCCAAAAAATACTTGTCGTATGACCTGACAAGTTCTTTAGTCGTATCCGAGTTCAAATTCTCAACAACTATCGGATGATCCTCCTCTTGCTCATCTATCCCCCGATCATCCTCCCCTTGCTCATACTCATTGACAATAGGATCATACTCGGGATGGTGCTCTTGTTGTTCTTGCTCTTGATGTGGACGATCCTCACCCACAGCGGCGTGGAGCTCGTGGTTATGTTGTGCTTGTCTTCGTGGAGGAAGAACAGTGGCGGCTCGCCGTGTGGTCTTCGTAGGAAAGATTGCATGATTGTTAAGCACCTGTGAGGGGACCTCTTGCCCTCTTTGTGCAGGAAGAACGATGTCGACTCGCCCTGTGGTATCGTTTTGCATAGTAAAAATCGTAGAATTGTGAAGCACCAGTGAGGGGATCTCTTGCCCGAAGTCTTGACTAAGGTGAATGATACTAATGCTTGTTTATAAAAATATCTTAATAGATTTGAATGATATATTATATTTATTTTATTTTACGTTATTTATATTTTGTATATTATATAAAATTATTAAAGAACCAAATTTGAATAAAATAATGATATATTTTATATATTATATGAATGGAATTTTTTAAATCTTGGGGTGACACACGTCGCGTGTAGCGTCCGTAATAATAAGATGAGACAGTAGACAGTTAGAGTACTATAATGTTAGGAGACTATTCGTATACGTGAGGCTTCGCTATTACTGTTCTGTCATCACATCTGCCAGCTTTTTCACTTGGACGCAGCCTTGTTACAGTATTCCTTGTAATTCCAAACTCATTGTGGTTTATTCACCATGAGTTTGAGAGGAACTGTTAGGAAACTATTAGTATACGTGTCTCTTCATGTTACGGTTTCTTCATATGTCAATACTGGAGATATCGTCCATGTGGTGGTGGTGTGCAGCCACTCACTACACCAGAATACACCTGATGCGACAGTCATTGATGTAGTCGCATTAGTAGATGTCGCATATGTCTTCTTATCCGACACTCATTTCTTTAAGCTGTCGCATAAGCATTCATATGCGACACCACTTAAGTGACACACCTTTGATTGTCGCGTAAGACGACATATGCGACAAACGTCTTAAGTGACAACCCTATGATTGTCGCGTAAGACATAATATGCGACAAGCGTCTTAAGTGACAACCCTATGATTGTCGCGTAAGACATAATATGCGACAAGCCTCCTAAGTGACACCCTATGATTGTCGCATAAGACATAATATGCGACAAGCCTCTTAAGTGACAATCCTATGATTGTCGTGTAAGATGTCACATGTGACAATACCTAAAACGCCAATGCAAGTGTAGTCAAATAAGAATATTTACATTTCTTAAAAAATAAGATAAAAATAAAAACGCAACTAATTGTTCTTGGGGGGAGACATATTTTAATTTCAATTATTAAATTTATACACAAAAACGACACAAATTTTGCACATGTTCACAAATTCAATTTGAATAAAAATTAAAAATATTGAAGAAACAAATACACGTGTAAACTTTTTTGATGAACAAATCAAAGCCAAGTTGCTCATCAAAAAAAAATCAAAGCCAAGTTTTTTTGTTTGATGAACAAATCAAAGCCAAGTTTACTCAAAAGAAAGGCATTATTGCAAACTTTCAAAAAAATAAAGCCCAAGTCTCCTCAGCCCTTAGGGTTTCATCGTTTCACTTCCTTCCGTGTTTCTCCTCGCGCAGCCGAAAACTCTTCATCCTCCCTCCTTCGTTTTTCCTTTCGCCTCTCGTCGTGCGTTCGTCTCTCCCTTCAATTTTCACCCACGTTCGAATTGCTGACGACAGAGGACTTGAGTCGATTCGAATCGAGCTGTGGAACTTTTGTCGTTGTCGTGAATGGAAGCGATACGGAAGCAGGCGTCGAAGCTTCGAGAACAAGTCGCCAAGCAGCAACAGGTAGGCTTTGCTAATTGACGCGGGACGATGGAGCCCTAATTTGATAGTGGATTCGGATTTTGTTTGTATATCTGCGTGGATTGATCCATAGATTGGTGTCTGTGATTTGATCTTAGCGTTGTGTTTTTGTAGATAATCTTAGATGTTGGCAAAAGCGATGGTTCCAGTGAAATGATACTGAATTTGTTGATTTTATTTTAATTCGTGTTGTTACTCTTGCTGGCATTGCTGAGTGTGTTTGGAAGGAAAAGTTATCATGTTTGATATGAGCAAATTTTTTATTTGTGTTAGACAATGATGGGACTGATTGAACACCAAGTCGATGACAGCCATGATATGCTGTTATTTAAAGGTAAAAAGTGATTTATGAGATAGTGTAGTAGTAGTAGTAGTAGTGGGATTTAGTGATTTTGGATGTTGAGATATAAGGAGTTTACTTTCCGAAGGAATCATGTGTTAGTGTAGAGATATCTTCCTGCTGTTGCAATGGCATTTTGTTTAAGGTAGTTTACCACCTGTGATGCTTTGTTTGACCTTTTTTTTCTTTTTCTGCAGTGGTGTTTCTGGAGAAGGATCTGGTGTAACCATTAAGAGCACCACCCCTGCAGAAGAAATTGCAACACCACATGTTGCAGATGCTAAGATATTGTCGTGGTTACAAGATTTCCTAATCCAATATGATATACTTACATATCATAGTGTTAGAGGCTGTTTTTTTATTGAAAAATATCTATTTGATGTTTGACTTCTTCATAATATCAGGCTGCACCTGTTGAGGAGGACTTCTTTATAGTGTTAGATCAACAGAACTTATGTTGATTCAAGGCGATGAAGTGGATCATGTTTAAACAAGTCCTGATATAGCAGTGAGGCTGGCTTCCGGGGAGGGTCCTAGTGAACTGATAGCTGCTGTAATTTTCTTGAAGCTTCAAGGAGGAAGAAGCAATATGATATAGCAAGTAGTGAAGACAAAGAAGGCTCTCTATTACTGGAAAAAATAAATAATACTTTTGTTGATATGGAAACTTTGTAGTTTGCACATTAAAAGCTACATCATGTATGCAATATTATATTTTTGTTGAATACAAAGTATTTTAAGAAGAATGTATAATTATTAATGTCTATTGTTACACAAATAAATATATAATTATTAATGTATTATCATTTTAAAAAGATCTTATGCGACTGTAGATTTACTCAGGGGACAGTTTGGTATACAGTCACTTAAGATATCTCTTATGTGACAGTGGTTCTCTGCAACTGTCGCATCTAACTTATGCCACATAGGGTTACGCGACGCAGCTTTTGCGACACTTTTACAGTCGTATAAGCCTTATGCGACATTTTTCGCACTTACGACACTAAAATTTGACTGTCGCATCAGGTGTATCATGGTGTAGTGACTAGTACATCACCGCCCACCCAACGCCAATAGCTTCCGCAAATTGAGTCCTAGTTTTTTTTCTTTTTGAACAGTAACCAACCAAATCCTTATTCTCCACCACCATAAAATAGCCAGCCATTCCTGTCAACCATGGATTCGATCTGTGATTTCATTCTAGCTCGTCGCCATGACCTTCTCCAACCAGCTTGAGATAGTCAGCTGACTCTTCAGTTTAATCAGAATGCCTAGGCGCCATGCATGTTGTCGTGGTGGCATCTAAAAAAAAATAAAGGGGATCGGCTGTCAAAGCAAAGTTGCTGGGGTTTAAGTTGTTGTTTTTTCATGAAAAGGAAAGGCAAGAAGAGTTCAAAGAAAGAGGTGATAGGGTTTCGGTTGTCAAAGGTTTATGATTTTTTTGTTTTTGAGTTTGTATTGTCTTAAAAAAAAAGGAATCGAAGTGAGAAGTTGAGCCGACCCAAGAATTTCAATTCAAAGAGGAAAAAGGACCTAAGAAAGAAAAAGAAGAAGGCTGAAGATGGATGGCAGCCGATGATTTGAAAAGTGTCCATCAGTGTCGGTTGTTTGCTGTAAGAAACAATAATTTTTTCAACCTTTTCCGGTCGCGATGATGTTTCCGATCTCTTTTCCACCGTTGCTTTTCGGTGTGCTCTCGATCGATGCTTTTTCGATCTCTTTCGACTGAATGTCCGTCTCTTCCCGAAGGATCAGTTTGTTTCTCAACATCTACAATTGCACGGGAGACTTTAGCTTGGTCTATTTTGTCATCACATCTGTCAGCTTCTTCCCTTTGACGCAGCCTTAATACAGCATCAATTTTTGTCATTCCAAACTCATCGGGGGGTTTATCCACCATGAGTTCGAGAGAGGATGTTAGGGAGACTATTAATTAATATATGTGTCTCTTCATTCCTCATATCTCAATAATGTACTATATACAGGCTGTTTTACATCTTATCAATACAAGCTCTCTATTCATCTTTTCTAACTCAAAAGTAAATCTCACCGAGGTGCATAAAAGGAAGTTGGTACCAGGGACGAATCTAGGAATTTAAAGGGACCCGGGCTGACTTTTTTTTGGCCGACCAAATAAGATAATAATCTCCTTGGCCGAATCTAGACAAGTTAATAGATGTAGTCTAGTGGGAAAACAATCTCATTTTGCTCAACATGACCACGGTTCGATGCCCAACAAAAATAAAGTCTAATATTTTTTTTGTTCCTAAGCTTGTGTTTGACAGTTAGAATAAAACTAATACAACTTCTGCAACCTCACATCCAAACAGCACTGCAACCCCACATCCAAACATGTATCTTCACCTTCATTTGGTCTGTGTGGTCTCTCGGAGGTTCATGCCAAACATGCATCTTCAACCTTCATCTTGGTCTGTTGTTTTATCTCTGTGGAGCGTCTCTCCCCCCAGAAAATTATGAAAATACTTACTCTAGCTGTGCTGTATTCAATTCTGGTAAAGTTTGAATTTTTTTTTCGCTCAAATTTCTACCCGGGCTGCAGCCCGGGTTAAAACAGCCTGGCTTCGTCCCTGGTTGGTACTTGGCTACTTGCATTACAGAAAGCTCTCTTCGGCAAGGTCATATTCCAAGTGTCAGGAAGGGCAATCGCATGAAGAAAAAAAAAGGAGGTAAGAATAAACACAAATTAGAGGCTGAAGAAATAGATTTATTATAAACTTTATATGAAAAGTTTGAATGAAGAAGATAGCATGCAAGTAACGATTAGTAAATCGAATTTAGATTCTATAGTGGTATTGTAAATTTGAACCTTACCATTGAGGGGGTCGAAGTCGAACACAATTTTTGGTGGCCTCGGCCATATGTTGTTGGTATTGGAATTTCATGAACGCGGAGCCAAAACTATAACGAGTTCAGTGAACTGCAATGCTGTCGTTGCTTCTTTTGAAAAAAAAAACAAACGGGTAAACATTATAAACATCAATTTCACGACCTCAATATTCTACATGAGACTAATCCATATAGTTCGTATCAATCTCGCAAACTATATATTGTTTGTGAGATCAATCCGTATACTTAGTGAGTTTGGTGTATCGATCTGGTTGAGGTGATTGTTTGAGAATGACGAAGATTTTTTGGGTACCCATGAGACTATTTACGAGGTTTTGACCAAACAAATTTGATTTTGGAAATCTATGCGCTTTTTTAGAAGATTTGATATCGTCTGTCACTCATATTTTAACTCGTTTGCCCTTGGTACCTTTTTATTAATAAAATATGTGTTTAATCATTTGAGGCTTGAGCTGATAAAGTTGAGATCACGTGAGAAGAGTCATATATGTGAAAAATAAGAAAAAAACACAATCATTATATTACAATAACAAACGGTCAAGATTAGTGCAAATTTAATTTAGAATTCGTATTATTTTTATTACTAATTGCAGTTAAAGGGTAAATTAGGAAGATAAGAAAAATATCAAACCTAATTTCTCAGATCTCGCCGTAATCACAACCCACGAAATTGAAAACAAAATCTGAAATATATGCTTCTCTCCCATCCAACATCATCGTCGCAGCTCCGATTCTCTCTCAAATGCGTAAGAGTTTCTCCGTCGTCGCCACTCGATTCTCTCCCATCCAACATCATCGTCGCCGCTTCGATTCTGTCAAAAGGATTGTCGGAATCTCATCCGCCATTCAGATCATCCCGGATTTCCCTAAACCAGGTTCGTACGGCTGCTTATTGTATTGTTTACAAATTTCGACGATAACCAGTTTGAAAGTTTTAAGCTTTGAGCTAATTGGGTTTATATAGGCGCATATCTTAAATTGCAGACAAAATTGTCAGTAAAAAAACAAGAATTACTTAACTCTTGATGTCCTAGGTTTTCAATTTGTACTACTTAACAGTTTACAGTTAACCCTCGCATTTGGTTTTTGTGGAACAACAGTGGAGAGAAAATTGAAACCGAAAGTGGTAGTAAAATTCTATTTATGATATGATTTAAGGTTTGAGTTGTGCATTTGATTGGCAGTCATCTTGAAGAGTAGGTTTGAGCTATGGATTTGATTACTTTGTGTGTGTTTGTCTGAGCGGAATGATTACTTTCAATTATATTCTTGAATTTCAGTGCTGTTTTATTAACTTTAAACTGCGTAGTACCACATAAATAAATGTTACACATTTATAAATAAACTGTAAACTGCGTAGTACCACATAAATAAATGTTACGCATTTATAAATAAAACTGTAAACTGCGTAGTACCACATAGGTAACTGCGTAACATTTGGCTAAATGTTACGCATTTCATATCGATTACTGATTACTGTTGCAGACGTGGTGAATGTATTTTGAACTTTCTCCCTCGGCTTATTCTGTATCCCAACCCGTCTGATCTGCTGAATGGGGAGGCTGCTGCTCTGATGATGCGTGATAGACCTGCTTATGACCTAAGAGTGAAGGGTATGCGCACTTAAAAATTGCTATCAAAGCTTGCTTTCAATTCCAACTCATTGTTTCTATGGTTTATGCTGGTAAAAGCTTCAAATTTCTCTGCAATTGAGCATGCACCATTTATTTCTATGTTTACGATTGCAATATTCATATAGCTGTTCTCCTTTCTGTACTTCTTTTACTTGAGAAAAACGTACCGGTGCTCACTTATAATGGTATCATCACTATTTTTATTTATTTGTTGCAACAGAATACTGTAAAAAATATGCCAAGCCAGAAGATGCAGCTGCTCCTGAAGAGATATCCAGTGATGAAGAGCTGAGCGAGGATGAGTATAATTCAGGGGATGAAGACATAGCCGGACATGCTGATCCTTAAATGCACTAAACTAAACTACTCCGCTCTTCCTTTCACTATCTCTGTACATGGTCTGGCCTACTCAAAAAAAAGAAAAAAAAAGTAGAAATCTCCCATCCCAGTGATGAATTATCCTTTGAAAGATTCAAGTCTTTCAAAATATTGTAATGTGGTGTCTGTTGTTGTTGACTTATTGTAATTTATGTAATCAACTTTCATGTAAGCAAATGATTGTCCTAATTTAAAATGAAGTCTCAACTACATGTGCATTCTGTTGTGGCCTGTCAGAGTCTTTCATATGCAGGTTAGTGTATCAAGCAGTGCAGAGACAAACGGACCATTTGTTCATGTTTAAAATGCGTAAGATTTAATGTAAAATGCGTAAGACTTAAAGTAAAATGCGTGAGATTCTTGGTAAAATGCGTAAGATTTAAAGTAAGATGCGTAAGATTCCTGATCTATTACAAAAGCTACGTAGACAACTACTACACATTAAACAATTCGTGCTTGGAAACGAAGGATTTGAGGATGTTCTCCAGCTTTGTCGGATCGTTAAAGCCTTCTTTTACTTGCATGTCCAATGTAATCGTTCTTTTCTTCCAATAAACAAATGCTGATTTCTCTTCAACAATGCCCTATTGGCTCAGGCTCCTGCACAGAGATCCAGTCCATCAACATTAATATCATATTTGAAATCACACATAAAACATCTTCAAATAATCAGGTATCAATAACTAACTATCATGTCAAAAATTCTAAACTCAGCATAGCCTTATTACCAACCTATACATATTCTGCAGGTCCTGAATATTGAATCAAAATGTTATTACACTGATTTCCTACACATCTGACTTCCAGCAAATAGAATAATGGAATAAATTTGAATTTCAATCAATTAAATAATTCCACTGGAAAAGAAATTTCATCACGAGACCATTCCTACAAATAAAGCTAACTTATTCAACAAAAGACTGAAACAGTTTCTCAAATAAAATCAAACCAAACCCTATCAATTGCAGATCATAGATCTATCAAAATCAACAACAAAAATTAATCAAATTAAACCTAATACATAAAAAGGGAAGAAAATCAGACATAAAGACCTGGCTGAACTTGGTCTCAAGTGCTTGGTTAACTTCTTCAAAGGTCCGACGCAGCGTCGCGAACTCTTTCCGAGCCTCATAGGAGACCAACAGCTTTGCCAAGCCATCCCAATCGATCGGGTTTGCCCTTCGGTTTCTGAAATGGGCCGAGTTTGGCGGTGCGAGAACGGTCGCGATGGGAGGAGATGAGGACGGCCGAGATGATTTTTTTTGTTCTCAATTTGGAAGAAAGGAATCAATACCCAAATGACTACTTTACCCTCAAATACGATTTTAATGCATAAAAATAGGCAGATATTAACGAAAATTAAGAGCCTTCCGATTTAAGATCTAATGACTGTTATTATTTCTTATTTCTCATAAGAATTATGATCCTAACTCTGAGCTGATAAGTAAAATTCAATGTAATATCAATGACGTCGTTTGAAGTTGAATAGGCACCAGAGTCTTTTGTATTGTACTTAAATTTCATGTTTTTAAGTTTAAAAATAAAATTAAATTAAATTCAGTACAGTTAAATACAGTTTAGTATAGTTATATAAAGTTAAGTAAATATTTTTCAAATTTCAATTTTGTAATTCAGTTTGATCTCAATATAAATTGATCATTTTTATTTTTATTTTAAATTTAATTTCAATCAAGTAAAATATAGTTAAATTAAGTTTAATACAGTTAAATTAAATTAAAATAAAATAAATTAAGTTAAGTTAAGTTCAGAAAAATTAAGTAAGGTTAAATAAAATTAAACAAATTTAAATTTGAATTTTTTCAACTCAAAAGAACAGCACCTACGGAGTGGCAAGACAAATAGTGACTGTATCCTCAAATGGGAATGGAAAATGAACATATGATCGGAAAGTAAGTAAATAAAGAGGAGAAGAAGCGATGAATTGAAGCAGTGGCATAGTCGGCCCCTTAGCTGCTTGTATACTTCACATATTCCGAGTTGGGAAAATAGGCTCACCTCTCTGAGTGTCCGATACAACAGCTATGTATAGCTTTTGGAGTCTTTTTTGGGTGTTTGTTCACAGATGTGTGCACTAGTTCTTGCGAGTTGCTTTCAGTCCAAGGTGGTACGCTCACTTTCATAGGCGTGAGGCAAAGTGGAGCAGCCGACTGTTCTTAATCAGGATTATTTTTATTGTCTGTGCTGCTCCCAGCTAGATGGATTTTCTTAGTTTTTTAAGTCCTCTATTATGCATTTCTATAGAGCTGACATGCTTTACTTGACAGGAAGCAGATGAATTGCAGAACACAGGAGTAGCAGCATCAAGAAATGAAGGCCAGAGCTTATGTGAAGACTGTAGGAAATAAAGCTATTGAAATCAAATAAACAAGAGAACTTGAATAACGTTACTTGATTGACGATCTCCGAATTACTCCGATTGTGCCGTGGTATGAAGGCCACTGACTTAGAAGCGAATTTCGCCACTACCGGTACAGGTTCTCAAGTGACGAACGCCCCCCAAGGTTAACACAATCCTCCTCCGAATCCGTGCACCCGAACTCGGAAGGTGGAACTGCTCAAGCACTGCTCAAATCTCTGAGGGTTTTTCCTCTCTTATTTTGTGTATATGAGAATACAAGAAACTCAAATATATATACCCCTTCATCACACGTCCAAACTAAATTAATTAGGAAATATTTCCTAAAATTTAGTTGAGTGAAGATAATGTTACCTAAATCCTATAGATATATATCTCGTAGGAATAATAGGTAACAACCGGATATTTATCTTTTGCATTATATTCAACAATCCCCCACTAATGCAAAAGAGTCCGAGACCTAGAGATTCTGAGCAGTACGTAGAAGGCTTAGTACTTAAATGTTAGTATCCAAAGGTTTGAACTAACACATAGTGGAGTGGGGTGTTCAATGGTCTAGAGAGTGTCCAAAGGATTGAACTCCTAGATTATTGAAGGGACCCGACAACACGCACATCACCTTCAAAGCTTGAGCAATTCCTCGATAACACAGCCACTCATCTTGGGACTCTAAGTGAACGCTCTAGAGAGATATCCCATCACTCATAGAAGGAGGCTATCCCTTCACATTCACCGCAGGTGTTCCACGAACATTAAGAACATTTAAGTTCAACCTTCCATCTATATAACTCACCGATCATCTCACGACACCACTAACTCGAGTGGTCTATGTCTGTGAGGCTAGTTATAATAGATCTTCTCATGACACCATTAACTCTAATGGCCTCGGTCTATGAGGATCAGAAAAGAAATCACCGAATTTACAAGAGCATCTCATGACATCACTTAGACAAGTGACCTCGGTCTATAAGGCTAATCAAATAAACCACCATATCTGCAAGAGCATCTCATGACATCACTTAGACAAGTGACCTCGGTCTATGAGTCTAATCAAAGAAATCACTGTATCTACAAGAGCATCTCATGACATCAGTTAAACAAGTGACCTCGGTCTATGAGGCTAGATACATCAAAAGCTTTAAGCTCATACTCATCATCCAGTTCGGGATGGCTCACCACACACATGTATAATATTTCTCAAACACATACCTCTTGATGACTCAAGTACCTTCCTCCTGTCGAAGATCCACCAGGTTCTTCTCCATTCTCACAAAATATAGAGAAACCACACCATTCACAGTAAACTGTCTTACAAACTCAGGTGTGACACGAAAGTGCCTCTTCCCATTATACACGTTGTTCTTTGCCACATCTATGGCGGCTTGCAAATCCCAAAGTATAGGCACAGAAGGAGTCAACTACCCCCACAATGGAACGCCTGCCAATAAATTTCTCAACCAATCGGCCCCCAACTTTGTAAGATCTCTCAACTGTCTGTCACCCAATTTGCATCACAGTACATTGCTCGATGCCTGCGCATACTTCATCCTTCGTGTCAGGAACTACAAACACAAGGGGTCACTCCATATAGGTTTGATAGAAATCTAACTTGAGCCCGCTCCATCTCATCCAATCATGCAATTTAAACCGAATTAAATAGGGTTAGATTGCCATAAACCAATAGGAACACATTTAATCAATTATGATTAAATCGAAAAGTCAATAAATTTACTCATCATCAAATGAGACCATAAACCAGATAATGATTTAAACAATTCTATTTAATCAATTAAATGATTAACTTCTGAATGGAATATGATTTAATCGAACCTGATTGAACCAACCTTCCCTTCCATTGAAAACAGCAACGCCTCAAGCGATGCATCACACTATCTCCGAAGATGATGAATAACATGTCAAGTAGTTCCATCCACAACTTTGGATGTGCATGATGCTCTGACTATTGTTTTCGTTCGAGTACCAAAGCCTCCACAACTCTCAAACCTCATCGGCCAAGCTTGTATGGACAGACATCAAGATAGACCTCAATGTCTGATCCACACTAAAAACTGGGTTTCGGTGTCCACATCAAAACTTCACCTCATAGCGCAGCGAACGCTATCAACATCTCATTTGAGCACCTCTATGCCCACATCTCAATGTTTCAACCTCTGAGCAACAAATCACAAAGAACAGAAGCCACTGTTTCCTTTTGGGAGAGCCATCCAGAGAGTACTTTCATTCGAGTTGAATCCAAGGAAGTGAATGACAAACTACTCAACATAAACTATACTCCGCAAGATCAACTTAAGTCAATTTCCCTAAACTCAACCCCAACAATCCAACAAAAGCAGACAAACAATTTATGATATAATTTATGTACTCATCTTGTCTGCTTAAATCACTCTTCATGCTTCTGTACATCTGGGAATGGCCCTTGACATGGGATATGGTGAGGCCTCTTTCATCTATCAACTAAAGCACAAACTTTGGTGCAGCCTTGACTTCTCAACCAAGTCTGCAAACAGCTTGAACAACGCAACTGTGAAGCTCACGTGTCAATTGGAAGCATGAACTTTAATGAGTCGAACCAAATTGCACGTCCAAATTGAGACTGGTCGAATCGAAACCGAACCAAACAAAACGATTCAATGTCACCAAATTTATTCTCAATCACAAAACCAAATTAGGGTTTCTTCTTCGATAACTACCAAACATAGCAGCAGCCTCTCCATGAGCTGTACTGTTTCTCTTAATTTCAAAGTTGAGCCAAAATCGAATCACCAATAGAAATCAATTAGGATTTCTTTCCAAACCAAGCAATAGACATCAAGACACTTTAACAGTATAAAATTGAAGCCTTCAAAATCCATTGTCCAAGAAGTCTTCCAATCGTCACATTCATTGATGTACATGCGATTTAAACCAAAACGCAATTGATTAGTGAATCATGTATCTCAATATTCTCATATTGATTTCAATAGTACAAATTCGCTTCTAAATTGTAGGAAATAAAGCTATTGAAATCAAATAAACAAGAGAACTTGAATAACGTTACTTGATTGACGATCTCCGAATTACTCCGATTGTGCCGTGGTATGAAGGCCACTGACTTAGAAGCGAATTTCGCCACTACCGGTACAGGTTCTCAAGTGACGAACTCCCCTCAAGGTTAACACAATCCTCCTCCGAATCCGTGCACCCGAACTCGGAAGGTGGAACTGCTCAAGCACTGCTCAAATCTCTGAGGGTTTTTCCTCTCTTATTTTGTGTATATGAGAATACAAGAAACTCAAATATATATACCCCTTCATCACACGTCCAAACTAAATTAATTAGGAAATATTTCCTAAAATTTAGTTGAGTGAAGATAATGTTACCTAAATCCTATAGATATATATCTCGTAGGAATAATAGGTAACAACCGGATATTTATCTTTTGCATTATATTCAACAAAGACTGCAGAAGAAATACTTTCTCTGTTGGGGCCTGGCAGGCTTGGAGGCTTTTACAGGAAGCAGCTGGGGAGATTTGTATTGGGTCGTGTGCGTGTGTATTTAGTTGTTGTTGATTGTCTCATTGTTTACTTTGGTGAGTCTGCTGTGAAGTTGTCTTGATCAGGTTTGTTTTATTGTTGTTTAGGTGTTAATTTTAGTAAATCAGGAGTTGTCGAGTTGTGTTGATTGATTTGAGCTCCTGATTAATATTGGATTATATTTAAATGTGTTGGTCCCAACCCAGGATGTTTTGTTGTTAATCTCTGTGCCGTTTCCATCACACACACAAAAAATACTACTAAAGCTTCTAAAGCATAAAACAAAGGAGCCAAAAGATGAGCTCTAAACGAGCTTCACTTCACACTTGCATTAAAAGTGCAACAAAGTCGCATTTGTGAGATTCCCAATGAGCACATCTTCTAATCTTTTTCTTCTTTTTTTGGTGTTTCGACTCTTAAAAGTACTTTATAATCCTAAACAAACAAAAAGCACATGTCAATGATGCATATCATTAGTCTATAATTATTACCCTTTTAACCAACTCTTAATTGTGACCCTACAAATTGACCTCACCCTTGTTAATTATTTGAAAATGAGCTTTGCGAGTTTGGTGAGTTGGAGCTTTCACTGCCAGCCGATATACATCAATTTCTCTCTATCTCCAGTCGGTTTGAACCGTATTTGGTTATTGATTTAAGGTCCTGTACTCTCGGACAAGGAATTTATTTTATAATAAGTGGTTTGGTTCTAACAAAGTTAGTAGTATGGAAGGAAAATTTGAAAGAAAATGCATTTGGTGTTCAGTTTGCTATCTGAAATGTAAGCAAAACAAGGTCCTGTCTCAGTTAGCTATCTAAAATTTGAAAGAAAATGCATTTGGTTCTAACAAAGTTTTCTGATTACTACACTTATGGAGCCCACTTGCTTATTTGGGCCAGTTTTCATGGGCCGAGACAAAACAGGCCCAGTATGCAGAAGCCGGTTGATTCTGCTTCTATATGGAGGGAGCTACTTTGCTAGCAATAATGCTGAGCTATACACAGTCTGGATCTGGAAGGTAGTTGATCACTACTGTTTATTCATACTCATCATGATATCTTAGAGATGGAGAAAAACAGTGACTGTTAGAATTGGTAAATGGAAGCATGGGATGGATATTAGAACACAACATGTGATTTTTAATGAGGACATCGCATTTTGTTTTGTTGCGGAACTGTAAAGCAAACAACGATTTCTTTTTGAGTTATTCAGTTCGATGGAGCACGCTACCTAGTCTAGTTCTAGTCTACATTATCATGTAAAGAACTATCAGTACGGTGTTGAGAAATACTGAGTATATATGTTTTTTTTTATAGAAACAATGGTTTTAGGACATTGCTCATTGCAGAACCGTAAACGAAACAATGGTTTAATTTCCTTAAGAATCATTTCAGGTAGCGCTATCGTCTCATAGATATACATTTCCATCTAAAGAATTACCAGTGCTATGTTGAGTACTGTTATGGAGTGTGTAATTTTAGAATACAACAATTTTAGGGCATTGTTCGTTGCAAGACAATAAATGACCTAACAATAAGTTCCTTAATTATTACAAGTTTTTGATCAGTTAGATAGCGCTATTGTCTCAAATGGCTCTACACTTCAATCTATAAAAACTATCATCATGCATGAGAATTATGAAGTATATGACTTTAGAACACAAAGGTTTTAGGACGTTGCTCATTGAAGATTGGTAGTCAAAAACAACGGTTTCCTTAAGGATCATTCAGCTAAACGCTATTCTCTCTTTAGTAGATATATATTTCCATCTAAAGAACTATCAGCGCTATGTTGAGAATTATGAAGTGTGTGATTTTAGAATACAACGGTTTTAGGGCGTTGTTCGTTGAAGAACTATAAATGAAACAACGATCGAGTTCCTTACAAGTTATATATTCAGTTAAGATTTGTCGTCTCTCCTCTCTCTCTCTCTCTACATCTCCACATCTAAAGAGTTAATCAGCATAAATAATGGTGTTGAGAATTATAGCGCTTGTAAGTTTCTTTCATGGTTGCTCATTAATTAGGTGATATATATGAAGTGTTCAATGAATCTTATAGCAGCATTTAGAAGCTTAATGAATTTTGCGAGCTGAGATGCAATAACTCCATTGCCTCTCGCACTTTGCAAGCAATATACATACGAACACCAGCAAAAATAATTAAGTTGATAATAAACATCATTATGAAAGAACCAACGACTAGCTAGGTCTCATGACACAAACATGTTCATCTGCATTATCATCTCCAATGAACTGTCTGAAGACCTAAGCAATACTGATCAGAAATTATGAAAATACTTAATTTAAGGAGCCCCTCTAACCATCAGATCATACTCTAAATGACTAGTCAGTCCTACCAAACAAACCCTAAACTTCTATCAAACAAACCCTTTTTCATTTTGACATCCACACACACAAACTTGCCGCCTTTTGTACACATATACATAGCAGATGTGATCACTGGCTTGCTTTACGATCTACCTCAGTTGGACGCATCAACGGTCTCCGTGTCCAATCCTTTTCGCTGCAGCATCCTCCAATCTATGTCTACCTCATCGGTGAACAGCTGATCAACCGACACATCAGCCAGATTCCGATCAATCCTCGGCTTGACAGACCTCTTGGGTGCACATGGAGCTTCAGGCTCCTCTTCGGCCTCATGTAGATTGATAGAGTTTCAAAACACTATCAATTTTTTGGTTGGAGATAAACAGTCAAAGTGCAGCTTTTTCGCCATCAAAGCCTGCAGCAGGTAGAAATTTAGCAAGATATATGGATTTTTTTTAATCATCAACCGAGAGTGTGGTTTCAACAAATCTGAGACTTACAGCTTTTTTGAACGTCTTGCTTACGAGTATGAGCTGCTTCAGATCTTCATGTTCGACGTTTGCACAAAACCTTTATCTGCAAATTAAAAAAAAAAGTCTCACCAATTCAAATCAACAAATGAGTAACCAAAATCGAATCTTTTCCAGCTAAATTCAGATTCGAATCCTCACCAGAACTGCCTCCGGAAGCATCTCTATCCTCGACAACAACGTCCCCTCGCCAGTACATTTCATGTTAGCACCGCATTCTCCGCCACCATTTCTGCAAACGCGGAATTCAGCAAAACTCTAGCTACCTCGGGATTGCTTCCTCTCTCTCTCTCTCTCTCTCAACAAAACCAGACGTTGAAAAAAGTTGAATTGAATTCACTCCAACTGGGTACAAAGATAGGCCGGAGCAAGTACGTAACCGCTTTAAGTTAACTCAACTCAATCCTTCCGTTCTGGACTCGGGTTAATTTAAGCCGGCACGCAGAAAATCAAATTAAAATCAGAATTAAAATCGTAAAAAGGCGGTTTATAAAATTAAAATCGATTTATTGGAGGGAATCTGTGTTGGATATTTTAGGGTTTATGAGTTGTGTAAACCTATTAAGATTGTCTTGTAAAGAAACAAAACAATTTTGTATGCAAGATCCACTGTTTCTATTTTTGTGAATCGACGCACATGTATTTGAAAATGGTTTCTATTTTCTGAATCAACGCACGCATTTGAAAACGGTTGCAAACCGTTTAATGATGTCGATTGGAATATTTGCAAGATAAAAATAGACTGTGAGTGGATTTTGAATTATAGAAGAAATATAGATAATTTCGACAGAAGCAAAACTCAGTTTTGCAACAGAAGCAAAATCCAATTTTCTTCCTCAATTGTTTAATCATTCTGATTGGTTTTCGATTTTGGGTTTGCTCCAAAATCTAGTTTCTTATTCCAGTGCAAAACACTTGTTTTATCTCAGTTCATATTTCGGATTTCCTAACCGGAAGAAATATTGAATTTGGAAAGCGACAAATTGTACGTGACTCAAGTAGAATCCAAGTCTCACTTGATTGAAGCATCGATAAGAAGAATCCGAAGAACTACAATCAAATTCAATATTTTCAAGATGTCTGCTGCTTCAGTAAGGGAGATGACTGCGAATTTCGGGAAATTGGAGAAGTTTGAAGGTGTTAACTTCAGAAGATGGCAGAAAAAGATGCACTTCTTGCTGACAAGTTTGAAGGTGGTGCATGTGCTCTCTACCCCGATGCCGGATGCTGATGAAAATGGTCCACTGGATGCTATAAGGAAGAAGAGCAAATGGGAAAATGATGACTACATATGTCGTGGGCATATTCTCAATGGTATGGCTGATAACTTATTTGATGTTTATCAGAATGTTGAGTCCGCAAAAGAACTATGGGATGCACTTGAAACAAAGTACATGCGAGAGGATGCTTCTAGCAAGAAGTTTCTCGTGAGTAACTTCAATAGTTACAAAATGGTTGATTCTAGACCAGTGCCGGAGCAATTTAATGAATTGACTCGCATATTGGGGCAATTTGCTCAGTATAATATGAAGATGGATGATTCCATTGCTGTGTCTAGTATCATAGACAAATTACCACCTTCGTGGAAGGATTTCAAG
This sequence comes from Rhodiola kirilowii, assembly GCA_033675215.1. Classification (NCBI taxonomy): domain Eukaryota; kingdom Viridiplantae; phylum Streptophyta; class Magnoliopsida; order Saxifragales; family Crassulaceae; genus Rhodiola; species Rhodiola kirilowii. Next base: position 46,231,137 of record CM066193.1, read on the forward strand.
CACAAGCTGAAACATAACAAAGAGGAAATGTCTCTTGAGGAACTCGGTGGAGAGTTGCAAACAGAGGAATCAATTAGGATTCAAGAGGAGGCAAATAAGAGAGAGACTATTCAGTCATCTTCTGTGCATATGGTGGAAGACAAGAAAAGTCTTCGAAAATTCAAGGGAAAGAAACGTGCAAATGAGCACGCTGGTAACAAGTTCAACAAGAAACCTAAGGGCTCTTGCTGGATTTGTGGTAAACCAGGACACTACAAAAATGACTGTAGGATGGCTAAGAATGAAAAAGGGAAAGCTAAAGTGAATGTTGAGGATAAGGGCAAGGATAAAAGCCCTACCAAACTTCAAGGTCAGTTTTCTATTTCTGATAATAATTCTAGTGTGAATTATGTGTCACTTATCGCTGAAGCATTTTATGTTCAGGATGATGAAGTGGCATGGTGGATTGACTCGGGTGCAAACAAGCACGTGTGTAAAGATCGCCGTAGTTTCAAGACTTACGAAACGGTGAAAGAAGGAGCAGTCCTTCATATGGGAAACGAGTCAACCGCACCTATACTTGGCCAAGGAACTGTAGTGTTAGAATTCAGTTCGGGAAAGACCCTTGAGTTGTTAAATGTTTTATATGTACCTGTAATCCGGAAAAACTTAGTTTCCGGTAGTTTGTTGAATAAATTCGGATTTAAGCAAGTGTATGAATCCGACAAGTATGTATTGTCAAAGTGTGGTATCTTTGTGGGATTTGGATACTTTTGTAATGGCATGTTCATGTTGAATGTTAATAAAGTGGTAAATTCTGTTTACATGTCTTCTACTAGTGATGATTTTAATTTGTGGCATGCTAGATTAGGACATGTTCATTATCAGCGATTAAAATTAATGTCTAAGGAAGGTTTAATACCTACAGTTGACATGAATGTTGATAAATGCAATACATGCATGCTTACAAAAATCACTAGGTTGTCATTCAAAAGTATTTCTAGAACATCAAACTTGCTTGAACTTGTCCATAGTGATTTGGGTGATTTGCATTCTACTCCATCTATAGGAAATAAGAAGTACTACATAACATTTATAGATGACTGTTCTAGATATTGCTATGTGTACTTGCTGCATGCTAAAGATGAAGCTTTAGACAAGTTTAAAGTGTATAAAGCTGAAGTAGAACTAATGCATGATTTGATTAAGAGACTTAGAACTGATAGAGGTGGGGAATATTACGATCCGGTATATTTCCAGATGAATGGTATCATTCATGAGACTACAGCACCATATACACCACAACAAAATGGTGTAGCTGAAAGGAAAAATAGAATCCTAAAAGAGATGGTTAATTCCATGCTATCCTACTCAGGTTTGAGTAATGGATTTTGGGGTGAGGCTATGCTTACAGCATGTTATTTACTTAACAGAGTTCCTAACAAAAGGAACAACACTACCCCATATGAGTTTTGGCACAAAAAGAAACCAAATCTGAATTATCTCCGAGTTTGGGGATGTAGAGCGGTAGTGAGACTACCGGCTCCCAAAATTAAATCGTTGGGAGAAAGAGGTGTTGATTGCATCTTCATTGGATATGCTGAACATTCGAAAGCATATAGGTTCTATGTAACTGGAACGAATGATTCCATTTCGGCTCACACCGTAATTGAATCAAGAGATGCAATCTTTGATGAGAACCGTTTCTCATCGATACCTAGACCTCAAGATTTGATTTCTAGCTCTACAAGGGCTGCGTTAGAAGATGATGTGGGTACATCCTCTGAAATTACATCGTTTGAGCCTCGTAGAAGCAAACGGGAAAGGATTGAAAAATCCTTCGGACCAGATTATCAAATTTATTTGATTGAGGGTTCTAGAAATGATATTGAGTATCAATACTCATATTGTTATCACATTGATGATGATCCTATAACCTATAATGAGGCTATGAAGTCTCAAGACGTGTCATTCTGGAAAGAGGCAATAAACGATGAAATGGATTCTATTATTGGGAATAATACATGGGTATTATCTGATCTCCCACCGGGTTGCAAGCCATTGGGCTGCAAATGGATTTTCAAAAAGAAAATGAAGGTTGATGGATCAGTTGATAAATTTAAAGCTCGGTTGGTTATCCAAGGCTTTAGGCAAAAGGAGGGTATTGATTTCTTCGATACTTATGCTCCGGTTGCCAGAATTTCCACTATTAGATTATTGATTGCACTTGCTGCAATTAATAATCTAGTTGTACACCAAATGGATGTCAAGACAGCATTCTTGAATGGTGATTTGGAGGAGGAAATCTATATAAAGCAACCTGAAGGATTCATTATGCCGGGAAATGAAAACAAAGTTTGTAAGCTAATCAAATCATTGTATGGGCTGAAACAAGCACCCAAACAGTGGCATCAAAAGTTTGATGAGGTAATCTTGTCTAGTGGATTCAAGTTGAATCAAGCAGACAAATGTATTTACAGCAAATTTGACGACTCCGGTAATGGAGTAATCATTTGTCTGTATGTTGATGATATGCTGATTTTTGGTACTGACCAAAAACAAGTAGACCTTACAAAGGACTTCTTATCATCAAGTTTCTCTATGAAAGATATGGGAGAAGCGGATGTGATTCTTGGCATTAGAATCAAGCGTGAGAACAAGAGTATAGCACTGTCACAGTCTCATTATGTTGAGAAAGTGCTTAAGAAATTCAATTATTTAAATTGTTCTCCGGTAAGCACTCCCATGGACCCAAGTGTGAAGCTTTTGCCTAACACAGGTGAACCTGTTTCACAACTTGAGTACTCTCAAGTCATTGGATGTCTAATGTATGCAATGACGAGTACAAGGCCCGATATAGCTTTTGCAGTGGGAAAACTGAGTAGATATACTAGTAATCCTAGTACTCATCACTGGGAAGCTATTAGGCGAGTACTTAAGTACCTCAAGGGAACCATGCATCATGGTTTGGTGTATGTTGGTTTTCCCTCGGTCTTGGAGGGATATACCGATGCAAGTTGGATTACCAATTTAGAAGATCATTATTCTACAAGTGGTTGGGTATTCTTGCTTGGGGGAGGTGCCATATCTTGGGCATCGAAGAAGCAAACTTGCATCACAAGTTCGACTATGGAATCTGAATTCATAGCCTTAGCGGCAGCCGGTAAAGAGGCAGAATGGCTAAGGAATTTGGTATATGAGATTCCACTGTGGCCAAAACCGATAGCGCCCATCTCTATCCACTGTGATAGTAAGGCAACTTTGGCTAAGGCGTATAACCAAATGTATAATGGTAAATCGAGACACCTGGGCGTTAGACATAGCGCGGTTCGTGAACTGATCACTCACGGGGTGATATCGATTGACTATGTTCGGACACAACATAATTTAGCTGATCACTTGACAAAAGGATTAGCTAAGGACTTGGTAAAGAAGTCATGTTTAGGGATGAGCTTAAAGCACATCTAAGTCGCTTATCGTAGGACACCTTAATTCCCTCTTAGTATGATGCTAAGAGCTGAGTTAAGTACAAGCCTATTCTGAGAGACTTGAAGCACATGGTAATATTCATCCCAAAGTTGTGCTTGTTTCCTGCAGAGAAAGGGAGGATGAAGTTTATCTTCTTAATGGATCTTTTGGAAAAGTGCATTGCAGGTGCATGCTAAAAGAATCCACCTATGTAAGTGTGAAGTGAGCCGCTTCAATTAGCTGGTGCTTGGCTAAGTATACACTTATGAATGGATAGGGACACATGGCTGAAATAGTGTCAAGTTGTACTGGAATAGTAGTAAACTTGTGTGTGTCTTATCTTCCCGTACTCAAATGGGTTGAAGGGTACAATTCTTAGAACACCCCGATTCTCGAGTATTGGAGGATACTACACTATGTGAAGTTCAAACCTAATGGACACTTCACTTATGCACAATGTTTTGTTCGATTTGAATGCTTTTAGTGTTCATGAGTATAACCCTAAAATGGGGGAGGATTGTTGGATATTTTAGGGTTAATGAGTTGTGTAAACCTATTAAGATTGTCTTGTAAAGAAACAAAACAATTTTGTATGCAAGATCCACTGTTTCTATTTTTGTGAATCGACGCACATGTATTTGAAAATGGTTTCTATTTTCTGAATCAACGCACGCATTTGAAAACGGTTGCAAACCGTTTAATGATGTCGATTGGAATATTTGCAAGATAAAAATAGACTGTGAGTGGATTTTGAATTATAGAAGAAATATAGATAATTTCGACAGAAGCAAAACTCAGTTTTGCAACAGAAGCAAAATCCAATTTTCTTCCTCAATTGTTTAATCATTCTGATTGGTTTTCGATTTTGGGTTTGCTCCAAAATCTAGTTTCTTATTCCAGTGCAAAACACTTGTTTTATCTCAGTTCATATTTCGGATTTCCTAACCGGAAGAAATATTGAATTTGGAAAGCGACAAATTGTACGTGACTCAAGTAGAATCCAAGTCTCACTTGATTGAAGCATCGATAAGAAGAATCCGAAGAACTACAATCTGAAATGAAAAATAAAATCTGTAGTTGAAAAAAAAACCTGAGATAAGGATGGGAATGTGGTGAAGAGTACTAGTATCAGTTTTGTAAGTGCACGTGTTTGACATGAATGGGTGTTACTTTGTTGTTTGTTGACAGATGAATGAGAGGGTGCCACGTTAGTTGTAATCTTTCAAGGGATGTGGGCTCTCGATTTTAAATCTTTTTCCCCCCTTTTTTTCTCATTTTGAGGATAAAATTGTAACAATTATTTAATGTTTGACTGTATTTGAGAAAACTGGTGAAATGTCATAATTACTTGGTATAATTCAATTAAGGAACGAAAAAGGAAATACAAAAGAATAAATTAGGAACTGTTCATTTGAACTAAAATTTAACTTATCTTAATTGATCTTAATTGATATTAATTTATGTTAATTGATATTAACTTATATCGACTGATATTAACTTATATTGACTGATATTAACTAATATTAACTTAACTGAAACTTATATTGACTGATATTAATTTATCATCATCATCATCATCATCATCATCATTATATCATCATACCACCATCATCATCATCATCATCATCATCATCATCATCATCATCATTATATCATCATACCATCATCATCATACAATCATCATCATATCACCATCATCATCACACCATCATCATACCATCATCATCAACATACCATCATCATCAAACCATCATCATCATGCAATCATCATTATCATACCATCATCAACATACCATCATCATCATATCATCATCATACCATTATGATGGCTGTGATGATGATGATGATGAATAGTAATATGATGATGATGATGGTGATTGATGGATGCACAGTCGTTATGTGCAAACGTCAAGAATAAATTTATAATAGTCCGCTACTCGCGACTTTACTACTGGGTAGCAAGTGGTAAGTAGGGGTCGAACCCAATGGAATCAGGGGAATAGATGTTCTTTGAGGGGGTTGTCCAGCGAGAGAGCGTGTTTTAGGTCGGTTGGTTGGTTTTAAAGCTACCAGCTAAGTGATTGATTGATTGATTGATTGGTTGGTTGGTTTTAGTACTGGAAAGTAAATTGCAATTTATAATTAAAGGAAAGCGTTCGGTTTCAGGGGCCTTATATTATATCCTGTTTATCATTGACCTTTAGTGACTCTACTAAGTATTCAAACAGTATATCAAGGCCATTCCAAGCACTCGATTTGCGTACACTGTCTAGCCTATTCCAAGGACGTAGAGCACTTATTCTATTTAGACTAATACTCCATTCCCGGTTATATTAGCCTATGTGCATCCATTTGATCAATCATTCCCGATCAACCAAATGGTGTTTAAGATAAGTCAAACTTCTCAGATAAGCTTTGCCATTCCAAGCATCCACTTATCCGTACAAGTTTACGAACCCCGCTGTAGAGTTTTGTCATTCCAAGCATCCACTCTACCTTGGACGTTCTAATCGAATATATGGCACATAGAATAAGTTTTGAATACTAAGGAGAGACGCTAAGTTAATAGTCTAAAACATTTTATAATACAAGTGCGCCCCTTAGACCGAACTACTAGTTTAGCTACTATTCATCGCGCTAAACATTATAACTAAGGAAATAAAAATAGTTGAATAAATACTAGAAATAATACTTACAACCGTTGAAGCGCCAAGGGAGCTATCCTTTATTTCCAAAGCCAAACTTACAATTACAAAACTTAGAGAGAGAAGTGAATATTGATTTTGGGATGATGAAAATGAGGGGAGGAGCTCCTCCTTATATAGCCATGGAAGGAGGAGGAGATGAGGACACTTGTTGCATGGAGATTGGATGAGCAAATCAAGGGAGGAGAAGCCACCACATGGAGGAGGAGGAAAGCCGCCGGTCACCATGTGTGGAGGAGCCGCCGGTTGCCGGTGGTGGAGGGAGGAGGAGGGGTGGCTTTGGCCACCTCTTGCCCAAGTGGCCGGTCACTTTGCCCATGTGTGAGTTTTGTACAGTTTTGTGCAGTCTTTTCACAAAACTGTCAATGTGTTTCTTCCCCGGGCTGTCTTGATTCCTCTCCTGATTCTTCTGATTAATTTGTTATGAGTGATTCAACGTCAGGATCCTTGATATTTCTTCAGTCGGCATATGAACTTGACCTTGGATTGACTCGTAACATCTTTTCTGCTTTAAAAGCTCCTCTTTAATGTGTATTCTCTCTAAGCTCTGAATTACCCTGCAAAAATATATCTGAACTAACAAGCAAAAGTTAAATAGACAAAATGTCTAAATAAGGGGGTTATACTGTGTTTATGATTCGTATAATTTTGGTCCATCAGATCACCCCACACTTTTAGTTGTTCGTCCCGAACAATGCTATTAAAGGGCTGTACTATAAGTTGGCTTTGAAATATGAAAATTAGACTGTGGTACTCGATCTATCCTAATTCATGCATTGCTTACTTATTACCAAATTAAACTGCGTAAATAAATAGAAGAAACTTAATACTTGTACCTCCGTGCTGAGATGCAAATTATATTGGATGTCTCGGGAGATAGCCCTTTTTAGGCTCCTGGACTGCAATCTCGGGATCGTCTCGCACTAAATGGTTTTCTGGTAGCTTTCTCTGGCACGTGATTCGGTTCGGGTTTCAATGGTTTGAGTACTTTGATTTTCTTTTGGCGAGGGACTGCTTTTGTAGTGAATCGGCATTTGGCCTTTGATTTGACTTTTTGAGTTCTTCACTTTTTGTTCGGTTAAAACCTTCACAATTTTGGGCCTTTGGCCTCTTGATTTGCTTCATTGAGCTTTTCGCCTTTTTGTGGCTGCTAGTCCATTTTCTCAAGCCTTTTTGGGAGGTCCAATCATCGCCCGCAAGCCTATGGAAATATGACAGAACCGCTTGTCGTCAAAGCGATTGTGCAAATAAATTTATAATAGTCCGCTACTCGCAACTATACTACTGGGTAGTACTTGGTAAGTAGGGGTCGAACCCAAGGGAACTAGGGGAATAATTGTTCTTCGGGGGGATTACGCAGCGTGGGAGCGTGTTTAAGGTCGGTTGGTTGGTTTTAAAGCTACCAGCTATTTTGATTGATTGATTGGTTGGTTGGTTGATTTTAACACTGGAAAGTAAATTACTATTTTAATGATTAAGAGAAATGTTCGGTTTCAGGGGACTTGTATTATATCCTGTTTATCATTGACCTTTAGTGACTCTCCTAAGTATTCAAACGGTGTATCAAGGCCATTCCAAGCACTCGATTTGCGTACACTGTCTAGCCTATTCCAAGGACGTAGAACACTTATTCTATTTAGACTAATACTCCATTTCCGGTTATATTAGCCTATGTGCATCCATTTGATCAATCATTCCCGATCAACCAAATGGTGTTTAGGATGAGTCAAACTTCTCAGATAAGCTTTGCCATTCCAAGCATCCACTTATCCGTACAAGTTTACGAACCCCCATGGTGAGCTTTGCCATTCCAAGCGTCCCCTCAACCATGGACGTTCTGACTTAATATATGGCACATAGAATAAGTTTTGAATACTTAGACTAGATACTAAGTTAATAGTCTTAAAACATTTTATAATACAAGTGCGCCCCTTAGACCGAACTACTAGTTTAGCTACTATTCATCGCGCTAAACATTATACTAAGGAAATTAAAGACAACAGTTAAATAAATTAATACTAAGAGAAACTTACAACCGTTGAAGCGCCAAGGGAGCTTTCCTTTATTTCCAAAGCAAAATTACAACATTACAAATATTACAACTTCTAGAGAGAGAAGTGAATTTGAGTTGTGGTGTGTGAAATGAGGAGGAGGAGCTCCTCCTTTTATAGCCAAAATGGGAGGAGATGGGTGGTGGAGATGGTGGACATGTGCATTTGATCCAAGGGAGGAGAAGAGGAGGAAGGAGGAGGTGCCATGTGGAGGAGGAGAAAGCCGCCGGTCACCATGGGTGGAGGAGCCGCCGGTTGCCGGTGGCCCAAGGGGGAGGAGCTCCTCCCTTGACAACCTCCTTGAGTGGTGGCCGGTCATCCTTGCCCAATGTGTGAGTTTGTACAGTTTTGTGCAGTCTTTTCACAAAACTGTCAATGTGTTCCTTCCCCGGTCTGTCTTGACTCCACTCCTGATTCTTCTGATTAATTTATTCTGGTCAATTTAACGTCAGGATCCTTGATATTTCTTCAGTCGGCATATGATCTTGACCTTGGATTGACTCTTGTTATCTTTTCAGCTTAAAATCCTCTCCTTAGCGTGTTTTCACTTCAGTCTCTAAAATGCCCTGTGAAAATATATCGGGACTAACACGTAGACGTTAGATAGACAAACAGTCTAATTAAGGGGGTTTTACTGTGTTTCTGACTCGTATAACTTTGGTCCATCAGATTACCCCCCACTTTTAGTTGTTCGTCCCGAACAATGCTATTAAAGGGCGTAAGTTCTAATTTTGGCTTTGGAATATGAAAATTAGACTGTGGTACTCGATCTATCCTAATTCATGCATTGCTTACTTATTACCAAATTAAACTGCGTAAATAAATAGAAGGAACTTAATACTTGTACCTCCGTGCTGAGATGCAAATTATATTGGATGTCTCGGGAGATAGCCCTTTTTAGGTTCCTGGATTGCAACCTCGGGATCGTCTCTTACTATATGGTTTTCTTGTAGCTTTCTCTAGCACATGATTCGATTCGGGTTTCAGTGAGTTGAGCCTTTTTGATTTTCTTCTTTGGCGAGGGACTGCTTTTTTGTTGTAGTGAATCGGCCTTTGGCCTTTGATTTGACTTTTTTGAGTGCTTCACTTGTGCTCGGTTAAAACCTTCACAATTTTGGGCCTTTGGCCTCTTTTGATTTGCTTCATTGAGCTTTTCGTCTTTTTGTGATTGCTAGTCCATTTTCTCGAGCCTTTTTTGGGAGGTCCAATCATCGCCCGCAAGCCTATGGAAATACCTCCCCGCTCCTCTCGTCTTTGTCGTTTTGCGCGGGTCAAGATGAGGGTCGCCCATCTATTTTCTCGGCTATTTTGACTAGAGAGAGGACGGTCTGATTCCCGTCCTCGCCTTTGCATAGATGCTTCATGGCGGAGTTGACTTCAATTATTCACTGAAAACCCGAAGTGCAGCCTCCACTGACTTCGAAAACCATATAGTTTGATCTGATCCTTTGATTGCTTTCCCAGCCTCTCTAGGGCAGTTTATATCAACTCCACATCCCTAGTTATCTCAGCACAAAGGACAAATGGAAAGTTACATTCTAAGTTTTTAAACAGTTGAATTTTCACAAGGTTAATGCATGAATTATGATTTATCTTTTTCACATTCTTAAGTTCATATTTTCAAAAAGGTACTTATTAAAAAAGAAAAAATAGCTGCATGTTATTTATGTACACATGTGGTTCTCACCCCCCACTTTTGAACGAAGGCGTGCCTTAGTTCAAAAGTCATGCAAGCTTAAAACTAAATACTGAATTTAAATGACAGAAATTAAAGTGCGGAAAAGTAAGATAGTGTCGGGTTACCTCCCGACCAGTGCACTTGTTTAACGTCGTTGGCTCGACGATACCTCGTTTGTGGTTCATTGGTTTGGGTCCCATGGGTGGCTGAGGTCGAACTTCTTGATTCCACCGACTTTAATTCTTGCGGTGAGTCTTCCTGATTTTTTAGCAGATGACGGGTTTGGGTCCAGTTCTGATGGTATCTCCTTCCAATGTCTCTGAGAAGGCGAGGGACCTTTGACTATCAACTTCTTGAACTGGGTGTTTTCCTGTTTAGGGCTGCCTTGTCCAGTCATGGCGAAAGCGTGCTCCATGTAGGAGTCATTCTGCTCGGGCCCTTTTCCCATTCTCCTTTGAGCTTCTTCTTGGATCGCATAGTTCACGGCGACTTGCTCATTAATTAAGGGGAAAAGTCGGGAAGGCCTCATGAGGCTCGGTTCTGCCTCGTAATGTTGGTTCGTGAAGAACTGATCGTAGATAGTCTCAGCTGCCTGGGTAATGATAGTCGGGTATGGAATAGGCAGTTCGTTGGTGGTATTCTGGACTTCTACTTCGTTGCTTCCGGTGCTTTCCATGTCTGATTCCTCGGATGGTTCGGGAGTCTCTTCTGACGGCTCGGTGGTTTCTTCTTTGTCAGCCTCAGGGTCAGCTTCTTCTGTCTGCATTTCCTCGTCAGTGTGAGGAACTCGTCTTGTGGCAGCGGCTAGGCCAGTTATCAGGTACCACATGTCTGCAATGGTGAGGTTTGCGGCAGACCTTCTCATAGCTTCGTTGACTCTTCCCAGCTCTTCGGACCTCATCCCACGAAGAAATTTTTGGAGAAGAATTTTCTTCGTAAAACCATGGTGCGGGCAGCTTGAGACGATGGCATCGAATTTTATGTAGTATTCGTCCAAAGTCTCATCCCGGGATTGTTGAAGGTTCAGGATCTTCTCGCGGGTTTCTTGGCGTAAGGAAGGTGGGGAGAATTCTTTCAGGAACGGAACGCAGAGGTCTACAAAACGTTCTGCACTGCAAGCGGTGGATGTGTAGTACCATATCGTAGCGAAGTCGGTTAGAGAGAATTTAAAGCATTTCAGCTTAAATTCCTCTAACACTTCGTTTTCAGGTTTGATGTTGTGGCAGACTTGGTGGAAGTTTCGGCAGTGCTGTACAGGGTCTTCTCCCTCCGTTCCTCCGAACAGGGGCAGAAATCGCGTTGTCCATGCATGCGTGACAGGTAATGACATAGAGAGATGAACAGAAAAGAAAAAGGGGAGGGAAGAACAGTTATCCGATGACTAGTTCCCCGGCAACGGTGCCAATTTGACAGAACCGCTTGTCGTCAAAGCGATTGTGCAAATAAATTTATAATAGTCCGCTACTCGCAACTATACTACTGGGTAGTACTTGGTAAGTAGGGGTCGAACCCAAGGGAACTAGGGGAATAATTGTTCTTCGGGGGGATTACGCAGCGTGGGAGCGTGTTTAAGGTCGGTTGGTTGGTTTTAAAGCTACCAGCTATTTTGATTGATTGATTGGTTGGTTGGTTGATTTTAACACTGGAAAGTAAATTACTATTTTAATGATTAAGAGAAATGTTCGGTTTCAGGGGACTTGTATTATATCCTGTTTATCATTGACCTTTAGTGACTCTCCTAAGTATTCAAACGGTGTATCAAGGCCATTCTAAGCACTCGATTTGCGTACACTGTCTAGCCTATTCCAAGGACGTAGAACACTTATTCTATTTAGACTAATACTCCATTCCCGGTTATATTAGCCTATGTGCATCCATTTGATCAATCATTCCCGATCAACCAAATGGTGTTTAGGATGAGTCAAACTTCTCAGATAAGCTTTGCCATTCCAAGCATCCACTTATCCGTACAAGTTTACGAACCCCCGTGGTGAGCTTTGCCATTCCAAGCGTCCCCTCAACCATGGACGTTCTGACTTAATATATGGCACATAGAATAAGTTTTGAATACTTAGACTAGATACTAAGTTAATAGTCTTAAAACATTTTATAATACAAGTGCGCCCCTTAGACCGAACTACTAGTTTAGCTACTATTCATCGCGCTAAACATTATACTAAGGAAATTAAAGACAACAGTTAAATAAATTAATACTAAGAGAAACTTACAACCGTTGAAGCGCCAAGGGAGCTTTCCTTTATTTCCAAAGCAAAATTACAACATTACAAATATTACCACTTCTAGAGAGAGAAGTGAATTTGAGTTGTGGTGTGTGAAATGAGGAGGAGGAGCTCCTCCTTTTATAGCCAAAATGGGAGGAGATGGGTGGTGGAGATGGTGGACATGTGCATTTGATCCAAGGGAGGAGAAGAGGAGGAAGGAGGAGGTGCCATGTGGAGGAGGAGAAAGCCGCCGGTCACCATGGGTGGAGGAGCCGCCGGTTGCCGGTGGCCCAAGGGGGAGGAGCTCCTCCCTTGGCCACCTCCTTGAGTGGTGGCCGGTCATCCTTGCCCAATGTGTGAGTTTGTACAGTTTTGTGTAGTCTTTTCACAAAACTGTCAATGTGTTCCTTCCCCGGTCTGTCTTGACTCCACTCCTGATTCTTCTGATTAATTTATTCTGGTCAATTTAACGTCAGGATCCTTGATATTTCTTCAGTCGGCATATGATCTTGACCTTGGATTGACTCTTGTTATCTTTTCAGCTTAAAATCCTCTCCTTAGCGTGTTTTCACTCCAGTCTCTAAAATGCCCTGTGAAAATATATCGGGACTAACACGTAGACGTTAGATAGACAAACAGTCTAATTAAGGGGGTTTTACTGTGTTTCTGACTCGTATAACTTTGGTCCATCAAAATACCTCCCCGCTCCTCTCGTTTTTGCCGTTTTCGCGTGGGTCAAGGTGAGGGTCGCTCATCTATTTTCTCAGCTACTTTGACTGTCGTTTCACGCGGGTCAAGATGAGGGTCGCTCATCTATTTTCTCGGCTACGTTGACCGGAGATAGAACAGTCCGATTCCCATCCTCGCCTTTTGCATAAACACTGTATGGCGGAGATGACTTCAATCTTCATTGAAAACCCGAAGTGCAGCCTCCACTGACTTCGAAAACCATATAGTTTGATCTGATCCTTTGATTGCTTGCCAAGCCTCTCTAGGGCAGTTTATGTCAACTCCACATCCCTAGTTATCTCAGCACAAAGGACAAATGGAAAGTTACATTCTAAGTTTTTAAACAGTTGAATTTTCACAAGGTTAATGCATGAATTATGATTTAACTTTTTCACATTCTTAAGTTCATATTTTCAAAAAGATACTATTACTAAAAAAAGAAAAAACAGCTGCATGTTATTTATGTACATAGGTGGTTCTCACCCCCCACTTTTCAACGAAGGCGTGCCTTAGTTCAAAAGTCATGCAAGCTTAAAACTAAATACTGAATTTAAATGACAGAAATTAAAGTGCGGAAAAGTAAGATAGTGTCGGGTTACCTCCCGACCAGTGCACTTGTTTAACGTCGTTGGCTCGACAGTACCTCGTTGTGGATTACTGGTTTGGGTCCCATGGGTGGCTCAAGTCAAACTTCGCCACCGTTCCAGTGTTGCTTCTTCCTGACTTCTTGCCGGATGTTGTGTTCTGGTCAGGACTCCTTTGTTTCGGGATTTTTTCCTTCCAATACCCCGGAGGGGGTGAGGGACCTTTCACTACTAGCCTTTCGAAGTTTTTGTATTTGGGGCTGCCTAGTCCGGTTGCGGCATAGCAATGCTCCATCGAGGGGTCATTCTGCAGAGGTTCTTTTCCCATCCTCCTTTGAGCTTCTTCATTGATCGCACAGTTCGTGGCGACTTGCTCATTAATTAAGGGGAAAAGTCGGGAAGGCTTCATGAGGCTTGGTTCTGCCTCGTTATGTTGGTTCGTGAGGAACTGATCGTAGATAGTTTCAGCTGCCTGGGTAATGATAGTCGGGTATGGCTTGGGCAGCTCGTCAGTGGTGTTCTGGACTCCTACTTCGTTGCTTCCGGTGCTTTCTATGTCTGATTCTTCAGACGGTTCAGGAGTCTCTTCCGACGGTTCGGTGGTTTCTTCTTCATCAGCCTCAGGGTCAGCTTCTTCTGTCTGCATTTCCTCGTCAATTTGGGGTACTCGTCTTGTGGCAGCGGCCAGGCCGATTATAAGGCACCAAATGTCTGCAACGGTGAAGTTTGTGGCAGACCTTCTCATTGCTTCGTTAACTCTTCCCAGCTCTTCGGCCCTCATCCCACGAAGAAATTTTTGGAGAAGAACTTTCTTCGTAAATCCATGGTGCGGGCAGCTTGAGACGATGGCATCGTAGTTCATGTAGTATTCGTCCAAAGTCTCATCCCGGGATTGATGAAGGCTCATGATCTTCTCACGGGTTTCTTGTCGTAAAGATGGTGGGGAGAATTCTTTCAGGAACGGAACGCAGAGGTCTATGAAACGTTCTGCATTGCAAGCGGTGGATGTGTAGTACCATATCGTGGCGAAGTCGGTTAGAGAGAATTTGAAGCATTTCAGCTTAAATTCCTCTAATACTTCGTTCTCAGGTTTAATGTGGTGGCAGACGTGGTGGAAGTTTCGGCAGTGCTGTACAGGGTCTTCTCCCTCCGTTCCTCCGAACAGGGGCAGAAATCGCGTTGTCCATGCATGCGTAATGGGTGATGACATAGGGAAAAGAAAGAAAAAGAAAGGGGGGGAAAGAACAACTACCCGACGACTGATTCCCCGACAACGGCGCCAATTTTGATGGATGCACAGTCGTTATGTGCAAACGTCAAGAATAAATTTATAATAGTCCGCTACTCGCAACTTTACTACTGGGTAGCAAGTGGTAAGTAGGGGTCGAACCCAAGGGAATCAGGGGAATAGATGTTCTTTGAGGGGGTTGTCCAGCGAGATAGCGTGTTTTAGGTCGGTTGGTTGGTTTTAAAGCTACCAGCTAAGTGATTGATTGATTGATTGGTTGGTTGGTTGGTTTTAGTACTGGAAAGTAAATTGCAATTTATAATTAAAGGAAAGCGTTCGGTTTCAGGGGCCTTATATTATATCCTGTTTATCATTGACCTTTAGTGACTCTACTAAGTATTCAAACGGTGTATCAAGGCCATTTCAAGCACTCGATTTGCGTACACTGTCTAGCCTATTCCAAGGACGTAGAGCACTTATTCTATTTAGACTAATACTCCATTCCCGGTTATATTAGCCTATGTGCATCCATTTGATCAATCATTCCCGATCAACCAAATGGTGTTTAAGATAAGTCAAACTTCTCAGATAAGCTTTGCCATTCCAAGCATCCACTTATCCGTACAAGTTTACGAACCCCGCTGTAGAGTTTTGCCATTCCAAGCATCCACTCTACCTTGGACGTTCTAACCGAATATATGGCACATAGAATAAGTTTTGAATACTAAGGAGAGACGCTAAGTTAATAGTCTAAAACATTTTATAATACAAGTGCGCCCCTTAGACCGAACTACTAGTTTAGCTACTATTCATCGCGCTAAACATTATAACTAAGGAAATAAAAACAGTTGAATAAATACTAGAAATAATACTTACAACCGTTGAAGCGCCAAGGGAGCTATCCTTTATTTCCAAAGCCAAACTTACAATTACAAAACTTAGAGAGAGAAGTGAATATTGATTTTGGGATGATGAAAATGAGGGGAGGAGCTCCTCCTTATATAGCCATGGAAGGAGGAGGAGATGAGGACACTTGTTGCATGGAGATTGGATGAGCAAATCAAGGGAGGAGAAGCCACCACATGGAGGAGGAGGAAAGCCGCCGGTCACCATGTGTGGAGGAGCCGCCGATTGCCGGTGGTGGAGGGAGGAGGAGGGGTGGCTTTGGCCACCTCTTGCCCAAGTGGCCGGTCACTTTGCCCATGTGTGAGTTTTGTACAGTTTTGTGCAGTCTTTTCACAAAACTGTCAATGTGTTTCTTCCCCGGGCTGTCTTGATTCCTCTCCTGATTCTTCTGATTAATTTGTTATGAGTGATTCAACGTCAGGATCCTTGATATTTCTTCAGTCGGCATATGATCTTGACCTTGGATTGACTCGTAACATCTTTTCTGCTTTAAAAGCTCCTCTTTAATGTGTATTCTCTCTAAGCTCTGAATTACCCTGCAAAAATATATCTGAACTAACAAGCAAAAGTTAAATAGACATAATGTCTAAATAAGGGGGTTATACTGTGTTTATGATTCGTATAATTTTGGTCCATCACTGATGAATAGTAATATTATGATGATAGTAATATACTGATGATGATGGTTGTGATGATGGTGATGAATAGTAATATTATGATGATAAATAGTACTATACTAATGATGATGATGATGATGGTTGTGATGATGGTGATGAATAGTAATATTATGATGATAAATAGTACTATACTGATGATGGTGATGAATAGTAATATTATGATGAATAGTAATATACTGATGATGATGGTTGTGATGATGGTGATAAATAGTAATATGATGATGATGATGATGATGGTATGATGATGATGATGTTATGATGATGAATAGTAATATGATGATGATGATGGGTATGATGATATGATATGATATGATACGATATGATGATGATGGTGATATGATGATATGATATGCTGATGGTATGATGATGATGATATGATGATGGTATGGTATGATATGATGATGATGTTGGTGGTATGATGATGGTATGATTATGATGATGGTATGATGATGATGATGATGGTATGATGATGATTATATGATGATGGTATGTTGAAAGTAACTTATCTTATCTTAACTTAATTGAAACTTATATTAACTTAACTTGACTGAAAGTAACTTATATTAACTTATGTTGTTGAAAGGAACTTATCTTATCTTAACCGTCAAAAAATAGAGTTCAAATGGACAGGGCCTTAGTCTGAAATTTTTCAAGAGATCTCTTGAAAAAATTCCCAATTTATGCAAAATTGAATATTCAATTTCTCCGGTGGTCATTTTCCAAATTCAGTTTTTGAAATAGCAACTTTTCTTTAGGCGCAGTTGTCAACGACGCCTAAGACACTAAGCGCCCTTACCAACAGCGCCTAATGCCCAGTGGCAATTTTATCTCGATAGTATGCTGACTCATTAGCCTATGTGGCAATTTTAACTTAGGAGCTCTTGAGGATAACCCTCTAAAGTAAGGCGCTTCTGGTCATCCTCCACCCCCGACGCTCACGTCCTCTCCGACGACGATGCCGCCATCAGATCCACCATCAATCCACACTCATCCCAACATCCTCTTTACCCTGAGAATCCACTTATCAAGCAGTATAACGCTGAGTACTGATTGATGGGTGATTTGATGACAGAGAGGAGGATGAACTCGTCCATATCGGTTAGGGTTTTTGACTGGAGAGATGCAGATGTTGTTTTCGTGCCGTTTTTTACGACGCTGAGTGCTGAGATGGAGTTAGGGAGAGGTAAGGGCACATTTAGGAAGGAGGGGAATGAGGATTATCAGAGGCAGCGGATGGTGATGGATTTGGTTACGGGGAGTGATGCTTGGAAGCGCTCTGGTGGCCGAGATCACGTCTTTGTTCTCACTGGTATTATTTCTTCGAATTTCCATCTGCTGGACGAGTGATTAGAGGTGGGAATCGGGTTTGATAGCTAACCGAACAATAGAAGCCATTCAAAACAACGCTTACTTTGTTATTGCCAAGTCAGCATGTTTAACCAGCATTATCTCGATGCAAAATGAACACTAGGCTTAAGGGATTGTTGGCAACAACGCTTAATACATTAGGTACCGTTGTCAACGATGCTTAAAGGAAAGTGACCATTTTGGAAACTGAATTTGATGGTTGGCCCAAATTGGAAATGAATTTTCGATTTTGCATAAATTGGAAATTTTTTCATCTCTTTTTGGTTTGAAACTGAATTAGGGCATTTATGGTTTGCTGTAGGTGACATAATATTATCTCTTTTTGAGTTTTATTAGTTACTGTATTTATTGTTTTTGGAATGTAATAATTTCTTTGCATAAATAAATTGGTTTGTTGAATTTATGAATCACTCAAATGAATAAAGATCAGATACATTATATTAAAAAAAGATACAAAGTATATTTTTAGATGCAAAATGCAAAGTTCGTCAAAACTGGGTTATAACTCTTAGCCGAAAAATTAAAAATACGATATAGTTCGTCCCGAAAAATTTATGATTTGTCACCGAGAAATCCAGCGGTATTCCGGAAAAGATACATCACAATTCTGGCCTAAAATTTTACGGCGGTCTTTCGGCAAAGTTTCAGCTAAAAATTATGGACATTCACGGTGGTATTCCGAGGACATAAAACTAACATTTTCAGGTTTTCTGAAGATATTTCGAAGATATTCCCGGGAGATTTTTTTATTTACTAATTTGTTATATTTTAATGATTTAATACAACAAACATTAATTTAAATTTTAAAATTCTGATAATTAATTCATAAGTTTTTAAAAAATATATATAAATTTTATTTTTGCCAAAAATCATATGACTAATTATTTGGTATAAGAAATTGTTCGTCCTAATCTTCTGCGCGTCATTGACATTGACATATTAAGTACTTAAAAGGAAAATAAATTGTGCAACATACCAAAACTCTTTTTTTTTAGCCATCATTGATGACTAGATCCGATGATTGAAGAAGTCGCGTGGTGGGATACTCTTACGCACATTTAACTACTTTTTTTTTGTGTGATGGGAACATTAACTCTTTTTTCAAGCCCAGAAAAAAGAAACTGGCCCAAGCCCAAAATTAAAATGCCAGACACAAGTACAAATTTGTTGTATGAATTAACACTGAGCACAACACAGGGTTACCAAAATGCTAAACCAAGTAGAGGCATTAACTAGCAACATGTGCTTAATTGATACCCAAAAAAAAAGTGCTTAATAACTTTCCGATGATAGTAAAATATGACGAAGTGTCCTTCATTCCATGACTCCATGCCTACCCTTCACTTTAAGCTCAAACCTAATTATATTTAACTGCCTATATGCACTTAACTTCTTGATGAAGTTGACCGATGGTACTATCCGCTAAGCTTTTAAAATAAGGGTTTGTTTTTGAAATCAATGGTACCATTGCTTTGTAGTTTATATTAGCATTCACTGATTCACATTGCTTTGTGCATTTAAATCTTTGAATAGATCCAAGAAGTTGGTTGGAGCTTGTTTATGTTACATCAAGTAGTTCCAAATGTGATATTTTAATTCAATTTAAAAATACTTTATCTACTTTGGTTATCAAAAAGGGAAGAAAAAAATCTTACACAAATTCTTGTAAGGGTGGATGAATATCATGAATTTGATCTTTTGTATTTTTATGTACATTACAACGAATTGCTAACTCATATGAAATTATATTTCGTATTAACTTAAAAGTCTAGGCTTGAGAGTTATAGTTTAGTAATTCAATATAAGTTAGCAATTCTTCTCATCACTTGGCAATATGAGACAATTTTTTCAAGTGCACCATTTCCCCTCAATTGGAGAAATTGTGCATGCTCCCACACAAATCAAATTTCACTATATTACTCATAACCAATGTAGGTGTGTATGTGAATGCCCCTCTCCGCTAGGGGTGCTCCACGCTTCCCTTCATTAGGGTTCAATCCACTGTAGGTGCGCCTTTTGCAACTTTCCCATACAACAGGCTTAAACCAGGGTTAATGTGCCTCTGCAACTCCCCCTTTACAGGCTAATTACTAGGGCTCCAACCCACTAAAAGATTGAAGTATCTTCAAACGACCACTCAGTTTTGCCATTGGTAGGGCAGAGCAAAATTCGGTAAATTACGTTTACCGAATTGAATTTACCAATGGTAAAAATAAGTCGGTAAACGGAATAAATTTTGAAATCGGTAAATTTATTGATTTACCGTTTTACCAAAAAATATAAATAAAAACGGCGGAGATTTATAATATATATTAACAAAATTTAAAAATAATAAATTTCGGTAAATTTACCGAAATTCACCGATTTACCATTTTACCAAAATATCGGTAAATCGGTAACGGTAAACGAATAGAATTTTACAATTCGGTAAAACGTTAATTTACCGTTTGCTCTCCCCCTAACCATTGACATTTCCGCACGTTTCCCACTTCCATTGCACTAGGCCCGAATCACAACCTCGCTATGATATCATGTTGAATTTGCTAACTTATATGAAATTACGTCACCATATTGACTCAAAAGCCTAGGCTTGAGAGTCATGGTTCAGTAATCCAATATAAGTTAGTAATAATTCTTCTCCTCACTTTATAATGTGGGACAATTTCTTCTAGTCCATCATTCCCAACAAATTTCAACAGATTGAAATGGACTGTGTGGTTTGCATATTCATCCCAGATCGCACCAGGGATTCTAATATCATGTTGAATTTCGCCAGGGTCATATAGGACTATAGCCCCATCATAACTAAAAAAACTCAAACTTATGAGTCATGATTGTATAAAAGTATATATACCGCAAACAATATGTGACATTTCTTCAATTGCTTCATTAAACCGACGACATACAACTCTCAGACAAAAGCGAGGCAGATGAGAAAGACACTGAAAAAGTAGAGATCGCCCAAAAGCATACAAACAAAAACTTCACTAACCGAGATTAATTAGTAAGCTCTATACAAACAAGCATCCTCAAAGCATAAACAGCGTTCTAGAAATAAAAGAAAAAGCAGCTGTACTCTCCGGGAACTTGTCAGCAGTCAGCTCAACTAATCACGGCTTCGGTTCTACGGTTAGCGAGCGCTGAGATCGCAGTAGCCAGAACGTGAGCCAGTCCAGCCACGATTGCCAGCTTCACCTGACCCCTCTTCGGAATCGAACGCCGGCCTCCACGGCTCAGTTGGTTTCGGCTGCTTCTGTTGATCATTTCCATTTTCTTGAAAATTTCAGTTGTTTGCTGAAAAAGATGATTAAGAACGTCGGGATCGATTTATATTTTTTAGTGGCTGCTTTCTGGTGAGATGAAAATGTCGGAGAGGCTGATATGCTTTTATAGAAGGGAAAAGTACAAAATGGTGGTATGAACTACCACACTTTTACAAACTCTTGTCTGGACTATTGAGATTTTCAAAAGACAGTCAAATGTTAGATTTTGGACTAAATTGCAAATGTAGTTTATACAATACACATCAAATTCAAAAAAACATTTGTATAACTTTTGTATTTGCTTTAATTCAAATATATATTTTTGTTTCGCTCGCTAATGATAAAAAATTTAAACCAATATATTTTAAAATTGTTAAGATTATAATAAATTGCTAATCTTACCATAGTTTATACCATAAATCTTTGAATGTACAATTTTCGATTTAAATTTATAAAATAAGTGTTAAGGTTAAATTTTGTTCATACAACCGCATAAAATGACATAATAGTAGTAGTACAATGAGATATAACATGTAAAATAATAAAATTGCGTAAAAAATATAGTATAGCAAAAGTTTTATAAACAAGTCAAAAAATTATACATTAATCATGTATCGACATCCGTCACGTAATAATAAAAGATCAATACATGTTTTGAACTGTGTGTTTTAACCATGTATATGTGATTGATGTATTAATTATTTATTTTTTTGTGATAGATGTCGATTCATGGCTAATCTACATCATTTTGACATGTTTGTAAACCTTTTATTATAATATAATTTTTACGCAATTTTATTATTGTACAAGATGTCGTACAATTAGATTATTTGATGCGATTTCACGTCAAAAATTAATTTATTTTTAATATTTGAAAGATTTATGGTATAAATTATAGAAATTTATTGTATAAATTTTATCAATTCAAAAATATATTGGTTTAGAGAATTTATCATAAAATCGAACCAAATACTTTGGACCAAAATATATATTTAAATTGAATCAAATACAAAAGTTACATACATTTTTTATTTTGGTGTGTTGTATAAACTATATTTGCAATTTAGTCCAAAACCTAACATTTGACTGTCTTTTGAAAATTTCAATAGTCCGGACAAGAATTTGCAAAAGGGTGGTAGTTCCACCATTTTGTACTTTTCCTTTATAGAAAGAATGATGGGTAGGATTACTCATTTTGTCCTAGTGGTTCCCTTTTATTACGGTTTGCCATTGCTGGAGGCTGCTTGACTTCGACCATGTCAAGACTCCACGACTCTTTTATTTGACTCTAAAATTGAATTCTTAAATTAAATTTACCACTTTTTTTATTTTTAATGGAATTTGAATTAGAGAAATCTTCAAACCCATTTATTAATCATAATTTTTACTCCTACATTTGACATGACAATGTGTTGAATACAAATAATATTATTGATCAAGTTTAGGCCAAAATTCTTTTTTTTTTGGACAAAAGATATTTGCTTAGCTTGAATGTGATGATAAGAACAAAACACGCAGGGTTACCAATTATGGGTAATATACTAAACCAAGTAGCAACATGTGGTCAATACTTTTCCATTTTATAACAATTTTTTTTGATAAAGTCACTCACTAGTCACTATCTTTTCCATGACTTTATGCCTACCATTCACTTTAAATTCAAACACTTAATTATATTTAACTGCCAACATACACTTAACTTATTGATGAAGTTCACACTATTTAATGGTACTACTATCCACTATAAGCTTAAAATAAGCCTTTGGTTTTGGACTCAATAGATAGTGTGAAAACATGGCTTCAATAGCATTCACATTGCTTTGTGTTTTTCATATCTTGGATGGGGCCTAGATGTTTGTTGGAGCTTCTTATGTTACTCCAAGTGTTGCCATGCAAAATGTGATATTTACATATTTGGTCTACTTTGAGATTAGTACATGGCGCACATATCATATGTCAGAAGATTCTTGTCAAGGGGTGGAGTGGATGGATAACATCACCAATTTTAAGGCTGCTAACATTCCAAATACCTGGCATAATGGATATGTTCAATTCCCAAAAACACACAGAGAAAGTGATTGATATTGATAGGGTGTGACATGGCATCGTTTTTTAGAAATGATAACTTTATAAATATATATTTTTTTATCTTATTTCGTATAATCTAGAAAGAAATGATATAACTTTATAAATGTATTACAACCGTATCGTATCCGGCTTTTTTTCTAAATAAACGTATTCACGTGTCGTATCGTACCCGTATCCGTATCCGTGCAACATAGTCATAATACCTGGTCGGAATTCTGATCCCATAGAATGTTCTTCTGAAAATGTTGCCATCCTTACATATGCAGGCATTGATCAGCAACTAGTCTTTGCAAATCAACTGACTTTATATAATAAGTAATAAAAACATTAGTACGAAGTATATTATCAGCTCATCAAAACCGGATTAAACCTCGAATGTGAAGGACACAAAATTGCCCGACCCAAGTGGCCGTCGAGGGCGTAAAAAAACGAGTCCAGAAGGTGATGGGTTCAAATACCGAGGGAGCAAAAAAAAAGGAGGGATGCAAAATAACAGTTCCAACCATTCGATCATATATACTCTTGATGGGCCTAGATCGATGGTTTCAAGCATGTCATGACGGTGTTTCAACATTATTGTATAAACTGCGTCCAACTAGGAACATGTGTGACCTAAAATGCACATGTGGTAAAGTGATCAAAGAAGATCATTGCACTGCAGCCCAGACTCCAGAGCCAAAGCTACTCTTAAAAGGTGAGAAGATATCATCTTCAACTGTAACCCAACCCAACATTGTCGTCTCCCATTTTAAATACCTTCCTTTGACTCCTTACTTAAATCCATCCATTCCTCTAACATTCAAAAACCATGTTGCACCCAAATCCCACTTCTTGCTTCATCATCCTCTCCACACTCACCATCTCCAACGAAGTGGGGTTCGTCTAGTGGTTAGCCACCCACTACCTAGGATCAAAGGTCTCGAGTTCGAATCACTCTGAGGGTAGGAGTGAAAATCCTTAGATCCTCATTTAAGAAAAAAAAACTCACCATCTCCACCCATCCGGCCTCATCCAACCCTCCCCGAGACAGCAAAGGTAGCTCTGTCTCACCCTGTTACATAGGGGTGGGCTCGGGTCGGTTCGGACCCAAATTTTGTGAAAACCGAACCGAAACCCGAAAATTCGGTTCGGGTCGGTTTCGGTCTTTTTGAAATTAAAAACCGATCAAAGCCCGATTTTCGGGTTTTGGTTCGGTTCGATCTTTTTCGGTCTTTTTTTGGTCTTTTTTTGGGGGTCATTTTCGGTCTTTTTTCAGACTTTTCACGAATTTTCGGTCTTTTTTCGGGTTTTCGGTCTTTTTTCAGTCTTTTTCTGTAAATTGACAGAAAAACATATATTCGGTTCGGTTCGGTCTTTCGGTCCGAGGAAAAATCAAAATCGAGACCGAACCGAATTTTGAGAATCGGTTAGGGTTTTTTTCGGTCCGATAAAAACCGACCCGTTCGGTCTTTTTTCGGTTCGGTTCGGTTTTTTTTTCGGTCTTCGGGTCTGGACGCCCAGTGTTACATATATATACTAATATTTTTATGAAAAGACACAAAGAGGTTGAACGTTAGTATCACTTGTTCGGATCTTTAAAAAGAACTCACCATCATTGAGTTACAGAGCTATTAGGTTGTGCATTTGATTTTGTATAGCTTCACAGAAATGTCATGGAAGTGCGGTTAATGCCAAGCAAAACGCTACAAGAATGAATATTCTTAAATTATCTCAATATATTTATATTAATGATTTTAGGGTGATGATAAAATTTAATTTAAAATTTTTGAGCGAAAATTTAGAACTTCGCAAGTGAGAAACAAGCAGCTATAGCAATATTTGTCAGGTTTTTTTGTGTGATAAAAATGATTTTAAGGTGATGATCAGTATTTATTCGTGGGCAGCAATATCCATCCTGAACCAGCTCCAATTGTCTGTTCGCAAGTCTTTGTCTTCCAAGAGTGTTCCTTGCTTCTCTAGTATTTCAACTACTTGGATGCTGTCAGATTCTATGATTACCTTGTTCAGCTTCATCTCCCTGGCCATTATTGTCAGTGCTTCCAAAATGCTCCGAAGTTCAAGCTCGGCCACCATTTGTTGTTTCTGTACACAAAAGCTTCTTAGGCCTAGCACTATGCCATTTGAATCCCTCACCACAGCTGCTACTGCCCCAGTTTTATCACTCCTTGTTGCAACATCACAATTTATCTTGCAGTATCCCGGCTGAGGTGGTTCCCATGTTAAAGTCTGTCTACATCACAATTTAGTTTCCAGATACTTTTCCAAAATGTCTGCAAATTTCTTGGGTTCGAGCTTTCCCCTAAGCTTTACCGTGAGTAATTCACTGCCACTTTGTATGATGATTTTATACTGAAGTTTCATGGTGTCCATGTTAACGTGTTGGAACCCCCAGCTTTGAGTATTCCAATGCCCTTTAGGATGCTTAGCCAAACAGGGGATGGTTTATACCCTTTGGTTGCTTGGAGAATATATCTGGAAATAATTTGATTTAAAAGTCTTGGCCTAGAAGCAGCTTAGGCTGTGTACCCATACGCCATGCTTGTTTACAAAGGTTAGGAAGGCAAGGTTTATATATATATTTTAAAGTCCCGGAACCCCAGCCCGGCTTCTTCTCTTGGTTTTTGGCAATTTACTAAGTGTATTTTTCTATACCTATCTTTACTACCCTACCTTTTTTTTTTGATTCATAAGTGGATTTTCACCACCGAAAATAGAGCGGGCTGAAGCACCGCGGTCCAAGGGACCAAACACTGAGGACACACTCAGGTCCAAAGGACCAGAACCACTAAAGACCACTGCAAAAAACACTCACGCAAACTACTCTATCCCAACCCTCACCTCTACGGAGCAACTCTGAAGAGACGACACTGAGGAAGGGCACTATGCCTCGGAACTACGCCCACCAAGCCACTCTAACTGACACTAGCACACCGGCCTCCTCCACTGGACTCTACTACTTACCTTCTATCATTTATACTGCCACTTTGTATGCTGATTTTATACTGAAGTTTCATGGTGTCCATGTTAACGTGTTGGAACCCCCAGCTTTGAGTATTCCAATGCCCTTTAGGATGCTTAGCCAAACAGGGGATGGTTTATACCCTTTGGTTGCTTGGAGAATATATCTGGAAATATTTTGATTTATAAGTCTTGGCCTAGAAGCAGCTCAGGCTGTGTAGCCATACGCCTTCTTCTCTTGGTTTTTGGTAAATCTTGCAATTTACTAAGTGCATTTTTATATACCTATCTTTACTACCCCACCAGAACTTGTGTACAGTTGAGGTTAAACTATTTAAGGCGGACTCCAGCAGCATAAAACACGACATATGATACTGCAATAGAATAGATTTGAGGTTCAAATGCTTAGGGAAAGTTTCTTCAGCATATTCATCGACAACATTCCAATAGACAGAGATGTGGATTGGCTAAGGGTTCTCTTCAGTCGAGATGGACCAACTACAGATGTTTTTATTCCGACAAAAGGAAGGAGAGCTTCAAGGAGCAGGTTTGGTTTTGTTCGGTACAAATTATTGGGGTAGGCAGAAGCGGCAGTCCGGAGGTGGAATGGCTTCAAGGTTGGGAATTCTTGTCTTGAGGTCAAACTAGCGGACATGGGAGGTAAACCGCGACCTTTCCTATTTAAAGAGGGTCGGGATAGGAGAAGTATCCCGAGGGCTTGTGACGCATCAAGGGTTGAAGCTTCAGACTATCTCAAAAATGTTGAAGTTTCAAGGAGGAGTTGTTACAAGGAGAAGAGATCTCTGAAGTTGAAAGTTGTCCCGGAGCATGAAGAATGGTTTAAAAAATGTGCAGTAGCAGAGTTGAAGATCTCCACAACGATTGAAATTCTTGAGAAGGAAATGCAACAAGAAGGGATTGTTTTCGACAAAGTGATGACTATGGGAGACGGGAAGATTTTAATCCACTTCTCGAGTAAGGAAGAGATGGAGTGCTGTCTAACAGAGGATTACAGAACAATTCTTACGAATTTCAGCAAGATCCAAGTTTGGAGGGAGGAGGAACAGACGAGAAAAAGATCAGTGTGGCTGAGTATTTTTGGGTTGCCTTTTAAGGCTTGGAGTATAGAAAATTTTGAGATGCTAGTTGCCCCTCATGGCTCTTTCATCAGAAGGGATGAAAGGGAATTTCGGATTACCGGAATACAGAGAGCAAGAGTGATGATAGAAACTTTTTCAATGGATAGAATTTCAGAAATGATAGAGGCTGAGATCTCTGGGAAGGTTTATGAGGTGTCGATTCTAGAAGATTGTTTTTTAAATGGATGTGAGTTTGATACTCAGTTGGATGACTCTTCGGTTTGTCTGGGCGGTAACTTATTGGTGAACCACGCTCAGAAGGTAGATCCGGAGGTGGGATTGGAGGCTTGTGCGAGTTCAGGTCACAGCAGCCAGCTAGGGGATGTGGAAGAGATGCCAAGGAGGTTAAAGGCGTGGAAAGGAGTCCACAGGGCGGTTCTGGGAGGCTCCCAGGTTGATCTTGGGGGCTATGATCAGTTCGATCAAGATCAGTTGGAGGCAGAAAGAGAACCAAAAAGATCTGTTGATGAGGATGCGAGAAAGGGTAGACTGAGAGATGCTCCCCATAGGCGGAAAATCATCCATCAGCCTTTGAGTAAGCATTGCAGTCTGCTCGGGAAAGAGGTTGCTCTATCTCAGGATGATGGGGATTGCGGGGAACATTATGAAGATGAAGCAATTAAAGTGACCGATGTTGAAGCAGTTTTAGATTGGGAGAACATCAAGCTTGTGGACCTGTTGGAAAAAGGTCGAAACATGTCTAAAGTGGTGAAAAGGAAAGAGTCCAAGGTGAAAGGAATTTTCAAACATCAAAGAAGAAAGAAAAAGGCTGTGATGAATGGAATCAAGAAATCCTTCCTAGAAGATCTTGAGAAACCTATGGAGAGGATCCCAGTTGAGGAAGATGAAAGGAAGAGGAGGAAAAAACAGAGAAAGGAAGCCAATCGCACTTACGCTATGGCAAAAAGTCTAGGAGTGACTTATAAGGGTCCTGAAGAGGAAGCTATACAGCAGCTCATGATGATGGAGGAGGAGAGGTGGCTTGATAGGTTTCGTGAGGAAAATATTCGTGAAAATGATATCGACGTCTGAATCTCTGCCATATCTCCAGGCCTAGAGTTCTTCAGCCAGTGGGAGAATTGTTTTTCATTGCTAGAAGGATTGAGTTTAGTCTGGAGTAGTGCCGTGTATGGGCGGTGGATCGCGCAAGGAGGAGCGCGCAGAGAAGCTTTAGGTGGTTTTCAGATAGTAAAGGTCATAGTGGTGCTCGGGGATCGTTTTCTAGCTAGTGTGTATTCTTAGTGTTTTTTGTGGGAGTTCAGTGTTGGTCTAGGTGGTTTTGTTTGGCTCTTGAGAGTTCCCTCTCCGTTTTTTGTTAGAGCTCTTCTCAGTAGGGTAGAGAGGTTAGTGGAGAGCCTTTCCTAGAGTTCTAGAGTTTCTTTGTATCATTGAGCCGAGTGCTCAATTGACCTTCAAGGTCCTTTTACTATATCAAAAAAAAAAAGATCTCCTTACCTCCCATGGAGAGAAATTTAGTGCACCAGTTCTCTGTTCTGTCCCACAATTTGTCCACCAATGTTGTAATATTTGTCAAGTTTTAATCTTGGAAGGAGGATAATAGTTGGCATTAAAATTCAGTACACTGATGATGATGATTTGTGCAACCATTACATGAGCTGAGAGGTGAGAGCTGAAACTGAGTTGTTGTTAACTTGGACAGCTGGAGTTGTATTCTTCTCATTCAAATTCCGGGAGATATACAACAGAGATTATTTAGCAGATGATGACTGGCACAAGTTCCTGCTGCTGCTTCTTCTATGGAAACATCAACCATATTAATCACCCATGTATGGAGCTGGGCTGGGTTCTGGGGTCTAATCTTGTAGTAAGTACCCATGCCCGTGCCGATTTAATATGCCTGTTAGCGGTAGCGCTCAACAGCCTTTGGGGCGGACACAGAGTCTTTATACATGCTTCAGGATCGAGAAAAATTGGGAATGAGGATGTCAGACGAGTCTGGCGCCTTTTCTATTTGAGCGGGTTTTAATTTACCAGGGTCAGATGGTCAATTAGTAAGCCTGGAGAACTAGATTCAACTCCTGAGCTGATCTTGCCACTACTCCGCCCCTTCTGCAAGCATTTAGTAAACAGTACTTCAGCATAAACCGAATTGAATTAACTTAAGTCTATGCGAAAAAACTGAATGGCGTGCTCAGGGTTAAAATCATTAATCATAAACAAGTGCTTAATAAGAGGCTGCGGACTGCCGAGTGATTAGTTAGTCAACCTTATTAGCGAGGGAAGCATTTGCTGGATCTTCTGCAGCTGTGTAAAGCACTGGTGGCACCATTCACGCCTAAATATAAAAGAGTATGTGTCACTATCATGCCTGAAGCAAGTCCTCCATATATGATTTTTTTTTTGATAGATCCTCCATATATGATTTGAAAGCCATGAAAATTCAAGGTGATGATACCTTTCTTCTGCATGGAGATCAACCCCAACTGATGGAGGTCCTGATGCAGTAGCGAAAATGATAGGCCCAAATACTGCAACAAGCTTCACAAGCAGCTCTAGCGAGACAGTTATGTGCCTGAAGTAACAAACAAAATTAAGTATTTGGCTATTTTTGTCTTTGCATATACATATAAGCATTTGCAAGCGCAACTGGCAGAATCGAAACACTTCATTCACTGAAAGTACTTTGCACAGTCTAAAATCTCGCCTTGCACCAGTGTGTGAACATAACTTTTTGTTCAGGGGAGTAAAATTAAGGCATTTACCTCTCAATTGTGCTATCGAGTAATTCAACAAGCACTGGCAGAAGGCAGGAAAATAAATCTAAGTTGAGAATCTCCATTTTCTCAGCAAGAACACTGACCACATCTGCTTGTACCTAAACCAGGAAAAATAGCCAACTGTAAACAAATATAAGCAAAAGAACAGTAAGGATTCATGAGGAAAAGAAAATGTGATCCTCATAGAGAAGATGGAAACCCACAGATTGATCTGGTAACTTCTTTAATGCATTAAGTGCACCCTTGATGTCATTGCGCTCCCAAAAATGATGAACTACCTGTAAGTTCACATAGACTGTTCACTACAAATTTCATTCAAATTAAAATCGACAACGAAGCATGTTTACATAAACATTTCTATTCTGGCTATTTGGACTTCAACTAGATACAAGAAACTAAATACCAGTACAGAAGAAAAAAAGTAATACCTGTAGCTTCGTTAAGCGGGATCGAAGAGTACTCAAGAACATATCATGATCTTGCATAAACACTTCAGCAACATTGTTGTCACTCAAAGCTTGAGGTTCTTTTTCAAATACTTGAGGTTGTGTCAACTCTCTGTCACTTTTTGTATGGGCGTATTCCATCCCAGACTGTGCTGTCTTCATATGCGACATTTCACTTACTCGAGCATCTCTCCATTCCACTTCAGATAGTTGAGGTGGTGCAAAATCCTTTGTGGATGGTCGAGATTTCACCAATATATCAGGTTGGAACAACTCCCTTCTAGACATTTGAGGCAGAGATGACTCTCTCCTAGATATTTGAGATACCGATGATTCCCTTCTAGATTTTTGGGGTAGCGATGACTCCCTACTTGGAAAATGAGGTACCGATGATTCTCTTCTAGCGTCCCTTCGTGAAATATGTGGTAAAGATGACTCCCTACGAGATGTTTGAGGTATTGGTGACTCCCTTCTAATATTATAAGGTCTTGATGACTCCCTTCCAGACAATTGAGGTTGTGATGAATCCCTCCTGGACACTTGAAGTTGTGGTGACTCCCTTCTAAATATTTGAGGTTGTGGTGACTCCCTTCTTAACTTTGGTGATTGCCTCTTGTGAAGTTGTGGTGAATCCCTTCCAGAAAATCGAGGTTGCAGTGAATCCCTTTCAGAAACTTCTGGTTGCGTTGACTCCCTTTCAGAAACTTCTGGTTGCGATGACTCCCTTTCAGAAACTAGAGGTGTCAGTGACTCACTTTCAGAGAGTTGAGGTGTCAAGGACTCACTTTCAGAACCTTCAGGTGTTGATGACTCCTCTTCTACCATTTGAGGTGTCAATGACTCTGACGTTAGAGATGATGAAGAAAGTAAACAAACCCTTCGTGATATTTGAGTTTCTAACTCCTTTCCTTGACATGAATCCCTTTCAAGAATTATAGCTTGTGGTGATTCTCTTTTAGAAAATTGCTGTACTAACTCTCTTCCCGGTAAATCCAGGATCGACTCCTTTTCTGTTGTTTGACTTCTAGACGATTCCTTTCTAATATGATCTTGAGCAGACCCCTTTCTGGCCATTTGGGTCTGGGTTTCATAAAATGACATATTTACTCAAGGGCATCAAAAGATATTCTCAAATACTAAAAGCATTACCAAATTTCTCATGTTAATTGGAATTAAGTGAACTTACTGGTGCAGCAGTTTTGCTCTCTGCTACAGGTATTGGGTCAGGAGGCAATTGAGTTTCCAGGTCAGTAGAGCTGTTTACTTCTCTTCTTTCAAACTTTTCAACAAGAGAGCGGGTCCTTCCTGGTACAACTGAAACTGCAAAACCATAATGACAGAATCTATCAATGTTGCACTATTTTGGTCTGGGAGAGTGAGAGTGTGATTGCATAAAAACCCAAACCTCCGTTAACTTTAACAGTAGTGTTGTCCTTAGTGCAGCTCAAATGGCTCCGCCCTAGAATATCAAGAGAGGAAGGAAATTAGACTTACCCACAAAATCAACTTAACAAACAAGAAATATTTTCCAGTAGCTCAAACACATCATACATTCATAGGTTGGGCAGTAACTAGTGAGAAGCTAACCATTTTCAGGACAAGCAGGTGCCACTGTTGACAAATTTTCATCAACGAAATTGATTTTCTTTTCTTCAGTACTTTCCCTGGCTATATTTCCTGCCAAAGGTCTAGTTTCTGATTTCGCAGCAGTCTGTAAACATCTTTCCATGTTGCCGGCTATAGCAGACTCTTCTCTTAAAGGTCGATTTCCCGCATCCACATTGCTATTAGGTTGACTTCGTCCATGAGCTGGCTTGATTGACATGCCAAACATAGTTTTCATGGTGGTGTTCGACTCTTGTGAACTCAACAAGCATTTTTCATCGGAACTGTCCCGGGGTACAATGCTGGGCACTACTAACAATCTATTTATAGAGTGACCACCAGTTTTCGGATGCATCCCCACTGCAGGACTTCGCTTCTTAGGTTTCACATCATCATTGCTTTTGGATTCTGGTGGGATTACTTTATTACTTGAATCAACCTTCTTTAAACCCTCTGAATGTTCACAAGCTGTTTTTTTTTCCATCAGGTAGAAAAGACTGGTCAAGTTGATGGTGAGATGAACATAATAATCTATTCTTAAAGACATCTCTAAAGCTATTAAGTTCATATCTATATACATTATTCAGATTTGGAGTCACATTCTATATTGTTCTGTATTTTGAAATATAAGAGGGATGATGGAAAATAATACTGAGACAAGAATAATGACAGGCCTTAAGGTAACTTTAAATCAAAAACCATATTTCTAAATCAGGAGTGATAAATATTATTTTCTGTGCAGTAAATTTTTTAAGGACCAGCAAGAATATAGTGCTTACAAACGACATATATGGTCTTCTCTCTTGTGCCAGAATCAGGGGACCCGATGTGTGATCGCAAATTAGATGGAGCCTCACTTTCTTGTCTGCGCACAGTTCTGGATTCCAGAGTAGATTTAGGTTCAGAGGAGACGTTCTGTTCAGATAGAATACAGGCCCGATACGGTTCAATAAGCTGAAATGGAAAGAGAAAAAGTGGCATACGATTAGAATAATCACAAAGAAGATAAAACAATACACTTGAGATTATGGACCCATAAAACAAATGAGAAATGTAGACAAAGAAAGTTACCGATATATCAGCAGCCCAAACCCCAACAGAGTTACGATAGAATGAGCATCCCAATAGTTTATCATCATGAATGCAAAGATCACCCAAAGTTGACCATCCCATATCAACGGCATCATGTCTGATGATGGGTTCCCATGAATATACCTACACCATTACGTGAAATTATTTTGAGTATATACTTACATTTGATCAAAGGGCTTTCCTTTCTCTTTCAAAATGAGACACAAACCTTAAAACTGTCCTCCAATCCACAAAACAAAGTCCTCCCGTCTGGATGAAAGCTCATCGCACGCACTCCAGTTGCCTGTAAGGAAAAAACGAAACACTAAAACAAAGCCCACAGTTCACCATTCATACAACTGACGCTATCCCTTATGGTGGTTTGCACAGCTACACAAACAAACACAAATGGCCAAATGGATACCTCAGGTCTGGATGATCCTATAAGTTCAAAGGTTTCTAGATCCCAAAACTTCACTGTTTTGTCAGCCGAGCCTGACATCCATAAGATTATCATTAATAGTATTTTTTTTTAAATGTTGAAAGCTCAAAACATAAATAGATGTATGCAAACCATGGAGATGGAGAAATAAAATGAGTAAACAAGAAACACTTCTATAGGTGAGCTACAAGAAACATTCAAAAGCCTTGATATGAGATATTTTAACTTACCTGTTGCCAACAAAAATTCAAGAGGATGGAAATCTATTGCGCGAATATGTCCGTCATGGGACTTAAAGTCATGTAAAAGCTTTCCAGCAGTTAGATCCCATATCTGTAGTTAATTGAACCAAATCCATTGAACTTACTAATACCATTGATGTAAAAACAATAAGTGGATCTGTTGAAGCTCAAATTTACCTTCACAGAATTGTCTAATCCACCAGAAACTACCCATCGACCATCCGGGCTGAATCTAATGACGCTAATTCCTTGGCCATGGCCTTTATACGTATGCATACATCCTTTCTTCCGAATATCCCAAATCTTTAGATGGGTGTCCAAGGAACCAGATGCAAAAAATTCACCAAATGGATGGAACTCGACAGCAGAGCAATTTGCTTTATGCACAGTAAGAGTGCGCATTACTACACTTCAATGTAAAAAGTATAGATCAGAAATTAACATGGAAGCTATTCACACAGCACAAGCCACCACGTGCATCAATAAGAATGTAATGTTACATAACATAAAATCTGAAACATCAAAAGAAACAGTTAGTTATATGGAATAAGAAACCAAGTAATTATGTGAACCCATCCCATATGTACATCAACTGACAAATCAATTGTTCAGCAGCGTGCATTTGAATCTATTTTACAAAGACAGTGTATTCAAACTAACAAAACCATGACAACATAACGCAAACATACACTTCTCTTCTTCCAGGCCCCAAAGTTTAATCATGCCAGTAGAAGCGCCTGCAGCTACAATAACCTCTGCTGAATCAAAAGTCACAGACTCAACAGGACTTGAAAGTCCACATAAGCTCTGCACACACACAAACACAAATTAAACAAACTGCAGAATACATTTAAATCAGACATTCAAAGTAGAATCCCTTAGCAATAGGTAATAGCTTCAAAATTTGTTGCTAAAGATGGTACCCTATCTTTATAACATAAATGGCTCCAGTGATTCAGTCTAACTATCAGACATCTTTAGATACAGCCGTTATTAACCGATATTGCGTAGGAATTACTGTTATTAACGAACTACACTACACTTAATTACATAGACTAAGTTCGCACAAGTACAGATGAGGCGTGAACCAAAGCAGCTCAGAGACAGCTCAAATAAGTATATTTAACTCCACTCATCTAACTGTAATCAATCACTGACCATCAAAGAAGTCGGTTTCCCCACGGACCAAAGACGCGCTTGATGATCATCTCCACCTGTAACGAAGAGTCTCCCGGCCTTCTTCCCAATGCTTATGCAGTTAACATTATCCGAATGAGCCACCAATTCTTCTGTTGTCAAATTAGTCAAGGCAACAAAGAAAAATACAAAAAAAATCTAAAAAACACAGACACAAAGCTATCCCCAAAGCAGCAACTCACTAGCTTGAATCAATTTCTCAATCTAAAATGCAAAGGGGCCACCACATTCTAAGTTATAACTAAAAAACCACAAACAGCTCCAATCAGACACTAAAACACTACAAAAAAGAATAAAAGATCAACCCTAAAATCTCATTCACATATATAAATCAAAAATCAAAAATTCAAAAAACCAACTGAACCAAATTCACAACCACCATCCAACACAAAAACCAACAGGATACGAAGCTTATAGCCACGCTTCGCCATTCTCCACTAAATCAACCACACCAGAAATCGCCCAGCCTCCAGTCCGGAACTCAGACCGGACCACAATTGAACGCAGCAGGGGGTGAATGTCGGTGGTGGGGACCGGGGCCTGAAGTTCAACAACGAACGGTGTCAGGATCGACGACGCAATGAGCATCGGACGGAGCGAATCGCGCTGGGAATTCGGATTCAGATGTGAATTGGATTCTCGAGAAGAAAGGAGAAGAAGAAGATGTGCAGAGGATGATGCAGAGGAAGCAATCGGAGACGAAATTAAAAAATGGGAAAATACAAAAATTGAAATCAATTTCAGTGATGCATCTCCATTTTATATTATTATTACAAACTTTTTATTAAATTAATTACAATAAATGATATTTGAAAATTGAGTATTAACCAAACATGATTTTTCTGAGTCCGAGACCATGTTCTATACCGTCAGTTTGATGCAATGACGGTTTTACCCTTCAGAATTTGTAAATGGTTATTATGAAAATTAAAATGAAGTAAAACATGTGTGATAGCATTCGTGTGATGAATTTAGTACAAAATCAAAATTCTCAAGTTCACGAGGGTAATATTTGAAATATATGTTGATAATGAAGATACAACATGGAGAAATCTTGTATGACATTTGTGTATGGATGTCTAGGAAAATGATGAAGTGCAAATTGACATATTATGATATATCTCTTATGAACTATATCATAGTTTGGTCCTTCGGAAAGTGACCTCTAATTCGTGTGGATAAAATCATGAGAGATGATTTGTATGAAGTATATCATAATTTGTTGATTTGCAGTTTGCACCACAAAAATCATATTTTCACCTAATCTTAACACTAAATGTTTATATTGGATACTTACAAATTTTTATATATATTTATTTACACGTGACGTATGGTACAACCACATAGATCATCTTATTAGAAAATCTACAAAAATAATTTCTCATTCACGTAGGATTATAGCCAAAATAAAGTGACACACGATTCAACAACAAAATATTTATAAAGGATAAAAACAACCAACCTTAAGGAACAAGAAATAGTAATTCCTCGTTGTAGGATCCACACTTAAATTGAGACATATATTCTTCATTTTTTCAATTTTTTTTATCTCTTTCACGATTTTTTTCTTTTTTGCATCAACATTTTAAAACTAAATAGGAACCTTGGAATATTCCTTTTCAAAATGAAACTTTTTTTTTTGAATTGAGTAGGAAAATTCATTATGGGGATTATACAAAGGAAGAAAAAGTGCTATAAATACAAGGCGTAAGATGCGGGATTAACGAAATAAAATGTTTTTTTTAAATGAAGTGAGTAGAATATAAGCTGCCACGATTTTCTAGTACTATAGAGTTAAAATGTCTTATTTTAAAATTTTAATAAAATTCATTTCAAGTACTATTTCTCAAATTTCTATAAAAGGTTCTTGCAAAATTGTGTTTATTTAGGGATGAAGGTTTGTCTCAAAACTATGTGGCGGTGAACCCCAACAAAGACACATTTGTTTGGTTACATTGTTGCTCAAAATATGTGACAACAACACTTGAAAACCTTTTAAATCACGACCAAGTATTATAATTTAAATAGATGATGACCGCCCATTTGGATTTATCAACAAAGTAGTGACCTTTTCAATTCTATCGAATAATGCCGCATGTTTGTGGTCGCACGTTCTCAATAGCCTTTATGTCGACACGTCGGCCAGTGTTACAACGGATCATTTCTTTTGCTGCATTTCTCGAATCAAAGTTTGTTTCCAGCTTGTCAGAATAAAAGTTTGATTTGATGGAATGTTTTATATTTTCTTGAAACGGTAACAAATGATTAATATCAAAATGGGTGCGGTTCAGGTACAAACCTGTTTATAAATAAAAACTATAAACCGATTATAAAGTCGACACGTGTCCCAGTATAATCGAAATCCCGGAGAAAACACGAAGGGGTATAATAGTCATTTCACACGAATGGGTATAAAACCTAATAATATTATTTTCAATTTAGTCCAAAAGTTGTTATTGTTCAGACTTAAGATGGTATTGTTCAGACTTAAAAATACTTAATAATCAGACTTAAATGGTATTGTTCAGACTTAAAATACTAATGTTCAGACTTAAAAAGGTAGTGTTCAGACTTAAAATACTAATGTTCAGACTTAAAAATACTTAATAATCAGACTACAATGGTATTGTTCAGACTTAAGATGATATTGTTCAAACTTAAAAATACTTAATAATCAGACTTAAATGGTATTGTTCAGACTTAAATGGTAGTGTTCAGACTTAAAATACTTAATGTTCAGACTTAAAAATACTTAATAATCAGACTTAAATGGTAGTGTTCAGACTTAAATGGTAGTGTCCAGACTTAAAAAGGTGGTGTTCAGACTTAAATGGTAGTGTTCCGACTTAAAATACTTAATGTTCAGACATAAAAATACTTAATAATCACACTTAAATGGTAGTGTTCAGACTTAAATGGTAGTGTTCAGACTTAAAAAGGTAGTGTTCAGACTTAAAAAGGTAGTGTTCAGACTTAAATGGTAGTGTTCAGACTTAAAATACTTAATGTTCAGACTTAAAAATACTTAATAATCATACTTAAATGGTATTGTTCAGACTTAAATGGTAGTGTTCAGACTTAAAATACTTAATGTTCAGACTTAAAAATACTTAATAATCAGACTTAAATGGTAGTGTTCAGACTTAAATGGTAGTGTCCAGACTTAAAAAGGTAGTGTTCAGACTTAAATGGTAGTGTTCCGACTTAAAATACTTAATGTTCAGACTTAAAAATACTTAATAATCAGACTTAAATGGTAGTGTTCAGACTTAAATGGTAGTGTTCAGACTTAAAAAGGTAGTGTTCAGACTTAAAAAGGTAGTGTTCAGACTTAAATGGTAGTGTTCAGACTTAAAATACTTAATGTTCAGACTTAAAAATACTTAATAATCAGACTTAAATGGTAGTGTTCAGACTTAAATGGTAGTGTTCAGACTTAAAAAGGTAGTGTTCAGACTTAAATGGTAGTGTTCAGACTTAAAAGACTTAATGATCAGACTTAAAAAAAGCAATGATCAGACTAAAAATTCTTAATGATCAGACTTAAAATGGTAATGATCATACTTAAAAAGAATTCTATGATCAGACTTAAAATTAAAGAGGATTAAAACACGAATTTTTTTATATTATTATTTTTGATTAAAACATGAATTTGACCCTTGAGATGATCGAATTTGCCCTAAAAACACCGACCTCACCACGTGGTTGTGAGTCTTGCTCAGAATGCCGTTTCCACCCAAAAAATACTAGGCTTTCATCAAATTCTGACACAGGCGCATAAACATCAAATTTTGCATAGCATTCTTCAGATGTTCCAATTTCTGCATGTAAGTCCGATCATTACCATATTAAAGTCTGATCATTATCAATTTTAAGTCTGATTATAACCATTTTAAGTCTTGTCATTACTGATTTAAGTCTGAACATTGTAGTATTCAGACTTAAAATGGTAGTGTTCAGACTTAAATGGTAGTGTTCAGACTTAAGATGGTAATGTTCAGACTTAAAAATACTTAATAATCAGGCTTAAATGGTAGTGTTCAGACTTAAATGGTAGTGTTCAGACTTAAAAAGGTAGTGTTCAGACTTAAATGGTAGTGTTCAGACTTAAAATACTAATGTTCACACTTAAAAATACTTAATAATCAGACTTAAATGGTAGTGTTCAGACTTAAATATACTTGATAATCAGACTTAAATGGTAGTATTCAGACTTAAATGGTAGTGTTCAGACTTAAAAAGGTAGTGTTCAGACTTAAATGGTAGTGTTCAGACTTAAAATACTTAATGTTCAGACTTAAAAATACTTAATAATCAGACTTAAATGGTAGTGTTCAGACTTAAATGGTAGTGTTCAGACTTAAAATACTTAATGTTCAGACTTAAAAATACTTAATAATCAGACATAAATGGTAGTGTTCAGACTTAAATGGTAGTGTTCAGACTTAAAAAGGTAGTGTTCAGACTTAAATGGTAGTGTTCAGACTTAAAATACTTAATGTTCAGACTTAAAAATACTTAATAATCAGACTTAAATGGTAGTGTTCAGACTTAAATGGTAGTGTTCAGACTTAAAAAGGTAGTGTTCAGACTTAAATGGTAGTGTTCAAACATTGTTATTTAAGTCTGAACATTATTTTTTTTAAGTCTGAACAATGTTTTTCTAAGTCTGAACAATGTTTTTTTAAGTCTGAACAATGTTTTTTCAAGTATTGTCATTACTGGTTTAAGTCTGAACATTGTTTTTTTAAGTCTGAACATTGTTATTTAAGTCTGATCGTTAATGGTTTAAGTCTCATTATTATTTTTTAAGTCTGAACAATGTTTTTTTAAGTCTGAACAATGTTTTTTCAAGTATTGTCATTACTGGTTTAAGTCTGAACATTGTTTTTTAAGTCTGAACATTGTTATTTAAGTCTAATCGTTAATGGTTTAAGTCTCATTATTATTTTTTTAAGTCTGAACACTGTTTTTTTAGTCTGAACAATATTTTTTTAAGTATTTGTCATTACTGGTTTAAGTCTGAACATTGTTTTTTTAAGTCTGAACATTACTGTAGCAAATTTTGGACGTTTATACCCCTCATATCGTTTATATATTTTTAAATAAGTCCACATGTAATTTTTAATATTTACAAAAATAACCCCGACTGGATGAAATCTCGGCTGAATTTTGATTGGTTCATTTTGACACGTGTCGAATTTTTTATGGGTTTGTAGTTTTTATTTATAATATTGGTTTGTATTTGATCCAAACCCTATCAAAATTATGGCTTAAAATCGTATAAGTGTAGTTTTTGAATTTAAACATGGGTTAGAGTTCTTTAATTATTAAATTTAAATCAACTTAATTACACAGCATGCGAATATTGTTGATTATTTTAGTGACATCATGTGTCGTGTTCGTGTGCAAGTTAAGGAACATATAAAAATGCGATATAAATGTTTGATAAGGATTACTTAACTGCTATGACCTCCGAATGATCTGTTTCTACATTTCTATAAATGTTACACAAATCATTAAGTGTATAAAGTGAGATTTGTTCTATTTTGCAAATCAAAAACCTCATATTTCAGAATTTCAAAGCTTCTTTAAAATTCACTTCTCATTAAGAGCCTTCACTCTCTGGCACGTGATAAAGGATGTAATGTAATATTGATTCTGAAAAGCATTTTAAGTGATGCCACTCAAATCATATTCAGTTTGTGTTATCACTTGATCATTCCTTGAAGAGCATCAACAAAATGAAGAATCAGTGCAACTTGATTTCTCCATTCCCAACATTGAAATCAATATTTTGGCCATCAATGGCAACCGTTCGTGAAATGAGAAACAAGTTTCGGAAACTTGAAACTTGACAAGTTTGATGGAAAGGTATTTCGTTGTTGACAAAAGAAGATGCATTTGTTATTAACTACAATAAAGGTGGTGAATGTTACTATGTTATCTCCACTCCTATACCAAAGGTGGACGATGATGAACCGTTGGATGCTTTGAGGCGCATGAGTAAAGTGGAAGAATGATGAGTTGATGACTATATTTGTCTTGTTTTCAGAATGTGAACAAGAACAAATGTAAAAAAAATGTCTTTTAACAACACAAACAAAGGTTGTACAAGAAATTAACATTTCTCCAAATGAAATGGTTAATGGAATTGTGGCGAACCTGGACATCTCAAGAAAGATTGTCGTGTTGGAAATGGAAGAGTGACAAAACTCCTAACCATGCTTCTCTTGGTGCTAATAATCACGGGCATCAATCTCATCAAGGCCAGAAATATATATTTTTCTCTGGGGAAAACTATTCCATGTTTTGAAACATTTACTAGTTTGGATTATGATCCTTATATTTCTTAAGCTTTGTTTATGCATGATGATGAGATTTCATGGTTTGATCACAATGAAGAGTTTTATTGTCGTCAGCTTGATTTGTTTTCATTTTACACTCCTGAATACATGGACGGACACAAAAATTTTGATAAAAAGTGACAAACTAAAAATAATTTGCATTATGAAAAAATCAATATTATTTAAAAATAATAATTACACTAATTAAAAGAACGTTACTTTTCATAAAACTAAAAATCTAAAAATACAAACCTAAAAAAACTAAAAAAACTAAAAACACCTAAAAAACTAAAAACACCTAAAAAACTAAAAACACCTAAAAAACTAAAAACACCTAAAAACTAAAAAAACTAGAATCTAAATAAACTAAAACAAATATTTCCATATGACAAAAATCATTTTTGGGCCCCTGACAATAATTAGATGAATCGAGAGCAAATATGAAAAACTAATGTTGAGAATCTGAAGAGAGTACGAGGGAAAAAACTGTTGGGGAATTTATTTGGTAGATTGAAAACATGATTTGATCCTGCGGAGCCTCTAAATGACAAACCTAGAGCATATCCAAGTGCCCGAGCAACTGGGACTGCCACTGCATTGCCTACTTGAATGTACCATTCTTTTGGAGGGTCATACGACTTGTAGTAATCAGGGAACCTTGTAACCTCGCATTCTCTCTTATACTCAACACCCTATCTTGTTCAGGGTGTAATATAGCCTAATTATGTGGTTCGGCTTGTGTGACAACTATAGGAACAATCTCATCCCACCAAAGTCTGGCAAAAGGTTTGGATGAAGTTCCATTAATAAAACTTATTGCATAATCAGGGACCAGGGGTTTTCCTGACTTTACAGTTGGCCTCTCTATAGTTGTATCTAAGTACACTTTTTTATCTTCTTCCACACAAACACCTTTTAAGTCTCTGAAGTTTGCCCTCTTTCTTTTGGGTATTTGACAAACACGCTCAAAATCATCAGCATTCAACTCCAAAGAGCGGTGGTCATATAAAGTCTTATGCAATTGTTGGTTTGATAGAGACGAAAGTATGAAAGCTTCTTTCTTTAATCTGATAGTCCTCTGAAAATCAGTTTCCGGAGCATTAGTATAACCCATTTCATCATTCCTGTCAGAATTGGTCGCTGTACGGAGGTCAGATATTGCATCCTTAAGGAAAAGTTTTTTTTCCAAGACCCTTTCTTCACCTTTACTAGCACTGACATATAAGAAATCAGAGTGTCCAAGATATTCTGACTATTCTGTCACTTAGTATAGAAAGGATAACTATCATAGTCAAGTCTTTGAATTCTTCTACTAAAAGACATGAGTTATAGGTCAGTGCGGAGTTAGGCTTAAATCAGCATAACATTGATAATTATGTTCCACGTTGGTGGAACAATACGTATGAACTCCTTAATGTTATTGTTAAATAAAACTGTCATGCATAGGTATTGTCGAAAAGTTAATGAATTTTGAAATTGTTCCATAAGTGTCCCAAGTGAGTATGATTGAGTTATTGCTTCTTTGCATGAATTTTTAAAATTTTCTGCTTAGCAACTAAAATTTGCAGTGAGGTTTATTCTCCAACATCTAGCAAAGTGATAAATAGTTTAGGTGATGCATATGCCACATTTAAAGCATACCATCCACTTGCAACAATTAGACCTACATTGGAAAACTAATTAGATGAATCGAGAGCAAATATGGAAAACTAATTTTGAGATTCTGAAGCGTCCGAGGGAAAAATCTCTATGTTGGGGAATTTATCTGGTAGAGTGAAAACATGGTTTGATCCTGCGA
The DNA here is from genome assembly GCA_033675215.1 of Rhodiola kirilowii. Taxonomy (NCBI): domain Eukaryota; kingdom Viridiplantae; phylum Streptophyta; class Magnoliopsida; order Saxifragales; family Crassulaceae; genus Rhodiola; species Rhodiola kirilowii. The sequence continues at coordinate 46,274,066 of CM066193.1, forward strand.
AGCCTCTAAATGATACGCCTAGAGCATATCCAAGTGCCCGAGCAACGGGGACTGTCACTGCATTTCCTACTTGAATGTACCGTTCTTTTGGAGGGCCATACAGCTTGTAGTAATCAGAGAACCCTTGTAACCTCGCATTCTCCCTTATACTCAACACCCTATCTTGTTCAGGGTGTAATATAGCCTGATTATGTGGTTCGGCACAACTGTATGAAAAATCTCATCCCACCAAAGTTTGGGAAAAGGTTTGGATGAAGTTCCATTAATAAAACTTATTGCATAATCAGGGACCAGGGGTTTTCCTGAACATGCTCAAAATCATCAGCATTCAACTCCAAAGAGCGGTGGTCATATAAAGTCTCATGCAATTGTTAGTTTGATAGAGACGGAAGTATGAAAGCTTCTTTCTTTAATCTGATAGTCCTCTGAAAATCAGTTTCCGGAGCATTAGTATAAGCTATTTCATCATTCCTGTCAGAATTGGTCGCTGGACGGAGGTCAGATATTGCATCCTTAAGGAAATGCTTTTTTCAAAAACCCTTTCTTCACCTTCACTAGCACTGACATAGATGAAATCAGAGTGTCCAAGATATTCTGACTATTCTGTCACTTAGTATAGAAAAGATAACTATCATAGTCAAGTCTTTGAATTTTTCTATTAAAAGACATGAGTTTTGGGTCAGTGCGGAGTTAGGCTTAAATCAGCATAACATTAATAATTATGTTCCATGTTGGTGAAACAGTACGTATGAACTCCTTAATGTTGCTGTTAAATAAAACTGTCATGCATAGGTGTTGTCAAAAAGTTAATGAATCTTGAAATTGTTCCATAAGTGTCCCAAGTGAGTATGACTGGGTTATTGCTTCTTTGCATGAATTTTTTAAATTTTCTGTTCAGCAACTGAAATTTGCAGTGAGGTTAATTCTCTAACATCTAACAAAGTGATAAATAGTTTAGTTGATGCATATACCACATTTAAAGCTTACCATCCACTTGCAACAATTAGACCTACATCGAATGTTATGAAACTAGAGTTTAATAGATATTGGGCTGACCTATAATGTCTACACTGCCTCGATGCCTTGAAATTGAGTTAGGCTTTCCTATGATTTTTGCTTGGATATAGTTATGGATCCTCTATTTTCACTTTTGATATTGAGAAATGAATGAGTTCGTATGATCTAACTGATATAGACATTGAACTTAAATTGCATATGTTAGGGCAGTTTTGCATCAATTGTATGACATGTATAAGAGAAATTGGTTGATGCTTCTTGTTCTGTGAATGATGATACTACTTGTATGCATGCTACTTTTGTTGCTCTTGAATCCAACGTTTATGTTAATATTACCGTGGTTTCTTCAGTCTCGATGGCAAAGTTGAAGAGAGCAAGGGTAAGTACTTGTGGTGCATCTACAAACATGTAAATTTATTTGGATCTTGATACTTTTGAATTTGATGACAATGGTAGAGCCGAACCTCCGCAGTAGGGGACTGTGAGCGGTCTCCGAACGGAGAGACGATCTTGTGGCTGTCCCTGCTTGGTCCTAAAGAAGACTTTAGACTTCTGTGAGAGTGGGTGTATGTAACACCCAAATTCTGAATATAAGTCCCACATCATTTGAGAGTTCTGTGTGTGCAAGCTTGATAGTCTAGCCTACTAGCTCTCGTGTCACCAATCTACCATGGTCTTTTGTGATAGACTTTACGTTGTGGTGACAAGACAGCTAAGACAGGCTAGACTTATAACGACTCGGATCGGCTACTCCGGTCAGGTCATTACAATTGGTTTTAAAGCCGAACCTCCGCAGTAAGTGACTGTGAGCGGTCTCCGAACGGAGGGACGATCTTGTAGCTGTCCCTGCTTGGTCCTAAAGAAGACGTTAGACTTCTGTGAGAGTGGGTGTATGTAACACCCCAAATTCCGAATTTATGTCCCACATCATTTGAGAGTTTTGTGTGTGCAAGCTTGATAGGCTAGCCTATTAGCTCTCGTGTCACCAATCTACCATGGTCTTTTGTGATAAACTCTATGTTATGATGACAACTAGGACAAGCTAGGCTTATAACGGCTCGGATCGGCTACTCCGGTCGGGTCGTTACACTTATTGCAATTGAAGAATGTACCTGTTGAGATGAGAATGTGAAGGTTTAGCTTTTTGTGGTTCTGTTTTAGAATTAGATTACATTAACTTCTGGACTTGTAATATATGTTAGCTTTTATGAGGTTCTATTTGTAGAACCTATGAATGTTTAGCGTAGCTTTTTATGATTCTATTTGTAGAACCAAGGAACTTCAGGCTTATGTGGGGACTGGTAGAAGGAATATGCAATAGGTTAGAGTCAGATGTAATTCACATGTAGACGTCGTAGTAGTAGAGACCCGATCTTATTGATGAATGATTATGGCTACAATATCATACAGACCTTGCAGCTCCAGACAGATTGCCTCGCCTCAACCTTTGTTCTATACACTGCCTCAATACTTTCTTGCTACTTACATGCAATCTGCTTAATTATTGTCTATGTTGCTGAACCATTAGCTGCATTGTTAACATAGTAGGCTCTTGTAATCTTTATAAGCTAATATAGTATTGTAGTGTCCAATTGTTGGTATTCTGGACAATGCATGTATGAGTTAGAATGAGATTTGATGATTGATCTAAATGACCATTTGCTGTAAGGTCACGCCTGAAACACATCAAAAGAAAAGAACTCATGAAGTACAGATTTTTATTCTGCAATAACTTTCAAAACTCTGAAATATTATCCGAATTGTATCGATCCTTTCTCATTCTCAGCCCTTGGGCTTTAATAATTTAGTTAGATCCGATATTACCACCCGTGGAGGATTCGTATAAACTTAGAATTTTACCCAGTACTGTATAAGGTCGGCTGTACGAAATGGGGCAGTTGGGTAAGGCATCGGAGCAGGAATTGACGTGCAGTCCTGGCCTGGGTTAGTAAAGTAACATTTTGGGCCATCCGGCCCATTTATGTAGGCCCCATTTTCAACGATGAAGGTGGTAAGCGTAATCGCCAAATTGAGGAACGAGAGATCGAGAGATGACGACAGCGCGATTCGCATCGCTGCTGCGGTCAATCAACGCGGTCAACAACAGCCGCATCTCGTCGCCGCTGCGTTGCTTTTCGACACTGGACCAATCGGGTCCAGCGTCGGATGAGTTTCCGCGGACGTTAGCGGGGCTGAGGCAGCGGCTAGAGGAGGAGGCGGCGCCGACGCTTGCGGATTTCGCGCGGCTTAGAGATGGGGAGTCGTATTCGGTGGAGGTAGGGACGAGAAAGAAACCGCTTCCGAAGCCGAAGTGGATGAAGGAATCGATTCCTGGAGGGGAAAAGTATACTCAGATTAAGAAGAAGTTGAGGGAATTGAAATTGCATACGGTTTGTGAGGAGGCTAAATGCCCTAATTTAGGGGAGTGTTGGTCTGGTGGTGAGACTGGGACCGCCACTGCAACGATCATGATCTTGGGTGATACCTGCACCCGTGGTTGCAGGTAGATTTTTCATTTTTTTATGTTAGGTTTTGATATATTTGGATTTGATTGTGTCAGTGGTAGCTGGCTATCTTCTGTTTTCTGTGTAAAAACAATGTTAATAGTTTGGTTTAAGGATGAAAATGAGGGTCGATTTGGATATGGGGAGGTTGGGTTAGATGCTCATTTGATGTGTTTTCAGGTTTTGTAATGTGAAGACGTCAAGGACTCCTCCGCCTCCAGACCCGAATGAGCCTTCGAATGTGGCTGAGGCTATTGCATCATGGGGCTTGGAATATGTGGTGATTACTAGTGTTGATAGGGATGATTTGCCTGATCAAGGAAGTGGGCATTTTGCGGAAACAGTTCAAAAATTGAAGGCGTTGAAACCTAGCATGCTTATTGAAGCACTCGGTATGAACATTCTTTTGTAGCTTTGTGAATTGTTCAAGCTTTTTTTAACATGTTAGGTAGGGAAGGAAAAAGTGATCATTTCATCAAGTTTATATGTTGTTTCTAGGCACCGAACTCTGTTGGTACCTTAAATTCTAACCTTTGAATGTTGAGGAGCTTCATCATTGATCCTTAACTCTCATACAACTGTTAATCAAGGAACTCGATTTATACTAATCTTGGTTCGGGCATTTGCAGTTCCTGATTTTCGAGGAGATGCAAGTTGTGTGGAGAAAGTCTCAGTGTCTGGGCTGGATGTATTTGCTCATAATATTGAGACAGTGGAAGAGCTACAGAGAGAAGTCCGTGATCACCGAGCTAATTTCAAGCAATCTATTGATGTTCTGAAGCTGGCCAAAGAATATGCACCTCCTGGTACGTTGACCAAGACATCAGTTATGCTTGGCTGTGGAGAAACACCGGATCAAGTGCTGAGAACCATGGAAAAGGTAAGGGCTGCCGGAGTTGACGTCATGACTTTTGGTCAGTATATGAGGCCATCAAAGCGTCACATGCCAGTATCTGAATACATAACCCCAGAAGCTTTTGAGAAGTATCGTGCCATCGGCATGGAAATGGTATACCTTATTCTCTTTTTTCTGATTATATGCTGTCTTACTGCAATAACCTATTAAAAGTATATCATAGTCAACCCAAGTTTTATTGAATTTGGTTTGGTGCTGATGGGGCTCATATATGAAGCTTCATTTTTAGTATTACCCACACTTAGTTGAGGGGCTAAAACTATCATCTCAATTTAATATGATGTTCTCTTAGCTACCAACATGCTCCCAAGTTGTTAATGTAATTTGGTCGCTTTTACAGGGCTTCCGGTATGTAGCTTCTGGGCCAATGGTCAGGTCTTCGTACAAGGCAGGTGAGTTTTATATCAAATCCATGATCGATAAAGATAGAGCATCTCAAGCGATCGATGCAGCCTGATTCATTCGACAAAAGTCCTTCAACCCTCTGCCTAACCATGTCATTCTTTTTCCTTCTATATGTATTGTCATTGTTGTCTGCATTGTACAGATTCTTAATAGAATCTTCCAAAGCTAATCTCCTTTACTGTCAACTGTATTTGGGTTAAGATACCCTTTCCAGATTGGCCAAGGGATTCATGTTCACTCCCTTTTGAAACAAGCCAATAAAAGTATGTAATTCAATAATTTTAATATTTATATTTTCCTGTGTCCAAAACCATACAGAGGTTGCCAAAAAAAATGACATGATCACCCCCGCTTGTTTCATCTCTCTTTAAATCATTGTGTGGACGAACTATGGTCTCCCCATATCGACAAGAGCTAGCAAATCACATTATCTAGACGAATCAATGGTGGGAAACTGCTACCACAGAAACCCCCCAGTTCAACAAATTCTGACATTTTATTCCATATAAAAAAATCAATCAAGCTGAAAATATGGAGTTAGGGTTTGGTTAGTAGATGGGAGTGGTCGAGTGCTTCCAGCACGAGTCACTGTAAGAGCTTGTTCGTCGTAACAAGAGTAGCAAGAAAGAAGGCCATGAAAAATAGTGAGCGCCAAGGCAGAGATCAGCTTGGATTTCAATATGATCCGTCGAATTTTGTACATAATTTTGATGAATTGAGTGTTGTCATTTGGGTGAGGGAAGGCTTTTAGAGTGGTGGTAATTCAGTAGCCATGTCGAATCCATTGAGAGGTTTTATCAATTGCTGTTGCTGGGTATCAGCTTATGTTAGATTTTTAGTGATGGATTTACTTTTCTTAAACTTGACATGATATGTTCTAGCACGAGAGTAGATTATTCAATCCACCATGATACAAGAAGTGATAGTAAAAAATAAAAACACTTAGCTACTTTCTGTAACAATATATCCATTGTAGACAACCACAATTTTCAATACTAATTTTTGATTTTGAAATATACTAGCTAGATGATTCCTGAAGCGTGGCAGCTGATATATCAGCTATATGTGGATAAATGGCCTTCTCATTTAATTGATTCTGAGCCCAAATCAGCATCTTCAATACTAACGGAAGCTTTGGATCTGCAAATCTCAATAGTGGGCAAGCGGAGTTAGTGCCACATTGACGTCATAATAGATGTTTGTCCATGCCAAAATCTATGAACTTAATCCAACTTGTGAAAAGCATCCTGACCTTTCTCATGATTCTGGCTTGTGAGGATGGCGGCATTCACCTCACTTGCTGTCTTGTGGCGATGTGCTGGGTCTACAAGATCCTTAACAGGACTGTTAAAAATATCATCGAAAACAAACAGTGCAGTTGTCCGCTCCAGCTCTTCTAGAAAGTTTGGCTGCAGATAGTTTGTTTACATGGTATCTATCAGCACAACAATAATATTAACCCTATATCATGATAGGAATATAATTTCTGCAAGACACATTTACATTTTCTTGGCCCCTCGGTGCGAGTTCTTCCTGACCAAATTCCAATGCCTTATCAAAATCCTTTTGGCGGATAAGTTCTATGAATCTTTGTTGTTGGAGATGAAAGAATAGCTGAGGATTTGTATCAAGTATCTGCATATATATTCAGTGAATAAGCATTGTTACACATCAAGTTACAAATCCCCTAATCTTACACAAATTTCATGATCAATCAATACAATAAGACAAAGTAGATAATAACGGTGACTACTATGATAACTTTAACATTCCAACCACTATAGTATGTAACCCTGCAAACTTAAAAATTCCCACCTGACTTATTTGCAGCATAATTACGATAGAAACGGAAAATGAAAAGATTATTTGTAAGCTCACGATACTACTAATACATACCTCTGGATTCAGATCATTAACTCTCTCAATTGCCTCTTGGATATTCCCCTCAACTACAGCCTTCTTAACCAACATGCGGTCTGTGATAGTCGTAAGATCTATTTCTGCTAGATATCAATAAGGAAGAAAAAAAAGTATACAAGACATGGTTGCACCTAAACTTAAGTGGATGACTACAATCACTTAAACCAGTGAACGGAACAAAAAAAAAGGATACCCTCAGTTCCAGATTCCTGTCTGAACTTTTTTGCTGCATCGACAAAGCCTTCGGTTACAAAATAATTCATCACCAATTTATTCATATCCTCTTTCCTGACCTTGACATCTGCAAGTTTTTTCTCCCATTCTTCCTTGGTGATAACTTTCTTCGACATGGCCTGAATATAAGCAACCACAATTTTACACACACAAAATAGAACAATTAAATGAAAACTAGTAGAGGACATGCATTCATCAGAAACTATAACACATCTTTATTACATTCAACTGGCAGGCAACCGAGCATAATACTCTAATGACTCTCAACCGTCACAGAGCCACATATGGTCATGTTCTTAAACAGGTACTTCACAAATATACTAATCAAGAACTTCGCTCCAGCCAATTACAGCACAATTTCTCATCACCAACTAGCCAAATATCATTAATTTCTATGATACCACAAAAAAGTTCAATAACAACCACAGATCCCAATATTCCCCATTATAATTTATAACAAGAATTCACACACCACACCGCGCCTTAGAGAAAATAGAATCGGTTATCAAAATGTAAAGAAGGCATGAAAGAAATCAGCGCACATTCCAAAAAGGCACAGCATCTCAACCGGAATTCAGTAGCCTACACCTAAACATTAAAAATCGAGTGCAAAATTCCAATACTCAATGCCATTCCAAATACTCCATTTAACGTTCACAAACCACTAACCTAACTGAACACAACGCTACCGTACATACTACACTGACTCAATTGGCGCGTGATCATAACATAATATTCTACAAGAAACGGACAATCACCTCCTTTCCGGCGAAAGCACCGATCGTGGAGTGAGGAGTCTCCGAAACCGAAGATTTGCAGGACGAGACTGAGACTTTTGGGTTCGGTTTAAGGCAGATGAACACGTTGGGCTTTGATTGAGCCCAAATGTCATAGCCCATTTATGGGCCTTCACTGAATATCGTCAACTCGGCCACTTATGCTTCTTCTTTTTTTTTTTTGATTTTGTTGTTGTTGTTTTGGGTTAGATTTTGTGACAATACTTCTTCTCCATACATGGATGATCCAATTGTAAGAGACTTGACTTTGGTAAACTGCAACTGCTGATGATAATACATATTGACTTGTGTCAATAACATGATTCAGAATATTAAACTTTGTGGATGTTTTGTTGTTGTTGTTGTTGTTGATGAAAGCTCGATTGAGCTGTGTCAGTATCTGTTAAGTGTTAATTATTAGAATGTTATGTTAGTTGAGGTTAATGAGGACTTGAACCCTCGACTTTGCAAGCACACAGGAGAGCGCCACACACGGGCTATTTAATACTCACTTCGCTTGGATTCAATTGAATGCGTTTATACTATAATATATGATACTTTTCCTTTTTGTTAGAGACTATTCATATGTCATATTCTAGTCTCTTCAAATCGAAAAAATATATAAGTCATATCAATAATTATATCGCTCTATCTAAACAATTTCAGAAACAAAGACTCTTAAAGACCTTCTACAAAATTAAATAAATTCCAATTAGTCACAAACATTACCATGGCATCTTTCGAGGTAATTCGGCGAGAGGGGCCATAGCTGGGGTTAGTTGTTAACCTTAGCAAATCGTTGTGGTGGTGGCCCGGTGGTGGTAGGGGCAGACCTCAGGGGTTGTCTGACGGGGTTGTAGTCTCCGATTCTTCAGCCTTGTCTGTGTTGGGTAACCCTGTCTCGGTTGATGAGAGGGGGGCTGATGAGATAGTGGCGCAAAGGGTTTGCGGTATTCGGGATATTTTAGCAGAGATGTCTAAATTGGATGACCCGCAGTTGGAGTTATTACTTTTGCGGGCTTGTGTTGGCATGCCAAAGATGATGTATAATTTGAGGAGTGCGCCGCCTTGTTGGATTGAGGGGTCAGTTCGATCTTTTGACAGTGCAGTGCATCAGAGTTTGGTGCATATTTATAATTGTGGGTTCACGTCGGATCAAAGGAGATTGGTAGGGTTGCCCCTTAAGTTCGGGGGGTTAGGGGTGCCGGTTGGGAGCGAGGTTGCTCTCTCGGCGGCAGTGGCTTACTTGATGCAAGCAGGGGGGTTTTGGGAGATGCTTGCGAATGATTCTTTCTCTTCCTCGAGGTGCGGGGTCTTGCTAGAAAATTGGAACTTGAGGTTTCGTCCTAGTTCGCCAATCGATATGGAGGAGCTGAGGTCGAAGGCTAAGCCACAGCAGTGGCTCTCCAGTTTGGCAGCAGAAGTGTTCAGAGAGGAGATCAAGGGTCGAGGAGGTGCTCGGGTAAGCACTCTTGTGAGTGCCATTTCTGTTTCGGGGAGTGGTATTTGGACCACAGCGATACCAGCGCCTTTTTCTGGGCTTCGCATGAACCCGGTGGCGTATCGCTTGGCTCTCAAATACCGTACCGGGCAGAATGTGTTCGCGGTTTCTCGAGCTTGCACGTCCTGCAGGGGGTTGCAAACTTCGGACTCAGCGGGTGATCACGATTCCCATTGTCCGGGTGGGGGGCGGAGGATTAGAAGACATAACGATGTGAGAGATGCGTTGTTCACCTTTTTTAGGGAGGCCAACATGGGGCCTAGGCTAGAGGTGGCTGGCCTTCTTGAAGGTGGAGAGAAGCCTGCAGACATATTAGTACCCGCTTGGGATGATGGTAAGGATCTGTGTGTGGATGTGTCCATTGTCTCTCCTTTTGTTGGCGAAGGAGCTGAGATGGGGTCAGGTGAGGCAGCTAGGAGAGCAGAGGAAAGGAAGATATCCAGATATGGTGCCGCTTGCTCTGCTAACGGGCTTATTTTTGAGCCTTTTATTATGGAGTCTTTGGGGGGTTTTGGAGGAAGAGCGGATCGGCTGGTCAGAACAGTGGCGGCGCGTTGGGCTGAGGCCAAGGGTTTGGAGCCCCCGGCAGCTCTCTCTATTTTGAGACAGAAGTTATCTTTTGTCTCGCAGAAGGCTTTGGCGGATGGATTTTTGTTACGAAATGGCTAGTTTATGCTATTTATTTATTTCATTTGTAATGATCCCTTTCAGTTATAAGAAATTCATCATTGCAAAGATGATCCATTGAAGATATGAGAATTCCCCGAAGTCCTGATCGGTTCAATTTAGTCAATTAAACCGCCACATACATCAACTACATTGATCGGTTCATACAAAAAGAACAAAGTCGCTTTAAAAACAAAATCAAATATATTTCTTGTGTCCAGTTTGGTTACAAGAAAATATTGTTCGAAGCTAATAATCGGGTCTGAGATAAAAAGAATATTTGAAAGAAAATATGTTTGATTTGAAAGGAAACCAAAGCAAAAAGATATTATACAAATACTTTCTTACCATTTTAACTTTCCTAATTACTTTCCATTTAACCCCTCTCTCTCTCGACTCTTGAGTCTCAAACCCTAGTCCGCATCCGAAACCCTAAATCCCCGATCCGCATGGCGCCGAAGAAGCCGACTCTGTTTGAACAACAGCCACGAGCTGACTCGTCTTCAGACGACGAGGAAGAAGTTTCTAATGAGGAAGAAGAAGTCTCTGAAGAGTCCGAGGAAGACGAGCCGGAGAAAACAGATCCAAAGCCTGATTCCTCGTCCGAAGAGGATGGATCTGACTCCGGATCTGATGAAGAAGTTACTCATGTGCCTCCGGTGAAGCCGGTTGTTGTTCAGTCGCCGAAGGTTGGGGCGAAGAGCAATCAAAAGCAGCCGGCTCCGGCTACTGCTCCAGCCTCACCTATGACTGTGCACAAATTGGGTAAAAAGAGGCTGGGAGAAAGTATGGCTGATGTAAAAGTTTCGAAGAAATCAAAGGTGGTTGATATGGAGGATAAGAGAGTGGCAGAGGAGGAGGAGATGATAAAGGTTGGGGAGGATCCAAAGAAGGAGCTTTTTAAGAGGCTGTTTAGTGAAGAGGATGAGATTGTGATGCTGAATGCGTTATTGGATTACTCGGCCAAGAAATGTATTGATCCGATTGAGGATATTAACGATTTTCATGATTTTGTGAAGAAGTCTATTCATGTTAATGTTACTAGCGCTCAGTTTGCTGATAAGATTCGAAGAATGAAAAAAAAGTACGAAAAGAATGCAAGCAAGACAAAGAAAGGTGTGGATAAAACTTTCCGAAAACCTCACGAGCAATTGTGCTATAATCTTTCTAAGAAGATTTGGGGGAAGTCGGCATCTGCAAGTGGCGGCTCTGAATTGAAGGCGAATGGGAAAGGGAAGAGGACTCCAAAGCCCAATATGAAGCATGATATTCCTCAAGTGGTGAAGGAGGAATCTACATTGTTTTGCTTGAGTGAGCTCGCTAAGACCAAAGATGTTGTTGGCATGAAGGGGTTAAGGGATGATATTTTGAAGAAAGGATTTGAATTGCTCAGTGATGAGACGAGAGCTGACTTGGAGAACAAGTGGAAGAACATGGCGACTGATGAGCTCGAGCTTTACAATAAGCGTTTGGAGTTGTCTTGTGAGATGGTGAAGTTGACCCTGAATGCCCTCAAGGCTTCGGGGCATCGTGGATGATGCGGGTATGTGGCCATTATGTGAATCGTTAGTTTATATTTTGGAGTCTTTAATTGTGTAGGGGATTAGTAGTTAAAAACCTCTTTTTTGACCGCTTTCTAAGGGTGTCACAAAGATAACATCAAATTCAGATCTTAAGTTTATTCTATTTGAATTTTCTTCAAAATGTACATAATCCTACACATGGAGGACTCATTTACATACATTCTATTCGACATCTGGGGTTATATACAGGCTAAGAAAGGGAACTAAAATGAGTTTAGGGTACAATTGATAAGTATAGAGGTAGATGCTAGATGATACTCACTTATTTGGAGGTAACCATTTATTTGATGTAAGCAACCGTGCAGCCGTAGTTCATTGGATCTTCCTGTTCAAACTTGGCAATCCTATTCAGCATATCATAGACACGCTCTTTGAGAGCACCTGTGCCCATGCCATGAATGATAAAGAGAACTGAACGAGAGTCAGTAGAGGATATTGCCATGTCTAGATATTGAGAGGCTTCTTCCACCCTCGCGCAGGTCCACTGTATGTTTCGATGTCTGTATTGCTGGACCAAAAGGAATTTCTTCTGTCCTGGTCTTCAAAATAGATGGCGAGTTTCTAGTTTGCTGGCCCAATCGCAGTACACTCTTCCAGAGAGTACTAAAACCACAAAGTACCTGACAGTAATAGTGAGTCTATGAAAGATGAAATAAGAAACTGTGAGGAGGTACACCTACTAAAAAGTAAAAACATATAAGCATGTTTACTCTACTGAACTCCACAGAAATTACTTGCAACGCCGAATGAAAGAAGCTTGTACTGTTACAGAAATCAGTTTGATACACACCTTTTTTCCTCATTGTAGAAGCAGATGATGCATTCAATTCTCTATTTGAAATGACTCTCAAATTTGCTGTTTTCACTCTGACCCTTAACTTTCCATACTGTACCAACACATTTCCACGATAGTGGCCACCTTGTCACCAAGTCCCTTTACATATACTTGATCTCCTATTTTGGGAATGTATGCAGTATTATTATCAGTACTTTTAGTGACACTCTTAGGAACCATATATATCTTAATTGGTAGCCACTGTGTTTCAGGCTCACAAAATCAATTATCGACAAGATTCTTGAATTGAATTGTGACGACACCCCTGGTAATTTGGTCGCTGCAACTCTTCTAACTGCAGCATGTTGCTTTCACCACTGAGTTTATTCGAAATGAGACGATGAGATTTGATTGGGTCGCCGTTCAGGTAACTCCGGATTGAGGATGGTTGATGGCGTTTATTGAGATGCAACTGGTGACAAGTGTTTACATGGATTTGAATGAAGTGATGTTGAGAAATGGGGGGGTGGTTTAAAAGTTGTGTCTTTTAAAGAGTTAGACATCTTGTAATGGGTACTAAGTAGGATTGTCTGGAGGCTATATGTGTTAGGGAAGATGAAGTTGTTGGTTTCCTGAGAGTAGGAGTCAAACTGTGACTTCATATAGCTGATACTGTGATATTTGAATGGAGATTCACTTGACTAGTGGTGGTTAACAAGGATGAATTTACAATTTTGTAGCAAAAATGTTTAATTCAATGAATGAGGAAATTTATAACAAAAAGGTTTACTGAGAAATGGGCATTCTTTGGTCCAGGACGTGTTTCGTTGCTTAATATGACATTTATGTACGACGAAAGTTCACATTCTTATTATGAGGTATAAATGTGATTTTGTGTACTTGCAGACGGTGTATACGATCAGCTTTGGTCAGATATATCTGAGTAAACCTATGATGACGGAATCTGATGGAGAAACAGCTACTTTGTTTCCGAAAGCTGCGAGACTGAGGAATCTAACTTATTCTGCACCTCTGTATGTGGATGTTTCAAAGAGAGTTATAAAGAAAGGGCATGATGGTGAAGAAGTCACTGAAACTCAGGATTTCACAAAAGTTTTCATTGGGAAGGTATAAGCATGACGATTGGGTGAAATTTTTAATGGACAACAATGAAGAGACGTTTTTCGTCATTATTAATGATTTTTTTGGGGTGGATTTAGGTTCCAATTATGTTGCGGTCTAGCTATTGCACATTGTATCAGAATTCGGAAAAGGATTTGACAGAGCTTGGAGAGTGCCCATATGATCAAGGTGGCTACTTTATAATCAATGGGAGTGAAAAAGTTCTTATAGCCCAAGAGAAAATGAGCACAAATCACGTCTATGTGTTCAAGAAGAGACAACCAAACAAGTATGCATATGTGGCTGAAATTCGATCCATGGCAGAATCTCAAAACAGACCGCCGAGCGGTATGTTTGTGAGGATGCTTTCACAAAGCGGTGCCAAAGGGGTAACAGTTTTTCCTTGGCTGTGAATATTTATTTCTAATAGCTCTTGTAGTCATGTTCCATTGTATCCTCATTTTTATAATATTTTGTCGTTTACGACAGGGTTCTTCGGGGCAGTATATTCGTGCTACTCTTCCATATATCAGAACAGAAATTCCAATCATTATTGTGTTTCGAGCACTAGGATTTGTTGCTGACAAAGATATTTTAGAACACATATTTGTCAAACCTGAGGACACACAAATGATGGAATTGTTACGTCCTTCTCTTGAAGAAGCATTCGTTATCCAAAATCAGCTGGTAATTGTTAATGAAAAGCATGCTTTATGGATATCCTATATATAACATTTGAAGCTATTGTCAATAGTTGGCGCCATTTGTTTTTTCTTTTTTAACTTTCCGATGAGATTTGTGTCATTAGTTTGATCAGATTTATGGGATCATCATATAATTTCGAAGTGTAACTAGCAAACACTAAAAAGCTTTCTAATGAGTGCTGAAGTCTTTTTGGTTTTCCAATGGATTCAAGCAGCTAAATTTAAATTTGCCACTCAGCGTCTCTTTTGGTGGGCCAGTTTGCTGTTCTTTTCCATGATCATATTTTTGTGGCAGGTTGCATTAGATTATATTGGGAAGCGTGGTTCTACTGTTGGAGTGACCAAGGAGAAAAGGATCAAGTATGCCAGAGAGATCCTTCAAAAAGAGATGCTTCCACATGTTGGTGTTGCCGAATTTTGTGAGACAAATGGATAAAATGTTACTTTTTATTTCAGGATGAAACTTGAACTTGTATTGACCGGTAACTCTAATAGGTACATCATTCATCGTCTTCTGATATGTGCACTTGACCGAAGACCAGAAGATGATCGTGACCATTATGGAAACAAAAGATTGAACCTTGCTGGTCCCTTACTTGGAGGCCTGTTTCGAATGGTTCGTAATAAGTTAATGATTTAATTTGTGTCTGGAATGGAGCTGTAATTCCTCAATGATCTGAGGTTTCTATTTATTCGTGACTGCAGCTTTTCCGGAAGCTTACAAGGGATGTGAGTTTTTGTTGACTTTTTTTGCTTGTACTGATTACTTGACGATCTTAAAATTTGTCTAATGACTGTAGTGCGTCGACAATGGGAAAGATGTAAACCTACAATTTGCCATCAAAGCAAAAACGATTACAAGTGGGTTGAAGTATTCTCTAGCTACAGGTAACTGGGGGCAAGCTAATGCAGCTGGTACAAGAGCAGGAGTTTCACAGGTATTATTGGGGTTGTTTTTATTCTATAAATGTTTTGTATCAATATGGATTATTTGTTTCCATGTTTACATCATTTCTCTAGGAAGCTAGCTAACGTATGTGCATGATATTTGCAGGTGCTTAATCGTTTGACATATGCCTCCACCTTATCACATCTTCGAAGGCTGAACTCTCCTATAGGGCGTGAAGGTGTCATTTCTTTCTAGCTATTCATTATTCTTCAAACGTTATAACTTGGTTGATATGGTAAATTTCAGTGCTAATTGTGGTTATAGGCCATAATTCCCGGCTAAGTCTCTTGCTTTCACTCTTCCATCTTTCCTTACTGAATTAGATTTGTATATGATTATGAGTTTATGTCCATTGATTTAGGTAAATTGGCTAAACCAAGACAGTTGCATAATTCTCAATGGGGTATGATGTGTCCCGCTGAAACGCCAGAAGGACAGGTGACAAATAGTTGCATCCTTGCATTCCGTGTGCACATACCTTTTTTCCTTTAAAAATTTCCAAGTATTAAGCTGATATATTATACAGGCGTGTGGGTTGGTGAAAAATCTTGCTTTGATGGTGTACATAACAGTGGGATCAGCTGCATCCCCTATTCTGGAATTTCTTGAAGAGTTTGGTACTGAAAACTTTGAGGTGAGTGTTCATCAAAGAAAAATGGAGCACTTGACTTTGTGAAAGGAAATATCCTGAGATTACATTCTGTGTCGGTTCTTGTAGGAAATATCTCCAGCAGTTATAACTCTACCTCGTCCTACAAAGATCTTCGTCAATGGTTGTTGGGTTGGTATCCACCGTGAACCAAAGACTTTGGTGGAAACATTGAAGCGTCTTAGGAGAAGGGTGAGATTTGTTATTTTATTTTAAATTTCAGTTGCACCGTAATACATATTGTGAAAGTTATACTAGAGGTTTGATGTTTGTCTTCTGAACTTGCACAGGTTGATGTCAACACCGAAGTTGGTGTTGTCAACGACAGTAGTTTGCAAGAGCTGCGAATATATACTGATTACAGTCGGTGCAGTCGGCCCTTGTTCATTGTCGAGAATTCTCGACTCCTTATAAAGAAGAGAGATATACAGCAAATGCAGCTGAGGGTATAATTTACATTCTCCTTCTATGAGTATTCTAGTTTTAGTATCTTCTGTGCATCATTCTTGCTTGATTATTCTGAACAAGTTTTCTCTATCAGGAAAGCCCTGATGATTTTGGCTGGCATGACCTGGTGGCCAAGGGCTTTATCGAATATGTTGATACAGAGGAAGAGGAAACAACCATGATATCAATGACTATTAGTGTGAGTTGTAGTTGAATGAATCCCATGGCTATCTAGATGTCAGATTTAATGACTCTAACCAGATAGACCATTTACATAATGCACAGGATGTCGTAACTGCGAGGCTAAATCCTCATGAAGCTTACACTGATACTTACACACATCGTGAAATCCATCCATCGTTAATATTAGGTGTGTGCGCTTCCATCATACCTTTTCCCGATCATAATCAGGTAAACAAACTGTTTTAGAATATTAAATAGGTGTAGAGAATAGAGATTTCTTTATACTTTGCTTCTTGCTACTAGTACGGGTAAGGCATACACAGTCTCCTCATAATACTTACCAATCAGCCATGGGAAAACAAGCAATGGGGATATATGTCACTAATTACCAATTTCGAATGGTACATTCCCAGAACAAAAATCCTCTTTGTTTATGATTATATGTTTTTACTCTGATAGTATTTTGATTTTTGTTTTGTTTTACATTGTTATCAATCAGGATACATTAGCATATGTTCTCTATTATCCTCAATAATCGCTGGTTACTACCAGAGCTATGGAGCATCTGCACTTCAGACATCTTCCTGCTGGAATTGTATGTCACATTTAAGTTTTACTTCTTCGTTAGTGCAATTTTCTAAGACACGCCTTAATTCTTATAACAATACTGACTTTTTCATTAATCTAAGAAGCTGGTTTTGAAATTGTAATTTTACCATCTATGAGTTTTCTACAGAATGCTATTGTTGCTATTGCCTGCTACTCTGGATATAACCAAGAAGATTCGGTTATCACGAATCAATCTTCAATAGACCGTGGATTTTTCCGGTCATTGTTCTACCGCTCTTACAGGTAACAAAATTTGTTATATGGAATATTGACAAATTATACAGCTTCGCTTTGAGAGTGTGAATATATAAAAGTTCATTTTTTTATTTCAGAGACGAGGAGAAGAAGATGGGAACCCTTGTGAAGGAGGATTTCGGTCGCCCTAACAGAGCTGATACAATGGTTGGCACTAAACATTTATCATCCACTTTGTTCTGTTTTGCTTGCCTGAGAACCACGCTCATAATTTTTTTTACAGGGCATGCGTCACGGCTCATATGATAAACTGGATGATGACGGTCTTGCTCATCCCGTAAGTATTACAGACATTAATATTTCGCTGAACTGCTGGTTAATATTTGCCAGCTTTGGCAGTTCATTGAAAAGTTAAAATCATCTGTCAGGGAACAAGAGTTTCTGGTGAAGATGTTATAATCGGGAAAACCACTCCAATTGCTCAAGCGCAAGGACAAGCGACTCGCTACACGAAACGTGATCATAGCACAAGCTTACGTCACAGTGAAAGAGGGATGGTTGATCAAGTAAGAGAGTAGAAAACTCCTTTTGATTTACCTAAAGAAGTAAAGAGAAAAGTGTCATCCGTTTAGCTACTTGACTTGAGTCATGTCCTGAACTTGGTTCAGTTGTAACGTGTAAGCACACCATACCAATTACAAAACCTATGTCTGTCTGTCTGTCAATTTAGCTCAGTGGACACAACTCATCAGTAAAACAACTACAGCAACACAACTAAGAAGAAAAGCTTCGGACTGAACTGCGGTTGGGTTACATAACATCGAAACTGGTTCCGTGACTCGAAGCTGATCTACTTTATATCATAAACGTGGTGTTTGTGTATTGCCTCATGGAGTTGAGCACTGTACAAGCGAGACTGTTCCCAGTTTTATGAGGTCCATCCGTCCATGTATGCACTCTCCACTTATGAGGCATTGTCTTCTACTTAAAACAGGACAAACTGTCAAATGGAAAGAGTAGAGACTTATTAGCAGCATTTCGCAAAAAATATAATAAATTAAATTATTAGCTTAGGCGAGTTGAGATCAGTGCAAAGCATATTTTCGGTATAAAATGTAAAATTCATCAACATCCGTCAGGTTTCTTCGTCGTGAGTTTTTATAATTTGTCGTCGAGAAATTATTCTCAAACGATCGGTTCATTTAGTCAATTAAACCGCCACATACATCAACTACATCGATCGGTTCATACAAAAAGAACAAAGTCCGCTTTAAAAACAAAATCAAATATATTTCTTGTGTCCAGTTTGGTTACTAGAAAATATTGTTCGAAGCTAATAATCGGGTCTGAGATAAAAAGAATATTTGAAAGAAAATATGTTTGATTTGAAAGGAAACCAAAGCAAAAAGATATTATACAAATACTTTCTTACCATTTTAACTTTCCTAATTACTTTCCATTTAACCCCTCTCTCTCTCGACTCTTGAGTCTCAAACCCTAGTCCGCATCCGAAACCCTAAATCCCCGATCCGCATGGCGCCGAAGAAGCCGACTCTGTTTGAACAACAGCCACGAGCTGACTCGTCTTCAGACGACGAGGAAGAAGTTTCTAATGAGGAAGAAGAAGTCTCTGAAGAGTCCGAGGAAGACGAGCCGGAGAAAACAGATCCAAAGCCTGATTCCTCGTCCGAAGAGGATGGATCTGACTCCGGATCTGATGAAGAAGTTACTCATGTGCCTCCGGTGAAGCCGGTTGTTGTTCAGTCGCCGAAGGTTGGGGCGAAGAGCAATCAAAAGCAGCCGGCTCCGGCTACTGCTCCAGCCTCACCTATGACTGTGCCGAAATTGGGTAAAAAGAGGCTGGGAGAGAGTAAGGCTGATGTAAAAGTTTCGAAGAAATCAAAGATGGTTGATATGGAGGATAAGAGAGTGGCAGTGGCAGAGGAGGAGGAGATGATAAAGGTTGGGGAGGATCCAAAGAAGCAGCTTTTTAAGAGGCTGTTTAGTGAGGCGGACGAGATTGTGATGCTGAATGCACTGTTGGATTACTCGGCCAAGAAATGTATTGATCCGATTGAGGATTTTAACTATTTTCATGATATTGTGAAGAAGTCTATTCATGTTGATGTTACCAGCACTCAGCTTGCAGATAAGATTAGACGATTGAAAAAGAAGTACAAAAAAAATGCAAGCAAGACAAAGGAAGGTGTGGATAAGACTTTCGGAAAACCTCAAGAGCAATTGTGCTATAATCTTTCTAAGAAGATTTGGGGGAAGTCGGCATCTGCAAGTGGCGGCTCTGAATGGAAGTCAAATGGGAAAGGGAAGAGGACTCCAAAGCCCAATATGAAGCATGATATTCCTCAAGTGGCGAAGGAGGAATCTACATTGTTTTGCTTGAGTGAGCTCGCTAAGACCAAAGATGTTGTTGGCATGAAGGGGTTAAGCGATGATATTATCAAGAAAGGATTTGAATTGCTCAGTGATGAGACGAGAGCTGACTTGGAGAACAAGTGGAAGAACATGGCGACTGATGAGCTTGAGCTTTACAATAAGCGTTTGGAGTTGTCTTGTGAGATGGTGAAGTTGACCCTGGATGCGCTCAAGGCTTCGGGGCATTAGTTGGGGTGAGGTTCAACCTTTGAATTAAGTTTAAGTTATTAGTTTTGGGGTTTAGGACGGTTGATAGTTGCTGGCATTCAGTAGTTATGATACAAGCTTCTTCTTAGCGTTTTATCGGGTTTTTTTTCCCTTCTGGTTGGATGAATGTGGCAGTGGAGTTTTTTGGGTGCAGATGAGGTGCTTGAATATTAGATTGTTTGGAGAGGGATGATGTAGTGATGGAATCCATGGTTATCAACAAGCATAAATTGAGTTTCAAGAGGGATGTCCTTTCCACAAGTCCCCCCATCCTCTGGTCATCCACCGCAATTTGAACCTGAAACAACATTAACTCCAGCCTCATGAATGATCAAAAGCATTAACTCGGTCATTTTCTTCTGTAATCTAGTATTTTTTATGATACTCATTTTATTAGATACATTATCGTGTCAGTGAATGAGTTTGTTTCAGGATTACAACATATTTTTTATGGTACAATTATTCGTGGCAGTAAAATATGACCAAACGAGCGTGTCAGAATCATGTTTCTGAAATTGTTTGTCCCACAAGTCAGTGGTCTCTGGTCTGATGAGTTGCGTAAATACCAGCAAAGCTAAATTTTCCGTTGTGGTGTATCACGGAGGTAATCGACCGAAGGATCCTTGCGCCACCAACAATTTACAAGCACACACAACATTCAGATTTTAGCATCCAGGTTCCTTGGTCGAAAAGATTGGTTTTGGTTTTCAGGTTCTTTTGTTGCTGTCTATGGATGGTTAAATCGTGCTGTCCTGTTTTTGGGGCAACTGTTACAAGCCAGAATAGCTATGTTGTTCAAACTACAGCTTCCTTTTCACTGAATAATGTATGTCCGACTTATTTTTCAATTTAATTGCTCCATTCTAGACATACATGGTCCTATGGTCTAGTGGTTAGGACATTGGACTCTGAATCCAGTAACCCGAGTTCAAATCTCGGTAGGACCTTTATTTTTATTTTTACATAATGCCGGCTCAATCAGCGGTTCATAATTTATTTTATGAATGCCTACTATTTTTGTTTTTTTAGATACTTATATCTGGAGGGCCAAAGACTATCTAAAGCTAAACATGATATTAAGTTATAGTAATAAAGGACTCATTTTACAATTCGATTCATCCTAAATCCATTTATTTTCACACTAATATCCTTGATACATTTTTATAATGATTCTGGTGGATATTCTTTTCTACTCATTATCATCAATAATGACAATGATACAATAATCAGGGGGCGGAACCACAAACTAGTGGAATAAAATGATTATTATCATCTTCGCAAATACATTGAACTCGACAACTCGTTTTATCACTAGGCGGTCGAAATGTAGTCTGTGTATTTGTAAGTTTAGATGACAACTCAAATCAGAAGTCCTTTATATTTTGAATTTGATTGTAGTGTTGACAAGTGTTCTACAAGCATATTCAAACTTGTATTTGTTGCCTATCAGATTTAGAGATTCTCGAATCATAAAGATTATGTCAGAACTATCACTTTTCGTTAGAAATCAAAACTTTTAATATCCGTACGATTAAATCATCTATGATTCTTAATTTTAGCAAATACAATAATTATTTAATTACAATATATATGATGAGAGGACATATTAGTCAATTGGAAAACAATTTAAGCGATCTTATATCAACAAAATCCCACGATTTTTGAACAAGATTTGATGACCTCATACCTTCACCCGTAACAAAATTATCCTCGTGTGATTTTCGCAGTCGACGTTCGACGACAACAGTATGTTCGAGTTATTTTTATTATCTCAAATCTTATGTGAAAGTTCTCAGTTGATCCTAATGTTCGTGATTTTGCTTTATATGTTCGTGGTTTTGATATATACAGCAAAACAATTGTTCGTGGTTATGCTTTATATGTTCGTTGTTTTGATAAATACAGCAAAACCACGATACATATGTTTGTCATTATTTTTGTGTTTTGCTCTCAAATCTTATGTTAAAATTCTCAAATCGAAGTTTGTAGTCACTGATAAAAAGAAATTAAGTAGAGCAAAGATGAGAGCGGAATATCCATTTGGAGTTTGTAGCCACGATACATATTGTTTTGAATATCCGTTTGTAGTCAAAAATTGGAGTTCGTGAGTTTGTTTCAAAATTTTAGGGCTCGTAATACCTAAATGGATATTTCGGAGATTTTAAATTTTAAATATACATTATCATTTCCTAATATACCATTTTGACAATAGGAAAAGAATCATGTACAAAGTTGATATTTTGGTACAAAATACAAACTAATCATAGCCATTGATCTTGTGATTGAATGGATGAGATCAAATCTTGATTTTTTGGGTTTTTTGTGTGTGACGAATTATAAAATAAATCTGACGAATTATGTCGTCTTTTTATTTTTCGGCTTGTCTTTTTCATTTTTCGGCTCGAATTTTGACGAATTATAAAATGATTTTGACAAATATTGTATTTTGTACCAAAAATTAACTTTGCACCAGATCTGGCCTTCTTGACCATTGAAAGATTATTTAATATACCATGGATTGATATTAAAAGTTCTGATTTTTGACGAAAATATTTAGTTCAGACTAAAACTCAACCCTGATTTTTTATAGCATAAATGATTTTATAATTTACTTTAATAATTTCAAATAAAAACAATATTAAGAAGAAGAAAAATTAATTCTCTAAGAGTTGATGTTCGAGTTCAGTGGATGATATCCCTGCCGTGAGTATCCATCCCCTCCGCTGATTGACCCAAGCATGAAATTCTGTTGATAACTCCTGCCCCACGCGGGCTCAGCAACGACACAAATGACCCACCTCCCACGGTGGTCCCTGATCCCCAACCTCATTTTCCTGCTCCTCCTCGCCGCCATTCGACTTTTTGAACTCATTGGTCTCCATCCAAAACTCATGAGAGGTCGAGGAAGATGGGTGCGGCCTTTTATGGTCCTCTGAAGGGAGTACGATTGATAGAGTTGGCTGGTGGGATAAGATTCTGTCGAAGAAGTTGCGGTTGCTTTCTTCGGGAGTTTCCAAGAGTCCCGTGTAATTTTGGCGTGATGAGGATGAGATGAACAACATTTCATCGATTGATGAGTCTTCCTTGTCGAGCAGATGATCCATCGGCCGCTGTTGGCAGTTGGTTTTCTTGTATATCCTACAAAGCACCCAATCATCCAGCTGCAGGCAAAACAGAACAAAACACAAATATACTCTCAGGCCGAATTCAATTTTTTCAGTCCATGATCGGCTTCGTAGTATGATATTGGATAATCCGAGTCACGTTATGTTGTGGAACATACCCTGAGAGACGCTGTCTTGTCATTTGTCGGAGGCTTGAAGGTGGTATTAGTGCTATTGCCGTCAGCTACACGGTACTCATACATAATCCAGTTCGTTTTGATGCCTTTTGGTGGCTTGCCGCCGTAGAAAACCAGTGCTTTTTTCACGCCAACCTTTTGCGTTCCGTTTGATGTCAGAATAGGCTTATCTCTATTCCTGTGGCTTTCCAGTAACCAGAGGTGGCTGCACGGTTAGGGTCTTGCTCCGTTCGGGTACTTTCTATCTCTGGGACTGAAAAAATACCATTCGTGTTCGCCAAAGGTCGCCTTGCCTGCAAGATATGTTTTCAGGTTACAGAAGTTCCATAGTCAGAAAAATTTAATGAAACGCTTACTTGGGAGTTCCCATGGATCAAATTTAATTTGTAAAGGTCAACTTCAGCAATAATCGAAACATGGAGCGGCAAGGAGGCAATCTTTTTCTTCAGGTAGTGAACCACAAGCTCTTCGTCCGTAGGATGGAACCGAAAACCAGGTGGGAGCTGAGGATGCTGTGAGCATGTCGAGTAATCATTACTTTCCATCATAAACCAATTGATAATTTACACACAAGCCAATCAGAACATTAAGAGAGTTTCTGGCCAAGCAATGGCTGCGAAGAAAATAAAGAATGTAGTACAAAACTAAAAGGGGTTTTGTATAAACAACCTGATGTACAGAGGTCGTAACCAATCATAAATTGACATATGGAATTCCCCCGACTCAGTAACGGACTAGTACGTGTCAAGAGACAAGCGGGGACCATTGTTTTTTTTTGATAAACTAGAAACAATTAGCATCGAGAAAAGGCAGGTTTTATGGGATATTTAAACAAGTTGGAACTGCCTAGACGCTAATTACGTAACAGACAACAGTGTCTTGACCATCGATCGAAAACACATATTTTCTACCCTGATTTTTTTGTTATCGCGTACAAAAAGGAGTATATTTACTTATCTCTACTCACTACACCATTTTTTACCATTTGCAACATTTATTTTTGTGTTGCCTAAGGGTCCGAGTATGTTACTTTACGGTTGCGCAACATGTATCATGTGGCTTTACTAAATGTCGCTAAAGCCGTGTCGCATTGTCGTAACGCAACATATCGGGTGAGTATGTCGCATTTAGCGGTTTCGTTTTCCAACATCAAAATGTTGCAATATATTTGTTGCTTTTCTAGCTCACTGCAACATATCGAGCGACTTCGTGCGACTTTATAATGTCGCAAATGATGTTTACAGAAATTGCATATATGTACTATGCGACATTACAATGTCGCAAATGATGTTTTCAGAAGTGACATATATGTACAATGCGACATATAAGCGACTTTGTGCGACATTATAATGTCGCAAATGATGTTTGGAGAAATTGCAATACATGAACTAAGTTGTCTTATAAGATGTTTATATTAAAGCAAAAATGTCATTCAAAACTTGACAATTCATTACATGTCTACATGATTACATACAAGCATACAAATTACAATTTTTTTTGGATTGGAAAACACATTACAACAGAACAACAAAGCAACGAAGAGAGCTTGCAGCGACGGGGAGAAGCTTTGGTGATTCTCCATTTGAGATGGAGCGGGCTGGGCTGTGACTCGATTCTTGGTATGACGGGTTGTGGTGGTAGTGGCGGTGGAGTATGACTCGTCTGAATCGGATGCTGTTAATTGAGTCCTCTTCCTTTCTTTTGTGAAACTCTTTGATGTCCCAACAATCTGCAAATTTGAAAATTGATAACTGTAAAGGTTTCTGACAAAATCAATTCTTTATAAAATTTTGAACCATTGGAAAAGTCACATTTTGAATTTAAGGAGTTCTGAAAACTAAAGATTTTCACATTTCAAGAAAAAAAATCAGTTTGGGATTGGGATTGGGATTGGGATTGACAGATTGATACCTTGCAGCCAAGAGAGCAGAATCTGAACGAGTCAAGCAGGCTCCGCTCGCAGACTTCACAAGTATTTGTGACGCCTTTTCCAGGCCTCGGCTGAGGTCTCTCATTAAGGAACACAACTCTAGCGCTGTTGATAATGTAAGTCTGAACTCCAGTAATGTCCAGCACTTTCTGAATCTCAGAAACTCGAATCACATCATGGTAAGACGACCTCCGAATCTACAATTCAAATTAAAACCCATTTAACAAAATGCACCGAATTGAAACCCCAATTCGTCAAAATCAAAACTTGGTTGAAGGAACCTACTTGAATGACATGATGTTCTTTGTGGTGGGCGATGCAGAGTGAGCACAGAGCTCCGTTGAGGTGTGCCGGGAACAACAACTCGTGTTGAGGTGCGCCACCGTCTCTCAGATCTGGTTTCTCTCAAAAACTTCACTTCTTCTGAAACCCTAAGAAGACATGACTTATATAGTATTGACTGGGCTCAAATGCATATGGCCCAAAAGAGATGCAGACAGCCCAAAATACTTGGTCAAATAATATGATTTTTTTAACTGAAATAGAATCCAAACTGATAGATTAATTATAACAAAACCAACACTGAAAGGTTTGACAAAACTCTGATATTTTTTGACAAGTAACATAAACTAAAAGCAGAGATGATTTCCTTGGCAAAGACTGCAGCTTCAAAGGCATATCATTTCTTCTTGTCAACACCACCAGCAGCCCTCATCTTGCGCAGAACACTGGACATCTCTTCTCTCTTTCGCTTTGCTCTCTTGTGAGTGCCCAACTTCCTCATTTGAGAAATCCGGAAATTGCTTGTTAAAATTTTTCCATTAGTTTATGCGACATTTTAATGTTGCCCAACATCTATGCGACACACTGTTGTACGTTTTCAAAAGGAGATGGTGGGATCGATTTAATTTGTTTGGTGAGATAGGAGTTAATGCATTAGTTTATGCGACATTTTAATGTTGCCCAAACATTCCCGAACCATGTTGCATAGATGCGACACACAACAACCATTATAAATGAATCGTACTATTTCCGTACAAATGGTTGAAAAGTCAAATGCATATGTGAATTCTGACGTGTCACTGATTATGCAACAACTTTTCAAGTGTAGCAATTGTTTTGTTGCAAAGCACCTCATTATTGCAACATATATGGTGATGTTGCAAGTGTTTATGTTACAAAACATAAATATTAATTACCTATGCAACATTTACTAAAAGCAACATACAAAATATGTTGTATTACCGTATTGCAACATTTTTGCTATGGTTGTCATTTGCTTGATTGGCTGTCAGCGTGTTCTGATAAGAAGGAAGGTGGTCTTGGCATTAAGAACCTTGACACCATGAATGATGCCATGGTCATGAACCAGCTCTGGGACCTCAACAAGGATCAGTTGAACGTTTGGAGCGACTGGATCAAGGCTTATTGGACTAAAGGGACTCATTGGTGGGAGAATGATAATCTCAAGCATAGCTCCTGGGTGCTCCGCAGACTGGCTCATTGCAAGAAGCTCACTGAGAATTGTACTGAAGTTGTGGCAGGCAGATTGGTTTGGACTTGTTAGTTTTATGGCATGTTGTTTGGCAAAACTTTGTATAGTTGTTCTAGCTGTTGTTCTAGACCGGAAGAGACAACTGTCCTGGAACAAGTTGAAGCAGAAGAAGTGTTTCCTAAATCAGATTAGGAAACCTAGTCGACCGTTGGAAGATCAAGGCGGTTGCACATCAGTGGACAGAAGTTGGAAGTTTCCAAATTCAGATTTGGAAACTTGTCTCAGCCGACGTAGCACAAGTTTGCCTGAAGATATTCTTGAAGATCAGTTTTGGCAAGTCGGTGCATATGCTTATCGAAGATATCAAAGTCGGTTAGGAGTTTGCTTGCGCGTAAAGTTATCTTAGTCTAGAAGATAATCGAAGGTTGCCTAATCCACATTGAAGATTCAAACGGAGGATTATCTTCAAGAGATTTGCGCAAAAGATTAGGAAAGGTTTCCTAATAGGTTATAGGCGGTTTAGCTTAGAAATCCTACTCGTCCTAGGGTTTCTACCGCTCTATATAAGGAAGACTAATGCTTAGGTATTAGTCAGCACTTAAGGAGATATTATTCACGCTCATACTCATAGAAGGGAGGAGGTGGCAAACGGCGGTGAATTAATCGTAACTGGTTATTCACGACGCACGTATACGGCTGGAGAACTAACTGTCACTGGTTACTCAAAGGCGCTAGGAATCAATCTGTGGTGGTGCTCAACAGATTGTTCGAAGGACGAAGCTGAAAGCTCGCACTGAAGTTCTGTTACTGCGCATTCGGGAGAAGGCGCTGATTCTCACGGAGAATCATTCTGGTGGATACTGAGCGGGAGCGAAGATCTAGGGGGAGACCTAGAGTGCAATTACTAGAGTGTCCGAGGCTCAGGTTGTTTAAGAGGGATTCTGTAAACGGTAAATCCTGTACTCGCAATATTCAATAATAGTGAATTGCTATCCACCGGGCTAGAGAACGCCCCCCAGACGTAGGCTCGTTAACGCCGAACTGGGTAACAACTTTGCGTGTCGTTTTTTTATTTCCGCACTATTTGTTTTAGCGCATAAGTTGTGTTAGGAATTGTTCTGGATCTCGACCAGAACAACATCTCATCTACCAGGGGAAGATTTCAATTGGTATCAAAGCGAATACTCGACACACAGAGTAAGATCCGAAGGCTGGTAAGATGGATTTAAGAGAAGGACAGAACATCACGCGACCTCCTCTACTTGAAGGAAACAAATATGGTTATTGGAGAGTCCGTATGAAGGCATTTCTAAAGTCCCAAGACGAATCAGTTTGGGAAGCTGTTGAACAAGGATGGACTCACCCGGTAGCTGCCGACGAAGAGGGTAAAGTTAACCTTCTTGCTAAAGACAAGTGGACTGAGGTTCAAAAGAAAGCTGAAGCGGCGAACTCTAAAGCAATGAATGCTATATTCTCTGGAGTTGATGGAAAGAATTTCAAAATGATCTCTACCTGTGAGATTGCAAAGACAGCTTGGGACATTCTACGAACTGCTCATGAAGGAACAACCAAAGTTAAAATTTCTAGAATGGAGACGGTCACATCAAAATTCGAAAATCTGAGAATGCAAGAGGATGAGACCATTGCTGATTTCAACACTCGGGTTCTCGATATCTCTAACGAAGCATTCGCGCTTGGAGAACCAATGACCGAAGAAGCTTTGGTGAGAAAGGTGCTGAGATCTCTTACAAAGCGGTTCGCCATGAAAGCTCTTGCCGTCAAGGAAGCCAATGATGTGAAAACCATGAGACTGGATGAACTGATGGGATCCCTACAGACTCATGAGATGGATATGAATGAAGAAGACCGCCCTACAAAAGCCTCCAGCGTCGGTCTAAAGGCTGAAGTTGGTAAAGACAAGACAGACGACGCGCCAGAACAACAGTACGCCATGTTTGCAAGAAACTTCGGGAAATTTATGAGAAGGCAGTACAACAAAGGAACTTATCCTGGTCAGTCCTCTAGTTCAAAATTCCAAAAGGATGGCAACGCTCAAAAGGGGAACCAATCTGGTGACTTCAACAATGACTCCAAAGGCAAAGGGATACAATGCAGAGAATGCGAAGGCTTTGGACATATTCGGGCAGAATGTGTCAATACGCAGCAAAAGAAGAATGCTTATGCTGTCAGCTGGAGTGACAGTGAATCTGATCAGGAGGGAGAAACTAATAACTTTATCGCCCTAGCTTCCTATGTCAACATCGAAGGAGAGACAAGCAACGAGTTAGGGTCAGAATCATCTTCCGAAAATCCCACTCAGTACTCAAGCTGCAGCAATAATGAAGAAATCATTGATGAAGACTTTGCCACCAAGTACAAGGAGTTGTTCCAGGAATGGTTGAATGAAGTTGAGCAGAACAAGATGCTCCACAACAATCTAACAGCCTTAACAGAAGAAAAGGAAAAACTATGGGAAGAGGCTGCTGTCCTTATCACTCAAAAGGTGGAACTTCAACAAACTATCACCGAACTTCAGGCCCAAGTAGCTGAAGTTAAAAATGAGCGAGATGATCTGTATGCTCAGAAAGCTGAACTTCTCACTGTTATCTCATCCCTGAAGGTGCAGATTGAAAGGAGTCAAGGTGATCATCCAGAAGGCATGTCTAATCTAAAGAAGAAGAATTCCGCATTAAAACGTCAAGAGGTAATCCTACTTAACACTATAGATGCGTTGAAAATTGAGATTGAGACAGATAAGGAGGCCCCTGTCAAATCCCTGGAAGATCTTCACTTATCTGGGTCTAGCTCACGGGTTGTTCCAGAGGAACTTCCCCCACAAGGATATGCGGCTGGTTTCCGTGCAAAGAGGCAAGACAAAAGAAGGTGTTTTAACTGCAACCAAGAGGGACACTTCCAGTCAAGATGTCCTGATCTTCATAGCCCCCACAGGAGGATGGATCAACATCATAAAGTGTCAAGACTACCCATGAAGCAAGTCTGGAAAATTAAGCAAAGAGGTGAAACATGTCTCGCAGCCTTCAGTTCCACGTTTTTCCCAGAAAAGCAAAGATGGTACTTCGATAGTGGATGTTCCAGACACATGACTGGGAATCCCAATTTTCTTACTGGGATAGAAAGGTTCAAAGGAGAATCCGTGACCTTCGGAGATGGAATAGAAGGCAGAGTTCTCGGAAGAGGAATACTGAATGTTCCAGGTCTACCTAGATTAACCGATGTTTTTCTAGTTGAAGGTTTGCAGGCTAATCTGATCAGCATAAGTCAGTTATGCGATGGAAATAATCGTGTCCAGTTCACACAGGACAAGTGTATCGTGCAGAACAATCTGAATCAAATTGTCCTGGCCGGGAGAAGAGCCTCAAACAACTGCTATTCAGTTGATCTTGGTCTACCCACTGCTATGATTCCATACAAACGAAGTAAAGACATGAAGACATCCACAGCTTGGGGTGATTGTCGCAACCGTTGCTCTGTTCAAAGGAGGCTTAACTCAAAAGGATCTCGCTTTGAGAGTTGTTACACCAAGATGCTGTGGAAGAAGTCAAAACTGAACGAAGACAATATTGAGAGGTGTTACATCAAGAAGCTGTGGAAGAAGTCAATTCTGGAAAAATACAGGGTGGAACAAGATATGATGAAGCAGCAATCAGATATCTCAATTAGTGCCTTAAACAACATATGGTTTCGGACACCTAGATCCTCTCCGGATCTGTGTGCCACCAACAACTGAGTTGTTCCAGATCAAGTCCGTCAGCCAAAGCAACAAGGTGATATGTTTTTAGGGCTGACGTGGATGGCAGGGTGTGGTGCAAGAAGAAACGGTTGATCTACCAAAGATATTCAAAATTATTCAAATATTTTTTTATTTCGGCGCAAAGTGACGTGGCGGCCTGGGGTGTTTTAAGAAGTTATATGGATTGCCAAAATTCGGATTCTATTTCCAAAATTACTTTCAAATCAACTGTTCGTGTGCCACTGTCCTCTCCCGACGAAACCCTAGGCGAAGCTTGTCGAAGCTCTACAATGGTGGCCACAAGGAAGAACAAGGTTTCCAAAGCAACGACTGTTGACGCTTCCTCAAAATCGGTTGTCGCACCCAAGACTATCAAAGAAAACCCTAAATTGGCAAATGACACAGTTCCCACAGGAAAATCAAAATCAGATGTCGCAAAGAAGGAGACTGTTCCGAAGAAGGCTAAAGCAACGGTGGCAAAGAAAGTATCGATTCCAGAGATGAAGAGTTCTAGCATACCGGATGATATTCCGGAAAAGGAAACGGAAACCACTGTTCAGGCAAAGGAAAAGAAGATCCCTAAATACGTTCCGGAGGAGATCTCCAAGAAAGCGTCCGTTTTAAAACCTACTGTTGCCAAAGAACCAGCAAAGAAATCGACTCAAGAGGTACTTTCAAATATTTCCAAATCTTTGAATACGAGTAGTCCTTGTATTCCTGGTGTTTCTGTGGTTGGGTCGGTAATGGTTGGAGAAAAACCAAAGGTTATGGTTAGTGTTCCAGGGGGGGGTACGCCTGTGATGAAAGGTGTGAGAGTTAAGAAGGTAGCTCATAAGAAAACCCCTGTGAAGGAGAATTTTAGGATTGTGAAGCGTAAGGTTATCGTCTCAGAGTCTGATGATGATAAGTCTAGTGAAAAGGATGGGGTGTTAGGTGATGAAGAGGTTGCTGTGGATGTTCATAAGGATGTTTCTGGTTCGGAGGACAAGGAAGAAAGTCTAGACAATCAAAGTATAGCATCTGCTGGAAATTCTGGTGAAGATGTTCCAGAAACTGCTGAGAGTTCAAGTGCAGAGGTGCAAGCTGACTCTACAAAAGAAGATACCGAAGAGTCGGTAGATGAAGAAGAAGAGGCTTCTCAGAAGGAGTCTGACAAAGTGGATGAATCTCTCCAAAATCTATATGATGATGTTGACCAATTTGTGGAAGATGAG
The DNA here is from genome assembly GCA_033675215.1 of Rhodiola kirilowii. NCBI lineage: Eukaryota > Viridiplantae > Streptophyta > Magnoliopsida > Saxifragales > Crassulaceae > Rhodiola > Rhodiola kirilowii. The sequence goes on from CM066193.1 coordinate 46,305,552, forward strand.
TTTTCTTCTAAAGATGCTGACGAGGGTGAAATCAGTCAACCAGATCGAGTTGTGGTGGATGAAGAGGTGGAGAAGCAGAGAAAGGATTCAGAAGATGGTTCTCTCAAGTTGTCAGAATTGCGAAAGAAAGTACAGAAGGATGTTCCAGCAAGTAAGGAACATGATGCTAAGTCAAAAGCTGGTGTGCCAAAGAAGAGAAAGGTTCTTTCTCCTACAGTTGTCGAAGAAACAAATGAGGTTGAGGCATCTGGTCTTAAGAAGGCTGCTTCACCAGTTGCTAAGAAAGCTAAGACCAGTTCTCCTACAGGCAAGGTTAGAGAAAAAGGGAAGAAAGTCCAGTTTGAATCTGGAGTTGTGATGAATGGTGTGTGGTTTGTGTCAGATGATCATGCTAAGAAGTGGGATCTTGTTCAAAAGAGGAAGATCGTGGCTGAAAGGGTGTTAGATGCTGACAAGTATGCAGCCAAGGAGATTGTAGGTCTGATAAAAGGAGTGGACTTGTGGCCATCAGTTACAATGGCTAAACCTTTTGCAGCATGTCTTGTAAGGGAAGTTATCGCAAATCTACCAGAAGGATTTGCAGACATTGAAAGCTCTGTTTTTGGAATGGCTAATGTGAGAGGCAAGCAGGTGGCCATTACTCCAGATGGTATCAATGATTATTTTGGGATTGACGGAGGTGCTTTGGATATTGGAGAGAACCCTAATTGGCACAAGGTTGCAGCTGTTCTTACTGGCGGTGCTCGTTCAAGGTGGTTTACCATGACTTTCCCGGTGAAAGAGCTCTCTTCAAAGCATTCCGTGCTTCACAGCATTGCTGTTCATAACTGGCTACCGAATAATCATCATACTACTCTTGGTCATACAATGGGTGCTATTCTGAAGACCCTTGGGGCTGGGAAAAAGATTGATCTTGGTCGTCTTATTTTCGATCAAATTGCTAGCCATGCAACTTCTGTCAAAGTCAATCATCCGATTGGGTTTCCCTCGCTGATTCACCAACTTGTGGTAGGACAACATCCAGATATCTTAACTAGGCAGGACAAGTTGACTGGAGATCCAAAGGTGTTTCTTGCAGACCACAAGCACTTTTCCGGTTCACACATTGTTGATCTGGACTTAGATGCCCCCATTAAGCCTAAGAAGAAGTCATCTGGGCATTCTCTGGATGAATCAAGTGCTCATGTCCCTGCTGTCACTCGGAAACGGATGATCTCACATCTTGAAGAGGAGTTAGCTGATGCAAATGAGAGAGTGGTGCTGCTCTTAGCAAGAAAGAAGAAGATCACAAAGCTCTTGGTGAGCCTGCGCTATCCGGAAGAAGCAGATGATGGTGATTCGGCTTGTGATGAGGCTAGTGATGAGGAGTCCGACTACTAGTGCTGGTGATGATTCTCTGCCCCCTACTACAAACAATAGTTATCTTTTTGTTGAACTCTAGTTTTTTTTGTTGAACTCTTGCTACTGGTGTTTGAACAATTTGTGGCACTCCCTTGTCACTTTGTGGCAAAAAGGGGGAGTAAATATGGAGTTTGAAAGCTCCTTAAAAGATTCATTTGTGCTAGCTTGTTAGTCACATGTTATGGAGTTTGAAAGCTCCGTAAAAGATTCAGTTGGTAGCTTAGTTAGTAGCTCAGCTAGGGAGTTTGAAATCTCCACAAAGATTCATCTGTATTAGTAGTACAGGTAGCTTCAAGTAGGTAGTTTTGCCAAAAATGCCAAGGGGGAGATTGTTAGTTTTATGGCATGTTGTTTGGCAAAACTTTGTATAGTAGTTCTAGCTGTTGTTCTAGACCGGAAGAGACAACTGTCCTGGAACAAGTTGAAGCAGAAGAAGTGTTTCCTAAATCAGATTAGGAAACCTAGTCGACCGTTGGAAGATCAAGGCGGTTGCACATCAGTGGACAGAAGTTGGAAGTTTCCAAATTCAGATTTGGAAACTTGTCTCAGCCGACGTAGCACAAGTTTGCCTGAAGATATTCCTGAAGATCAGTTTTGGCAAGTCGGTGCATATGCTTATCGAAGATATCAAAGTCGGTTAGGAGTTTGCTTGCGCGTAAAGTTATCTTAGTCTAGAAGATAATCGAAGGTTGCCTAATCCACATTGAAGATTCAAACGGAGGATTATCTTCAAGAGATTTGCGCAAAAGATTAGGAAAGGTTTCCTAATAGGTTATAGGCGGTTTAGCTTAGAAATCCTACTCGTCCTAGGGTTTCTACCGCTCTATATAAGGAAGACTAATGCTTAGGTATTAGTCAGCACTTAAGGAGATATTATTCACGCTCATACTCATAGAAGGGAGGAGGTGGCAAACGGCGGTGAATTAATCGTAACTGGTTATTCACGACGCACGTATACGGCTGGAGAACTAACCGTCACTGGTTACTCAAAGGCGCTAGGAATCAATCTGTGGTGGTGCTCAACAGATTGTTCGAAGGACGAAGCTGAAAGCTCGCACTGAAGTTCTGTTACTGCGCATTCGGGAGAAGGCGCTGATTCTCACGGAGAATCATTCTGGTGGATACTGAGCGGGAGCGAAGATCTAGGGGGAGACCTAGAGTGCAATTACTAGAGTGTCCGAGGCTCAGGTTGTTTAAGAGGGATTCTGTAAACGGTAAATCCTGTACTCGCAATATTCAATAATAGTGAATTGCTATCCACCGGGCTAGAGAACGCCCCCCAGACGTAGGCTCGTTAACGCCGAACTGGGTAACAACTTTGCGTGTCGTTTTTTATTTCCGCACTATTTGTTTTAGCGCATAAGTTGTGTTAGGAATTGTTCTGGATCTCGACCAGAACAACATCTCATCTACCAGGGGAAGATTTCAGGACTGGGGAGGGGGACGGTTTCAACGTCAAAGACACGTATCGATCTCTAAAAGCTCATAGATGTGAAGTTGATTGGTACAAGATTGCGTGGAACCGGTTTAACTCTCCTCGGGCTTCTTTCAATGCTGTGTTAGTGGCGAGGGACTGGCTTCTCACCAAATCCCGGCTGCGTAGTATGACCATGAATGTGGATCCTAAGTGTGCGCTTTGTAAAACGGAGGATGAGACAAGAGACCACCTCTTCTTCCAATGTACTCGCTCGCGCGATATTGTTGACATGGTCCTTAATGCTCTGGGGGTGAATACCATGCCTGCTCAATGGCATCTCCTCATTCCTTGGTTTAATTGCCTCAACCAGAAGCGCATCCGCACTAGAATGATCGCGGCAGCTATCTCAGCCACCATGTATGAGATTTGGTGTGCTAGGAATAATGTCATTTTTAGAGATCATATGTTTGAATCGGTTACTATTGGCAAGAGTATCATCTGGGGGCTGAAAATTAAGATTGGGGGTGTGTATAATAACCTTAGCAATTTAGAAATTCAGGATAGGAATTGGTTGAACAGTTTAAGGTGGAGCTGAGGCTCTGGGGGTTGTTTTGTTTGGCCGCTCTTTGTGGCTTTTAGTCTGTTTCTGCTGTGTGCAGTTGTACATCTTTTTGTTTAATGATATCATCTTTATTCAAAAAAAAAAAAACATTTTTGCTATGCAACAAATGAAAATAAATGTTGCAAATGGTGAAAAATGGTGTAGTGACTTGTCTTGCTACTTGTATCAGGTATGTGAGTGTATGTATACAACTTGGTAATAGACGTGTATCTAGACGCTAATTGATGCCATGCTTGTGCATTTCCAATACGAAGTTAAAGATAGTGATCCGACCTTTTGACACCCCAATAGAGATATTTTCTTTGCAGGATCCTCTTCTGCTATATTTTGTTTTCGTTCTGTAAATGAACATCAATGATATCAGCTGGCACATCAAATTAGCCTATGGAATTAATTGTACCCGTAGATAAAGTCAAAAATATCAAAGATGCGAATGGGGAAGTCTACAAAGTCAAAAGCGGATACGAATTGCTACTCGTCACGTGTACGTGTTCCACCTACATCACTCGCTTGAGTATCAAGATTAAGAACATGCTGTAATGAGATTTAATTAACATGTAACCAACCGTGTGAACCTGTCAAAATCTCAAGCTCAATAGAGCGACTCATATTAAAGGGGGTGTGATCCAGTGATGATGATGCAGATTAGTCCTAATTTCACACTTGTTAGGCAGCAAAAACTAACACGGGCAGATAGATTCAAGTGTGTCAATAAATGGCAATTACCTCTTTTCGAATGAGAAAGTGAATTGTGAAGCAGAATTCACCAAAATGCTCCACCTTCTCTCTAGATTTGAAAAACCTCAAATCTCAACTATGCCTGTTGAGCCCCATCCTCCAGATCCTGGGCGCTCAACTACAATCGATGGCTCTGCCATCCAAAAAAATGCTCCGCCACCTCCGGGGGATTCGATCATCATAGCCAAAACTTTTGCGGCAGTCACACAAGGCCAAAATGAATGTATCTTCCCGGCTGTTCATCTCACCGCGAGGCAATACGGCTTGAAGGATAACAAACCATCGGTTTCGTTCACTCCTTCCGAACTTCAAGTCGGTATTAATCATATGAAGCATGCCCTTGTGGAGAAATTTTCTGGTGGGCGTCCTCCTATCCAAGAACTCCGGCAGTGTTTCTCATCTACATGGAAACCTTCCGGCAGCTGCTCCATTGGTGCTCTTGATGCCAAACACATTCTCATCGTTTTGGAAACAGAAGCTGATGCTCGTAAAGTCCTTTCTCATCCTCTGAGGAAAATCGGACTCTCACGGTTTAGGATCTTCCAGTGGTCTCAAGACTTTAGCACCAGCCGTGAGCCAACGTCCACCACGGCTTGGGTTCGATTGATGAATCTGCCTCCGTCGCTCACAAATCCTGGATATATCGAGGCCATCGTCTCCTCGTTTGGTAGATTTCTGGCGGTTGACAACCGCACCCGGCAACTCACAAATCCCAACTATGCCAGAGTTTGCATGGAGCTGGACATGTTAAAAGGGTTTCTGGAGGAAATCTGGATCTCTCTACCGGAACAGACTCTGGATTCTGGCTAAAAATCGTCTATGAAAACAGGCTTGACTATTGCACAAACTGCAAGCTCCATGGGCACTCCATTCAAACCTGCCGGAAAGTAAAGCGCCGGTGAGAAGAGGAGCACCGTATATGGGACGCCCGTGATGACTTCGAGCTTCCAGTAGGCAAGCCTACTACCACCAAGGGCACAGTTCTCACGTCTCAATCAAAGGCTAAAGGGGTGATTACGGGTGCTACCGCCGAGCTGGAAGTACCTTGGCAAACTGTCCAGAATAGAAACAAGAATAGAAACAATGTCCAGCGGGTAAACGCCCCCTACTCTACCTACTGCCGCTGCTGTAGCCCCTCTACAGGCCCCTATTGATGATGTTAGCGGCCCCCTACTTCAACTTTCTGCTGCTGCTACTACTATTTTATCCTACAACTTGGACCAAAATAGAAAACAGAAAAAAGACAATACCCAGCGGGTAAGCGCCGCACCTACTCTACCTGCTGCCGCTGCTTTAGCCCCCCTACAACCTCCTAGTGCTGATGCTATTGGCCCCTGCCAAGCTACCTTGGACTCCGAGACTTGCAATCAAATCCCTGGTAAGGACGCGTGTCCTTCTCTGACTTTGGCCCCTATTGAGGCAGAAACTCAGCAATCGTTGGACTCTGGTGCGGTCCCAGAGGGTTGCCTCATTGACCCAGATACTAATGATCCTCCCCATGTGCCTGATGGCCATGCTGTCACACGTATCTCTGGTCATGCAGTCACCCACAAGAAAAAACCCTCTCGAGGGAAAGAAACTCTGTTTGCGGCTAGACCTCTGGACCCCGTCATTGAAGTTGGCCAGACCTCTTTAGATCCAGAAGATTCTGGCCCTGATGCAAATGACCTGGATGTAAATGACCCCGTTGCTAATGACCCTCCAGCCGTGGCCGATGGCCATACAGACGCTAGTAGCATTGTCCGACCTGTCACTCGGAAGAAAAAAATCTTCTCGTGGAGGGGGCTCGCAGGCTGTCCTTCCGGCTATGCCTTCGGACCTTGGACCTGAGGATAGCCAGCTATTATCCGAGACTGACCAGGGTGCTTCGGTCCTTGGAGTTGTTGCCCCTGAGGAAGGCCCTCAACAACCCTTCCAGGGCGCTCCTTTTCCCGTTTGGAAGGCTAAAAATACCAAACGCAAGACCAAAGGTCCTTCTATCAGACCAACTAAATCTCAACCCCCCCAAGGTTCCCAAAATGATAGCAACGCTTTGTTGGAACGTTCGTGGTCTGGGCAATAAAGGTACTCTTGCCCATTTTAAATTTTTGATTCAATCTCATCACCCTCAAATGCTAGTTATCTTAGAACCTAAAACTGATGGCTCCAACATCGAAAGGCCTGCTCGTAGTCTTGGTTTTCCTAACTTTGCGCTGGGCAACCCTCTTAATACCCATATTTGGCTGCTCTGGTCCTCGGAGATCAACGTCTCGGACATTCAATGGCACGCCCGTTGTGTGTCCTGTAAAATGGTTTCCAATGACGATGGGGTGGCCTCTTACTGGACCTATGTCTACGGAACTCATGACCAGCACACTAGACATCAGGTTTGGGATGAAATTGTCTCCGACGGGCAGAACTTAGAAGTCCCGTGGTTTGTCTTGGGCAACTTCAACGCTATTTCTGACTGGTCCGAAAAGAAAGGGGGAGATCGTATAGATGATGGTAGCATGATTGACTTCAATATTTTCGAAGTGCGTGCGGGTCTCACGGACCTCGTTTTCACTGGAAACCCTTTCACTTAGAGCAACAACCAGCAGGGCCTGCACCAGGTTTGGCAACGTCTTGACCGTGTTCTCGCCAATGCCCATGGCCTCGCTCACTTGTCCTCGACCAAAGTCTCCCACTTATCGAGAGTTTGCTCGGATCACTGTCCCCTGTTATTCCAATCTTGCGTCCCGGCGCCTCGGCGTTTTAGGTTCCACTACCAGAAAATATGGCACAAGCATCATGGGTTCAAGGAGATTGTCCAAGCCCAATGGGACGGTCAACTCCATATTAACCCTCTCCTAAACTTTGCCTTCAAGCTCAAAAGGTTGCGTGCTTTTCTCAAAAGCTGGAATTGGGATGTTTTTGGCAACATCCATACAAAGTTCAAGCAGCTCAACGTCCAAGTCTTTGTCCTCGAACATGATCTCCAGACTCATTGGAGCGCTGATAAGGCTTGGACCTTGGATAACATTAAAGCCGAGCTAAATGACTTAGAGATGTCCCAGCTTGATCTCCTCCAAGCGAAAGCTAAGATGGACAGGCTTCATAAAAGGGATAGAAACACGACCCTTTTCCATACTGCTTTGAAAGCCCGTGGTAGAGGCCTTTCTGTGAATCTCGACATGGGCGATGACACCTTCTCGTGTGACCCAAACACCATCGGCAATGCCGCTGCTCTGCACTTTGCGTCTATTCTTCAGGGGCATACGCCTCCGCCCCCGGACCATCTAATGAGCCTTATTACTCCGGTCATTTCCGATGCGGATAACGAGTCCCTCAATGCCCTTCCTTCGGAGGATGATATTTTCTATGAGATCAGTAACATGAATGGTGATAGCTCTCCGAGGCCGGATGGGTTCTCTGGTCACTTCTATACCTTTCATTGGAGTACCATCAAGGAGGACTTCACTAGGACTGTCCAGGGCTTCTTCGAAGGCCTCCAAATGCACAGCGCCTGGTCAACCACCCTCCTCACTCTTATCCCCAAAGTCCCTAATGTCACTAGCATCTCACAGCTCCGGCCGATTAGTTTATGCAACTTTGGTCACAAGGTCGTTGCCCGGATTCTCAACTCTCGGCTCGCTAAGCAGCTTGACAAAATCATCAGCCCCGAGCAAACTGGTTTTCTTCAGGGGCGCAATATCCATGAGAATATTGGCCTCGCCCATGACCTCACTCACGAGTTACATGCCAAAAGGAGAGGTGAGAATGTCATTATTAAGCTAGACATGGCTAAGGCCTATGACCGCATCTCTTGGAGCTTCATTATTAGCGTTCTTCGGAACCTTGGCTTTGATCATCGGTGGTGCGACACGGTTTTCAGGTGCATCTCTAATTGCTGGTACTCTATCAATTGGAAAGGCGGAAACTATGGTTTCTTTAAATCTTCCCAAGGTGTTCGGCAAGGGGACCCCCTTTCTCCGTCGCTGTTTGTCATTGCCATGGAGTGGTTCTCTCGCAAGCTCAATAACAAAGTCACCACGGGCCGCATTCTTCCTTATGATGCTAAATGCCCCGCTATGTATGTCAATCATCTCCTCTACGCGGATGATCTGCTCCTCTTCACCAATGGCTCTAAGCCATCCCTTAATCAGTTAAAAGACCTCGTTAAGGAGTTCTGCACCATCTACGGTCAAGCCCTTAACAATGAGAAAAGCCTGGTGTTCTTCTCGAAAGACATTACCCCTGTCCGAAGGAAAGACATTCTTGATCTCACCGGTTTCTCCGAAGGCACCCTCCCGGTCCCTTACCTGGGTGCCCCACTCTTTCGGGGCATTGCCAAAATTGAGTACTTTAGCTACCTCGTTGACAGAGTCCGGGAGCGAATCTCTGGTTGGATGCGTCACCATCTCTCCATGGCCGGGCGTGCCATTCTGGTTAACTCTGTTCTGCGGTCCATGCCCCTACATGTTGTCGCCAGCCTCCCTGTTCCCAAGACCATCCTCCGGCGTATTGAGAGCCTAATGGCTAGTTTCCTATGGGATCAGGGCCACCAGAAAAGGCATCACTGGATCAGCTGGGCGCACATCTGCCGGAACAAAGCTTCGGGGGGCCTTGGCATTAAGCCTCTCGCTGATGTTCAGCTTGCCTTCCAAGGAAAGCTCGCCTGGGCGTACATCTCCTCCGATTCGCTCTGGGCCCGTTTCAATAGAGCCAAACATCATGGCGTCAAAGATAACTCTCAACTTTGGAACTCTTTCAATCATCTGATCCCCACTCTCCGGGAACAAGCCAAATGGGTCATCGGGAGGGGTGAGATCAATGCTGGTATCTGGGGCAACTCGTGCGGCCTCAGCATTACGAGCAATCTGCGGGATTTGCCTATGCGCTCCATTATCTCCTCTTCTACTCTTAAAAGCGATCTCAGGCGTGCCTGCAGCCCCATTTTCCAATCCTACCTGGATGGCATTGTCCTTTCCCATGCTGAGGACAGGCTTATTTGGACGGGGTCCTCTTCTGGCCTTTTCTCCGTCAAAGAGTTCTTGAAGACATTTTGCACGCATCTCCCTATGCTGAAATGGCCCAAAGCCGTTTGGAACTCTGGCTGCCTCCCAAAGTGGCCATTTTCATCTGGCGCCTTATTTTTCGGGGTATCCCCACTGATGACCGTGTTTGTCGGCTGGGCATCTCGATGATGTCTATGTGCTCTTGCTGCAAATCCTCCTCTGAGACCAGTCATCACCTGTTCTTTCAAGGGCAGTGGGGCAAAAACCTTAGGGAGTTTATCAAGGTCGAATTCGGGGGCCCTCCCATCCAGTCGGTTAAAGGTCTTGTTGTCCGTCTCAGAAGGTCCTCCCTGAAGGATCCTAAGAGCTGGCTCCCCCTTGGCGCTTACTGCTGCGGTTTATGGGACATTTGGCTCAATCGGAACTACGTTAGGCATGAGGGCTCCGTTACCCCTCTGCACGTGAGCATGCAGAAATGGATCTCACACCTCCTCCGTGTTTCTAACCCTAGTCGCTGCCTTGTCTTGTCTCAGCCTCGTCGTTGGAAGCCTGGTTGGCTTGGTGTGACTCTGAACCTCGCCATCGCAGTGTATGAAACTCATGTTCATGGTGGCGCGATCCTTAGGCTCAACTCCGGAGCCTTCCTTAAAGCCTTCGCCTCCAGCTTCCCTCGATCATCCAACGTGCGGGAAATCGTCCTCCTTTGCCGTGATGCCGCCCGGGCGCTGGGGGTCAACCGCTGGCCCATTTGCCATCTTCAGAGCTCCCACCCGCAGGCTGCTATTTTGGACCCGGGGCAGGAAGAGTCCCGACCTTGGGACTTGATCTATTCGTATCGCCAAGTCCTTGCCAGCGTGAATGGGTTAACTAGCATCCGAATTCACCCTAGTCTCATCAACCCTGCTATTGCCTTAGCCTATAATGACTTTCATGGCATTGCCCTTCAGAGGAACGCTCTTCCCCGTACTGTCCGCCTGGGCCTCAATGGGGATCTCCTCCCTACCCTCCCAGGCCTTCAGCTCCTTTCCCCGTCCGACTCCTCTCGAGATGACTGCCCGGCCCCTTCTATCTCCCGTCTGGCTTCCCAGTTTTAAGGCTTTCCCAGCCTCGTTTTGCTGTAGTCGGTCCTTGCCGATACCCTTGTCTTTTCCTGTCCTTGATAGTCTGTTCGGTGTTTTTAAGGAGCTAGGGTTTATAACTAGTTCCTGGCACTTGAGGACTCCTTTTTGTAGCCCCGGATCAGGCCTTTTTTATCCTCCCTCTCTTTAATAAAATTGCTGACCCCGGCCAGTTTATAAAAAAAAATGAGAAAGTGAATAAAAAGAAAGGAAACTACACAGATTGAGGCTGGGGACCAGGATGCATTTTTTTCTTTTCTTTCAGTTTCAGATTCTAGCGAAGCAGAAAAGATGACAAGCTAGAAATAGGAGTTGATAAAACTGGAATATATGAAACCTAAGTATACAACTTGACTTACTTTGACAGCGCAACTTGTCTGTCAAAAGAACACTTATCTTTCGGAGAAGATGCAATTTGGAACCGGCATGTCGTTCATTGTGATTTGTGAGGATGGGGGGACTGGGTATCGCAGGTTCTGTTGAAACAAAGGAAATGACAGTTAAATACGTGGTTACTTACATAGAGTGAAACTGGAAAAAAAGTTGGGTGAGAAATAAACCATGCGAGGCACCTAGGCATATATTTCGTTACAAATCTTGGCCAAAAATTCGATAAGACTGAGACATGAAAGAAAAATATTTTTACGATCCCTAACCAATCGACCCAGCCTAGTTAACATATTCTAGACCGAGTTCCAGTGTGCAATATGAAACTTAATATTACATGAAACCGGGACTTAAGGGAGAATTATTTTAGCGCATTACAGAAACATTACTCTCGAGGACCGGACATATTACAAGTGATGTTTCCTATTTAATGTTCCATGTGAGTATAGATATGAGAAAGGAAGACATACACATTTTGAGTGTGGCCAGCAACAGATGTTAATTAGCTAACCCGCTTCGAGTAGAGATAGTTTCGATTCTAGACAAGCAATTATTTTAAGTACTAGCAATCAAATAAGACAATCGGAATATGACCGTGGGACTGGGACCAGCAGATCTTAACACATTACACACATGTTGTAGAGCTCTTAGTATGTGGGCTTATCCACATTGATCCTTGATGGATTTGTTTTACTATATAAAAAAAACAAAAAAAAAACTCTGTTCTTTTCAGAAGTTCAAAGATCAGATGACCTGTTTGTATCACCTTGAATTAAACACACCACCAACCACCTCTAAACATTCAAAAAACATTGTTTTCAACACGTACACACATACAACTTCAAACATAGACTGACCAAAATCATACCACCTCTCACAAGGCCGACATTGATGCTGACCTTCACTTCAAGGCTTCCTCTTTTCCATAAACTACTGCAAACAAAGTACCAACTATTCACAGGGAGTAACCAAAATGAGTGAACCTGTCAAGTTTATGAGACAAAATAGGAAACCTAAACAAGACATGTAACATCAAAATTTTCTTAAATTTACTTGTGGTATAAATTGTATGATGGACCAAAATTATACCTATGTCGTATTCGACCATATTTAGGGTTCTATGTCCGGCAAATTTAATCATAACTTGGGGATTAAGAAATCAGGAAAGATATAAGATTAAAATGAAAAGAAAAAGTCTGAAGGAATTATGAAAGATGGGTGGGTTTAGGATTATATTACACGTTAAATACAAAATTCCAGACGCGATTCCTTTTCCATGACCCCAATATTGCGAAACTGTGTGTGTTTGAGAAGATGTCATCTGGTGGGAATCGAGTGAGTGAGCATCTGCGCTGCTCGAGCCGTTCGTGCCGCCTTGGCATCTCCAATTGCATTGGTTCACCAAAAACCTCGTTTCCGTTGAATCATTTAAAAGTCGCTTCAGACTTCAGTTCTTTTTTTCTTTTTCTGGACATTTTTACAAACGAGTAAATCATGAGGGCATATTCTCTAAGTACTTGTTAGATAGAACCCCATCTATTCTCACAGAGAAGATTGCCTATAATAACAATTTGAGCCAGAGAGAACAAGCCAAAAGGAATCAAATACATGAAAAAAGATAAATAGAATCAGGAGTCCCAGCAGCCCCCATCAAGTTGAACTCGCTACGATACTTAATCAACGGATAATAAGGTGTTCTTGCATTCACCCTCAGATCCGAAAGCAACCATGACTACTCGGAATAATCTTGAGAAAATGTAATTCATAAAACAGAGGAAAGGGCATCAAAACTTTTACTACCAAATCAGACGCTTAACTGAAAAGTGCAGGTAATCACACAGTACAATACTGTAAAGAAAAAAAAGGAATAATTCTGAGTCCGTGATCACCAGAACAAGCACACAAATTTGGATGGATCACTTCTTCTTGTCTCCAAAACCAGCAGAAAGTTGTAATTATGCTCAATTAACAACCTAACAACAGTCCAATCAAACATTATAAGTACAGTAAAACATTTGAAAAGTTTTTTTGAGAGAGACAAGAAGGCATATGTAGTATATAGTAGAGGTAAAAGGTAAAACTAACCTCATATTTCGGAGTACACCAGCCATCTCTTCTTCTCTCTTCCTCTTGGCTCTTTTGTGGGTGCCCAACTTACTTCTAGCAACTTTCAGAGCACGTTTGTCTTTGCCTGCTTTGAGAAGTTCAGTGATCCTCTCTTCCTGTATGGTGCAACCTCCCTGATGAGACTCCTCACAAAGTGAACTCTCTTGCTAGTTTTCTGATACCAAATTAAAAAGCCTTATTTTATTACCCCATAAAAAAAAGAACACAGCTTGCCAGTAAGCCATAACATACAATCAGGGTTATAAAATATATTTATAACGAGACTGACCCCTTTCCTGTCAGATGGGCGGGGAGGCAACATTTTCTTGGTGACAATGTGCCCTTTTTGTTGAGACCAACGAAGAGGCCTGTGTTAGAAAGGTTTGGTGTTGATGCAATAACCTAACATGGCGCTTCTTGATTGCATTTTGGAAAAGGTCACTTGCTAGAGGCTGCGTTTCAGTATGATGTTGTGGCAACTGCCTCTTTCTGTTGTTGTTGTTCTGTGTTTTCTTTCTCGAGTAGTCTGCAGCCTGAGCCTGAACTGAAAAATAATAAGCGGGATTCCACAACGTCAGAAAGATTCTTGAGACTTATGTGGTTCAGAACAATGTAAACTTCTGTTGGCGTTTTGTTTTCAATAAGATAAAAAAAACAATAAGATAACACATACCAGAACAAGAAGATGCCGATGAGATAGCCATGTCCCTGAGTTTCTTAACTTTGCGAGTAATTTCCACATTGTCAACAACCTTTTCTACCACGCTGGTGTTTTCATCATCCTTCTTCTTCAAGCATGATAATGCATAGTCACATCCCTGTTATCATAATGTCATTTAGGATCAAGTGCAGTCAGTGATACACCGCAAGCGCTTCATTAAAAAAACATATGTCAAGGAAAAAAGTCGAATCTATCCACCTATTTATTTCTCGTTACAAGACTAACACATTAAACTCAGTAAAAGCCACCAGCGTCAGCTTGCCAAATCAAAAGTATCATATTGTAGTGTGTCGAGGTCCAGCAGATAAACATTCAGCGCACATTTCAAATTTTCTACTAACATAAAGTTAATGAAGCATAGGCTAACTCGTCCTATTTCCTTACCTTGACAGCATTGGAAAAAAAGCCACTGACAAGAGACTGCACAACAAAAGTCAGCCACTCGTCGGGCGTAACCTGTGCCCAGGGACAGGTTGCCGACTTGAGCTCTCTCAAAACCAAGGCCTCATACCTCATAACCAAGCAACTCTACACCAATGACCAAGCCAAAGAAATAAGGTTTTCATTTAAGCAATCAGTTATTTAAAATTTGAAGGGCTGAAAATGAAAGCATTACGGTTGCCTCAACATCTCCAGCGAGAGAAAAGGCGTGAACAAAAAACTCCAGAACGGAGAGCTGCTTCACAAGAGACTCGTGTTTGAAGAGCTGAACAGCCAATACAGACTCCGACATCAGGACGGATTTCACACTCGATCGCGAAAGAGAAAGAGATTTTATGTCTTTGGAAGCCATTGCCGATTCCAGAACTAGTAACGTGTGATAATCGAACCTGCACATCATGACGTAGCTACAACTTGTAGTCCGAGCTCAAAAAAGTGAAATCGCACACTGAGAGAGGGACGGGAGATTAAAGGACCTTCCGGAGAGAATGAGATCGCAGAACAGTGAGGATTCAGGAGATGATCTGTCTGTCATTTTTGCTTTTGTTGTTGGCTCGATGGAGTTGAAAAAGGTTGAGAATGAAGTAAATGGCGGCGCCCTGAATTATTCAAAGATTTTGGTGAATCTGTATCAATAAATACGCTGAATTGTGTACTGGTGAAGCTTGTAGATAGTAAAACTTCAGCTTAACTATCCTTGTAGTTGGCCAGCGTCATACAACAAATAATGGAAAACAAGTAACAGAAAGAAGGTTTAAAAGGCTGTTTCTCTCAGCCATAACATTCACATACTATTTGGCACAAGCAAATTGAAAAATGGGTGGCCTCCATCTCAAACTGACAACAACCAATTAGAGAAAAAAATTCATAATTTCCCATGCCACATTGCACTCATAATTTACTAAAAAGTTAATCACCTTAAACCACTTAATAGTTAATACAACAGATCTCAGCCTGAATATCTTGAGTCTATAATACCAACATTAATTCACTTAACATCCCAAGATGGATGAAAAACGCCGAAAGCCAGTCAGATTCAGATGTAATAAAACTGTTTTGAACAGATGTAAAAGTACAAAAAATAACTACAGAATCATTCCACTTTAATTCTGCTTTCAATCTATCTAATCAAATTCCAGCATTGCACGACCTCTAACAACAACAGAAATCAATCACATTAAACTCTGAAACGAAAATGAATTCTGGCAACATACCTTGTCGGCAGCCAACTCGAAAATTGATTGAACTGAAATGGAAAACGTAAGCCGAAAAATGAATGCTCGAAGCAGCTTTGCGAGTCTAACTTGGGAGAACGGACGATTAGGTTTCGAGCGGTAGCTAGGAATGAGACGATTTTGATTATTTGATATGCAGGACGAGGCGAGTGATGTTTCAAACTTGGGAGTATTTTCGAGTGATCATCATCATTTGAACAATACTTCAATAATCAATATGCAAGTATCGAATTTGGATTGCGTGTTAACCATTCTATGCCGCTCGGAAATAATTCACCCACAAAGAAAATATATCCCATTAATTAAGTGAGCAATAATAGAGATCAGTGTTGTGATTGTGAAAATCGGACCGGATCGGTCGGTTCGACCGGGAATCGATCACCTGACTGGTTTGGTTCTGTCATCGGTCTGGAATGCAATTGAACCGGTCAAATCCGGTCAAGACCCGGTTTTTCATTTAAATCGTGATTTGATCGGTTCAATCGATTCGATTTGGGTTGCAAAAATATTTATTTAATTTTGACTTGAACAGGACTCGAACCCAAGCCTCTCTTAATAGTTAACCCCCCTCCTTCCATCAAACTAAACATGATTCTTGTTTTATTATTTGGTTCAATAATGTATATTCATTTATCAAATCTATAAAATTTATTACTTATTATCAATTTAGCTAGAAATTCAATTAATGTTAGAAATCTATTATTATTGTGACTTACAAATTAAGACTAAAATTGTTATTGTTGTATTATTGATTTGTATTTTATTAAATTCTAAATTTGTTATGATATGTTACTGTAATCCGATCATAAATATATAATATTTATTCAAGTCATAAATATGTTAAATTATAATATCATATATAAGTATTTTATTTTTATTTTTTAATTTGTGCGGGTCAAATCGGTTCGGCCCGGTTGAACCACTGATCCATTGACCCAGTAATTTGACTGATTCGATCCCCGGTTCGGTTTTAATAACATTGATGGAGATGATGTTGGAAAGGAAAACAATAAATGGAACCCAAATGCATTTATGAATAAATAGAAAAGAAATGTGTTTTTTGTTGATTTAAAAGTAAAAAAAAAATGAAATGTCATAAAATGAACGTTAGAGGAACATACAACTATTAAAATGCAAATGCAAAAATAAAAAAATCAAAAAAATTAAAGAATTTTGGGACAAAAAAAAGAATTGAAGTGATAATGTGAATAATTGAAATGGTTATGAGTTTTGCTTTCATTGCTCCAAAATAAAATATAAAAAGATTTTTATTTTCGCTCTTAGCTCTCTTGCTGCGGTAAAATATATAAATCAAATAGCCATTTTTATTTTTTGCTCATTACTTTTAGCTCTAGATTTTTCTGAAAATATGTGATTTTTGCACATTATTTATTGCTCTCTTAGTAAGGGTGCCTTAAGAGTATTGAGTATGTTGAAAGAAGAGACCAAAAAAAGTAATTTCACTGTGAGACTTGTAGATATCCGAAGCTGGGGAAAATGAGTACGGCGTTGGTTTTGATCGGATACTCTTCGTGCACGCATGGTCGAGATGAATCTGATAGCATAGGAATTACATAAGCAATTTTTCTTGTCTCAATTTAAACGTGATAATATTGTCACGATATTTTACTAAACTTTGTATCACTGTATGGGCGTCACGTTGATACGATAAGGGAACGAAAACAAGCTGTTTGACAGGAAGCCGAGAGCTTACAGAAATAGTATGTTTCCTATGATTTCTTTTGTAACTAACCCACACGATTAGATGACCCAGAATATCTAACTTGATCTGTTAGTTTGACAGTTACAACTGATCCAAACTGTAAATCAGTATTGCAAGTTTTTCCCAGCAAGGTTAATGAAAAAGAAGGTGCTGGATTTAAGCAGATACGAACAATAGAGGCAAAACAGAAAACATTGCAAGAACTCTTACTGTCTTCGCCAATATAAACACCATTTCCTCAGTTATTGCCCTTTTGGTTCTATGCTTTATTCTTACATTCACCCTTGAAGGTTTGAACAGCTGGTTCGTGCAATGCTGACATCTTTTACGTGGTGAGCCTGCATTTGAATTGGTAATAGGAGACGACCAGGAGAGCGTATGGACTCTGTCATCGATGTGTATAGACTTCGTCATTAATGTATAATAATAATACCTGGCTTATGAGGCTGATGAATGAAAATGTTTCTGCAGAGAGTTGTTTCTGAGAAGTTTAATTGGATGATCGACAATGGCTGCCAAGACTGGCTTCAGGTCTCAACATTGGTTCCTTTGTACTTCAGGAGGAAATCAGGTGAGTTATTAACAAGGATTTGGTTGCCATCTTCTCAAAATTTCAAGTAATGTCTCTGTCAATTTTCCCTGATCTGTATAAGATACATTAAGCATGTTCATCACCATTTGAATCATTTATGCAGGTAGTGAAAAGTTCAATAGACGTTAAACGCCAGAAACAAATGGTGCCCAAAAATAAATCTTTCACCTCGGATGCAAGTGTTAAATTAAATGTGGAGCTTAGGAGGCAGATTCTGAAACTTAGGGATGTTCTTGATTTTCCGCCAGTTGATGGCGCTGCTTCGACCCCAGAGGTACACTTCTTCTTTTCTCGTATATTTTCTTGTTTGCCTTACTCTAGGAATCGGTGATCCTCTCCTTTATGTTTGTGACGTTTGTCCATACCTTGTTTATCACTGGCTGCAGCTGCTGACGACAACCGTAGAGGATCTCTACAAGACGTACCCAGAAATCATAGCGAAACTGCCAATATCAGATATTAGAGGAGCATCGACCAAGCAGGTACGACATCGTAGTTTACATACTATATTACATGCTTCAACAAAATATACAGCGTAAAAGTATAAAGAGATAACAAGTGTCACATATGATCTAGGGACTTGCCTACTTTTGGAGTGCTTTGATATCCATTGGAGATTCCTGGACAAAAAACGAAGAATGGAGGGTAAACATTAAGAGTGCTTTGCAAGAAGAACATGAAAAGATCAGTTCCGAGAAACTCGGTAAGTTATTTACCTTCTCAACCACCAGAGATGAGCTGAAAGATTTCATCTCATTACCTGGAAACTTAGTTTCTGCATCAAGCTCTAATGTAACTTTTGGTATTATAGTTGGAGATGTTTTGTGGACACTTGACTACATAATCAAGCTAGCAAAAGTGAAATTCGAGCTCATGGATGCAGAGGATAATGACTGGAACAGATCAAAGGCAGTAGATATTGTGTTGAAGAAGAGGCCAAATGGGACATTTTCAGGAGAAAACTCAGGTGGATCATCTCCAATCAGCCCAACCTCAGTTCTTCCCGAGCTTCCAGAAACGTTGTACTCTGATCACTTTGGAGATTTCGCAAAACAATCTTACACAGTCAATCATACAGTACCTTTCAAACATCAACCAGTTGGAAAACTGGACCCAACTAAAGTCGAGCCCCTCCCATTTCACAGTCCGCTAAGTCTAGAAGACAAGTATCAATTTCGTTGGCTGAAAAATAAGGAGGCAGAGCAACCACCACCTGAAAAGAAAGTGAAACTCGAGTTGAATGCAGCAGAGGGTGAAATGCTTGATGTTGATGGGGACAATTCAACAAGACCGGCATTGCGCACTCCTAATCAATTGCTAGGTAAAATAATATCACAGCCTGTGTTGTCTGCCAAAGCCCTAGCTTTACCAGCACAACCATTGAGATCGCCCAGCAAGAATCTGACTCAAATATTAGCACCGCCGCCACCACCACTCGAGCTTCAATCAAACGAATCAACACTGCCCATGCGACCTGCGCAAGAGTTCACAAACCCATCTTCATTGCAGCCTTTGCTTCTTATTTCACCACATCAATCAAGCAACTTGCTAGTTCCACTACCAAATACAGAGGTATTGGCTGGCCTAAAGGGGATGGCACCAGTACCACCTTTACCTCCACCAGCACCAACTAGCATATCGGGAAATCTGGAAGGGACACCACCACCACCACCGTCTAGGATACCGTCGATTCTGAAAGGGCCACCACCACCACCACCTCCATCAAATTTAAAAGGTTTACCACCACATCTACCACCGTCAAGTCTGAAGGAGCCACCACCACCTCCACCACCATCAACCCTTAGAGGGCCACCTCCTCCGCCGCCAATGATTCCATCAAAAGGAGCTCCTCCATTACCACCCATGCCAGGGGCTGCTCCTCCTCCCCCACCTTCACTCAGAGGAATAACTCTCGGCCTTAAAGTGGCTACCAGGCTAAAAAGATCAAGCCAAATGGGAAACTTATACCGTCTTCTCAAGGGAAAGGTTGAAGGTTCTTCCTTGAATGTCAAATCAACCCAAGGTAGAAAGAGTAATGCAGGGAGTGGCACTAGTGGAAAACAGGGAATGGCCGATGCCCTAGCAGAAATAACAAAGCGGTCAGCATACTTCCAACAAATTGAAGCAGATGCACTCAAGTATGCAAAAACTATCACAGAACTGAAATCAACAATTACTGGATTCCAAACAAAGGACATGATCGAACTGGTGAAGTTCCACAAGCAAGTTGAATCACAGCTAGAGAATCTCACAGATGAATCCCAGGTCAGGCATATGAGCAAGAAAATCATTCAAAGTAGACTTGTAATGAGTTTTGTTACTCATGTTTGTCTTAATGCAGGTGTTATCACGGTTTGAAGGCTTTCCTACAAAAAAGTTGGAATGCTTGAGAATGGCAGCAGCCCTGTATATGAAGTTGGAGTCAATTCATACTACCATAGTGAACTGGAAAATAGTCCCTCCTATGAGCCAATTATTAGTTAAAGTTGACATGTACTTCACTAAGGTAAGATTCCTAATGTGACTGTGAAGTCTGTGATGCTTCATTTATCTCTCGTACTGTGCTCAAACTGGTCCATGACTACATACAGATGAAAGGGGAGGTGGATGGAATAGAGCGAACAAAAGATGAAGAGTTGAAAAAATTTAAGAGTCATAATATCCATTTTGACTTCAGTATCCTCGTAAAAATTAAAGAATCAATGGTAGATCTATCTTCAGGTTGCATGGAGCTGGCACTCAAGGTAACTGCAATGTTACGCTATTGGTAAAAATACTTGTTATGTAATGGGTTAATGCATATTACTAAGCTTTTTCATCTTCTTTCACAGGAAAGTAGAGAGGCAAAGTCATTATTGAACAATACTCCTAAAAAAGGATCAGAGGGACCTGCTAAAATGCTTTGGAAAGCTTTCCAATTCGCATTCAGGGTTTACACTTTTGCAGGTGGACAAGATGATCGTGCCGAAAGGCTTACAAAAGAGTTGGCTCAGGAAATAGAGACTGAGCCGGACCTCTAAGACACAAGCATGGATTAGGTCTACATGTAAAAAGGGTTCTTACTCTCCTGGATTCACAGAGACACATACAAAACACTTACTTCTGCCAAGTCGTTTACTAAGAAGTGCCTACATTTGTAGCATACTCGTTTCATTTTCAATTACAGAGATTAAGCCCAAAAGCATCTTGGAGGTTCCTGTCAAATTTTATCCACTCTAGCCGGTGAACAAAAAAAATGTTTTGGTGTGATTTGTAAGTATTGAGTAATAAAAATGGTTACCAAACCATACCAGGCACTTTCGACAAAGATAACGTCATTTGTCCTAAACTCCAATATTGCTACACTACAAGCTATAAGCATTATGGTAGAATAGCAGAACTAAACAGTCATAAAAAACTGAAAACAATCAAATGGGCAAGTCTAAACAAAACACACCTTCTATTCCTTTACCTTTGAACTCAATCCAACATCATCTCCTGGTGCAGCCTCAACCAAATCCATCTAAACACAAACAAGACAACAAATTTCAGCACTTTACTCCATCAAAAATACAACACAAACTCAACTTTAAAACACGCCATGCCATCACACTTACCAATCCTCTCTACTCTCAATCTTGATTCCATCAAAAGTGACACCATCACACCGGCACCAAACTCACAATCACACTCTCATAGCCCTCGGCACCCAAATCCTCAGCAAATTCTTATAAAGTACAAAAATCATATGACATATGAGTATATATCACTTATCAGATATCCTTTTAAGTAACATCATTTCTAACACACAAATCACTCAACCCTAACATCAGACTCGTCCTCATCACCTCCAGACCTCTTCCACATGCCACGCTCACGAAGCTCGTAACGAACTCTTATCTTGTCCGGCGACTTCCTCGTCAATGATAAAGACGTCCAACTTCACGTATTCCGATTTACCCAGCATATCCTTCGATCACCAACAACTCCTCAAAACTCCACGTGCCTCGATTCGCGCGCGAATTGCTCCGCTCTGACGAATCGAAAACTCAACCATCTCTCCCTAGGAAAAATCACCAGTTTGCCCCAAATGCAAACTCAAATCACCCATATACACCAAACCAAACTCAAATCACCAATCTACCCCATTTTTTAATAATTCCGGCTCGACACAAACCGGAACTATATGATTCCGGTTTTTCTTGAACCGGAATTGTTATAAAGTGCAGACGTGGTTTGGATCGGGGCCTACGTGGACCAGACAGTCTGAAGTGGCAAGCCAGATAGAGTCCCGGTGCAGGACGTACCGGAATTAATGCACTTCCGGTTTGAGATACACCGGAATTGTTGAAAACAACATCATTAAAAACATCATTGAAGCTTGCGCCTGCATCATAAAAAATAGTGCGCCTGCATCATTAAAAACAGTGCGCCTGCATCATTGAAGCTTGCGCCTGCATTGAAAACAACATCATTAAAAATATCATTGAAGCTTTGAAGCTTGCGCCTGCATCATTAAACAACATCATTTTTCTCTCTCTTTCTTTTCATCGAAAACAGCATTGAAAGCCTGTATGATTTTTAATTCGGAGGATTCCGGTTCCCCTTAAACCGGAATCTTACGTGTATATTATTTTGTCTCGTTTCGATACACGTACGCCTAAAATTAAGCCACATCATCATTTTTGTACAATTCCGGTATGATAGAAACCGGAATTAAGAGTTCCGGTTCCCGAGAAACCGGAATTTTTAAAAAGTGGGGTAGATTGGTGATTTGAGTTTGATTTGGTATATATGGGTGATTTGAGTTTGCATTTGGGGCAAACTGGTGATTTTTCCCTCTCCCTAATCCCTCTCTTGTCTCTCTCGCTCCAGGTCCAGCTTCCGTCACTTGACTAACACGCTCCAAGATACAGCGCGTGGCATGAGATCAAGAATGGTGAATGTCGGCGGGCCGGACTTGCTTCGTTAACTTTTTATTCTTTATCAGGCTAGCCCAATTGAACGATCCGGCCCAATAAGATTGAAAGATTGGGATTACTTTTGTTGATTGTCGATTTGAATAGTAAACAACCGGCGGGATACAAAAAAAATCTAATTTAAAAAACCAGAAGAAGTTATATTTCACGAATCACGCGCAATGACGTGCTGCAATAAAGCCGGATTTTTTTTTGGATTGGAAGCCATATTTAATTTTTTTTTTGATTGAGGAAGCCATATTTAATTTGAATTTAACTTTTTCGTCTAAAAAAAACTTGAATTTAAATTTTAATCGTACTAAATTTGAATTGAATTTCGTTTATATAAATATTAAAAACTCATATGTTTTGGATCAAATAAAAATCATAATTAAATATAAAAATTATAATCACCTAAGAATTCGACACGTGTGACACTCGACCTATCATAATTTAGGGCGCTTTTTGTAAATAAAAAATTGAAACGTACTTATTTAAAAATACATAATAGATGCAAGGGTATAAACTTCCTAAAAAAAATTAACGTTGTTAACGCCGTTATGCTAAGTCTGAACTTTAACATAATAAGTCTGAACATTAACAAAATAAGTCTGAACATTAACAACAAGTCTGAACTTTGGGTCAAGATCTGGTACAAAGTTAATTTTTGGTACAAAATACAAAATTCGTCAAAATCATTTTATAGTTCGTCAAAATTATTTTATAATTCGTCACTTTTGAGCCGAAAAATGAAAAAGACGACACAGTTCGTCAATTTCATTTTATAGGTCATCACCAAGAAAAACACCAAAAATCAAGATTTAACCTCATCCATTCAAATCACAAGATCAATGGCTATGATTAGTTTGTATTTTGTACAAAAAAAATCAACTTTATACCTGTACCTAACTCCTGAACTTTATCAAAATTAATTACGAAAATACCAAAAGACTATTTTTCCCCTCCGTGTTGGATTACCAAATTTCGACGAATATGACACGTGACAAATTTTGAAGAGTTTATAATTTTTATATTTAAATGTGATTTTTACTTGATCTCTACCCAAACTCATTGCAATAGTTTAAATTAATAATAGAAAACTAAATATAGAAACAAGTGATTGATAAGGTTACATATAAAAAGGTAAATTCAAAATGATATTAGATTCAAACCCCACCCATGACATTTTCTTCTCACAATTTATATGAGTTTTTCATAGTCCCCATGAATTATTCAAGTATAAGTTTAAATCCGGGGTGGTGCCTTTGTGTGGCATGTGCTTCAAAACGTACTAGAAATATATATGTACCCGAAAAATGTGGACGCTTGCTTGCTTGCAGATGCTATGGTCTACACTCTCGTGAAGGCGTGCTTAAACGCTAAGGTCATACTATGGAGGGATATGTCGATTCGTGGGTTTAAGTCGGAGGTGCCAAGATTGCCTGTGCTTCAATGAAAAATGTCAAGTTCGATTCCGGGTTGGTGTCCTTGGTATGACTTGTGCTTCAAACGTGCTAGAAATATGCATATACCCAGGGCCGGCCCGTTGGCTGGGCCAAAAGTGCAAAGGCACAGGGCCACAAAATTTGGGAGGGCCACAAAATTTGGGCATCAGTATCATACAATATTTTTTTTGTTCAATTTGTGAATTGCGAAGAACGGAACGAACGGAAGGAGAAGGAGGGTTTGCGCAGTCCAGCCACGCTCGCGCTCAGTCCTCTCCGCTTCCTCCTGCTCTCCCGGCTCCCGCTCAGGCCGGCCCTGCCCCTGCTCAGTCCGACAGTACTCTCCGGCGCCCTGCTCAGTCCGACAGTCCTCTCCGGCCTCTCCTCTCCTACAGTCCGACCTCTCCTCAATTCTGGCTTCTGGGTAATCTCTCTCTTCGATTTTAGCTTTAATCATTGGATTCATTGCATTAGTTTTGCAATTATTGAAAATCAATCCTTCCATCACAATCTATTTTACTGCCACTTCAAATCTCTTCTTCTTATTTGGTTACTTAGGAATCCTTAATGTTGGGTTTGATCAGATTCGAATGTCTATTAAAGATCATTAATGCATTTAAGTGATGTGAATGTGAATTCAGTCATACCCTGAAAGCAACCTAAAAGAAAACTGGCTAGTAATTTGGTAAATGCTCATGCTTAAATTGTCATTGAGATAATTTGATGTCTGGTTAGTTCTTCGTTCGGTGATAACAAGTTGTAAATTCACCAAGAGAAGCCTGAGTTTATTAATGTGGTTTATGGCGTTGTATCTTGATTTTATTTAGCTTGGGCTTGGATCCCTTGTTTTTGGATACTCGGTTACATTATTACTCCAACTGGACATCTTTAAGAGAGATGGTGAAGTGACAAGTATTATCGGTAGGGTTGTAGCCTACAACTTGTAGGGGACACTCGCTTTTTTATCTGATTATTGGGCATCGACTGTGATTAGTGATTATTAACTGATGACCCCAGATAATTGAGAAGTAGGGATTTGAAATGAGATGTCAGGCTTGCTGCTGCTATGTTTGTATATACATCGTAGACGCAGGCATGTAAGTGGGCTAGAGACTGATGAATTATTAGTAGTGGACTTGTTCTTGAATTCTGATCAAGAAATGGCATAACTTTAGGCTTCCATTTCAGAACAAGAATTAAATTATATGTCAAGTTTGAGGCTTACACGGGGATGGATCAATAGCCTAGATGTTGGCCGTCGAACACCGCTTTTACCAAGATATTACAACCTGATGTATTAAGGATAGCTGACTTCTGGTTTGCAATTGCTTTCAGAAGATATATCCTGATCCATGAGTGCTTACTACAACTGTTTTTTTGTTTTTTTTGCTGCAGCATATGCAATACGAGGACAACAACAGGCCATACAGGAAATTCGTTCCTTGATATGTCATCCACCTATTAAGGTGTTCAACACAGTAAGGCCGGGCCACATTTGATATCTCGCACAGGGTCTCCAAAGACAACGGGCCGGCCCTGCATGTACCAAAGATATACAATGTATGCGCTGTATTCCTTGATATGTTGAATGTTAACCACACTCAAAAAAATACTACAATTTATGAGTGTGCTTCAAATAATGTAATATTAATTTTCAACGAATAATTATGTGATAAAATTTGTACACGTATCAAACTATTTAGAGCTGGTCAAATGATAATTAGTAGTTCAGATTTCTTAAGCGGGGGACCCTTTCTAATCCAACAAGACCCTACGCATTATTGAAACCTCTCAACGACACCTATACGCGCCATTTTCAACCCACGCGCTCCATTTTTCAAAATATTAATCTAACACTTGCTTACGTCACGAGTGACCCTGGCCAGGGTGGGAACCAACTACTCCTTAGAGCATCTGCACCGCGGAAGGATTTGGGGACGTTTTGGGCGGATTTGGGGATGTCCGACTTGATCAAGTTGCGCAGTGCAACGTGCTGCGTGAGAAGGTGCTGAGAACGTCCGAGCATGCGTGCGGAAGGAGGACGACAGAGCGGACGTCCGGCATTTAGGGTTTCGTTCGCAAAATGCGATTAAGAAAATAAAAAAATAGTTCAGTCGATATAAATTTAACGCTGCGTTTTGGGCCGAGTTATTTTTAGCCCAACGGCTAAAAAACGGTCTGAATTAGTTTTAAAATAAAAAAAATTGCTCAACGACTCTATTAAAACGGGACATTTTTCTAAAAATTGAAAAACACAAAAACAATTATTTTAAATTTTTTATCTATAAATACATAGCTCATTTCTCTTCCAAATCACTTGAATTTCACCCCAACATATATTTTTTGCAAAAAGTTATCTCTCTTAAGCAAAAATGTCTACCAATTGGTCTACTTCAGAAGATATGCAACTGTGCATATCTTACTGCCGCCAATCCGTTGATCCAATTTTCGGCAGCAGGCAAAAGGTGGACAAATTGTGGGAAAAGATTCCCATAGACTTTCAACAAAATTGGGTCAGAGGTGAGCATGAAGTTAGGACAATCGAGAGGTCTTAAGCCGCACTGGCTTCTCGTTTTGCCAAGTTAAAACCAATCTTGGTTTTATGGGGTTCTTGTCTTTCATATGCAAGAAGAAATCCGGAATCTGGTTGTAATTTACAAGATGAGGTAATTTTTTGATTATGTTCATTATATGGTATACTCTACTTTATTAATTAAAGTATATTCATTAACGCGATTTAACAAATTTATTTGTAGTTAAGGAAAGCTCAAACAATGTACGTTGCCAAAAAGAAAAAAACATTCACACATTTTGAATGTTGGGAACAAGTGAAGGAGCATCAAACATTTGCTACCATCGAAACCAATACCCCACCGGCTTACCTATATGAAGCAGATCCGGTATTTGAAGAACTGCATACAAGTGAAGCTCAACCAAATCCTACCATTGAAGGACAAGTATTTTCAACAGCCGAAAGCAACCCTGTAAGTTCTTCCAGCCCGATTAGGCTGCCTGGAGTGAAGGCTGCCAAGGAAGCTAGAAGGAAAGGTAAGAATGTCGCTAACAAATCACATGATGAGGCCTTGATGAGTCTTGCAGAAAGTCCAAAACAATATCTCAATTGGAACCAACAAAAAATGGATGAAAATGGTCAAAGACAACAACAATTTCTTGATTTGAAACAAAAACAAATGGAGGATGACCGTGAAAGGCAGCTGCGAGATTTTAACCTCAGACAAATGGAGGAAAATACAAGGATCATGCAAATGAATACAGACATAATGACCCCGAAGTCGAAGAGGTACTTTTCAAAGAGGAAGGCTGCGATCCTTCGTGAGTATGAAGAAGAGGAAGATAATAATGACCTAGGTGCTTCTGAAGATTTTTCTAATTGTTATCGTCCACAGAACCTCGACGATTAGATTACGTGATTTTACTTTCTTCTATGTAATTTTAAGTCCTTGTATGTCATTTCAATTTCACTATGTTATGTAATTTTAATTAATGTTAACAATTCCTTTTAATTGGTGGATAAAAAGTTTTAATAGAATTCGCTTGATTAATTCAAAAAAACATACAAATTCAAAATAACACGCAAATTTAAAACAACACACAAATCGAAAATAGCACACAACTCCAAAATAACACGCAAAATCAGACGTAAGCATTCTGACAGCATAGTTTCTCATTGTTCACCGGTTTCCAAAAATCAATTGTGCTTCACGAGAACATTTTGCAACTCTGTGTGAAGATATGCGGACTGGAGGGTTGTCAGGCGATCACCAAATGCTTGTGATTGTTGAGCTCTTTGAACCAGATCATGTAAAATTCAATCACCATTCTGATCCGTCGGTCCATCATATATTGTGAATGCACTATTAGGATTATTCAGATCTTCCTCTTCATTTTTCACAAATTCCTCTTCTACAAATTCTTCCTCAACGATCATATTATGCATTATGATGCAAGCCAGCATAATCGTTTTAAAAAGCTTAACTTATGGCCCGTACCTGCATGTCGGACTATTGCCCAATGAGATTGTAAAATCCCAAAGCACCTCTCAACATCTTTGCGGTACGACTCCTGTTTCTTTGCAAATAATTTCTCAGCATCACTTTGCGGATTTGGAATTGTTTTAACAACCTCGAGTAGATTCCACCAGCCAAATAATAAGTGTTGTTATATGTGCTCCCGTTAACTTTGTACGTCACTTGAGGGGAGATTCCTTCAAGATTAGAATCAAATATGTGTGATTGGTATAAGACATTTAGATCATTCTACGCTCCTGGTACACCGATGAAGCTGTGCCAGATCCATGTATCGTATGAAGCTACAACCTCCAAGATGATGGTTGGTCAACCTTTACAACCTGAGTATGACCCTTGCCAAGTTGTAGGACAATTTTCCCACTCTAGTGCATACAATCAATGCTTCCAATCATACCAAGGAATCCTCGATGCTCTGCCCTTGCTAAAAGGCGACTCAAGTCAATTGGATTTGGGGACCGTAGGTAACAATCTTTGTAATGATGAACTATTTGAGTGCACCACTTATTCAGGCACTTTAAAGTTGTTGATTCGCCCATCCTTGTGATCTCGGCACACTGATCAGCGCACGAATCGTTTGCCAACATTCGTATAGCACCAGTCATTTTCTGCTCTGGAAGGAGGCCAAGCACTCCAATGGCATCGCATCGTTGATGCCAATAGACGTCATGGTTGCAAAGCTTGGTCTTGAGACGGTTGAACAAGTTACTGCTCATTCGATACCTCCGGCGAAAGTCCCCCTCGGGGAAAATTGGACGCTCAATGAAGTAGTCGTCCAAAAGATTCTGCCCTCTTGGTCCCCTCTGTCTTAGTCAATTTGGTTGACGACGAACCGATTCATCGTCCAATTCACCCGCTGTTGCTACAATAGCGGCATTCATCATCATGACCGAGTTAGCCCTCGCATTCATTTCTCTCCTTCTTTGTTGATACCACTCGAAACCTTCTTCGAAATTGAAAGGATCCATCCGAAATCGCAACAAAGACTAGAAAAAACATTGAAGTTGCTGAGAAAAAGTGAAGAAGTTGTGAGTTCAGTTGTGTCTAAAACCTTGTTTTTATAGGGATTTTGCCCTTATCTCTCTTTACACGTGTCTTGTAATTATTGGATGAAAATCTTATCAAAAATCTAACTCAATTATTCATCAATCATTCATACAATATCAAATCGAAAAAATATCATTTAAAAGTATTTTTTATATTATGAATAGTAATAAGATGGCCTCTTGTAGAATGTCATAGGTGCACAGAATGTTGAAAAATGCTATTACTGTGCAATGAATAATAATAAAAAGTTCTCTTTGAGGATGTCCTCAGGGGTGCGGATGCTCTTAAGTTCAAAATCTTGAATAAGTTTAAAAATTAGTTTTTTTTCTTAAACAATTTAAATCTCATTTCGTAGGACATTAGTGGATGCACAAATGAAAATCCGTCCTGAGTTTGGCATGGCACTAAAACTGCCCAATTGGTTAGGCATTTATTAAGATATGAGTGTATTTTTTTAGAACTGAATTGAAACTACAATAGATTGAATTGAAATTGAGTTAACATAACTTAACTGAACCCAAAGAATGGACGGTTGAAATAAAAATTTCAGGTAAATTACGAACATATCAACAACTTTCATGTAATTTATCATTTTTTGTTTCGTTTAATAATTATTTTGTTTATTGTGTTTTTTATTAATCCAAACAATTTTAGGTGATAACCAAGGCAATTGATATCGAGGTTTTATTAGGAAATTTAGACGATCACAGTAACATATATGGACGTGGCGATTATAGTGGGTCGCGCCTATGACAGAGTTTACAAACAACTGCAGTGAGGCGCAGCCCCTATTACAAAAGACGACTTAAGGCAAAAAGCCATATAATACAACAAAAATCTATAGCGAAGGGACTCCCTTAATACAGAACGCAGCTCAAAGGAAAAAAAAAACCATACAATAAACACTACATCATTTGGCACCTTATGTGTCTGAGTTTGCGTCAGTCATTTAAGCAACAGTCACATAAGTGACCTTAGACGATTGAGAAATGAAAGTTAGCCGGTTAAGGGTACTTATGCGACTGATACTTATGTGTCTGACCGAAGTGAGCGACATAAGTAAACTTATGTGACTGACATAAATTCGCCGTATAAGTACACTTATATGACTGAACCTTATGTGACTGACATAAATACACCGAATTTATGTGGAGCACCTCTCCTGTTGTATCAAAATGATCCAGGGTTCAAGTCCTCACAAGCTCAAAATTGAGCAGATACTACCTTAAGAGCATGAGCTCATAATCAAAAATAAATAAATAAATAAATACACCGAATAAGTACACTTATACAACTGAACCTTATGTGACTGTGTCAATATCGGTTAGATAAGAGTACTTCTGTGACAGTTGTTGGTATGACCCTGTTAGCTAGTCGCATAAACAATATTTGAGAAGTTTGGTCAACATGCGATATTTGAAAAATGTTGACTATTTACCGGTTGACCAACTTTTTGTTGCATTGAAGGCGGTAGGTGGTAAAATGCTTACTTATGTGACAATGTATACTCAAAGTCAGTCGCATAAGGACTCGTCATTAAATGAAAAACATAAAGACTCACCCACCTATATCATTTCCCCACTCTGCCTTCTGGTTTCTCCCCACGGCTGAACAGCTGAAATATGATTTTCTTCATCTGCAAGTACACTGTGAAGAGCAAGGGCGCCAGTAAGAACTTTGAAATGCTTTTGAGATGAGTTTCCAATTGTTTTCTCACCATATACACTTTGAGTTGTTTGCAAAAATGAGCTTATTCAAACACGATGTGTGCAACAACTCATGTGTATATATAGCTATATATGTTTGGCAGATTTACACACATTTCCCATCATCACAAAATTAGTGGTTGCCCATGTTGTTTCTACACTAACTTGTTGCTCTTTGTCTTGTGTAATGATCATTTTGAAGGTGAATTTCAACTCACAAGAATGGATAAAAGTTGGATGGGGTTGGAGAGGGGTGATTTACGATACATTCAAGGGATTATGGATTTCGTTCAATTTGCAAAGGGACGTGGGGAAATCATACGAATATGGATGATCATGCTTGTGAATATGGATGCATATTATACTACAAAGAGAATAAGGATCTTCTTAGTTGCCCCGTATGCGGAGAGGCAAGATACGTAGAACGTGGAAGTAAAAGCAGGGTTCCGAAGAAGACGGTTAAGTACTTCCCTTTGACTCCAAGACTGCAGCGCCTTTATGTGTCCCCATACATATCAGCCCAAATGCGTTGGCACGCTCAAAGAAGTGTCGATGATCCAGAGTACATTAGGCACCCTGCAGATGGAGAATCATGGAAAGCATTTGATGAAGAGTTTCCACATTTTGCAAGTGAGATGCGGAATGTCCGACTTGGATTAGCAACTGACGGTTTTAATCCCTTTGGAGCATCGGGACTTTCTCACAGCACATGGCCTATTGTCCTCATGTCCTACAATTTGCCACCCCATATGTGTATGAAGAAGGAGATGAATATATTATGCATGTTGATATCTGGACCCAAGTCCCCCAACAAGTGCTTAAATGTTTTTATGAGACCTCTTATAGATGAGTTGAAGATGTTATGGGAAGAGGGAGTTCAGACTTACGACCGAACTGATGGTTCATCATTCATTATGAATGCAGCGGTGATGTGGAGTGACTTTCCGGGTCTGGGCATGTTGGGCGGGATTAAGACAAAAGGGTACAAGGCTTGTCCCTTATGTCTAGATGAAATTGATGCTACACATATAACGGGTAGGATGTCATATCAAGGACACCGAAGATGGCTCCCTAGAGACCACGATTGGAGGTTTGCAGCAAATAGATTCAATGGGGAAATTGAGCATAGGGAACCTCCCACATCATTATCCGGCACTAAAATATTTGCCTAACTATCGTCTCATGATTATCCAACGCTTAGCTTGCATCCCAAGTTTAAGCAACGAGGGGTCACGGAGAGGCTTTGTTGGACACACGTGTCTCTGTTCTATTTGTTTTCATATTGGCAATCACATTGTCAACCCTACTCACTTGATGTCATGCATATAGAGAAGAATGTTTTTGATAACATAATTGGGACCATACTGGGACTTGAAGGTAAGACCAAGGATGACATCAAGGCTAGGAAAGGTTTGGAACAACAAGGGGTGTGTGGAGAAAGTTATGGTACAAACCATCACGGTCAACATCAAGGAAGGAGAAGGTGACTAAAGCACCATACACTGTCACTCCGAATGAGAAAGTGGAGATACATGAGTTGATAAAGGATGCTAAGTATCCATCCGGATATGCAAGAAGCCTAAGGAACAAGATTAATCTAGATGACAAAAAGTTCATCGGGTTGAAGACACATGACTGTCATGTCATGCTACAACGTCTACTGCTGGTTTTTATCCGACCTTACTTGCCGTTCAATGTAGTTAACCCTCTTGTATCATTATACCATTGGTTTTGGAGATTTTGTTGTCAAGAGTTCCAGAAAAAGGAGGTGCACCAAATGAAGTTGGACATAGTGAAAATCCTATGTCAGTTAGAGAGAATTTTCCCACCGGCATTCTTTACAATTATGGTGCATCTGATGATACATCTGCCTGATCAGATTTTGATGAAAGGGCCGGTACACTACAGTTGGATGTACCCCATGGAAAGGTATTTAACAAACTCTTTTAGTCCCTTATATGAATATGTAAGTGTCGCATGTATAACTAGAGTTTTGTATTTATTATATATGCAGGCAACTTGGACAATACAAAAAATTTGTCCGAAACACAAGGCATCCGGAAGGATGTATTGCTGAGCAATACATCCTTCAAGAGTGTGTCATGTACTGTAAGTTGTACATGGGGGAGATTGAAGATACATCAAAAAATCAGGACAATGAGGAGGAAGAATATTGGAACATATCAGTTGTGTCCAACCTCATCAAGCCGATGGGTTACAGTAGAAGGCAACGACTAAACAATGATGACATAGATGTCATTCATTGGGCTGTCATTGAAAATTGCGAGGAGGCAGCCGAGTATATTAACCGACACATTGAGAAGTTTTACACGGAACATCCCGACGGTGATAATGATTCAAGGATTGAAAATATCCATTCCTATTTTCTTGATAAGGTAAAACTAGTTTACATCAGAACATGTCATCTTTATTGGGTATTTCTTCAAATAATGTGTCATTTAAATATAGCTTTATGTGTAGATTACAGCATTGAGCAACGAAGGTTCGGATGAGTATAGAAAGGAACTTGACATATTGGCATATAAGCCACAGTTTCACGCATGTTACGCACATTGTGTTGTAAATGGGTTAAAGTTCGTTGTGTTGGAGAAGGACGAACATTTGAAAACACAAAACAGTGGTGTAATGGTTAAAGTAGGTAATTATTTACAATATTATACCAACAAACATGTTCAGATTTAGTTTGTATTGAAAATCATTTTGAAAGTTGTTGATTGTATTTTTTGCAGGACATATTAACTATTATGGGATTTTGACCAACATTATCGAACTCAAGTATGCAGAGGGTATGCCGGTTGTTATCTTTAAGTGCAAATGGTACAACACGGATCCGGAAGAGGGTGGAAACATAAAAATGGACCTTGGAATTCTGTCCATTGACATATCTAACACATGGTATGAAAATGCTCCATATTGTCTTGCAAAGCACGCACACCTAGTGTTTTACTTAGAAGATCCAAAGTTTGGAGATAATTGGAAAGTTGTCAACTTGGTCACCTAAAGAGGCACTTATAACGACTCATGTGTATCATACAATGATAAGTCGAATGTTCTAGAGGAAGCTTATCAAGAAGAAGGCACAACACATATTCCACCTTACATGTCTAATGCAATGGATGAAGAGGATGACGAATTGGATATGGGATTAGAGACTCCGCGAGTTGTTCCAGCTTTTTATCATGATTATGATTCACAAAATGATGCTGATGTAGTGGAGAATGAAGAAGATACATTGAGTAGAAGGTTGTGGAACGATGAGACGAAGGTCTCCAATTTGCAATTGCAATGAAGAAGAGCATTGAGTAGAAGGTTGTCAGATCTACCGAAGGAATAGCAGAGGACTCCGGCCACTAAGGGAATGAACCAGCAGTGATGGTATCAACGATCTCGTCATAGTCGAGTTCCTCATCATCCACAGCTGGATCATCCATCTGGAAATAGGTGTTGATGAGAAGAGGGTTGATTTCAATTCTTCGTCCTCGTACGTAGACTACCTCATAATCCTTATCACCAACAACACCAAAGTGGAGGTAGATTGGCAATTGCTTCACGAACCAGATGGTCAACGAACGATTTGCTCTTGGTCACGGTCTTTATCAAGCATGTCTGCTTTAGAACATGGACAACCTCCTTTCCGATATAGCGTTTCTCTTCAAGAAGCTTTTCGGGGATAATCTTCCTATTCACAACAGACTTCCACTTCTTTGCTGCATATCTATTTGTAAACCATATGCCAAGTTTGACAATTCCAGCCGGACCGTTTGTTGAAACCTGTTTGAACGCTTCACATTGGCTAGCAACTATTGAAATTGGAGTTGGGACCGAATGTTTCCTTTTGTTGGAGACAACTGCTCCCCCTGCATTGTGGATTCCTTCTGCATGGGTGGCAACCTCTTGTTCAACAGGGTTTTGAGACAAAGCCATCTTCTTGGTCTTTACCTTCTTTGCATTGTTGAGATCAGCAAGAGGGACGACATCTTAATCATCCTCTGAGGGGGCATCTGACGAGAGATCAGCTTGATCAACATCCTTCATTGCGATATCCGAGAGAGCTGAGGGATCCACCTCCTCACGGGCTTTATTCCTTTGAAAACTGAATGGAGCTCTATCTGATTCTTCCACTGAAACTGCTCCCGAGGGTTGATCTGATCTCGGTACAGTAGGCACTGAGGCCTTTTCCTTTTGCACAGCTTGAGCAACATCATCAATGTCCTTGAAGATAGCATCCAGTACATCATCTTGTTCGACTAGCTCAGACTTTTTGGCGATATACCCAGTCTTCTGGCTTGAGGAACCAAGGAGCCGATCAGATTCTGCATCAGACATGCCACCAAGCCTTTCTCTGATAGAACCAATCTTGGCCAGACACTGACTTGGAGACACTACCTGATGTGTCCCCTTCTTCCTCCAAAAGCTTCCCGGACGCATGTATCCAGACGCATGGATCTTCTCCCTCCATACTCCTGAACCACTAGTAGCCTTATTTACTGGAACACTGGGTTCTCCTTCTTTCACAAAACCGACAGCAATCTCATTCATACCAACCCTACTGATTTCATCACAAGCGGAGGAGTGAGACTTGTTGTTGTCGAACAAGCATCGCTTTGATTAGGAGTTTTCTCTACAGATTGCGAGGGCACTCCCTTCCGCATTGCAGTAGGTTCAGGACTTTTTCAATCCACCACTCCAACTCTAGGGTTTGAGGAAACTGCTTCTTCCTCAGGAAATATGACACAGGGCAATGCTATAGTTTTAGCAATCAAAGGTGATAACTTTTTCTTTATCGGCATCTTCGACTTCGTCGATTTTGGAATTTGGGGCTTAGGTGCCAGAGCATCGGATGGTTTCTTGTCCATCTTCTTTGGTCCCGATGACATCTTGATAAATGACTTGGAGGTCTTCCTGGTGCTAACCATAACTGCCGAAAGAATGAAGCTTTGAAAGAAATTGCGAGGGACGGCTGCGTTAGGGTTTCAGACGGTAGAGTTTTGATTTTCAAGTCACGTTCAGCCTTTTTTAACTTCACAACCCTACCCGTTGAGTCAATATCCTTTTTCCTCATAACGGCACAGAGAGATCTCCAAAAATCATAAAAAGATTTATTTTTAAAAGGTGTACCTTCTGTTCCAGCTTCCTTTTTATAAGTGGTCAGTCCAACTGTTCAGCTGGAGTTTCGCCTGTGACTGACCACTACCTGGAACACTTATTTCTTGACAACACACAGACCCAAGGAGGAACTGAGCATTTCAAACTGTGCAGCATCTAGCGGTTTGGTGAAGATATTAGCCAATTGCTTGTCCGTTGTCACATGCTTTAGGGTCACCACCTTCTGTTCGACCAGCTCTCTAATGAAATGATGTCTGATGTCAATGTGTTTCATCCTGGAGTGCTGTACCGGGTTCTTCGATATACTGATTGCACTCATATTGTCACAGTACAGGGTCATTTCCTCCTGTTTCACTTCGTATTCAGACATCATTTGCTTTATCCACAGCAGTTGAGTGCAGCAACTTCCTGCAGCGATATACTCTGCTTCGGCCGTAGAGAGCGAGATGCTATTTTGCTTTTTACTGAACCAAGAAACCAAGTTATTTCCCAAGAAGAAGCTGATGAGTCGAGTTTCGACTCATTTAATGCCCGTTTTCACTATAGCTTTAGTTCGATTTCGACTACCAATCGATGTCATTTAATCCCTTTTCCATGCGTTTCAGGTGCAAATCAAGATTGTCTCAGTGTCAAGAGCCGTTAGAAGAAAGCTCGGGAAAGATCGGTATTTAGAGCAAAAGTTGACAGGATTCACACCTCCAGTCGATCGACTGGGAAGCTCCCCTGCTCCAGTCGATCGACTCGCCACAACAACAGGAGGTGTTGCAAAATAGCCCACCTCAGTCGATCGACTGGGAAGCTTCCTTGCTCCAGTCGATCGACTGAGAGCACAAACAGGAGAAGATGCAAAATGACCCTTCTCAGTCGGTCGACTGGGAGTCTTCTTTGAGCCAGTCGATCGGCTGGGATCCTGCTAACCAAGTTTCCATTTTTCTCCTCCAGTCGACCGACTGAGCCTCAGCCCAGTGCCAGTCGATCGACTGGACCGCTACAGTACCGAAAAATCACCCGAGGCTATAAATAGAAAGTGGCGAAATTGATCAAAGAGGACTCTTTTTTGGGGAATTTCAAGGGTTTTGAAAGGGAGCAAAAGGGTTTTGAAGATCAACTCATCAAAGAGGAGCATCTAAGGATAAAGGGGGATTCTTCACTCTATTCCTTACTCTTTTTGTGTTCTTCTTCATTTCTCTTGTAAAAACACTACTTGGGTTGCCTATGAACATGAGTAGTGAGTAGTTCCATTTG
Source organism: Rhodiola kirilowii (assembly GCA_033675215.1). Taxonomy (NCBI): domain Eukaryota; kingdom Viridiplantae; phylum Streptophyta; class Magnoliopsida; order Saxifragales; family Crassulaceae; genus Rhodiola; species Rhodiola kirilowii. Next base: position 46,342,582 of record CM066193.1, read on the forward strand.
TTTCTAGGGGTCTATAGACCTCCTTGGTGTATAAACTCATCTATCTAATGATTTTATGCAATAAATGAATGTTTGGAATGATTGTGAATCTACTTGGATTGATTGTCTATCCTATGCCCACCAAGTGTTTGATAAAATACCTAAGTGGACTAGAAATATGAATTTGATGTTGAATGCTCTAGCGAGTGAGACTAATGATTCTAGAATGAAGTAGATTCACCCTTTGCCAAGTGATGATCACTAGCGTGACTCATTTTGGCATTGAGTTAGGCTTGATCTTAAACCGCTCATTGGTCATCAATCACTCAACTAGCGTTGATGATTGAGAACTTTGGAGTAGGACGTGAGCTAACAATATCTAGCGATTGAAGCTCACGTGCGAGGTATCCTTTCCTTAAATCGAATAACAAAATCTAGCGATTGAATTGGATCTAATAGGGATACGCCTTAATCTATCATTTTCATTATTCGTTCTTGCATGAAATTGAACCTTCTAGAGTTGAATGCACCAAGGAGGGAAGTAGTACCCTAGGAATGCTTTTGAAATCCTCGAAAACACCTCTTTTATTTGTTAATCATTGTTTGATAATTGAAAACCACAATTCTCACAACCAATTGGAAATAGACTTATTGAGTAAAATTGAATAGTGATCCTAAGTTTACAATTGCTCCTTGGACGACCCGGTACTTACCGGTCATTATAAATTGTTTTTGACTTGTACCTAAAAACTACGACTGTCAAAATGGCGCCGTTGCCGGGGAGCAACGAATTAACTTAGGGAACTAAAGTAGATTTTACAAGATTTGGATTATTTCACTTGTTTCTCTTGCTATCGCTTGTGTTATTGCTTGCAACTTAACGGTTTTCCTTGATCTTATAGGTCTTGATTGAATGCTAACGAGACTTAAAGCGAAAGAAAAAGCAAGCATTAACTTTGAGGAATCTTTGAGATATTTCTTGGATCAAGAGAGAGCCAAGGGAGAAGGTTCTCGGAACAAAAGACTACCGCGAAGGCGAAGACCACAACCTATGGCACGAGTAAATGGTGATGAACCTAATGGGGAGAAGCCCCTAAAGGACTATTCTACCCCGAGCCTCACCGGGTTTCGATCACCAATAGCTCCACCGGGAGTAGATGCTCCTCAATTTGAGCTCAAAACGGCGTTGATCAACATGGTGGGCAACAATGCCTTCTCCGGGATAGGAAATCCCAATGCCCACCTAACATCCTTCCTTGAGTTGTGCGAGACTTTCAAAATAAATAACGTACCAAAGGAAGCGATCTATCTAAGGCTTTTCCCCTTCTCTCTAATGGGGAAAGCCAAGGATTGGTTGTGGAGCCATGATGCCAACACCTTCACAACATGGAACGAGCTAGCCCAAGCTTTCCTGCTCCAATATTTTCCACCGGCTAAGACTCAAAGGCTCAAAAACTTAATCAACTCATTTGAGCAAGGAGAGGATGAGAGTTTCTATGAGGCATGGGAGTGATTCAAAGAGCTACAAAGAGAATGCCCACACCACAACATAGACAAGCCAACCTTAATTCAAATTTTCTATCAAGGCGTGGATAATGAATCGAAGAGACAAATGGACCAAGCCGCCGGTGGTGCATTCATGGAGCTCCACCCCACAAATGCCGGAGCTATTATAGATAAAATTTCAAGAAATTCTCACCATTGGGGGAGTGAGAGGAGTTTCCCCAAGAGGAAGAGCAAGACAAGAGAAGTAGAGGAAGTGGACTCAAGAGAAGATGTTCGTGCCCTCACCAAGAAGATTGATGCTCTAGCCACTTCACTTAGTGCGCTACATGTGAAACAACCCCAAGGTCAACCACGAGTATGTGCCATTTGCACGAGCTCTTCTCACGTGGAGAATCAATGCCCTCACACATTCCCCCCGGAAGAAATGGAGAATAAGGAGGAGGTGAACTTCTTGCAAAGGAATCAAGCGAGCTATGGGAGAGACCGAAACCAAGATTACCAAAGGCACGGGCAAGGCTACCAAAGGCAAACCTATCAAGGACAATCAAGCCAACCTCAACAACAAATCCAAGTCCAACAACCTCCAGTGGAAGACCCCATTATGATTAAAATACTAGCTTCACTACTTGCGGGTCAAAACCAAGGGATTGAGGAGCGAAACAAGCTAACTCAAGATCAAATCAAAATGGCTCAAGATCAATTCAAGGCCTCCCAAGATAATAAGTTCATGTTCCAAGCAATCAACCAAAGGCTTGATGAGATATCCGCTCACAACAAAATGTTAGAGACACAAATAGCCCAACAAGCGAGCTCATCCACGAAAGCACAAGGAAAATTGCCCTCTAGGCCGGATTATCACCAAACCGAGCATTGCAATGCCGTTTTTGTTGAAGAAGAAGAAGAGTCATCTCCCGTGCACGTCGATGCCATTACACTCAAGAGTGGGAAAGTGTACGAATCCCCAAAGCCAAAAGCCACTAGAAATCAAAAGCCCAAAGTGAATGAAGGGGACGAGGGAAAGAATGAGGTAGAGAATCCTAAGTCGAGTGAAGAGCCTCCACCATATGTTCCTCCCTTGCCATTCCCTCAAAGGCAAGTGAAGACTACCAAATTGGAGAAGGAGTTCGGAGCCTTTACCGCAATGTTGAGGAAGCTATACGTCTACATGCCATTCCATGAGCTCATCAAGAAGACGCCTCTATACAACAAGTTTCTAAGAGAGATTTTGTCAAACAAGAGGACCATTGAAGAAAATGATCCCCAATCTCTCAACCACGAGTGTAGCGCCCTCTTTTTGAAGAAGATTCCCCAAAAGGTGAAAGATCCCGGCCAATTCACTATCCCTTGCTCGATAGGTGACATGAACTTCACAAGTCCACTAGCCGACCTTGGAGCTAGTGTGAGCATTATGCCCTTGGCCATCTACCACGAGCTTGGGTTGAAGGGGGTGAAATCCGCCAAAATGACACTACAACTCGCGGATGGGACTACAAGGCGACCTTGGGGCCTAGTGGAGAATGTCCCAATCAAAGTCGACAAATTTTTCATACCATGCGACTTTGTGGTGATCGATATGGGGGACAATTGCACTTCTTCCTTGATTCTTGGGCGTCCTTTCTTAGCCACCGCCGGTTTTAAACTTGATATGGGAAAGGGGAAGTTGACTTTGAAGATTGGTGGAGAAAAGGTGACAATTGAGAGACCTATGAGCGAACAAGTGGTTAAGCTTGCACCTTGTGAACTGAAGGAGCAAGAGAGTGTGGGAGCCGAGAATGTTGAGGCCAAGAAAGTAACTAAGAAGGCTTTGCACAAGATGGTTGATCCCGATGAGGACCCTTCCCTTGATCACTTTGAGTCGCCCTCATTCCATAATGGGATAAAAGGAAAAGTCGATGCTAAAACGGCGAGGAATGAGAAGCTAGCATCACATTGGTCAAGTGCTATTAAGCAAGTTGCTTGCAACTCCTCAAAGAACCCGGATTGAGTCTCCCATCATTCTACAAGTCCACTTGAGGAGGGATCCTAGCAAAGGACTCCTCAAGTGTGTTTCTTAAGAGGAGAATCGGCTCGGTCTTTGCCAAGACGTTAAACTAGGCCCTCACGGGAGGTAACCCGGTTGTAAGTTGTCTATTCATGTTCTTAAGGCTTAATTGTTTGGCATGATCATTGCATGACTTGAGTGTGATTTGGATATTTAGTGTGGCATGTGCTATGTTTTTAGAGAGTGAGATCTTAAGTGTGGAGTGAGTTTCACTCACTCCATTCCAAATTCACATCGCCCATGCTCTCCACGTCCCCTATATTTGTCAATGAATAATGATGTTGCCCTTGGTGCTCATGTTCATATTATGAAGGATGTAGATTACTTTCCTTGCTTGAAGTCTATGAAACTTGTGCCATGATGTTATCATGTAACTTGTGATGCTCTCTTGCTCATACTTGCGTTGCATGACCTTGTATGTCACTAGTTACTTTTAACCTCTCATGTTTTTCTTGTCATCAAGGGAGTTATTTACATCATGTTCGATCACGTTTTGCACAATGACGTTTTTTTTCTTTTGGTGGGGCACATCCACAAACGAGGGGAGTTCCTATGCGTCTTATTTTCATTTTCTTTATTGTTCGCGCTTAGGGACTAAGCTTGATTTTAAGTGTGGAGTGGATTTATGCACGTCGTTCACATGCTCACATGTTTTCATGCCTTGCATATCATTTTTTTGAATGACACTTGCATCTTTTGTGCCTTATCCCTATCATGAGAGTGTTTTTAACCGCATAGGCTTGTGACCATCAACTCTAAATCCCTATAAATCACATCTAGCCTATTCGTCACATTTATTGGATCTTGAACCTAGAACCGACCAAGTCCTATGAATGTGCATTCTTGGGAATCAATATCATTGCTATCCCTTGTCTATCTAAATCTCTAAGTATTTTCGTTGAAATACCTTGGAACAAGTTTTTTAGCAAGCATTTTTAAAATTTTCACGAAAAACTTAGACCTTTTGTTTGCTCCTTGGTGATTTGAGTTCTCTAATTTAGTGCCATGCTTATGTTTGACTCCCGCACATTCCATACACTTTTTGAACATATTGTCAAGTTTTAAGTGTGGAGTCAAAAGAGGGCGAAGCCCCATTCAAAAAAAAAAAAAAAAAAGAAAGAAGAAAAAGAAAAGATTTTTTTTTTGCGGTCAAAGAGGGTAAAGCCCCGACTAAAAACTTTCTCGAGGTACCCGAGAAGTTTTGCTCCAAAATATACAAATGCCGGGGGTTAGGGAGGTAAGTCCCCCCTCGAAAGCATTTGTAGGCCAAAGGCCGTTCCAAAAAAATAAGAAGCACTTAAAACTTGACTCTATGTTTTTCCTCCATTTTTCATTTGTGCGGGATTCATCATTTGCATGTGTGCTAGTTAGAATGACTTTTGGACGACCCATGTGCTTGCACGGGAACTATCATTTGGTCTATGCTTGTTTTATAAGAACTCTTGTGTCGAACTCCTCTTCCCTTATGGATTACGGCTTAAGCGCCTAAAACTTGGGAATGAATTCCATGTCGCAAACCCGTGGACTAGCCCTAGCTAGCATAGGCGAGCGATTGACGTTTTTTGTGCAAACTAAAAGCTTCACTTCTATTGTATTGCCTTGAAAATGAGTAGACTTTTGGATGAGACATTTGAAAGCTCTAGTATTGATGATCTTGAATGCACAACCTCATAGGATACTTAAATGGTTCAAAAGTTCTTTTGATGATAATGCGACGGTAATCCTAGCGTGGGGTGAGGACTTTGTTTTGAGAAATCGTAGCCTTGGTTGAGCACTCTTGCATTCACTCTTATGGGATATGTGCATTTGGGATTTGTGAGTATTCCCTTTTCTGAAAACTCTCACGAGACTATAACTCGTCCACTAGGGTAGCCTAGGGGTTTAAAGGCTTAATGCATACGCTAAATGCATTCGTAACGCCTACGAAAAGGAGCTAGGTAGATTGTACATACTTGTCTTTTACTTTTCAATAACACGTTAGAAATAAGGATCGAGACCTCGTGAAATCTAGTGTGGCAAATGCACGAAAAAACATAGCACCACTAGCATTTCGACATTGCACCTTCCTTGGCATATTTGCATACTTCGTTCGGGACGAACAAAGCTTAAGTGTGGAGTGTTTTGATGAGTCGAGTTTCGACTCATTTAATGCCCGTTTTCACTATAGCTTTAGTTCGATTTCGACTACCAATCGATGTCATTTAATCCCTTTTCCATGCGTTTCAGGTGCAAATCAAGATTGTCTCAGTGTCAAGAGCCGTTAGAAGAAAGCTCGGGAAAGATCGGTATTTAGAGCAAAAGTTGACAGGATTCACACCTCCAGTCGATCGACTGGGAAGCTCCCCTGCTCCAGTCGATCGACTCGCCACAACAACAGGAGGTGTTGCAAAATAGCCCACCTCAGTCGATCGACTGGGAAGCTTCCTTGCTCCAGTCGATCGACTGAGAGCACAAACAGGAGAAGATGCAAAATGACCCTTCTCAGTCGGTCGACTGGGAGTCTTCTTTGAGCCAGTCGATCGACTGGGATCCTGCTAACCAAGCTTCCATTTTTCTCCTCCAGTCGACCGACTGAGCCTCAGCCCAGTGCCAGTCGATCGACTGGACCGCTACAGTACCGAAAAATCACCCGAGGCTATAAATAGAAAGTGGCGAAATTGATCAAAGAGGACTCTTTTTTGGGGAATTTCAAGGGTTTTGAAAGGGAGCAAAAGGGTTTTGAAGATCAACTCATCAAAGAGGAGCATCTAAGGATAAAGGGGGATTCTTCACTCTATTCCTTACTCTTTTTGTGTTCTTCTTCATTTCTCTTGTAAAAACACTACTTGGGTTGCCTATGAACATGAGTAGTGAGTAGTTCCATTTGTTTCTAGGGGTCTATAGACCTCCTTGGTGTATAAACTCATCTATCTAATGATTTTATGCAATAAATGAATGTTTGGAATGATTGTGAATCTACTTGGATTGATTGTCTATCCTATGCCCACCAAGTGTTTGATAAAATACCTAAGTGGACTAGAAATATGAATTTGATGTTGAATGCTCTAGCGAGTGAGACTAATGATTCTAGAATGAAGTAGATTCACCCTTTGCCAAGTGATGATCACTAGCGTGACTCATTTTGGCATTGAGTTAGGCTTGATCTTAAACCGCTCATTGGTCATCAATCACTCAACTAGCGTTGATGATTGAGAACTTTGGAGTAGGACGTGAGCTAACAATATCTAGCGATTGAAGCTCACGTGCGAGGTATCCTTTCCTTAAATCGAATAACAAAATCTAGCGATTGAATTGGATCTAATAGGGATACGCCTTAATCTATCATTTTCATTATTCGTTCTTGCATGAAATTGAACCTTCTAGAGTTGAATGCACCAAGGAGGGAAGTAGTACCCTAGGAATGCTTTTGAAATCCTTGAAAACACCTCTTTTATTTGTTAATCATTGTTTGATAATTGAAAACCACAATTCTCACAACCAATTGGAAATAGACTTATTGAGTAAAATTGAATAGTGATCCTAAGTTTACAATTGCTCCTTGGACGACCCGGTACTTACCGGTCATTATAAATTGTTTTTGACTTGTACCTAAAAACTACGACTGTCAGAAGCATCCTCCAGACGTGCTCTTCCGATCTTCAGCGTTTCCTGCCCAATCAGCGTCGCAGAAGCCAACTAGATGTGGGTTGGTGTCCTTGGTGTACCAGATTCCAAAGTCGACAGTTCCGCACACGTATTTTATGATTCTCTTTACTTGTAGAAGATGACTTTCTTTCGGATTCGCCTGGTACCTTGCACAGACTCCTACTGCATACGCTATATCTGGTCTACTGGCTGTCAAGTACAGGAGGCTTCTGATTATACTCCTGTACAGCGTTTGATCAACCTTTGTTCCAGCATTGTCTTTAGTGACTTTTAGATGCGTAGCGGCCGGGGTTCGTTTGTGACTTGCCTTCTCAAGATCGAATTTCTTAATCAGATTCTTGGCATACTTGCTCTGTGAGATGAAGATGCCATCATCCTTCTGAATCACCTGGAGACCCAGAAAGTAGTTCATCTCACCAACCATGCTCATCTTGAACTCCTTCTGCATATGTTCCATGAACTGATCCACTAGTTTCTGGGTGTTGGACCCAAACACAATATCATCAACATAGATTTGTGCGATAATGAAGTCTGACCTTGTGTGTTTTACGAACAGAGTCTTTTCCACTCCCCCTCGCACATGTCCATGGTTGACGAGGAACATGGTGAGACGCTCATACCATGCTCTGGGTGCCTGTTTGAGGCCGTATAGAGCTTTCTTCAGCGAAACACAGATGCTGGATGGTGCGGGTCCTCAAATCCTTTCGGCTGAGCCACGTATACTTCCTCGTTCAGAAAACCATTCAGAAAAGCACTTTTGACATCCATATGGAACAGTCGAAATTTCAAGAGACATGCTAGAGCAAGAAGCAGCCGAATGGCTTCAAGACAAGCAACAGGTGCAAAGGTCTCATCAAAGTCGATCCCTTCTATCTGCGTATATCCTTGTGCCACAAGACGAGCTTTGTTCCTTGTGATGTTCCCTGATGCATCTGACTTGTTTTTGAAAATCCATTTTGTGCCGATGACGTTTACACCATCAGGTCTTGGAACTAAGTCCCATACATCATTGCGAGCAAATTCTTCCAGTTCCTCCTGCATGGCAAGGACCCAATATTCATCGCGAAGTGCTTCCCTTACATTTTTTTGGTTCTATGGTAGACAGGAAACACGAGCATGCAGCAAGTTCTCTGAAGTTGGTCTGCATCCCGCGAGTTCTTACTCCTTCGCTTGGTGCTCCAATAACCTCAGAGATTGGGTGGTCCCTGGAAATTTGTCTAGAGGGTTGTAAGGTGGCAAAATCCTCTTGCGTGTTGTCATTGTCGGCTTCGTCTGATGAGGAAATTTCAGGGAGATTGTCAGCAGTTGCCACTTCCCCCGTTGGTCCGTTTTCAGTCGGCTGAGACGATGGTTGTGGCTCAGGTACTGTGCCAGGAACATCGTCAGCATCGTTAGAGGCACCCTTCTCAAATACTTCATCCTTGACTTTGACATTGATAGACTCCATGACTGAGCCTGTGCGCTTGTTGAACACTCGGTATGCTCGACTGTTCGATGAATATCCTAGAAAGAACCCTTCATCACTCTTCGGATCCAGCTTCTGTCGGTACTCACGATCATTCAGGATGTAACATTCACTCCCAAAATGTGGAAGTACTTGACAGTGGGCTTCTTACCTTTCCAAAGTTCATAGCAGGCCTTCTCCATTCCAGTACGCATCGTCACATGATTTATGATGTGACATGCCGTATGCAAGGCTTCTGACCAGAACTTCAGAGGAATCTTCTTGGCATGGATCATCACGCGTGCCATCTCCTGAATGGTACGATTTTTCTGCTCCACTACTCCATTCTGCTGAGGTGTGATGGCAGATGCGAATTGATGAGCAATCCCGTGTTCTGCACAGTAAGTTGCCATGGTGCTATTCTTGAATTCTGTCCCATTATCACTCCTGATAGACACCAGTCTTTCTCCTTAGTACTCTCTCTCTCGTTGGACCAAGGTAGCAAGTTTGATGAACTGTTGAGCAGCTTTAGTCTTGTCCCGAAGAAACATAGTCCAAGTATATCTGGTGAAGTCGTCCACACATACCAGGACATATTTCTTGCCACCATAGCTCTCTACCTGCATTGGGTCCATTAGATCCATATGGATCAGTTCCAACGGTCTGTTGGTGCTGATTTGTGAGATATTGGGATGAGGTATCTTTGTCTGTTTCCCGATTTGACATTCTCCACATATTAGATCAAGATCTCCTTTTACATTTGGCATTCCTCGAATGAGACCAGTTGAGTAGAGTTTTCTCAAAGTCTTGAGATTTAGGTGACCCAGGCGTCTGTGCCAAAGTGCCATTTCATCTGCTTGACTTGAGAAACAAGCTGATGAAGCAACTGTTCCAGCAGAGCCAATGAGTAGGGGTGTAAACGAGCCGAGCCGAGTATCAGGTTGTTCGTGCTCGACTCGTTTAAAAATTGACGAGTTCGAGTTCGAGCCGAGTATTTTCGAGCATTAAAAATATGTGCTCGTGCTCGGCTCGTTTAATTTTCACGAGTTCGAGCCGAGCTCGAGCTTTAAACGAGCATTTTAATTTAATTAATTTAATATATTAATCTATAGTTAACGAGCTTAAATCGAGCTTTTTATGAGTTCAAACGAGTATTTAACGAGCTTCAATGGAGTTTTAAACGAGCTGTTGAATACTCGAATTAAAATTTTAATGAATTCGAACTCAACTCAAACATTTCGAAAGTCTAAGGAGCTCAAACTCAATATAAACGTTCATTGCCCGGCCTTCAAGTAAACCCAACTCGTGACTCAACTGGTAAGTTTTCTTTTATTCGAAAAATTCAATTCTTTCACTATTGTGTGAGCAATGTGGGACTTAAGACACCCAACTCTTTTTTGAGTAGATGGCTTTCTGGCATTTTTTGGAATGAAGGATTGGTGTTTGGGAGATGGTGTTTCGACTAATAACTCGAGTCTTCTGTTATGGTCGCCCCCGACTTATGGCCTTTACGCTACTACTACTGTGATGTGAGCGGTTCAAAATAATCGAGTCATAAACGAGTTTTAACCGAGTAATTATCGAGCATCTAAACGAGTTGTTCATGAACATACACGAGCCGAGCACCATTCGGCTCGTTTATTAAACGAGCCTAAAAGTTATGCTCGTGCTCGACTCGTTTAACTTTGAGCCGAGCTTAGACCGAGCATGTTCACGAGCAGCTCGTGAGTGTATCGGCTCATTTACACCTCTACCAATGAGGTAGCAGTTGTTGGGTGCCCTGCTGCCTTTCATCAGAGTGCCTCCTTCCTTATCTAACACTTGACACGAGTTGTGAGTAAATTTGACATGGTGTCCACCGTCGCATAATTGACTTATACTGATTAAGTTCACTTTCAGGCCTTCAACTAGGAGGGTGTCCTTGAGTACGAGAAGATTCGGAACCTTCAATGTCCCACAGCCGATCACCTGACCCTTTCCTCCATCACCGAACGTGACAAATTGCTTCTTTATGACAGGTCGAATATGTGTAAGAAACTTGGATTCACCGTCATATGGGCGGAGCATCTGCTATCGAAGTACTAGCGATCTTTCTCCATGTGACTTGATGATCTGAAGGCAACCATGCAGACATTTTTGTTTCTGTAGATCTTCGTGTCTGTCTTCCAGTCGTGAAACTTACTTGAATGTGACTGTCCTTGCTCACGTCTACGTTTGTCGAGCTTTCGGGCCATCTTGCCAAACTTCCGAGCCATCATAGTCAGTTGATAGGAGGTGCAGTCAGTCTCAACCAATCCTCCAAACACCTCTGTCCTTAGTGAAATATCCTCCTTATCTCTGGATTGTCCCTTATGATTCATCTTGAACAGTTCTAGGATCCCACTCAGTGTGTCGAGTGTTCACTCTGATACTAATTGAAATTCTATTGTCTGTTCAAGCATAGTTCCAGGTTATGTTCCACCAGATACTGGAACACCTTAGCAAACAGAACTGAAACTAGGACAAAACAAGAGCGCACACAGAATGATACCCAGTTCGGCTTCGCCTACTCTGGGGGGGTTTCCCAGACCCTAAAAGGGACACAAATCTTATTACGAGTTTAGGGCTACAAGAGGACTTACACTTACACAACACCTTATTTGTAACAGCCTAGCCTCTAACACTCCGTCGCTCAGATTTATAATCTTGGTTCGCCGCAGCTCACCTCGATCCCCTATGGGTAGGATGAGACTTCCCTCTCGACCTAGTCTTGGACCTCTCAGAAGCCCAGTCACCTTCTCTCGAAGACGTGTCTTGATCACTGTGTGTGTGTGCACTTGATAGTTCTTCAAGAGTAGTCTGATCAGCACCCTGAACAAACTGCTTCTTCGCCATTGATATTCCGGTGTGGAATGCTCAGCCGGCCATCGCTCCTCCTCCAATCTCACGAATAGTCTCGTGTTTTCTTTCTTCTCAGGAAGTGATGCAGATTTGGATGCCCTATCATTCTATTTATATGCATGGGTGATATCCAAATCTGTTTCAGATATCCTCATCAAATATTTAGGAAATATTCCTAAATATTCGATGTATATCTTATTCCAATCTTTGGGAAGATTCTTGATATTTCTTCCACGCCAAGTCAGCCATCTTTCTTCAAACGGATGAGAGGATATTTGTTTGAATATATGAAGCTCAAAATCTTCGCTGACCGACTTCAGTTGGAAAAGATCTTCGATCTTTAGAACCTTCCGGAAAACATCCTTGCGTCTGCTTCACGCTGATCATGAGTACCAGGATGTGTTCAAACTTCCCCTGAACTCCTGCTCGAACTGTCTAAAGATGTTTTGCCAAATACATGCCACTTAAGGGAACATCAGAAAATCTCGTTGCCGATCATCTATCTAGGCTTGAGGGAAATGAGGAACTCAAAGAAGACACTAGCCTTGTAGACGACGCCTTTATTGGAAAGCAACTAATGAGAGTGGAAGCGGAAGCCCTCCCTTGGTATGCGGATATGGTAAACTTTGTAGTATGTGGGATCATACCTCACGACATGAATCAATATCAAAAGAGGAAATTCTTATCCGAGACGAAGAGGTATTATTGTGTTGAGCCCTTCTTGTATAGACTTGCGCGGACGGGATATATAGGACTTGTGTCGCCGAAGAAGAGATGAGGAATATCCTATACCATTGTCATTCATCTCAATATGGAGGACATGGTAGTGGAGGAAAAACGGCGTCAAAGGTCCTACAAAGCGGATTTTATTGGCCTACCCTCTTTGGTGACGCTTATGAATTCGTCAAAGCTTGTGACCAATGCTAAAGGTCGGGAAATATTTCTAAGAGGCATGAAATGCCCCAACAAAGCATTCTTCCGGTTAAAATATTTGATGTTTAGGGGATAGACTACATGGGTCCTTTCCCGTCCTCATATGGAAATCAATACATATTGGTCGCTGTTGATTATGTCTCCAAATGGGTAGAGGCCATCGCCTCCCCTACTTGTGATGCCAAGGTTGTTACGAGGCTTTTCAAGAAGATAATTTTCCCAAGGTTTAGAGTTCCAAGGACCGTCATTAGTGATGGCGGTTCACACTTTAAGGAAAAACACTTTGAAGCCTTGCTTCGCAAGTATGGGGTAAGCCACAGGGTAGCAACGCCGTATCACCCACAAACGAGTGGGCAAGTGGAGATCTCAAATCGGGAAATCAAGGCAATTCTAGAAAAGACGTGGGAAGCTCAAGGAAAGATTGGTCATCGAAGCTAGATGATGCATTATGGGCATATCGAACCGCCTACAAAACCCCCATTGGGATGTCTCCTTATCGCCTCATATATGGGAAACCATGCCATTTGCCGGTTGAATTGGAATATAAGCACTGTTCCAGAAATCGGCCGATTTCTCGAAGCCAATCCGATTTGAGTAAAATCGGATGAAAAATCGGGGAGCGATTATGTGTTCGATTAATCGGCCAAATCGGTGATTAATTGGATGAATCGGCGATTAATCGGTCTGGGCAGCTAAGTATTAAGGAATAAACTTGGAGGAATTTATTGTAATAATTAAGATTTTTTTTAAATTGAAATTGAAAATTAGAACTAAAGAATTTGAGGAGTAGACTTGCTTTATTGACTTGTTTATGTATTTTAACTTTAACTTAGTTTATGTGACTCGATTTGTGTTTGACATGTGTTATGTTATGTATTGAAACTTGGAAGTGGTATGGATTGTTTAGTTTCGACATGTACCCTGTTTTATTTTGATTACAGGTCAACAAATGCATCTATAGAAAGTATTTATATAACTATTTTTCAATTATAAACATAAAAATAGGATAAAAATAAAAAACCAATTAATCCCCGATTAATCCTCAAAGACCTTGTCCGAACGATTAGCGATTAGCGATTATTGTAACCTTGAATATAAGGCAATGTGGGCAATTAAATTCTTGAATATAGACTTACAAACGGCGGAAGAGAATAGAGTCCTTCAACTTCACGAGTTGGAGGAAATAAGGAATGAAGCTTATGAGAGTGCTAGAATCTACAAGGAAAAGACAAAGAAATGGCACGACAAGAAAATTTTCCGTCGACAATTTAAAAAGGGAGACAAGGTCCTACTGTTCAACTCTAGGCTCAAGCTCTTTCAGGGAAAATTAAGGAGCCGATGGAGTGGCCCTTTCATTGTTCACAAGCCTCACAAAGATGGCCATGTAGAGTTACTCAATGATGACGGAACTATCTTTAAGGCAAATGGACAAAGGATCAAGCACTATTGTGAACAAACTCGGGATGAGCACAACGCAAATTACTCTTTGACCGACCCTTGAAAGAGCAACAAATCCGATTGAGGAGGGATCCTAGCAAAGGACTCCTCAAGTGTGCTTCTTGAGAAGAGATTCGGCTCGGTCTTTGCCAAGACGTTAAACTAGGCCCATATGGGAGGTCACCCGGTTTGTGAGTTGTCCATCTATGCAAAATTAATTTCATATATGTTTGGCATGTGTACATTGAACTTTGAATATGAACTTGGTGCTAGGACGGTCTAAAATGCATGATTAGATGTGCTTGGTGTGGAATTGTGCTTGCATGAAATTTCTACATGATGGTGATGTCTTAAGTGTGGAGTGTGTGATCCTAGCTTGCTCTTTTGTCAAAAATCGTATGAATGCTAGTGATCTCTTGGTGAAGAGTGCGTGAATTTATATTGATTTGCAGAATTGGGTTTGGCTTAAGTGTGGAGTTGGGTTCAAGCTAGAATGGAAGGATCTTTTGAAATCAAAATTCAGGGAATTATGGAAGTCCAGATCCCAGCCGATCGGCTGAGAAACCCCTATATCCAGCCGACCGGCTGACATAACCATTGTAAATCAAACGAAGCTAGTCGGCTGACACTTGACCCGACCGGCTGAGACGTGTGTATCCATTGTGATGTTCCCATGAATGGCGTGGCTTTGGCAAAACGGCTTTAGACAGTTCGAGCAGAGTTCAGGGAGAGTTCAACCGACTACTGGAACTCACATACAGCAGATCTGAAGATAAGACGTTTCCTAATATGGACGATCGAAGATCTGATCTGATTGGAGTCGGCTCAACAATAAATTAGAGGATCAGATATTCAAATGAATATCCTCTCATCAATTTGGAGTCGATTAAGAAGATTCGAAAGTACTTGGTGAGAAAGAAAGATCGAGATCTTCGTGAAGATTGGAATGAAGATCTGAATATCCAGAAGATATCGACGAGATTATCTGATTGGGATCAATCGACAAGTCATCGTGAGAGAACAAATATTCAGATAAATATTCTCACATTAGTTAGAACCAGATTCAGAATGACTTGGCGAGAAAGAAAGATCAAGATCTTCATAAAGATTGGAGGAAATATATCTAGAAAATATTTAGGAATATTTCCTAAATATTTGACAGATTTCCTAGTGCTGATTCGGATCCTCCTAAGCATATAAATTGAAGGCTAGGGCATCAACATCAGCATCGCTTCTTGAGAGAAAAGAAAACACGAGATCATTCGTGAGATTGGAGGAGGAGCGACGGCCGACTGATTATTCCACACCGGAATATCAACGGCGAAGAAGCAGTCTGTTCAGTGTGCTGTTCAGACTGTTCTTAAAGGACAACAAAGCGCACACACACACGGTGGTCAAGACACATCTTCGGAAGAAGGCGACTGGGCTTCTGGGAGGTCCAAGACTAGGTCGAGAGGGAAGTCTCATCCTACCCATAGGGGATTGACGTGAGCTGCGGTGAACCGAGATTGCAAATCCGAGAGACGGAGTGTAAGTGGTGAGGCCATTACAAACAAGGTGTTGTGTAAGAGTAAGACCTCTTGTAACCCTAAACTTGTAATAAGATTTGTGACCCTTTAGGGTGTGGGAAGCCCCCCAGAGTAGGCGAGGCCGAACTGGGTATCATATAGTGTGTGCTCCTATTTTGTTTTGTTTACGTAATGTCTGCTAAGGTGTTCTAGTCTCTATTTGAACTAAACCTGAAACTGTCCAACAAGTGTTCGAGACGCAGTTCGAACACCATCTGGAACTCATCTTGATTAAGAGAAGTAGATTTTAATTGGTATCAAAGCAGACACTCGACATACAGAGTGTGATCCGGCGACTGTTCACGATGAGTTTGAAGGAAGGACAGAGCACTAACCGACCACCGTTGCTTGAAGGGCCAAACTATCTCTACTGGAAGTCCAAGATGAAAGTCTTTCTGAAATCTCTCGATGAAAAGGCTTGGAGAGATGTGTTGGTTGGATGGACAGAACCCACGATGGCCAACCCTGAAGAAGTAGCTGTGCCAAAACCTGAAGCTCTGTGGACTGATGTAGATGAAAAAGCTACTGCTGGAAACTCAAAGGCCTTGAATGCAATTTTCTCAGGAGTGGACGAGAACGTGTTCAATTTGATTGCTGAATGTGAGGTTGCCAAGGAAGCATGGGATATTCTCAGAATAGCTATGAGGGTCCAGACAGTGAATCTAACGATGAAGAAGAAGAACATGAGAATGTCAATATGGTCAGACTTGTAGTCACTATTGAAGACTGCAGTGAGACAAGTAAAAATCCATACTCTAGTGCATTGTCTGAACAGCCTATTGACGACGCATCAAGCAGTGATGACGAAGGACTTGCTCATGAGACCTCGGCCGAGACGTACAAGGAACTCTATGAGAAGTGGCTATTGGTGATTCGCCTGAACAAGAAGCTCACAAAAATAATGGCAAGCCTGACAGAAGAAAAAGATAAAAAGTGGCAGGAGGTTGAACTTCTCGTTGCCCAGAAGGTGGAACATCAGGAGGAAATATCTGCTTTGAAGCACGAGAGATCGGAATGAATCAAGAACACTCGTCACTTCTTGCACAGAAGGTGAAACTGCTAGACACCGTATCGGCTCTGAAAGATGAGATGGAGAAAAATACAGAAACACATCCTGCAGGCTTGATGGAGCTAAGGAGAAAAAATGCTGAGTTGAGCCACAAAGAAGTGCATCTTCTGAACAAGGTAGAATCCCTGGAGTTACAAATCGAGATGGAGAGAGATAATCATGCTGCTACTATGAACGAATTGAGCAAGTTCAAAAGATCGGCGAAGATGCGGAACTCAGGCTCAAAGAACTTGGAATCCATACTAAGATCCGAAAGAATTGAAGATGGACATAGAGGTCTCGGCTTCAATGGTAACAGTGGCTTGGATAAGACTTCATCTATTATGGCAAAGCTGAAACCTACACAGAGAGCAGAACAGAGTGTGAACCACTACCCTAAGAAGCTGCTTGAGAATCGAAGAACAAAGCAGCTCATGCCCAACCGTGGAAGACATGGTACTGAATGGAGGAGAAACAATCGTACATGTTGGTATTGCTATCAAATGGGGCACATTAAATCAAGGTGCCGACTACTTCTAGCTGAGCGAAAAGTAATGGAATCTAGAGTCACCCCTCGAGTCAGACAAGTCTGGAAACCAAAATCAAGGAAAGAAGTGTGCCTCGTTGCTCTTTGCTCATTCAGTCACATGAAGGAAGAATGGTGGTACCTCGACAGTGGATGCTCGGCTCACATGATAGGTAATCCTCAATATCTCATCAATGTTAAACATATTCGCAAGCGTCAGTTTGTCACTTTTGGAGATGGAGGGAAGGGCCAGGTGATTGGCTGTGGGACATTGAAGATTCCGGATCTACCTGAGCTCGAGGATATCCTCCTAGTGGATGGGTTAAAGGTGAACCTGATCAGTATCAGTAGATTGTGTGATGAACGACAGTCTATTACATTCACTCGTGATTCCTGTCAAGTACTGGATAGGAATGGAGACACACTGATGGAAGGAAGTAGGTCATCAAACAAAAGCTACTTTCTAGGCACAGTCGGAACAGGAGCTGCCACTGTCTGTCCGACAAACATGATACATGAGATGGAATTGCAAGGGATAGGTATGGTGTCCTCTTCTGGAAAGGTGAAAGACGAAGTTGCCCCAAACTCAGTTCTAGAAGATGATAAATGTAGAGGCGGGACTTCATCTGAAACACCCATTCAGACCAAGTCTACAGAAGATAAAATTCCAGAGGGAGGTCTAGCTGATGAAGCCACACCTACTCCACCTGGGACACTTGATGATGCACCTGCGCTGCAACCCTCATGGAGAATTAAGAGTCAAGAAAATGAGATCAAGTGTCGAGAGCTGGCTGCCTGTTCATCCAGTTCGAAGAATGTCATCAAAGCATTTATTGATGAGATTTGGGTGGTGTCCATTCACGTGGAACTGGAAGAGCTCATCAGATATGAAGCATGGAAGTTATATCATCTTGTGCACAGTCACGAACTGAAGGAGACTATATACAGACTCACACAAGCGCCCAGAGCATGGTACGAGATGTTCCTCATCGACCATGGCTATGAGCGAGGGGGAGTAGAGAAGCATATATTCGCCAAGTAAACGAGTACACAGAAGCTGGTTGGCCAGTTCGTGAGACATATGCAAAAGGAGCTCCAGGTGACCATGGCGGGAGAGATGAAATACCTTCCTGGAACACATGTTGACCAGATGCTGGGAGAGCAAGAGAGCATCGCTGCAGGAGAGCAAGAGAGCACCGCTACAGGGAGCTACTACACTCAGTGGTTATGGATGAAGCAGATGCTATCTGAATACGGAGTTGAACAGGAGGACATGTCGCCTGACTGTGACAAAATGAGTACCAGTAGCAGTTCCGAAAATTTGGTACAACAGTATAAGAAAAAGCACAGTGAGCCGGTAGAGAAGAAGGCCATCACAGTGAACCATGTGACAATCGACAAGCTGCTAGCTGACATTCTTACCACTCACCTAAACGCTGCTCAATTTGAAACACTTAGATCCTCTCTGGGTCTGCGTGTTATCGCCAACTAAGTGTTCCAGAAGGAGGTCAGCCAATAGCAGAACCCCAGCAAATCAGTTGGGCTGACCTATCACGAAGAGGGGTGGAACAGATGGTACGTACTATTAAATTCAAAGTATTTGCAGTCCTATGAACCATTGGGGCATATCAAGAAGGGAGAAGAGGCGGCTGTGACAGAACTGAAAGAAGTTACTTCAAAGGCGTCAAAGGCTGATCCTAATCCAACTAAAGGGAGTGTGCAGACTGCGAAGGAATATCAGGCAATGGCTGAACCACCCCTCAATAAGGTAATCCCTTATTCTCACTCCTAAGCTACTGCACTCAATTCTATTAATGAGGAAGTATGGACGATTGGTAAAGATTCGGTGAGTTATAAGGGTGACAAAGTGGTTAATGAGAAGCCAAAGGGATTGAACCCTGCTGTAGATTCGATGGCCGATGCTGCAGAAGAAGGTGAAGCCAGTAGGGCTAAGATTGTGGTTCTGATAAGCAGAAGAATGAGGATGCAAGTGGAGAACAGCAAGCAAAGCAATCTGGCAATGTGATGGAAGAGTCTCATGCATCCGGCAATGATGAAGAATTGGATGTGTTGTTCAAGGACATTGATGATGTTGTTGACGAGTTACAAAAAGAGGAGGTTTCAATACCTATTGAGACAAGAGCTGATTAGTCCTCAGGAGCCCAGGTCGTAGGGGTTGAGAAGGAGGCAAGTGTGCCAGATGATGCTATCTCAGATAGTCAGCAAGGTGGTGAGATAGTTTTACCCCTAGAGTCCTCTAGTTCTGATGCAGTCCTAGAGGGTGAGTCAATTGAAGCACCGGACATTGTGCAAGGAGGGTTACATGATGATTTTTTGGATGATGCACATGTGGTGGTGGATCCCCCAGCTATTCCTGATTTTGAGATGGAGGATGCTACTCAGGCTGCCACCTTGTCAGAAACTCATCCAGAGGATGCTCAAGACTTCGTCCCTCTTTCTGAACTAAGGAAGGCAAAGAAAGACAGAAGGAAGGAGATGTGTTTTTTTGTATCTGCAGCACAATCAGAAAATGAACATGTTGAAGAAAAAGCATCTGATGCACCAGCTATGCCAACTGAGTTGGAACGTCCAGCAAATACAGATGTAAAGATGCAATTATCTGATCTAGAAGAGGCTAAGAACGAGAACACTCAGAAGGAGGATCAGGACACAGTTTTACTTGCTGAGTTCAAGAAAGCTGAAAAGAAGAAACCCAAGAAGAAAGTGACCTTCCAAGCATGCTCATCTAAGGCAACTATCAAGATGAATGGGAACACAGACGCAGGAAGTGCGTAAAGTAAGTGCGAGAACAACCGAGTTCAATATCAACCATACAACATACGTTTTGGTTTGTCGCACGATGTGTTTCAAGCGCAATACGTACCAAAATGTTATGTTTGATTGATGTTGAAAACTGCTGTAATGAAAGTAAAAGTGCGGAAAGTAAGTGTGGAAAATAAAGACTGAAAGTAAAGTGCTGAAAGTAAAGTGTAGAAATGTAAAGTACTGAATGTAAAGTGCTGAAATTAAGTGCGTATAAGTAAGGACGAAAGATATTCAGTCTACGGTCTCTACTTGTGCGACAACCATCATGGACGTCAAAGATCTTACTTTGTGTTCATAAGTGTGGGTTATTCCTTGGTTCAGATATAACCCTAAAGTAAAGCCATTTCAAGCACTTACACCACAATCTACTCCAAAATCAAGACATAGACTTCTAGTTCAAAAGTGCAGCCACTTGATCTCTCATTTTCGATCAACCAAGCGACTTAAAGAGGAGTAAACTACTCGGCTAAGCTTTGCCATTTCAAGCATCCACTTAGCCTTGTTGTCTACTCAAGATTGAACCACTCGGCTAAGCTTTGCCATTTCAAGCATCCACTTAGCCTTGTTGTTCAACCGAATAATGGCACCGAACTAGTTGACACACGAAGTAGCATTAAGTTCAAGTCTCAAGATGCATACACAAGTATGAACACCCTTTGACCGAATATGCTTAGCTACTTGTATTCATGGCAAGGAATACAAGCACCATACTTACAAAAGCAAAGGAAAACAAGAAAAGTAAAGGAGAGGAGCTCCAAAACAAGAACAAGACATAAAAGTATGAGAGCTTCGGTTTTGACAAGAAAGTAAAAGAAAGCTTTAGCTACTTGTATTCATGTCAAGGAATACAAGTAGCCGTGGCCTTTGTGCAAGGAAAATAAAGGGAGAGGAGCTCCAAATTGAGTACAGGGAAAGTAAAGAGCTTAGGAGCTCAAGAACAAGTGAAGAACAAAGTGTGTTTGTATTGAAAGCATATGTGTAGCATAGGTTGTTTTTGGAGAAGAGAGATAAGCTCTCAACTCCCTAATGTGAGTAGCATGGACATGGAATTCTAAGGCATAAGCCTCTATTTATAGACAAGGGAAACTTGGGGGCTAAGTTTAGCTTGAGAAATATCCCAAAGACTAGCCATTTTGATTGGTTCTCCATATGACACCCCACATGGCTTGGAAGAGGATAAGAACACATCCACTTGCATTTTCCTCCTCCAACCATAAGCCACCACATGCCAACCCACTTGCACTCCAACCGACTTGAGATTGGCTCAACTTAAAGGGCAACTAGCTTGGTTTGGTTCAGGCCAACTGGAATGAATAGTAAAGCTAACTGGAAAAGAAGTGGCCAACCAGAATAGTAATAGTTCGGTTTTGGTTTTGGTTGGACTTCACGGGAATTTGACCGGAGTGAGGTTATGACTGGCCGAAGTCTTGGTCGGAGCATCATCGGAGGTTGATCGGAGCTTGGCAAGAGTTGGCCGGAATCTAGCTAGAGCTTCTTGGCTTTGGACAGTGTATTCTGAACGACAAAGTCATTCTAAGATGATCTCAAGAAGGATGATAAGCCAGATTTTGCCCAGAACATGGTCGAAATCCCAAAACGGCGGAAATTGCCCTAGTTTGGCCTTGATCGGGCTTGAGCTGGTTCCACTCGGGCGTTTTGTCTGGGAAGTGAGATTGTCCGAGTTGTTGGGCATTTCAAATAATTTAGTTGAGCCATATTTGCCAGATTCCATAATTTGGTCGAGCGACTTGGTTTCGGTGCCTATGCGCGCGGGGCCTTTGCTTTGGAATTAGGCCAACTGCCAATCTGCCCGAGCATTCTCCTTGGTTTTCCAACATTGTCCACCTTATTTTCCATTTTGATCACTTTGCTCAAGGTGGATTCGTCAGAGCTCGTTTGTCTGGGCAACTTGAATTCAGTGCTAGACATCTCGGGCGTGGCCTGGGCGATGCCTGGGCGGGGACCTGGTTTTCTCAGACGGGCCCGGGACAGGGACCTGGCATTCTCGGATGGGCCCGGGTACAGCTCTCGGTACCCGGGTGAAGTTTCTCGGTCCCTGGCTGAGGTCCTCCGGCCTTGGCTGGCTTTTTGGCACAATTCTCCCTTTTTAAGTGTGATTCCTCTTTGAACTCCAAAATAGCCTGTATACACAAAATGGCATTAACAAGCACTTGTTCGTATGACCAAATGTCTAATTTGGTGGGTTTAACTATCTTGATGAGTTGAATAAATACGCGCCATCAAATACCCCCACACTTAATCTTGTTCGTCCCGAACAAGTGTAGTCAATAAGAGGAAAAAAAACACCCTAAGTCCTAAATGTGAATGTGAGATGCAAAACTAGACTTCACCTTTGCATGCATAACTTACTTGCTTCCAAACGAAATTATTCTCACATATGAAAGTAACTAGATACTTGTACCTTTGAGCCGTGATGCAAATCAATTTGGATGATTGGGAGATAGTCCTTTTTAAGCCTTTGAACAGCACTCTCGGATCCAATCTTACTATATGGTTATGTTACTTGCTTCTTCTAGCACGTGATTGATTCGGGCAACTTGGGTTGAGCTCTTTTTCTTTGTTTGTGTGGTTGGACAGTTTTTGTAGTGAGGTTTGGCCTTCGGCCTTTGATTTGACTCTTTGAGTACTTCACTTTTTGCTTCGGGTTGGTTTGGTTTCATCATATTGACTGATTTCTTTCTTTTCTTCTTTGAGCTTTTCTCCTTTAATGATTGCTCGTCCATTTCTTTACCTTTGGGAGGTCCAATCATCACCCGAGAGCATATGGAAATGCCTCCCTGCTCTTTCTCATCGTAGTCGTTTCGGCGCGGGTCAAGTTGAGGGTCGCTCACCTCTTTTCCCGGCTACTCAGACTAGAGATAGGACGGTTTGATTCCCGTCCCGCCTCTTGCATAGACGCTGCACGGCGGAGTCCACTCTTCACCAAGAAGCCCGAAGTGCAGCCTCCACAACCTTCACATAACCATAAAGTAAAGATCCGGTCCCTTAAGTGCTTGTCAAGCCTCTCTAGGGCATTTCTTTCAACTCCACATCCTACATTATCTCAGCACACAAGGACAAGTAGAAAGTTAAATACACATGTTTTTACACAATTAAGTTTTCACAAGGAAATGCATGTTTCGGGTCTATCTATTTTCACATCATGAAAGTGTATATTTTCAAAAAGTGTTTATCTACTATGTGCAACTACTACTCAAATACCCCCAAACTTTTGAACGCAGCCGTTCCTCACGGAACGACTTAGGTTCAAAAGCTCAAAAAAATAAGCAAGCAAAGGAAATGACATAAAGAAGGGAAGAACGGAACTCCCTTATGGCGTCGTTGCTTAGTTGTGCACGGCTGAGCAAACGACGGGGCCTAGCCCGGTCAGATTCGGTGGTTGTTCGAGGGAGTTCGGCAGACTGGCGAGTTTTCTCGGGCGCAGCCCGATCATTCTCGGTCGCGGCCCCAGTTCCTGCATAATATGGCCATTTCCTTCCAAATACAAAGGAGGTGAGTATGAAAAAAAAATGACATAAACATAAAAACTATAACGAGTAAAGAAAATATGCCGGGTTACCTCCCGACAAGTGCCTTTGTTTAACGTCGTTGGCTCGACGGTACCTCACTCATGGATCATAAGTTCGGATCCCATGGGTGTGTGAGGTCGAACTTCTTCTCGACTGCCCTTTTATTCTGCCCAAAGAACTTGTGGAGTGATGTGCTCGGTTTGGTTCTCCAATGGTCCGGTAGGTTCTTTTTTACATGCTTCCGAGAAGGTGATGGCTCCTTGACCATAGCTGCTGGTCCATTGAGCCGTGGTCTCTTGCTACTCCATCCCGGCTTCCATTCTTTTGGGCCATGTCTTTGTCGCTTCTTCATGTTCAAATGGTTGGCACCTCGGCAAGTTTGGAAGTTCAGCATTGTGCCATCAAGTGTAGGCGACATCAACCATGCGCCCCTGCCAAGTTTCTTCTTTGTGGCAGCGGAGATGGGTAGCTTTAGAACAAGTGAGTTTTCCGAGCTGCTCTGTTGAGTCGTGGTGAATGAGCGCTCCATCATTGGCTTTTCTTGCCCTTTATTTGCCTCCAACTCCCCTTGCACCTCATCATCATTGATTCCATGATCTTCGGTGGCTATGATCTGCATAAAACATGAAGGGTTAAGTGGGGGCTTCTCGGCCATGAGGTCCGGGTCTTTCTTGACCAGCCCGTCCGTGAGGACCGGGGCTGTCTCGGCTAGCTCGCCAATGAGGACCGGGACTTCTGTTGGCTCTGTAGTGAGGACTATGTTAGACTCGGCTAGTTTAGCAATGAGGTCCGGGACCGGTATGATTTCCTAGGGTAGATTGGTAATGTAGACCGGGCCTGAATTGGGCAATTTTTCTTCTAACTCCCAGGGGTAATCTGAGTGGAGCTCTTCTTCAGGCAACCATGGGTCCTCATCCTCGTCATTTATATGGTCTCTGGGGGCAATCACACAGAGGTCCGGGTCTGATTTGGGTAGTTTGGCCGTGAAAACCGAGACTGATTTTGGCAGCTCGGTAATGAGGACCCAGCCTGCCTTGGCTGGTTCTTCTTCGGTCATCCGCGAGTCCTCATCCTCTACCGGCTCCGTTGGCTCTATTGTAGGCTCTTCCTTGATGACCCTTAGATTGATCATCTCATTGATCCCGTCGATGTTGCCCTGGATTTGGCGCATCGTGTTGGCCAGTTCTTCGCGCCGCTTGGCCTGATCTTGTCTTGACCTCTCGGCCAAATCATCTATTAAGTTCCAAAGATCATTCATGGTCAAGTTCATTATCAAACCTCCCGCTGCAGCATTTAGCCAATTCCACTCTTGTGGCATCATCCCACCGAGAAACCTTTGAAGAAGATCGAAGTTGGTGAATCCATGGTGCGGGCAGCTCATCACAAGGGAGTTAAAGTACGACTTGTACTCGTCCAATGTTTCGTCCCGGGATTGCTCAAGGTTGATGATCTTCTCGCGGACTTTAAGTTCGAGGGATGGTGGGGAAAACTCCTCATTGTACCAAGGCTCGCTTTCATAGTATAGCGACATATTGGGCTGCAAAACAAAAACAAAAAACAGAAAAAATGAAAAGAACAACTATTCCGTTTGCACGACTCCCCAGCAACGGTGCCAAAATTTGACAGCACGTCGTTGTGCGCTGCAAAATTTACATTTATAGTTCCACTACTCGTGGCTCACTATTGGATTAGCAAGCGGTAAGTAGGGGTCGAACCCAAGAGAGTCAGTGTGGAATAGTTGTTCTTTGAAAAGAAAGAAAATAAAAGTAAAGACAGATTGGGTTTTTGGTTGTTTTTATACAGAAAGTAAATGACAGAAATGAAAGTGCTGAAAGTAAAGTGCTGAAATGTAAATGACAAGAAAGTAAAGTGCTGATAAGTAAGGACGAAAACAACCGAGTTCAATATCAACCATACAACATACGTTTTGGTTTGTCGCACGTTGTGTTTCAAGCGCAATACGTACCAAAATGTTATGTTTGATTGATGTTGAAAACTGGTATAATGAAAGTAAAAGTGCGGAAAGTAAGTGTGGAAAATAAAGACTGAAAGTAAAGTGCTGAAAGTAAAGTGCAGAAATGTAAAGTACTGAATGTAAAGTGCTGAAATTAAGTGCTGAAAAGTAAAGTTCGTATAAGTAAGGATGAAAGATATTCAGTCTAGGGTCTCTACTTGTGAGACAACCATCATGGACGTCAAAGATCTTACTTTGTGTTCATAAGTGTGGGTTATTCCTTGGTCCAGATATAACCCAAAAGTAAGGCCATTTCAAGCACTTACACCACAATCTACTCCAAAATCGAGACATAGACTTCTAGTTCAAAAGTGCAGCCACTTGATCTCTCATTTCCGATCAACCAAGCGACTTAAAGAGGAGTAAACTACTCGGCTAAGCTTTTCCATTTCAAGCATCCACTTAACCTTGTTGTCTACTTAAGATTGAACCACTCGGCTAAGCTTTGCCATTTCAAGCATCCACTTAGCCTTGTTGTTCAACCAAATAATGGCACCGAACTAGTTGACACACGAAGTAGCATTAAGTTCAAGTCTCAAGATGCATACACAAGTATGAACACCCTTTGACCGAATATGCTTAGCTACTTGTATTCATGGCAAGGAATACAAGCACCATACTTACAAAAGCAAAGGAAAACAAGAAAAGTAAAGGAGAGGAGCTCCAAAACAAGAACAAGACATAAAAGTAAGAGAGCTTCGGTTTTGACAAGAAAGTAAAAGAAAGCTTTAGCTACTTGTATTCATGTCAAGGAATACAAGTAGCCGTGGCCTTTGTGCAAGGAAAATAAAGGGAGAGGAGCTCCAAATTGAGTACATGGAAAGTAAAGAGCTTAGGAGCTCAAAAACAAGTGAAGAACAAAGTGTGTTTGTATTGAAAGCATATGTGTAGCATAGGTTGTTTTTGGAGAAGAGAGATAAGCTCTCAACTCCCTAATGTGAGTAGCATGGACATGGACTTCTAAGGCATAAGCCTCTATTTATAGACAAGGAAAACTTGGGGGCTAAGTTTAGCTTGAGAAATATCCCAAAGACTAGCCATTTTGATTGGTTCTCCATATGACACCCCACATGGCTTGGAAGAGGATAAGAACACATCCACTTGCATTTTCCTCCTCCAACCACAAGCCACCACAAGCCACCACATGCCAACCCAC
This sequence comes from Rhodiola kirilowii, assembly GCA_033675215.1. NCBI lineage: Eukaryota > Viridiplantae > Streptophyta > Magnoliopsida > Saxifragales > Crassulaceae > Rhodiola > Rhodiola kirilowii. Next base: position 46,369,115 of record CM066193.1, read on the forward strand.
TTGCACTCCAACCGACTTGAGCTTGGCTCAACTCAAAGGGCAACTAGCTTGGTTTGGTTGAGGCCAACCGGAATGAATAGCAAAGCTAACCAGAAAAGAAGTGGACAACCAGAATAGTAATAGTTCGGTTTTGGTTTTGGTTGGACTTCACCGGAATTTGACCGGAGTGAGGTTATGACTGGCCAAAGTCTTGGTCGGAGCATCACCGGAGGTTGATCGAAGCTTGGCCGGAGTTGGCCGCAGCTTTGGCCGGAGCTTCTTGGCTTTTGGACAGTGTATTCTGAACGACAAAGTCATTCTAAGATGATCTCAAGAAGGATGATAAGTGATGGATGCACAGTCGTCGTGTGAAAACGTCAAGAATAAATTTATAAGTCCGCTACTCGCGACTTTACTACTGGGTAGCAAATGGTAAGTAGGGGTTGAACCCAAGGGAATTAGGGGGATAAGTTGTTCTTTGAGGGATCGTACAGGGAAGGAGCGTGTTTTAGGTTGATTGAGTTTTTAGTGCGGAAAAGTAAGTGTTTTTTTGATTGGTTTTGGTTTTTAGTGCGGAAAAGTAAATGACAGAAAAGTAAATTCTGAAAATAAAAGAGAAGCCTTACAGCGGTTGTTGCGTGATCGGCAAGTCTTACGGAACGTCAGCATTTGATATTGTAGTTTATACTAAGGAAGTAAATGCAGGTGGTGTTTAAATCTAAGGAAAGCATTCGGTTTCGGGAGCCTTGTATCATAGCCTGTTTATCATTGACCTTTAGTGACCCTACTAAGTATTCAAAAGTGTATCAAGGCCATTCCAAGCACTCGATTTGCCACACTGTCTAGTCCATTCCAAGACGTAGAGCACTTGTTCTATTTAGACTAATACCCCATTCCAAGGTATATTATCCTATGTGCATCCATTTGACAAGTCATTCCCGACCAACCAAATGGTGTTTTAGAGAGGTCAAACTCCTCAGATAAGCTTTGCCATTCCAAGCATCCACTTATCCGAGTATGTTTACGAACCCCACGGAAGAGCTTTGCCATTCCAAGCATCCACTCAACTTTGGAAGTTCTAACCTATTATATGGCACATAGAACAAGTTTTGAATACAAAGAAGAGGCACTAAGAGTATGTCCTAAAACATTTTATGATACAAGTACACCCCTTTATCCGAATGAAGAGTTTAGCTACGAATATCCATAGAGGTGGATACCATAGCTAAGTACTCGAGTGTTTTTGAAAGACAGTAAGTAAAGGAGAATACTCAAGAACCAACAGGAGTAAACTCAAGAACTACTAGAATATTCAAGAACCAACAGGAGTAATATAGATTTCAAACAAAAGCTTACAAAGAGTAGTGCCCAAATCTAGAGAGATAAGTGTTTGTGTTTTGAAATGAGGATGATTTACAAATGAGAAGAGGAGCTCTATTTATAGGCATGGAGGATGGAGGAGATGGCAACACTTGTCACAAGATGGATGGAGGAGCAAGGAGATGAAGCCACACGGGGGAGGAGGAAAGCCGCCGGCGGCTATGAGGTGGAGGGGAGGAGCCGCCGGCCACATGTCCAAGGAGGAGTGGCTTGTGGCTTTTGTGATCTCATTCCAAAAAGCCATCGGTCCTTTCAGCTCCGGACTGACTCTGGTTGCCCTTCGGTTGGACTTGTTTTGAGTGATTCCATGTCAGGATCTTGATATTTCTTCAGTCGGCATCTGGTCGTGACCTTGGAATGACTCGTAATATATTTTCAGCTTAAAAACTCCTCCTTAGCGTGTATTCTCTCTAGACTCCAAAATGCCCTGTAGATAAATATCGGAACTAACAAGCAAAAGTTAAATAGACAAAGAGTCTAATTTGGTGGGTTTAACTGTGTTTATGATTCGTATAATTATGGTCCATCAATAAGCCAGATTTTGCCCGGAACATGGTCGAAATCCCAAAACGGTCGAAATTGCCCTAGTTTGGCCTTGATTGGGCTTGAACTGGTTCCACTCGGGTGTTTTGTCTGGAAAGTGACATTGTCCGAGTTGTTGGGCATTTCAAACAATTTGGTCGAGCCAGATTTGCCAGATTCCATGGATTGTTCGAGCGACTTGGTTTCAGTGCCTATGCGTGCGGGGCATTTGCTTTGGAATTGGGCCAACTGCCAATCTGCCCGAGCATTCTCCTTGGTTTTCCAACATTGTCCACCTTATTTTCCATTTTGATCACTTTGCTCGAGGTGGATTCGTCAGAGCAGCTCGTTTGCCCGGGAAAATTGAATTCAGTGCTAGACAACTCTGGCGTGGCCTGGGCGATGCCTAGGCGGGGACCTTGTTTTCTTGGACGGGCCCGAGACAGGGACCTGGCATTCTCGGATGGGCCCGGGTACGGCTCTCGGTACCCGGGTGAAGTTTCTCGGTCCCTGGCTGAGGTCCTCGGGCCTTGGCTGGCTGTTTGGCACAATTCTCCCTTTTTAAGTGTGATTCCTCTTTAGACTCGGGTTGGTTACTTGGCCATACTGTCGGCTTGGTCCGGCTCTGTCATTGCTGTTGTTATTGTACCCTTGGTATCCTCCTACCGCATTTATTTCTAACGGGTCCTCTACTAGTACCGTCGGGCATGCGTCAGTCTTGTGGTCCGTAGAACCACAAAACTCGCAAGGTCTCACTTGAACTGGCGCCCTTCGCAGGATCAGAATCATCATCTCCTTCATTTGTTTCATCTCCTCGGGCATAGAGTTAACTGACGTCTCGGCTCGTGCTACGTTCTTAACTCTGGAGAACTCATCTTACCGAGTGGTCTCCTCTGTAAACCGAGCATTTTCATCAACGTCAGAGATGAGTCGCCTTATGCCACTCAATGATAGTCTCATCACGGATCCTCCAGCTGAAGCATTAAGGAGCTTTTTGTCTAAGGGAGTCAATCCATTAATCAGGTATTCGATGATGAGCTTCTCGGGTAGTCCAAGAGCGCAGCAGCTTTGCTCCAGGTGGTTGAATTTCTCCAGGTAGTCGTACATGGTTTCATTAGGTCCTTGCCTTATGTCCTGCAGTTGCCTTCTTACTTGCATTGCTCTTCCTGCTGGGTTGTATTTGTCCAGGAATTTCCTTTGCATCTGAACCCATGTTCTGATGCTTCCCGAAGGTAATGAAAGGAACCAGTCGTTTGCCGAGTCAATGAGGGAAAAATAGAATGCTTTCAACTTGAAGTCGTCTATATTCACTCGATTGGGCTTTAGATTTTGGCAAATGCCATGTAAGCATTGGAGATGGGTTGTCGCAGATTCTCCATGAGCTCCTGAGAACTTGGGTAAGCTGTGGGCTACTGACGCGTTGATGGTAATGTACTCCAGTTCAGGGCCCTCGTGAATGCACCACGGCTGCGTTTCGAAATCAGGGGCATTCAATTCTCCCGTAGTAGGTTCACGGTAGTTGTTATTCCCATAGTAGTCGTCGAAGACAGGTTCTTGCCTTGGCACTTGTCGAGGTTGAGGGCGTGGGGGACGTAAAGGGGGTTGCACCAGACCAGCTTCATTTCGGTCCTCGGGTGGTTCTTGGTTTCTTCGGATGGCCTCCCTATCACGAGCTCTTCGGTTTCGGATGAGTTGTTCCGGATCGTCGACAAATGGAAGCGGCGCTTCATTGGTTCGATCGTATAAGTTTATCTCATTGTCCTCTTGGTAGTCATGGTGGCTTCCTTCGCGAGACATGGTTGCGTTGGAGCGAGTACCGATTCAAAGAACTTTATCCGATTGATTAACTAATTCCTCGACAATAGCGCCAGTTTTGACGGAGCCCACCGCACTGTCGTTAAGGTGCGATGTTCTCTGTGCAAAAATAAATTTATATCTCCGATACTCGCGACTTAACTATTTTTGGTAGTCAGTGGTAAGTACGGGTCGAACCCAAGGGAATTAGTGGATTAATTGTTCTTTCGAATGGGGGGATTAAATAAAACAGTTGGGAGGTTGGTTTTGGTTTTAGTACTGAAAAGTAAAGTAACAGTTGATATTACAATTAAAGGAAAGTATTCGGTTTTAGGGGCCTTGTATCATAGTCTGTTTATCATTGACCTCTAATGATCATACTAAGTGTTCAAAAGTGTATCAAGGCCATTTCAAGCACTCGACTTGCCACACTGTCTAGCCCATTTCAAGGTCATAGAGCACTTTGTTCTATTTAGACTAGCACCCCATTTCAAGGTATACTAGCCTATGTGCATCCATTTGATCAATCATTTCCGATCAATCCAAATGGTGTTTTAAAGAGGTCGAACTCCTCAGATAAGCTTTTCCATTTCAAGCATCCACTTACCCGAGTATGTTCAGGAACCCCACGGAAGAGTTTTGCCATTTCAAGCATCCACTCAACCTTGGAAGTTCTAACCTAATATGTGGCACATAGAACAAGTTTTGAACACATAGAGGCACTAAGAGTAGGGTCTAAAACATTGTATGGTACAAGTACACCCCTTCAACCGAATGAAGGGTTTAGCTACGAATATCCATAGAGGTGGATACCATAGCTAAGTACTTGGAAAAGTAAAGGTTTTGAAAGACAGAAAGTAAAGTTTTCGAAAGTAAAGACAGGAAAGTAAACTTGTTGAATTGAAAACACAGTAAAGTAAAGAAGAGAGTACTTACAAAAACCGTTAAGAGTGCTAAAGATCAAGCTTCGATTCCAAAGTAAAGTGCTTACATGATTGTGCCCACAAAGCTAGAGAGATAAGTAACTTGTGATATGAGATGATTGTTGTGGGATGTTGGAATGTGTTTGTGATGATTTTACAAAGGGAAGGAGGATGTCTATTTATAGGCTAAGGGAGGCAAGGAGATGGAGACACATGGCTCAAGATGGATGGAAGGGAGGAAAGCCGCCGGGGGGGGGGAGGTGGCAAGCTCAAAGCCGTCGGGCCACATGTCTCCTCCATGGCCAAAGCCGCCGGCCATGTGAGGGGAAGAGAGGAGTAGCCGCCCCCCATGAGGTGGATGGGAGTGGTTGAGTGTATTTTGTGATCTTTTCCAAAAGCCATCGGCTCCCTTTCAGCTCCGGACTGACTCTAGTTGCTCTTCGGTTGGACTTGTTTTGAGTGATTCCACGTCAGGTTCTTGAAAGTCAGAATTTAGTCGTGACCTGGAATGACTCGTAATTCATTTTCAGCTTTAAAACTCCTCCTTAGCCTGTATTCTCTCTAGACTTCAAAATACCCTGTGGATAAATATCGGAACTAACTAGCAAAAGTTAAATAGACAAAGAGTCTAATTTGGTGGGTTTAACTGTGTTTATGATTCATACAATTATGGTCCATCAGATCACCCCACACTTTTAGTTGTTCGTCCCGAACAATGCTATTTAAGGGCGGAACACAATCAAAGTAAACTTTTAAATATGAAAGTGAGACTGTGGGACTAGATTTATCTTAATTCATGCATTACTTACTTATTACCAAACTAAACCGTGTAAATACTTAGAAGAAACTTGATACTTGTACCTTCGCGCCGAGATGCAAATTAATTCGGATGTTTCGGGAGATAGCCCTTTTCAGGCTCCTGGACTGCATTCTCAGGATCGACTCGCACTATATGGTTTCCTTGTAGCTTTTTCTAGCACGTGATTCGGTTCGAGTTTCACTGAGTTGAGCTCTTTGATTTCTTTTTGGCGAGGGACAGCTTCTGTAGTGAATCGGCCTTTGATATTTGAGTTGGAGTTTCTTCACTTTTGTTCGGTTAAAACCTTCACAATTTTGGCCTTCGGCCTTTGATTAGCTTCTTTGAGCTTTTGCTTTTTTGTGACTTGCTAGTCCATTTTCTCAACCTTTTTGGGAGGTCCAATGTCGCCCGCAAGCATATGGAAATACCTCCCCGCTCTTTCTCATCCTTGTCGTTTCACGCGGGTCAAGATGAGGGTCGCTCATCTGTTTTCTCGGCTACTCTGACTAGAGATAGGACGGTTAGATTCCCGTCCCGCCTCTTGCATAAACGCTGCATGGCGGAGATGGCATCAATCTTCACTGAAACCCGAAGTGCAGCCTCCACTGACTTCGAAAACCATATAGTTAGATTCGATCCTTCGAGTGCTTGTCAAGCCTCTCTAGGGCATTTTCTATAAACTCCACGCCCACTGTATATCTCAGCACAAAGGGACAAATGAGAAGTTACATTCTAAGTTTTTATACAGTTGAGATTTCATAAGGTAAATGCATGAATTTAGATCTATCTTTTTCACATTCTTAAGTTCATATTTTCAAAAAGATAATATTAAGGGAAAAGGAAAAAGAAAAACATGTTAATTAACTATGTACACAGGCGGTTCTCACCCCACACTTTTGAACGAAGGCGTGCCTTTCAACAAGACTTGGTTCAAAAGTCATGCAAATATATACAAGAGAAGGAAATGACATTAAGGAAAAGAGAAGAACTGAACTCCCTTTTACTTTGTCGTGGAACGCCATAGCTTGAGCTGGATAATCGAGGGAGTTCGGCTGGGGCCTTGAACTCTCAACGCGGGCCCGGTAATTTCTCGGAAGCTGCCTGGCTGATCTGATCTTGCTCCAAAAATCTATTCCTACAAGGGGTCATTCCTTCTATACAAAAAGTGGGTGAGAGCGACTAATGGTAAAAACTAAATGACAGAAAAGAAAATTACTGAAAGTAAGATAGGTGTCGGGTTACCTCCCGACCAGTGCCTTTGTTTAACGTCGTTAGCTCGACGTATGGGGATCACAAGTTGGGATCCCATGGGCGGCTTAAGTCAAATTTTGCCGCGGCTCCTGCATTGATTCTAGCCTTTACCCTTTCTGATTTTTTGCTGGATGATGTGATGTTCCCATGAATGGCATACTGTTTGGCAAAACGGCTTTAGAACTGTTCGAGCTAATGTTCAGGAGGAGTACGAACACATTCTGGAACTTCTGTACAGCGTAGAACAGACGCAGAAGATATTCTCCGGAAGGATCTGGATCCAATATCTTTTCGGTTTTAAATCGGCCAGCGATGCATTCGATCCCCAGATATTCGAATGAATATTTATCCTAAACCGGCGGCTGACTTGGCAAGGAAGGCTTCAAGTAAATATTCCGATTATCTCTTGGAAGATCCTGAAAAGATATCGAGGATCTTTTGTTCCGATCTGAAGTTGGCCAGTAAGTTTTTCGAGCGTCAAATATTTGCATAAAGAGTTCCGATTTGAAAGATACGCATCAGAATATTTGAGAAATATTTGATGGGGTTTATCTTGTGTGAGTTAGGGTTTCGTCTAAGCATATAAATACAATGCAAGGGCAACCCTAATTCTGGTCGCTCCCACTGATAAAATAAACACGAGGAAATCTTTACTGATTGGAGAAGGAGCGACAGCCGATTGAGTTCTCCCTACCAGAAACTCATCGGTGTAAGAGCAGTCTTAGCAAGTGCATCTCAGACTGCCTGGAAGTGATCATACTGTGCACACAACGAAGGAGAACAACTTGCTTTCAAGAGAAAGCGACCGAGCTTCAGGAGAGGTTCGAGAACGTTCAGATAGACGATCTGGATGAAGGGGATCGAGGAGAGTTGCGACGAACCTCGGTTGCAAATCTGAGAGACGGAGTGTTAGTGGTGAGGCCATTACAAGCAAATGTGTTGTGCAAGTGTAAGACCTCCTGTGCCCTAAACTCGTAATAAAGATTTGTTGTCCCTTTTCCGGGTGTGGGAAACCCCCCAGAGTAGGCGTAGCCAAACTGGGTTATCAATCTGTGCGTACTCGTGTTTTTATTGTTCTGCTCGTACCGTGTATTGAACTGTTGTAGAGAGAGTTCAAGGTCAGTCCGAATAGGACCTTGAACACTTGCTTGAACAGGGGATATAATTTCAAATGGTATCAGAGCAAACACTCGACACACTGAGTGGGATCCTGGAACTGTTCAAGATGACTCCAAAGGGAGGTCAATACACAACCAAAGATGACAAAGAACTTTCATGGAGAGCAGAGGTGTCTGAGGAGGTGTCTGAGACTGACAGCACTATTTTGCAACTAAATACGCTGACTCAAGGGTTTGGCAGAATGGTCCGAAAACTCGATAAACGCAGATCTGAGCAAGACATTCCCCAATCTAGCATGCCTCATAACTGGGAGACAGACGCTAAGATCTGCAGAAAGAACATCGTCTGCACCGTTGCCTTCAGCTCTTCAAGTCATATGGAAAAAGATCGCTGGTACTTCGACAACGGATGCTCTACACATATGACAGGTAACTCCAAGTTTCTCACACATATTCGACCTATCACTAAGAGGCAGTTCGTTACATTCGGTGATGGAGGAAAGGGTCAGGTGATCGGCTGTGGGACATTGAAGGTTCCGGATCTTCCTGTACTCTATGACATCCTTCTTGTTGAAGGACTAAAGGTGAATCTCATCAGTATCAGCCAACTTTGTGATGGAGGATTTCACGTTCAATTCACTCATGACTCTTGTCATGTTCTGAAAAAGGAAGGAGGGACGCTGATGAAAGGATGTAGAGCAGACAACGACTGTTATCTTATATGTTCTGCCAGAACAGCTACGTGCATGTCTACTCAAGCAGATGAGATGTCACTCTGGCACAGGAGACTGGGTCATCTGAATCTCAAAACTCTGAAGAAGCTCAGCTCGTCCGGTCTCATCTGAGGAATGCCCAATGTTAAAGGTGACATAGATGTCCTATGTGGAGAATGTCAGATCGGTAAACAGACTAAAGCATCGCATTCGAACACCACCCAGATCAGTACCAGCAGACCGCTTGAACTGATTCATATGGATCTTATGGGGCCGATGCAGGTTGAGAGCTACGGTGGCAACAAGTATGTCCTAGTATGCGTGGACGATTTCACCAGGTTTTCATGGACCCGATTCGTTCGAGACAAGTCTGCTGCTGCACCTCAATTCATTGAACTTGCAACCCTTCTCCAGAGAGAGAGAAGCCAGCGGAGAGCACCTGGTGAGTATCAGGAGTAACAACGACACTGAGTTCAAGAATGCCACTATGACCTCGTACTATACCAAACACGGGATTGCCCATCAGTTTTCTTCTGCAATCACTCCTCAGCAAAATGGCGTTATTGAAAGGAAAAATCGTACAATTCAGGAAATGGCTCGCGTAATGATCCATGCCAAGAAGATTCCCTTGAAGTTCTGGTCAGAAGTAATGAACACGGCGTGCCACATTATAAACCGGGTAACAATACGCACAGGTACGGAGATGACCTGCTATGAACTCTGGAAAGGGAAGAAGCCCACAGTCAAGTACTTTCACATCTTTGGGAGTGAGTGCTACATTTTGAATGACCGCGAGTACCGACAGAAGCTTGATCCTAAAAGTGATGAGGGATTCTTCCTAGGATACTCCTCGAACAGTCGAGCATACAGGGTGTTTAACAAACGCACAGGAACAGTTATGGAGTCTATCAATGTCAAGATCAAGGATGACGTTGTTGATCTTACCGCCCCAGACGATGCTGACGATGCAGCCGGAACAGCATCTGGTAATGTTCCACCTTCTCATTCTACTAAGACTGACTTGACTGGGGATGTCACAACAACCATTGAACCAGTTGAAACAGCACCTGAAACTGTGACACTGCCCATTCAGACTGTGACTGACTCGACGGAAGGTGCGCGACTTCCTGATAATGTCATTGGGAACTCTTCCTCTGATGAGGGTGAAGAGGTTAGTACTCAAGAGGATCGTGCTGCACTACAACCCTCTCGTCAAATCTCCAGAGATCACCCAATCTCTGAGATCATTGGTGCACCTAGTGATGGAATTCAAACTCGTGGAAAAAGGATCAATTACAGAGGACTCGCTGCCTACTCATGCTTTCTGTCTTCAATTGAACCAAAGAACGTAAAGGAAGCACTCGTTGATGAGTACTGGGTTCTCGCCATGCAGGAAGAACTGGAGGAATTTGCCCGCAATGACGTATGGGACTTAGTTCCAAAACCTGATGGTGTTAACGTCATCGGCACTAAATGGATTTTTAAGAACAAATCAGATACATCAGGAAATATCACCAGAAATAAAGCTCGACTTGTGGCTCAGGGATATTCCCAGATAGAGGGGATCGATTTTGATGAAACCTTCGCCCCTGTCGCACGGCTTGAAGCCATTCGCCTGCTACTTGCTCTAGCATGTCACCTGAAGTTTCGTTTGTTTCAGATGGATGTCAAAAGTGCGTTCCTAAATGGACTTCTACATGAAGAAGTTTTTGTGTCTCAGCCAAAAGGATTTGAGGATCCGCATCACCCTGCTCATGTGTATCGCCTGAAGAAGGCCCTGTACGGACTCAAGCAGGCGCCCAGAGCCTGGTATGAGCGACTCACTATGTTTCTCATCAATCATGGATATGTGCGAGGGGGAGTGGATAAGACTTTGTTCGTCAAACACACAAGGTCAGATTTTATTATCGCACAAATCTATGTTGATGATATTGTGTTTGGATCAAACACCCAGATGATGGTAGATCAGTTCGTGGAACAGATGCAGAAAGAGTTCAAGATGAGCATGGTAGGAGAGATGAGCTACTTTCTGGGATTGCAGGTGACACAGAAAAAGGATGGGATATTCATTTCACAAAGTAAGTATGCCAAGACCCTGATAACGAAATTTGATCTAGCGAAGGCAAGTCACAAACGAACACCTGCTGCAACTCATTTAAAGATCACTAAAGACGATGCTGGAGTCAATGTTGATCAGACTCTATATAGAAGCATGATTGGAAGTCTCCTGTACTTAACCGCCAGTAGACTGGATATATCTTATGCAGTCGGAGTCTGTGCAAGGTACCAGTCAGAACCAAAGGAAAGTCACCTTCTGCAAGTTAAAAGAATTATAAAGTATGTATGCGGAACTGTTGAATTCGGGATCTGGTACACCAAAGACACCAATCCACACCTGGTTGGTTTCTGTGACGCTGATTGGGCAGGGAACGCTGAAGATCGGAAGAGCACGTCTGGAGGATGTTTCTTCTTGGGAAACAATTTGGTTTCATGGTTTAGCAAAAAACAAAATAGCATCTCGCTCTCTACGGCCGAAGCAGAATACATCGCAGCAGGAAGCTGCTGCACTCAGCTCCTATGGATGAAACAGATGCTATCTGAATACGGAGTTGAGCAGAAAGAGATGACACTGTACTGTGACAATATGAGCGCGATCAGTATTTCCAAAAACCCGGTTCAACATTCCAGGACGAAGCACATTGACATCAGGCATCACTTCATCAGAGAACTGGTTGAACAGAAGGTTGTCACTCTGCAGCATGTCACAACGGACAAGTAATTAGCTGACATCTTCACCAAACCGCTTGATGCTGCTCAGTTCGAAACATTCAGATCCTCCTTGGGTCTGTGTGTTGTCAAGGACTAAGTGTTCCAGCCAGTGGTCAGTCAGATGCGAAACTCCAGATAAGCAATTGGACTGATCACTCATACAAGGAGCTGGAACAATTAGTATGTGTTTTTGATATATATCCTGTCTTACTTCAAAAAAAAACTGCTGGGATGATAATCAATGGAAGAACGTGTCTCGGAAATAGGAAGTGTCCTGTTTGCTCTGGATTGCGGAAGGCGGATAGTATCCAGGTAAAGCCAGTTGGGCTAAGATTGGGGTCCTGACGAGCAGCGAACGGGTACTATGAGTATTAAATCAGGCTCAGACAAGAAAGATGATGGGACGGAAGATCTATACAAAGACACTGATTAATGTCATTAAGGACCTGCAACAGGAGGATGCTTTTGTCCGTGCCTTGTCAAGAATTGAACTGTCCCAGATCGTAGCAGTTGAAGAGGGATCTGTTGGGATTGTTGGTGGTATGTCAGTTGTCACACCAGATGCTGTTCAAGAGAGTTTCCATGAAGACTGTTTAAAGGATACGCTTAGATCCTTCTATTTTTGAGTTAAAAGTTGCCTTCCTCGTTGACTCCCTATTAGAAGCCAATCAAGCGTTAATCAGGACTCCGTGTCTTTAGCTGAACTCATAAAGACAAGAGGAGGAAAAAGGAGTTCATTGCAAGAGCTGTCAAGAAGAATGCTGAAGGCGTTCTCTGGAGAGCAAGTCTGCAGGGGGAGTCGTCCTCGACATGAAAAACAATCATAGGATCCCTCCTACTCCTGTTGAAGATCCCTCAGCCGTCTCTATTCAGAAAGGTGTTTAGATTGCTCTCAAGGATACTACACGAAAGTGCATGACTAAGTGGAAGATATAGGTGCGTTGACCACACGAATTGGAACTGTTCCAAAAAGGAGTTTAGACTGAAGGAGCAGAACATCAGTTGATCGAAGAGATAATCAGGCCTTGGTTGAGGGGGAGGAGATAAGATTCCTCTTTTCGAGAGGACCAGATTGGAGGATTTGACCCTTGCCAGTTTGTGGCAAAAGGGGGGAGAAGTTTGGATGACTCTAGCTAGTTTGTCCAAAGCCTAGTCAGATCGCAGATTCGGTTTTGCCAAAAATGCCAAGGGGGAGATTGATGTTCCCATGAATGGCATACTGTTTGGCAAAACGGCTTTAGAACTGTTCGAGCTAATGTTCAGGAGTAGTACGAACACATTCTGGAACTTCTGTACAGCGTAGAACAGACGCAAAAGATATTCTCCGGAAGGATCTGGATCCAATATCTTTTCGGTTTTAAATCGGCCAGCGATGCATTCGATCCCCAGATATTCGAATGAATATTTATCCTAAACCGGCGGCTGACTTGGCAAGGAAGGCTTCAAGTAAATATTCCGATTATCTCTTGGAAGATCCTGAAAAGATATCGAGGATCTTTTGTTCCGATCTGAAGTTGGCCAGCAAGTTTTTCGAGCGTCAAATATTTGCATAAAGAGTTCCGATTTGAAAGATACGCATCAGAATATTTGAGAAATATTTGATGGGGTTTATCTTGTGTGAGTTAGGGTTTCGTCCAAGCATATAAATACAATGCAAGGGCAACCCTAATTCTGGTCGCTCCCACTGATAAAATAAACACGAGGAAATCTTTATTGATTGGAGAAGGAGCGACAGCCGATTGAGTTCTCCCTACCAGAAACTCATCGGTGTAAGAGCAGTCTTAGCAAGTGCATCTCAGACTGCCTGGAAGTGATCATACTGTGCACACAACGAAGGAGAACAACTTGCTTTCAAGAGAAAGCGACCGAGCTTCAGGAGAGGTTTGAGAACGTTCAGATAGACGATCTGGACAAAGGGGATCGAGGAGAGTTGCGACGAACCTTGGTTGCAAATCTGAGATACGGAGTGTTAGTGGTGAGGCCATTACAAGCAAAGGTGTTGTGTAAGTGTAAGACCTCCTGTGCCCTAAACTCGTAATAAAGATTTGTTGTCCCTTTTCCGGGTGTGGGAAACCCCCCAGAGTAGGCGTAGCCGAACTGGGTTATCAATCTGTGCGTACTCGTGTTTTTATTGTTCTGCTCGTACCGTGTATTGAACTGTTGTAGAGAGAGTTCAAGGTCAGTCCGAACAGGACCTTGAACACTTTCTTGAACAGGGGATAGAATTTCATGATGTGCTTGGGTCAGGACTTCCTTGTTTCGGTGGTTTTTCTTTCCATTGTTTCTGAGAAGGCGAGGGACTTTTGACCATAGCAGCTGGTCTTGTCACTCTCTCGGTCTCTCTTGGCAGGTCAAAAATCTGTGTACTGTGATCCGAGATAGGCACAATGTCTGGCGGTTTCCTTGTCCTTGGGCGGCCATCATAATTATTGATGTAGAAATCTGAAATTTTGCCGCCAAATGCAAGTGATAATAAGCCCTTTCCCATGTCGATCCATGCCTTGGTGGCGTAGAGAAAAGGCCATCCCAATATAAGTGTTGGAGGGTCGTCTTCGCTGGTCTCTCCCGTTTGTATTACATAAAAGTCTGCAGCAACGACGAGCTCTCCTACATGGAGTATTAGATCTTCAAGTAATCCAACCGGACGGATACACGACTTGTCTCCCAACTCGATGTTTGACCTTGGTGGTTTCAATGGACCAAGTCCTAATAGGTAATATAAGGAGTAAGGCATGGCATTGGCGGCAGCCCCAAGATCGATTAAGCACTTGTGACTTTGGGTTTCTCCAATACCACAGGTGACCGTGAAGGCCCCCGGGTCCTTATTTTTTTCCGGTTGTGACTCAGGATCTGAAGTGAGGGATCTTTTCATTATCGGGCCATTCTGCCCATCCTTTTGCTCTGGATTTGTATGATCTGGCCCTTTTAACTCCTGATCCTCTAAGTAAATACTTTGCTCCGACGCATAGATGTCAGTTGGGGAATCCCATCTGAGATCATCAGAGTCTAAATTGTCATTGTCGTCCCAGCCAGATGCTGGTATGTCAAAGGGTGTGATTGGTGGTGCTGTCATGCTAACGGTGAATGCATAACGTCCATTGTCAGCATGCGTGACCCATGTTCTGCTATCATTGGGTCGGTCTTCCTCTTGATTCCAATCGGGATGGTGCCTACGGTTGAAGTGTTTGTTCGCAGGTTTGTAAGTTGTGGATAGTGCTGCTTCTTCCAGTGTTGCCTTCATGTTTGACCTCCTTATCATGCTAATATTTGCCTTTGGGTTTTGGATGGTTTGTGAAGGTAGTCGGCCAGGCTCATTAGTAAGGGTGGACATTGAGGTAGCGAGCTGGGACATTTGTTTCTTTAAGTCAGCTATTGCTCCATCATTTTTCGCCTAGTTTTGCTGAACAGTAACACTTAATTGATTCACGGTGCCTGATATGTGATTAATATTCCCCTGGAGTTCCTTCATCATGTCCTCAAGCCATTTGTTCGGTCTTTGCTGATTACTCGGGCCCGCCTGATATTGGTTTGATCCCTTCTGCTGATACTGACCCGTAGGTGGGGTGATCTGATTGTACTGTCGGTGTGGAGGTTGGTAGAACGACTGAGCTAGTTGAGGGGCAGCTTGTTGTGTTTCCTTATGAGGATAGCTGTTGTTTTGCCAGCTCGGGTTGGTTACTTGGCCATACTGTCGGCTTGGTCCGGCTCTGTCATTGCTGTTGTTATTGTACCCTTGGTATCCTCCTACCGCATTTATTTCTGCCGGGTCCTCTACTAGTACCGTCGGGCATGCGTCAGTCTTAGGGTCCGTAGAACCACAAAACTCGCAAGGTCTCACTTGAACTGGCGCCCTTCGCAGGATCTGAATCATCATCTCCTTCATTTGTTTCATCTCCTCGGGCATAAAGTTAACTGACGTCTCGACTCGTGCTACGTTCTTTTCTCTGGAGAACTCATCTTGCCGAGTGGTCTCCTCTGTAAACCGAGCATTTTCAGCAACGTCAGAGATGAGTCGCCTTATGCCGCTCAATGATAGTCTCATCACGGATCCTCCAGCTGAAGCATTAAGGAGCTTTTTGTCTAAGGGAGTCAATCCATTAATCAGGTATTCGATGATGAGCTTCTCGGGTAGTCCAAGAGTGCAGCAGCTTCGCTCCAGGTGGTTGAATTTCTCCAGGTAGTCATACATGGTTTCATTAGGTCCTTGCCTTATGTCCTGCAGTTGTCTTCTTACTTGCATTGCTCTTCCTGCTGGGTAGTATTTGTCCAGGAATTTCCTTTGCATCTGAACCCATGTTCTGATGCTTCCCGAAGGCAATGAAAGGAACCAGTCGTTTGCCGAGTCAATGAGGGAAAAATAGAACGCTTTCAACTTGAAGTCGTCTATATTCACTCGATTGGGCTTTAGATTTTGGCAAATGCCATGTAAGCGTTGGAGATGGGTTGTCGCAGATTCTCCATGAGCTCCTGAGAACTTGGGTAAGCTGTGGGCTACTGACGCGTTGATGGTAATGTACTCCAGTTTAGGGCCCTCGTGAATGCACCACGGCTGCGTTTCGAAATCAGGGGCATTCAATTCTCCCATAGTAGGTTCACGGTAGTTGTTATTCCCATAGTAGTCGTCGAAGACAGGTTCTTGCCTTGGCACTTGTCGAGGTTGAAGGCGTGGGGGACGTAAAGGGGGTTGCACCGGACCAGCTTCATTTCGGTCCTCGGGTGGTTCTTGGTTTCTTCGGATGGCCTCCCTATCACGAGCTCTTCGGTTTCGGATGAGTTGTTCCGGATCGTCGACAAATGGAAGCGGCGCTTCATTGGTTCGATCGTATAAGTTTATCTCATCGTCCTCTTGGTAGTCATGGTGGCTTCCTTCGCGAGACATGGTTGCGTTGGAGCGAGTACCGATTCAAAGAACTTTATCCGATTGATTAACTAATTCCCCGACAACGGCGCCAGTTTTGACGGAGCCCACCGCACTATCGTTAAGGTGCGATGTTCTCTGTGCAAAAATAAATTTAAATCTCCGATACTCGCAACTTAACTATTTTTGGTAGTCAGTGGTAAGTACGGGTCGAACCCAAGGGAATTAGTGGATTAATTGTTCTTTCGAATGGGGGGATTAAATAAAACAGTTGGGGGGTTGGTTTTGGTTTTAGTACTGAAAAGTAAAGTAACAGTTGATATTACAATTAAAGGAAAGTATTCGGTTTTAGGGGCCTTGTATCATAGTCTGTTTATCATTGACCTCTAATGATCATACTAAGTGTTCAAAAGTGTATCAAGGCCATTTCAAGCACTCGACTTGCCACACTGTCTAGCCCATTTCAAGGTCTTAGAGCACTTTGTTCTATTTAGACTAGCACCCCATTTCAAGGTATACTAGCCTATGTGCATCCATTTGATCAATCATTTCCGATCAATCCAAATGGTGTTTTAAAGAGGTCGAACTCCTCAGATAAGCTTTGCCATTTCAAGCATCCACTTACCTGAGTATGTTCAGGAACCCCACGGAAGAGTTTTGCCATTTCAAGCATCCACTCAACCTTGGAAGTTCTAACCTAATATGTGGCACATAGAACAAGTTTTGAACACATAGAGGCACTAAGAGTAGGGTCTAAAACATTGTATGGTACAAGTACACCCCTTCAACCGAATGAAGGGTTTAGCTACGAATATCCATAGAGGTGGATACCATAGCTAAGTACTTGGAAAAGTAAAGGTTTTGAAAGACAGAAAGTAAAGTTTTCGAAAGTAAAGACAGGAAAGTAAACTTGTTGAATTGAAAACACAGTAAAGTAAAGAAGAGAGTACTTACAAAAACCGTTAAGAGTGCTAAAGATCAAGCTTCGATTCCAAAGTAAAGTGCTTACATGATTGTGCCCACAAAGCTAGAGAGATAAGTAACTTGTGATATGAGATGATTGTTGTGGGATGTTGGAATGTGTTTGTGATGATTTTACAAAGGGAAGGAGGATGTCTATTTATAGGCTAAGGGAGGCAAGGAGTTGAAGACACATGGCTCAAGATGGATGGAAGGGAGGAAAGCCGCCGGGGGGGGGGGGAGGTGGCAAGCTCAAAGCCGCCGGGCCACATGTCTCCTCCATGGCCAAAGCCGCCGGCCATGTGAGGGGAAGAGAGGAGTAGCCGCCCCCCATGAGGTGGATGGGAGTGGTTGAGTGTGTTTTGTGATCTTTTCCAAAAGCCATCGGCTCCCTTTCAGCTCCGGACTGACTCTGGTTGCTCTTCGGTTGGACTTGTTTTGAGTGATTCCACGTCAGGTTCTTGAAAGTCGGAATTTGGTCGTGACCAGGAATGACTCGTAATTCATTTTCAGCTTTAAAACTCCTCCTTAGCCTATATTCTCTCTAGACTTCAAAATACCCTGTGGATACATATCGGAACTAACAAGCAAAAGTTAAATAGACAAAGAGTCTAATTTGGTGGGTTTAACTATGTTTATGATTCATACAATTATGGTCCATCAGTACTGTCACAAGAAGGGCCACATCAAGCCAAGGTGTCACGAGTTCATGGCTATGCGCAGAAAGTTGCAGCAGAAAAATACTCCAAGGATGACACGAGAATGGAGAGCGAGAACGTGGGCCGAGAAACTCTTATGGAGGAAACCCGATCATCAAAAACCTGTCATTTGCTGACCCGTGGTCGAACAGTTACTGAGACACCAAAGTCCAACAGACTCACAGTATGTGTCACTGTCCTAGGATATGTTCGAGGGGGAGTTCACGAGATTCCAGATTGCTCAGGTTGCTCGATTGGATCCCTTGCCAGTTTGTGGCAAAAAGGGGGGGGGGGGGTATGTTGAGGTAACTGTTCTAGTTCCTCAAGTTGTGTCTAAAGCGTAGATTTGGTTTTGCAAAAATGCCAAGGGGGAGATTGATGTTCCCATGAATGGCATGGCTTTGGCAAAACGGCTTTAGACAGTTCGAGCAGAGTTCAAGGAGAGTTCAACCGACTACTGGAACTCACATACATAACTGTTCTGGTTCCTCAAGTTGTGTCTAAAGCGTAGATTTGGTTTTGCCAAAATGCCAAGGGGGAGATTGATGTTCCCATGAATGGCATGGCTTTGGCAAAACAACTTTAGACAGTTCGAGCAGAGTTCAAGGAGAGTTCAACCGACTACTGGAACTCACATACATCAGATTTGAAGATAAGACGTTTCCTAATATGGACGATTAAAGATCTGATCTGATTGGAGTCGGCTCAACAATAAATTAGAGGATCAAATATTCAAATGAATATCCTCTCATCAATTAGGAGTCGATTAAGAAGATTCGAAATTACTTGGTGAGAAAGAAAGATCGAGATCTTCTTGAAGATTGGAATGAAGATCTGAATATCCAGAAGATATCGACGAGATTATCTGATTGGGATCAATCGACAAGTCATCGTGAGAGAACAAATTTTTAGATAAATATTCTCACATCAGTTAGAACCAGATTCGGAATGACTTGGCGAGAAAGAAAGATCAAGATCTTCATAAAAATTAGAGGAAATATATCTAGCAAATATTTCGGAATATTTCCTAAATATTTGACAGATTTCCTAGGGCTGATTCGCATCCGCCAAAGCATATAAATTGAAGGCTAGGGCGTCAACATCAGCATCGCTTCCTGAGAGAAAAGAAAACATGAGAGCATTTGTGAGATTGGAGGAGGAGCGACGGTCGGCTGATTATTCCACACCGGAATATCAACGGTGAAGAAGCAGTCTGTTCAGTGTGCTGTACAGACTGTTCTTGAAGGACAACAAAGCGCACTGACAGATGCTTGTCTTCACAGCAAATGTGCAAATAAATTTATAGTCCGCTACTCGCGACTACACTACTGGGTAGCAAGTGGTAAGTAGGGGTCGAACCCAAAGGAGTCAGTGTGGATTAGTTGTTTTTACGGGATTGTCACGAAAGTAAATACAGTTGGGGGTTGGGTTTGAGTGTTTTGGGAACTGAAAGTAAATTACGACACATGATAATGGACTGTGAGGAAAGTATTCGGTTTTAGGGGCCTTGTATTATAATTGTTTATCATCGACCGCTAATGATCATACCAAGTGTTCAACGATGAATTGAGACTATTTCTTGCGCAAGACATGATGATGCTCAATGTTCAAAGATGAATCGAGGCTATTCCTAGCACAAGACTTGCAACATCATTTAAAACACTTGTTCTAAGCAAAACTAATTCCTCCTTTCGAAGTATCTTAGCCGTAAGTGCGTCCATTTAATCCCTTTGGCCCAGTTTTTAAATGGTTTTTAGAATAGTCGACCTCTTCAGATAAGTTTATCCATTTGGTCCCTTTGGTTTAGTTTCCAAATGGTCCACTTACCCGAGTGTGATCACGAATATCTAAGGAAGAGTTTACGAATTTGGACCCCTATGGTCACATTTCCAAATGGTTTACTTGACCTTAGACATTCTAACTTTTATATATGGCACATAGAACAAGTATCGAACATAAAGGTATACTAAGAGTAAAGTCTAAAACATTTATAATACAAGTACACACCCTTAAACCGAATAATTAATTTAGCTACTAATCATGGCAATGGTTATCATAACTATGAACTTGGAAATAAACAATAGTTTAGCAAGACAATTAAATAAATAAAAGAAGACTTACAAAACCGTTGAAGCGCCAAGGATCAAGCTTTGATTCCCAAAGTAATATTACATGATTAATATTACATGATTAGTGCCCAAAATTCTAGAGAGATAAGTGAATTGTTGTGGTGGTGATGATACAAATGAGGAGGAGAAGCCTCATATTTATAGCCAAGGAGGAGGAGGATGGGTGGTGGAGATGGTGGCATGTGGAGGAGCATCCAAGGGTGGAGGAGGAAGAGTGCAAGGCAAGCTTTGGGAGGAGGAGTGGAGGAGAAGCCTCCACTTGTCATCTTCTCCATGGAGGAGGAGGAGGAGCCGCCGGTCATGGTGGCCAAAAGCCGCCGGTGGTGGGTGGTGGAAAGGGGAGGAGCTCCTCCCTTGGCAACCTTCTCATTAAGTGGCCGGTCACTTTGCCCATATGTGAGTTTTGTACAGTTTTGTGCAATCTTTTCACAAAACTGTCAATGTGATTCTTCCCCGGACTGTCTTGACTCCACTCCTGATTCTTCTGATTAATTTGTTATGGTCAATTCAACGTCAGGATCCTTGATATTTCTTCAGTCGGCATATGATCTTGACCTTGGATTGACTCTTGTTATCTTTTCAGCATAAAATCCTCTCCTTAGCGTGTTTTCACTCCAGTCTCTAAAATGCCCTGTGGAAATATATCGGGACTAACACATAGAAGTTAGATAGACAAACAGTCTAATTAAGGGGGTTTTACTGTGTTTCTGACTCGTATAACTTTGGTCCATCAGATTACCCCCCACTTTTAGTTGTTCGTCCCGAACAATGCTATTAAAGGGCGTGCACATAATCCATGTAAAAACTTTGAATATGAAAGTGAGACTATGAACTAGATTTATCCTAACTCATGCATTACTACTTATTACCAAATTAAACTGTGTAAATAAATAGAAGAAACTTGATACGTGTACCTTCGTGCTGAGATGCAAATTATATTGGATGTTTCGGGAGATAGCCCTTTTTTGGCTCCTGGACTGCAATCTTAGGATCGTCTCGTACTATATGGTTTTCTTGTAGCTTTCTCTAGCACGTGATTCGGTTCGGGTTTCACTGGTTTGAGTACTTTGATTTTCTTTTGGCGAGGGACTGCTTTTTGTAGTGGCTTTTGGCCTTTGATTTGACGCTTTGAGTACTTCACTTTTGTTCGGTTAAAACCTTCACAATTTTGGGCCTTAGGCCTCTTGATTTGCTTCTTCGAGCTTTTCGCCTTTTTGTGGTTTTGCAAGTCCATTTTCTCAAGCCTTTTTTGGGAGGTCCAATCATCGCCCGCAAGCCTATGGAAATACCTCCCCGCTCCTCTCTTTTTTTCCGTTTTCGCGTTGGTCAAGGTGAGGGTCGCTCAACTATTTTCTCGGCTACTTTGACTGTCATTTTCGCGCGGGTCAAGATGAGGGTCGCTCATCTATTTTCTCGGCTACTTTGACCGGAGATAGGATGGTCTGATTCCCGTCCTCGCCTTTTGCATTGCATGGCGGAGATGACTTCAATCTTCACTGAAACCCGAAGTGCAGCCTCCACTGACTTCGAAAACCATATAGTTTGATCTGATCCTTTGATTGCTTGCCAAGCCTCTCTAGGGCATTTCTATCAACTCCACATCCCTAGTTATCTCAGCACAAAGGGACAAATGAGAAGTTACATTCTAAGTTTTTAAACAGTTGAATTTTCACAAGGTTAATGCATGAATTTTGGTCTATCTTTTTCACATTCCTAAGTTCATATTTTCAAAAAGATATTATTTATTAACTAATATATACAGGTGGTTCTCACCCCACACTTCTGAATGAAGTCGTGCCTTTCAGCAAGACTGAGTTCAAAAGCCATGCAAGCAGATGTTATACGAGAAGGAAATGTTATTAAGGAAAAGGAAAGACAGAACTCCCTTTAAGGTGTCGAGTGAACGACATGGCTCGAGGCTGGATAATCGAGGGAGTTCGGCTGGGGCCTTGAACTCTGAGCGTAGCCCTATCTGGCCTAATGTTGCACCCAAGTCCGATTCTTGAATAGTCATTTCTTCTATGCACCAAGTGGGTGAGAGCAACTTATTGAAAAAACTAAATGACAGAAAATAAAATGACAGAAAGTAAGATAGTGTCGGGTTACCTCCCGACCAGTGTACTTGTTTAACGTCGTTGGCTCGACAGTACCTCAATCATGGATCATAAGGTTGGATCCCAAGGGTGAGTGAGGTCAAACTTTTTCTCGGCAGCCCTTTTGCTCCGAGAGGGTGAGGTTTCCTTGACCATAGCTGCTGGTCCAATGCGTCGTGCTTGCTTGTTACTTCTTACGGGTTTCCATTCTTTCGGCCCATGTCTTTGTCGCCTCTTCATGTTGGAATAGTTGGCACTTTCGCGAGTTTGGAAGTTGGGTTTTGTGCCTTCAAACATCGGCGACCACAGGCATGTTCCCATGTGAGGCCTCTTCTTGGTGGTAGCTACGAATGGTTGTCTTGGAATGATTGAGTTCCCGGGTGGTTTTTCTTGGCTTATGACGAGAGAGATTTCCTTTGTCGGCTTTTTTGGCTCATGCTCTGCCTCCAACTCC
The DNA here is from genome assembly GCA_033675215.1 of Rhodiola kirilowii. NCBI lineage: Eukaryota > Viridiplantae > Streptophyta > Magnoliopsida > Saxifragales > Crassulaceae > Rhodiola > Rhodiola kirilowii. The sequence goes on from CM066193.1 coordinate 46,391,555, forward strand.
CCTTGTACCACATCATCATTGATTATATAATCTTCGGTGGTTATGATCGGCATGAAACGCGAAGGGTTAAGTTGAGGCACTTCGACCATGAGGACTAGGTCTGTTTCAGGTGCTCCGACAGTGAGGACTAGGTCTTTCTCGGACAGTTCGGCAATGAGGTCCGGGACTTCCTCGGGTGCTTCGAGCGCAAGTACCGGGCCTGGCTTGATTTCTTCGGCCGCTTCAGTAGTGAGGTTCGGGACTTCTGTAGGCTCGGCAGTTAGGACAGTGATTTCCTCGGATGGATTGGTGATAAGGACCGGGTCTGATTGGGGCAGTTCTTCTTCGGTCATTTGCGAGTCCTCATCCTCAGTCGGCTCCTCGGATTCAGCCGTGAATTGGTGCATCAATGCACTCAATTGCTGCATGTCTATGGCCAATTGCTGGGTGCTAGCTGCCAGCTCCTTTTCTGCCGCCCATAGTTCAGTTTTGGCCCTGATTTGTTGCATCGTGTTGTCCAACTGCTGGATGCTAGATGCCAGCTCCATTATACCATCCTCGATTGGCTCGGCCTGATCTTGGCTTGGTCTTGACCTCGCGGCCAAATCGTTTATTAATTTCCAAAGATCATCCTCGGTTAAGTCCCACATTGATCCTCCTGCTGCATTATTTAGCTGGTCCCACTCATGTGGCAACATTCCACAGAGAAACTTTGTTTGAAGATCGAAGTTGGTGAATCCATGGTGCGGGCAGCTCATCACAATGGAATCGAAGTACCATAAGTACTCATCCAATGTTTCGTCCCGGGATTGCGTTATTTTGTTGATCTTCTCGCGGATTTCAAGTTTGAAGGGTGGTGGGGAAAACTCCGTATTGTTCCAAGGTTCCATTCCGTAGTAGTATGACTTGGTGAATTGCATGATAAACGAAAAAAGAAAAAAGAAAATAGAACAACTATTCCTATGCACAACTCCCCGGCAACGGCGCCAATTTGACAGATGCTTGTCGTCACGGCAAATGTGCAAATAAATTTATAGTCCGCTACTCGCGACTACACTACTGGGTAGCAAGTGGTAAGTAGGGGTCGAACCCAAAGGAGTCAGTGTGGATTAGTTGTTTTTACGGGATTGTCACGAAAGTAAATACAGTTGGGGGTTGGGTTTGAGTGTTTTGGGAGTGAAAGTAAATTACGACACTTGATAATGGACTGTGAGGAAAGTATTCGGTTTTAGGGGCCTTGTATTATAATTGTTTATCATCGACCGCTAATGATCATACCAAGTGTTCAACGATGAATTGAGACTATTTCTAGCGCAAGACATGATCATGCTCAATGTTCAAAGATGAATCGAGGCTATTCCTAGCACAAGACTTGCAACATCATTTAAAACACTTGTTCTAAGCAAAACTAATTCCTCCTTTCGAAGTATCTTAGCCGTAAGTGCGTCCATTTAATCCCTTTGGCCCAGTTTTTAAATGGTTTTTATAATAGTCGACCTCTTCAGATAAGTTTATCCATTTGGTCCCTTTGGTCCAGTTTCCAAATGGTCCACTTACCCGAGTGTGATCACGAATATCTAAGGAAGAGTTTACGAATTTGGACCCCTATGGTCACATTTCCAAATGGTTTACTTGACCTTAGACATTCTAACTTTTATATATGGCACATAGAACAAGTATCGAACATAAAGGTATACTAAGAGTAAAGTCTAAAACATTTATAATACAAGTACACACCCTTAAACCGAATAATTAATTTAGCTACTAATCATGGCAATGGTTATCATAACTATGAACTTGGAAATAAACAATAGTTTAGCAAGACAATTAAATAAATAAAAGAAGACTTACAAAACCGTTGAAGCGCCAAGGATCAAGCTTTGATTCCCAAAGTAATATTACATGATTAATATTACATGATTAATATTACATGATTAGTGCCCAAAATTCTAGAGAGATAAGTGAATTGTTGTGGTGGTGATGATACAAATGAGGAGGAGAAGCCTCATATTTATAGCCAAGGAGGAGGAGGATGGGTGGTGGAGATGGTGGCATGTGGAGGAGCATCCAAGGGTGGAGGAGGAAGAGTGAAAGGCAAGCTTTGGGAGGAGGAGTGGAGGAGAAGCCTCCACTTGTCATCTTCTCCATGGAGGAGGAGGAGGAGCCGCCGGTCATGGTGGCCAAAAGCCGCCGGTGGTGGGTGGTGGAAAGGGGAGGAGCTCCTCCCTTGGCAACCTTCTCATTAAGTGACCGGTCACTTTGCCCATATGTGAGTTTTGTACAGTTTTGTGCAGTCTTTTCACAAAACTGTCAATGTGATTCTTCCCCGGACTGTCTTGACTCCACTCCTGATTCTTCTGATTAATTTGTTATGGTCAATTCAACGTCATGATCCTTGATATTTCTTCAGTCGGCATATGATCTTGACCTTGGATTGACTCTTGTTATCTTTTCAGCATAAAATCCTCTCCTTAGCGTGTTTTCACTTCAGTCTCTAAAATGCCCTGTGGAAATATATCGGGACTAACACATAGAAGTTAGATAGACAAACAGTCTAATTAAGGGGGTTTTACTATGTTTCTGACTCGTATAACTTTGGTCCATCACGCACACACACACGGTGATCAAGACACGTCTTCGGAAGAAGGCGACTGGGCTTCTAGGAGGTCCAAGACAAGGTCGAGAGGAAAGTCTCGTCCTACCCATAGGGGATCGACGTGAGCAGTGGTGAACCAAGATTGCAAATCCGAGAGACGGAGTCCAAGTGGTGAGGCCATTACAAACAAGGTGTTGTGTAAGAGTAAGACCTCTTGTAACCCTAAACTCGTAATAAGATTTGTGACCCTTTAGGGTGTGGGAAGCCCCCCAGAGTAGGCGATGCCGAACTGGGTATCATATCGTGTGTGCTCCTATTTTGTTTTATTTACGTACTGTCTGCTAAGGTGTTCCAGTCTCTATTTGAACTAAACCTGAAACTGTCCAACAAGTGTTCGAGACGCAGTTCGAACACCGAATGGAACTTGTCTTGACTAAGATAAGTAGATTTCATATTGCCATTTCATTTCTTCCACTCGGCCAAACTTAGCCAGTCGGCTGACATTTGACCCGACCGGCTCGCTATGGCCCATTGAACTCCATTTGACTCGGTCGATTTCAGCCGGTCAGCTGGCACTTGACCCGACCGGCTAATAATAGATTATCTAAACCCTTCTCATTGCTCTTTGAAATCATTTCAAACAAACATCCAAAAATCACAACCGACCCCGACATCTCGCACTCCTCTAGCCTCATCCGTCCAACAAGCCGGCCGACTGCATCCTCATCCGTCCGACCACCTCGTTCTGGCCCAGCCTCCAGCCGTTTCCAACCAAGCCACCTCCCGCACCCGTGTTCGCATCCCGACTCGCCTCCTGATCTCCTCCATCTGGCATCAAATCCTTTCGTCCGGCCACCCAAACCACTCCATATCCATCCTATTGCAAACCCCAAGCATCAATTTCACCCACCGAGCCTGAATCAAACAACCCCCATTTCTACCCTAAATCGCCCCTCAGCCGACCGGCTGAATCAAGCCCTCAGCCAGCCACCCGGCTCAATTATGTGCTGCCAAAATCTCAGTGCAATCCTTTCCATTCCAATCATACCTCAAGCTGGTTCATCCTCCAAATCCAAGGCAAAAGTCAAGGGAATTGCCCAAGAGCCATCGTGGGACATTCGGATCGAAGAACCTCACGATAGAGATGAGGATGCCATGGCTCTCGTCATTTGCAAAAGGAAGCCATTGAGGGCCTCGCTGAGAGATTCCAGCAAGAGCGAGGGAATGGAATCCCCCCACCTTCACCTCCACCACATAAGAAGAGCAAGTCTTCGAAGGGTACTTCCTCCACTACCAAAAAGCCAAAGAAGAAGGCCCCGGCTCCTCCTACTCATCGAGTTCCATCACCTCATATACCTCGAGTGCCCTGGCCCGCATCTGCTACTGCTCCCATCACTACACTTGTGCCCGTCGTGGCGAGAGAGGGGCCATTGGAAGGTCCATTACCGTCTCCAACTCCTTATCCCTTCTCCGAGCCCCTCGCATTAACAAATGCCAAACACGTGGAGAATTATGAGCGCATCAAGGAGAAGGGAAAGGTAGCCATAGCGACCCTCTACCCCGACATGAGTATACTTGGAGATGAGGTGGCGAACGAGGTACGTATTAAATTGAATCGTGTTGGGCTTGATTATGTGTTTTTGATGATCCCGGGTCCTACCAAAGGGTTGTGGAGGTGTTTTTATGCTCATTTGAGAAGGGTAGAGATGAGGGGGGTAAGGAATTCTAAATCTGGCAGGATATGATTCGGGATTGGCTCCATTTCCCAGTTGCTTTTCATGAGAGCCGTTGGTTCACCGAGCATGAGCAGAGTAGGTTTTCAAAGCTGATTTTGGGACGGAAAGAGTGGTTTGCCCCTTCCTACAACTCTTCAGCGATTACTGCCCCGGTTTGGAAGGTGATCCACCACATTATCGCCATCGGATCAATACCCGTACGGAACTAGCTCGCTCGGTGTCCTATCCCGACATTAACATGATGCTGGAAATTGAGTATGGACACACTCTTGAATGGCTCGACGTCCTCGCCTCCCGGTTTGAGAGCTTTGTTAGCAAGTCGTCCTCGCGGAATCTTTCTTTGGGAGGAGGCTCCTTGATTACTTTGATTGCCATGGGGTGTAACTTCACCTTTGGCCATGAGGGATGCCCCAAGCCATCCAAGAGGATTCTTGATTTATAGACTATGAAGACTATGCACCTTATCAAGGCAGATGGAGTTACTTAGGAGGAGGACACGAGGCCTCATAAGGGAGAGCTTTGACTTGCAGCAAGGAGGAAGAGAGAGGCCTACGAATTGAAGAATAACCGATATTGCCGACTCAACCTCACCCCTTCCCCTCCTCCCTCTCCTATCCCTTCCCCTCCTCTGGCCGACGAGCATGAGGCACCCATTGATGAGGAGCTGCCCCCCGAGGAGCCTGCTGTTGAAAGCCTCCCTCCTACCACAGATGATTTGACTGAGTGGAGAGAGAGAGTCTCCTCCGATATTACTGACTTGAAGGGCGGAGTGGCTGACTAGAGGAGTGGCTTAACGCGACTTGAGGAGTTTGCTAGAGATGAAGCTACAAGAGCCTGCCAGGAGTCGGAGTGGCTCCGTGCTACACTGTTATCCATGATCAGAGGTTCCGGTGGTCCGGTAGATTCTCCTTCTGTTGGTTCAGGGTTTTCTGTCCCTGTGCCGTCTCCCCATTGCCTACCACGCCAGCTTCTAGAGCCGAGGAGGCGGGCACGCCACTCACTGGTGGCACGGTGGAGCAAGATAGTTCTATTAGGGAGGAGAGTCCACTACTCACTGGTGCCACAGTGGAGGAAGTTGGAGATTCTACTAGGGAGATCACCCCGGGAGGCGATGAGGCTACATCTTGAGCTTGTATTGCATTTTGTTCTTACTTGTGTTTGTGTTTTGATGCCTTCTCGCTTAGATCATGTACTTGGATGTTAAGTCGCCTTTTGGCGCAATTTTGGATGATGTATGCCATTTTGAGTGATATACTCTTGACTTGTCTTTGGTTGTATGCTACATTTCATATGATATTGAAGGTGTTTACCATTTTTACTGTTTATTCTACAAGACATACACCTACATATTATTCTCATGTTCAAAATTCACCTTCTTTGTCTACATTTGCAACCAAATGGTTATTTCTCACTCCCAAGAGTTATGTCACCGGCTCTACAAACGAGGGGAGTTCTTATGTGCCTTTGCCTTTATTTTATCATTCTTTGCGCTTAGGGACTAAGCTTGAATTAAGTGTGGAGTGGTTTAATGTGCATAGTTCACATGCTTTCATGCCATGCATATCACTTTAGATGGACACTTGCATCTTTTGCACCTCATCCCTAACATAAGAGTGTTTTTAACCACATAGGCTTGTGACTATCGATACTAAATTCCTATAAATCACATCTAGCCTATTTGACACATTTATTGGATCTTGAACTTAGAACCGACCTAGTCATTGAATGTGTATTCTTGAGAACCAATATCATTGCTATCTCTCGTCTATCTAATTCTCTAAGTATTTTCGTTGAAATACCTTGGATCAAGTTATAGCAAGCACTTTTTAAAATCTTCGTGAAAAACTTAGGCCCTTTGAATGCTCCTTGGTGACTTGAGTTCTCTAACATTGTGCCTTGTTAATGTTTGTTTCCGCACATTCCATACACTTTTTGAACATATTGTCAAGTTTTAAGTGTGGAGTCAAAAGAGGGCGAAAAATAAGCCCCAAAAAAAGAAGAAAAAAAGAAGAAGAAAAAGAGGGCAAAGCCCCGACTGAAAACTTTCTCAAAGCTAGAGAAGTTTTGCTTCAAAAATGATACAAATGCCGGGGGTTAGGAAGAAAAGTTCCCCCTTGAAAGCATTTGTACGCCAAAGGCCATTTCAAAAAGAAAATAAGAAACACTTAAAACTTGACTCTATGTTTTCCTCCACTCTTCATTTGTGCGGGATTCATAATTTGCATTGTGTGCTAGTTGGATTGACTCTTGGACGATCCATAAGCTTGCACGTGAGTTATCATTTGTTCTATGCTTGTTTATTAAGGACTCTAGTATCGAACTCCTCTTCCCTTATGGATTACGGCTTAAGCGCCTAAAACTTGGGAATAAGTTCCATGTCGCAAACCCATGGACTAGCCCTAGCTAGCATAAGTGAGCGATTGACATCTTTTTTGTGCAAACTAAAAACTTTACTTCTATTGTATTGCCTTGAAAATGAGTAGACTTTTGGATGAGACGGTTGATAGCTCTACTATTGATGACCTCGAATGCATAACCTCAAGGGTACTCAAATATTTCAAAGGTTCTTTTGATGATAGTCCTAGCTTGGGGTGAGGGATTTGTTTTGAGAAATCCTAGCCTAGGTTGAACACTCTTGAATTCATTCTCATGGGATAGGTGCGTTTGGGATTTGTGAGTATTCCTTTTTCTGAAAACTCTCACGAGACTATAACTCGTCCACTAGGGTAGCCTAGGGGTTTAAAGTCTTAATGCATACGCTAAATGCATTCGTAACGCCTACGAAAAGGAGGTAGTGAGATTGTATATACTTGTTATTTACTTTTCAATAACATGCTTAGCAATAATGATCGAGACCTTGTGAAAGCTAGTGAGGCAAATAGACGAAAAACATAGCGCCACTAGCATTTTGCCATTTGCATGACCATGACACATTTGTACACTTTGTTCGGGACGAACAAAGCTTAAGTGTGGAGTGTTGATCAGTCGAGTTTTTGACTGATTAATAGCCATTTTCACTATAGCTTTGATTCATTTCCGATGATATTTTGATGTCAGTTGACCTCTTACCCTACGTTTCAGGTAGAAAACAAGACCCTTGCAATGTCAAAGCCTAAATATGAAAACTCAGGGGAAAAACCGAAGATTTGAGCAAAAAGTGACAAAAGACATTTCAGCCGACTGGCTAGGAATTTCCCCTTAACCAGCCAGCCGGCTAGATGAATGATCAAGACTTAATGCCAATCGGCCACTTTCAGTTGACCGGCTGAAGACCCAGCCGACCGGCTGGCTAAAGGACCTAGATGAATGCCAATCGACCACTTTCAGCCGACCGGCTGAACTTTGAGTCGCCCGGCTGGATCCTGCGCTTCACCTTTAATACAACCAGCCACTTTCAGCCGCCTGGCTGGCCCTGCCCTGCACAATCCATCCGATCGGCCAAGTTCAGCCGACTGGTTGGATTTGACCCTCATTTCAGCGGCTGGCTGAGATCTGCTACAGTCATTTTTCACCCGAGGCTATAAAAGAAAGAGGGGTTTTTGACCTAGACATCTGGCATCTTGGGGAAAAGTTTCCAGAAAAAGAGGTCAAATCAAGGTCATCAATCATCATCCAACCAAGGAGGAGTGAAGATCAAAGGGAGACATTAGGATTAACGATCCTATTTCTATTCCTCTTCTCTTCTCATTTGTTGTGCTAAAACCCTACTCACACCATGTTGTCTTACATGATGTGTGAATAGTCCCCTTGTGTTTTGGGGGTGTTGTTACCCTCCTTGGTACTCAATGATCATGTATACACATTCAATATGTAATTTATGGAGTTGATTTCATTTTCACTAGTGCTTATTTATGACATGTTACCAAGTGTTTGATAAAATGCCTAAGTGACATGTTGACCTTAGAATTATGATCTAAGTATTGAGAAAGCTTAGTGATGGTTTGGATAGGGTGAAAATGAACTCATCAAGTGTTTATGAGAGTAAATGCATGGATGTGAGGTTAACTAAAGCTTAATGCCTATAGCATTTATTACCTTGGGAGATGTTCCAAGGATAATAGTGCTATAGAGTGAATCAATATCATGAATAGGTGAGGCTCTAATTAGGAAGGCTTGACTAGGATTAGACTCATATGATAGTTTGTCTATTTTAGCCTAAGCTAGGATTTAAACCTATCAATCCCCCTAAAAATGATTAAATTCTTGTGTACATGATCGTTGGGAAATCGCCAAGGAGGGGAGTAATCCCTCGAAACTCTCTTTTAATTGAACAAAACCCCCTTGAAACCATTTCCTTGTTTGTTTTAAATTTGAAACTACCTCATATGTGGAAAACTTGATTCTCCTAGCGTATAATCCAATTGCTCCCTTGGGTTTGACACCGGTCTTACCGGTCAATTATAAATATCTTTTGACTATACAAAATTTACAATTGTCAAACTGCTGCCTCAAACCCTCTTGAAAAAACCACATCTCATGATCCTGAACCACACATTCATGATGATGTTCCCCATGATCCTATAGATACTGATGATGAGTTGTTCCCTTATGATCTGTTTCCTGATATGGAAAAAGAGTAGCCAACTAAAAATGAGTGTCCTATTGATGAAGAGGAGTTCCCTGTTGTTGATGATGTTCTTCCCACTGCTGAAGCCTCTCAAGGAGGAGAGCACTCTGACGAAAACCTTCATCCAATTGACGAAGAGGAGGATGAAGAAGAACTACTTAGCATCAGGTGCAAGAAGAGGGAATTTTCTCCACTTCCAGGTAAAATATTTGTTACATTACTTTACTGGTAATTTCACTAATATACTAATTTACCTCTTATACTAATATATTCTTTTTACCTTTATGCAAGAAGATGTGGAGGACTCTATCCCTGTTACTGAACGTGAACCTTCAAAAAAGAGAAAGCGTGGTGTGGTTTGTGGCACCAAGATAGCCACTCTGGTGCATGCCCTTGGGATGAAGATCAAAGTTGAGTGCTCCGTGGAGGCAAATGGGCCTGTGGTGAGGGAAGTGAGGAGTATGATCTGCCACTAAATTGGGGCATGTGTGCGACAGAAGGTCCCAATGTTATGACCGACATACGCTCAGTTAGATGAAGAGCACTGGAACATTGTGGTTAACTATTTGAGCGTAAGTTCTCTTTCTCCTTTTGTTGTTTGCATTTTGGTTATTTCATTTCTTTGTTGAACAGTTACACAACTTGACCCTTTATAATTGTTTGTAGCCTCATTTTCAATTGCCAAAAGAAGACACTCTACTGTGGGAGTATATAACAAGAATAACGGTACACGGATTGGAAGTCTGACTGTCTGACAGATGCTTGTCGTCAGAGAAAATGTACAAATAAATTTATAAGTCCGCTACTCGCGACTTAACTACTGGATAGCAAGTGGTAAGTAGGGGTCGAACCCAAGAGAGTCAGTGTGGATTAGTTGTTCTTTAATGAAGCTTATGCAGAAATTAAATACGATTGGGGTTGGGTTTGAGTGTGTTTTGAGAACTGAAAGTAAATTACAGCAGTTGATAATAGACTATAAGGAAATGATTCGGTTTTAGGGGCCTTGTATCATATTTGTTTATCATCGACCGCTAATGATCATACCAAGTGTTCAAAGATGAATCGAGGCCATTTCTAAGCGCAAGACTTGCAACATCGCGTAGAACACTTGAAATGATCATGCTAAGTATTCAAAGATGAATCGAGGCCATTTCTAAGCACAAGACTTGCAACATCGTTTAAAACACTTGTTCTACTTCAGACTAATTCCTCCTTTCGAAGTATCTTAGCCTTTTGTGCATCCACCTGATCTCTCAGTTACGATCGACCAAGTGGTGTTTTAGATAAGTCAAACTCCTCAGATAGTTTTGCTTGTTACAGCTTCCACTACCCGAGTATGTTCACGAATCCCCACGGAAGAGCTTTGCTTGTTACAGCTTCCACTCAACCTTGGAAATTCTGACTATATATGGCACATAGAACAAGTTTTGAATACAGAGATACTCTTAAGAGTAGAGTCTAAAACATTTATAATACAAGTATACCCATGCGACCGAGTACAAGCTTTTAGCTACTAGTATTCATGTCAAGGAATACAAGCAAACTATTGTCTTGAACAAGGGTACCGAATAATAAAATAACTTTACAGTAAAAACAATTAATACTGAAAGTAATTTTATACCTTACAATAAGCGGAGGAGAGGAGCTCCTAGACAAGATACAGGCGCCAAAAGTAGCTCCAAATTAATGAAGAACAATATTTATTGAAAGTGAAGAGAAGAGGGTTAAGCCCTCTATCTCTCTAAAACATTTGTGATTTTTGGTGGTGATGATACAAATGAGGAGGAGGGGAGTTCCTTTTATAGCCAAAGGGGAGGAGGATGGAGGGTGGAGATGGTGGCACTTGGTTTTCATCCAAGGGAGGAGGAGGAAAAGGGAGGAGTGCATGGCAAGTTTGCTTGGAGAGCAAGTAGCCGCCACTTATGGATAAGGATGGAGGAGATGAGTCATCCTCCTCCTTATCCTCCCCATAGCCACCCCTTCTAGAAGGAAAGAGGAGGTTGTGTGGTTTTGTGCAATTTTCACAAAACCAACAGTCCAATTTCGCTTTGGTCTGACTTTAGTTGTTCCTCGATTGGATTTGATTTAAGTAATTCAATGTCAGGATCTTGAGATTTCTTCGTTCAGCGTCTGATCTTGACCTTGGAATTACTCGTAACATCTTTTCAGCGTAAAATCCTCTTCTTAGCGTGTTTTCTCTCTAAGCGCCAAAATACCCTGTAGAAATATATCGGGACTAACAAGTAGAAGTTAGATAGACAAACAGTCTAATTTGGTGGGTTTTACTGTGTATTTGATTCGTATAATTATGGTCCATCACTGTCACAAGCATTATTAAGGAATGGAAATAAGGTCCCAAAGGAGTTCACCCACCGCAGGGAGGTGTGGAGATGGCTCTTTCAGCACTTCAACGAACCTGAACAGCAGGTAATGTTTTTATATACCTAACTTTATTGTGCTAACTTTTATGTTATTTGCGTAAGTTATAATATGAAACTTCCCTTTTCGTAATCAAGGCAAAATCTAAAAGAATGAAAGCTGCCCGAGACGCGAAGATGAACCATCACTCCGGGAAGACTCCGTTCCCCATGAGAGCAATCAATCACATGGAGAAAGGTCACAAAGCCCCTCATGTCGCAACATATGCGCAAGTCTACAGCCAAGAACCTGAAAGTGGGAGAATAGTGGTAACCTTTATGTTATTTATTTCATTTATGTCTTCATAAGTAAATGAAGTTTATTCGGTCCTTTGGATTATCATTGGTGTCATGCAGCATGTTGATCATTTTTGTACATGTATGATATCATGCTTAATGAATACTTGATGGATTTTTTGATTATGTGCAAGTGAACATATTATGTCATTCTCTTAAAGCATGTCAAAAGTTTGTTTGTCATCTCAGAATAATTTATTCTTGAGTTGAAACAATTGTAACCCTTTGGATTCTGATAAAGTGTAAGCTCATCCTTAATATGGATTTTGTTTGGTTTGTAGTTCATGAGTCGAATTCTCGACTCATTTATCTATCCATTCATGAGTAGTTTTGGTCCATTCCCAGTGCTAATTCGATGCTCATTGACCCTTATTCTTACGTTTCAGGATAAAAGCAGTTATCCCTTGATGACAAGGCTCGAAGATCAAAACTTCAAGAAAAACCAAGCTTTTGGAGCAAGAAGTACCCAGGAATGAGATCCAAACGGCCGGTTTGAAGATTAGCCTTGTGTTGAACCGTCTGGTTGGAGTCGAAACCAAAAAGACAGAAGGCTCTGAGGTATTGAGCCGGCCGGCTCAAATAAGCTCACCAACCTCAACCGTCCGGCTCCGAAGCTCAGAGAGTTCAAGAAAAGGCTCCCATGTGCGAACCGGCCGGTTGGGAATCCTTCACTCAAGTTGAGCCGGCCGGTTGGGCCATCAAGATAGGATTTTCACTAACTTGCTATAAATAGAAACTAAGGGTTTTTGAAGAACCATATGGGGGTTTAGAGAGAAGACAAGGGTTTTTGAAGATCATCACATCAAGTTGAAGCACTCCAAGGATATAGGGGGATTCTTCATCCTAATTCCTTACTCTTCTTGTTTTATCTTCATTTCCCTTGTAACAACACTACTATTATTTGACTATGAACATGAGTAGTGAGTAGTCTTCCTAGTTTCTAGGGGTCCTATGGACCTCATTGGTGTATAAAACTCTATCATCTATTGAACACATGTTTGAATGAATCTTTTGTTACGGTTGTGAATCTACTTGGATAAAATACCAACTCTTTGCCCTCTAAGTGTTTCATAAAATGCCTAGGCGGTCTAGAAACATGAATTTGAAGTTGAGTGTTCGAGAGAACGAGACTAAGAGTTCTAGAATGAAAGTAGATTCACCTTTGCTAAGTGACGATCACTAGCATGAGTCATCCTAACATCGAGATAGGCTTGGTCTTCACCGCTCTTGGACATTGATCATTCAACTAGCATTGATGATTGAGAAACTTGAGTTGGACGTGAGCTAAAAACATTGAGAGATTGATGCTAACATGCGAGGTGCCTCTTCCTTAAATCAAATAAAAACATCAAGAGATTAAATTTGATTTAATAGTCGCACGCCTTAATCTAACCCTTACATTGCTTGTTCTTACATGAAATTGTGCCTATTGAGAGTCTAGTACACCAAGGAGGGAAGTAGTACCCTAGGAATGCCTTTTAAACCCTTGAAAACACCCTTTTTAATTTTCTTATCATTGTGTGGTAATTGATTATCACATTTCAAACAATCGTTTAGGAAACAGACTTATCAGAGTGAAATTGAAATAGTGATCTTAAGTTTACACTTGCTCCTTGGACGACCCGGTACTTACCGGTTTATAAATTGTTTTTGATCAATATATTGCTTTCAAATCACATACATTTAATACGCATAATATTACAACGTTCAAAATGGCGCCGTTGCGGGGAGCAACAAATTAACTTGAGTAACTAAAGTAGATTTTACAAGATTTGGACTATTCCACTTGGTCTTCTTGCTATTACCTATGTTGCATTTGTGGCTTAACGGATTCCTTTGTTCTTGTAGGCTTCGGTTGAATGCAAACGAGGTCCAAAGGCAAGGAAAAAGTCAACACCATTTTGATCAAGCTTTGAAACATTTCTTGGATCAAGAGAGAGCCAAAGGTCAAGGCTCTCGCAACAAAAGGCAACCTCGTATACGAAGACCACCACCCATGGAACAATTACCTCCCAATGGGGAGAAGCCCTTGAAGGACTATTCTACTCCAAGTCTAATCGGTTTTCATTAGCCAATAGCTCCACCGGGAGTTAATGCCCCTCAATTTGAACTTAAACCGGCATTGATAAATATGGTGGGCAACAACGCATTCACCGGGATAGGAAATCCCAATGCTCATTTGATATCTTTTCTCGAGCTATGCGAGACCTTCAAGATGAACAACGTGCAGAATGAAGCAATTTATCTAAGGATTTTCCCTTTCTCTTTAATGGGGAAAGCCAAGGGTTGGCTATGGAGCCATGAAGGTATTACTTTCACAATGTGGGACGAGCTAGCCCAAGCCTTCCTTCTACAGTACTTTCCGCTGGCAAAGACCTAAAGGGTCAAGAGAATGCAAGGGGAAGATGAAACTTTCCACAAGGCATGGGAAAGATTCAAGGAACTCCAAAGAGAATGCCCCCCACCACAACATCGACAAGCCAACCCTCATCCAAATTTTCTATCAAGGCATGGATGCCGATTCAAAAAGGCAAATGGATCAAGCCGCGGGTGGGGCATTTATGGAGGTTCATCCCAGCAAAGGAGGGTCAATTATAGATAAAATTTCAAGGAACTCTCACTTATATGGGAGCGAGAGAACCTTCAACCCCAAACATCGAAGCAAAACAAGAGAGGTGGATGAAGTCGACTCGAGAGAGGATGTTCGTGCCCTCAACTAGAAGATAGACGCTCTAGCCACTTCACTTAGTGCGCTTCATGTGAAACAATCTCAAAAGCAACCTTGAGTATGCGCCATTTGTACAAGCCCCTCTCATAAAGAAGATGATTGCCCTCATACCTTCCCTCAAGAAAAACACAAGATGACGAGGAAGTTAATTTCTTGCAAAGAAATCAAGTGAACTATGGGAGAGACCGGGACCATCCCAATTTTTCATACAAGACAACTGAACCAATCAAGTATGATCCCAATTGGTGCCAAAAGAGCAATCCTCCTCCCAGTTTCACCCCAAAGAACCAAGATTACCAAAGGCAAAGTCAAGGCTATCAAAAGCAAACATATCAAGGACAATCTAGCCAACCTCAACAACAAACTCAAACCTAATAACCACCTACGGAAGGCCCCACTATGACTCAATTGCTAGTTACACTTATTGCGGGTCAAACCCAAGGGATTGAAGATCGAAACAAGCTAGCTCAATATCAATTCAAGGCCTCCCAAGAAAATAAATTCATGTTCCAAATAATCAACCAAAGGCTAGATGAAATGTCCACACACCACATGATGTTGGAGACCCAAATTGCCCAACAAGCTAGTTCCTCCACAAGACATCAAGGGAAACTTCCCTCTTAGCCGGATTTCCATCAAAATGAGCACGTAAATGCTATAACCTTGAGGAGTGGAAACACCTACTCATCTCTGTCACCCAAGGAAAAGGACACTAGCACAAGGATGCCTATTATCATTGAAGAAGGCGAAGAGGAGATTGAAGAAGAGATCCCCATGCCAAAAGAAGTTCCCTCTAAGAGCTCAACTAAGGAAGTTGCTAAGGACGCAACGAAGGAGCCTCCCCCTTACAAGCCTCCCATGCCATTCCCTCAAAGGCAGTTAAAGAAAAACAACGAATCATACTTCCAAAAGTTCGCGGAGATGATGAAGAAGATCAATGTGACACTACCAATCTCCAAAGTAATTTCCCAAATGCCCCTTTACAGTAAACTTCTTAAGGATGTAATCTCTCATAGGCGTGAAATTTCTGAAATTAGCTCGGTAAATCTAAATGCGGAATGTAGTGCTATTGTGCAAAATCCTATGCCAAAGAAAGAGAAAGATCCGGGGTCATTTTCAATTTCTATTACTATTGGTTATGTCAACATAAGCAAGGCATTGTGTGATCTAGGTGCTAGTATTTCGTTAATGCATTACTCTCTCTATAAGAAACTTGATATGGGGACTCTCGTGCCTACCTCCATTAGTCTACGCCTCGCGGATCGCTCCTCTAGGATCCCTAGTGGAATCCTAGAAGATGTACCCGTGAAGGTGGGGAAATTTTACATCCCCGTGGATTTCTTTGTTCTAGAAATGGAGGAGGAGCGAGAGATCCCAATCATTTTGGGAAGGCCATTTTTGAAAACTACTTAGGCGGTGATAAGTTGCATAAATGATTCACTAGAGTTTGAAATAGGGGGAGAGAAAATCAAGTTCTATCTAAGACAAGCATGTAGTGCCCCTAGTAATTCATTGGATTGCAACTTGCTTGATGTTTACAATGATTTTTCTTGTGATGAACTAACTTCTATTATCTATGAAGGGCACGTGGTGGACTGGTTTAGCATACTCTCCAAGAAATTCAAGAGGTACACCAACCCAAGGATAAGACGCAGTCGTGTGATAGAAGGAGCTTCCCTCGTGACAAGGCTAGCTCTCGCTATGGGGATTCGAGTTGAAGGAATTATGCTAGAAGAAGTTAAGAAGGCGGTGGTGCGATTTGTGGCCGTTGATGGCGGCGTAGCCCTGGTTTCTTTGTCCAGCTCGTAGGGTGGTGCCTAAGAGACAAGGAGACGTTTAAGAAGATGGTGATTTGTGAAATTATGTAACCTGTTCAAGCTACTCTTCAAGGTGCTGTTGAGATAGACCTCGCACACCTTTGCTCACAGTACCGCAAACAAAACAAAAATAGGAGCACACACAGAATGATACCCAGTTCAGCCACGCCTACTCTGGGGGGCTTCCCACACCCTAAAAGGGTCACAAATCTTTATTACAAGTTTAGAGATACAGGTGGACTTACGCTTACACAACTCCTCATTTGTAATAGCCTATCTTCTAACACTTCGTCTCTCAGATTTGCAATCTCGGTTCACCGCAGCTCACCTCGATCCCTTATGGGTAGGACGAGTCTTCCTCCCGCTCTAGTCTTGAACCTATCAAGAAGTCCAGAGCCTTCTCTTGAAGGCGTGTCTTGATTACCGTGTGTGTGCGCTTGGTAGTTCTTCAAGAACAGTCTGAACAGCACACTGAACAGACTGCTTCTTCGATGTTGATATTCCGATATGGAATCCTCTGCCAGCCGTCGCTCCTTCTCCAATCTTGTGAATGCACTCTTGTATATTTCTCTCAGGAAGCAATACAGATCTGGTCGCCCTAGCCTTGTAGTTATATGCATAGGCAAATGTCCAAATCTGTTGCAGATAACCTCATCAAATATTTAGGAAATATTCCTAAATATTTGATGTGTATCTTTGTTCCAATTTTAGGGAAGATCTTGATAATTCTTCCACGACAAGTCAGCCATCCTTCTTTAATCGGAAGAGAAGATATTCGTTTGAATATCTGAAGCTTGAATTCTTCGCTGGCCGACTTCAGTTCGAAAAGATCTTCGATCTTTAGAACCTTCCGGAAAACATCCTTGCGTCTGGTCCACGCCGTTCATGAGTGCCAGAATGTGTTTGAACTCTTCTTCGACACCTGCTTGAACTGTCTAAAGTCGTTTTGCCAAATACATGCCATTCACAGGAACATCAATCTCTCCCTTGGCATTTTGGCAAAACCAAATCTACTAGATACTAGATCTATCTATCTAACTATCTAGGCTTTAGACACACTTGAGGGAATACTCCCCCTTTTGCCACAAACTGGCAAGGGGTCCAATCTAGTTCAAATAGTATGAAATAAATGTGCCAGAACAAGCACTGAACCAAAATATTAATGAGAAGTAGCAGAGTTCAGAGTTCATAGAGTTTGTAGACAAGGACCTTTATGACGACGAGGTATCCTCCGAGTCACCATCCTCTGTTGCGGAAGCATCCTCCTCATCGTCGCTAGGATATCTCAGTGCCCGAGCCAAGCTGTTGATGCGCTTCTTCTACTCTTTTTCCATGGCGAGATAGGTGTCCAGCTGCTTCAGTAACTTTGCTCTCTCAGCAGCAGCCAACTTAGCACCAGCAATAGATCCTCTCGTTGAAGATTCAGGAATGTCCTTCCTTCTCTGGTCGGGATCCTTAAGGTCATTCACATGGCGCCCCTTAAAGAGCTTATGATCCACAACGAACTTCTGTGGGGCTTTGAAGAGACGATCCTGAGGCGTCTTCAGATGAGGATTCTTGTATGTAGTCAGCTAATAGATAAGGGAGGGAAAACCTATCTGATGCAGGGACCGGCATGAGGTGGCATGCTCCGCAATCTGTTTCAATATGATCTTGCCTAGGTTAAACTTCATCCTATTCCCAACTTGATAAATCAGCTGAGCAATCTCTTTGCATACAGTGGAGCAATGCGACGTTGGCCTCCAGTTGACAACAACTATAAAAAAGAGCATTGAGTAGAAGGTTGTCAAGTCTGCAACAGGGATGGAGGCCTCAGCCCAGACTGGATACGAGCCTGCCGTAATGCAGTTGGCTATTTTGTCATAGTCTAGTTCTTCCTTGTCCTCCGCAGGAACATCCAAAGCATAGAGAGTGTTAATGAGTTCCGGGTCAATTTCCACTCTAGTCCCATGAACATATACAACACCGTAATCTTTATCTCCAGCAACTCCAAATTGTGTAGGCAAGTTGGCTGTAACTTTGCGAACCAATTGTTCATTGTAGGGTTTGCACACTGTCAACGTCCAGTTCAAGCTTATTTCTTTCAGAAGATGAACCACCTCTTTTCCCTTATAGCGAGCTTCATCCATAATTTTCTCAGGGATGATCTTTCTCTTTTGAACAAACCGCCACTTGTTCGCGGCATTCTTGTTGACAAACCAGATTCCCTTCTTTATGATACCGGTTGGAACGTCTTCAAGAGTAGGGGTAGGAGCATCTCGCTTCCTCTTCTTAGTTGTAGAGACTCCCCCTGCACCGTTACTTTCTTCTACTTGACTGGTGGAGTTCTTTGTTGCTGGATTTTGAAACATGACTTTCTTCTTTCCCTTCACTTTTTCAACCTTCCTGAGTTTAGACAACGGGATGAGGTCCTGAGCTTTGTCTGCTTCCTCCATCTCTGTGCCAGACATAACTGGAACATCCTTCTCCACACGGGTATCCTTTACCTGATCATCATTATGAATTTCATCTTGTCCACTGACTGGTACTTCAAATGACACCGTCTCTAAAATAGGGTTCTTTTGTGCGATAATGAAATCTGACCTTGTGTGCTTTACGAACAGGGTCTTGTCTACTCCCCCTCGCGCATAACCATGGTCGATGAGAAAGACGATGAGGTGCTCATACCAAGCTCTGGGCGCCTGCTTGAGACCATACATCGCCTTCTTCAGGCGATACACATGAGTAGGGTGACGCGGGTCCTTAAATCCTTTCGGCTGAGCAACATATACTTCTTCATTTAGAAAGCCATTCGGGAATGCACTTTTAACATCCATCTGGAATAGTCGAAACTTTAAGTGTCATGCCAGAGCAAGCAGCAGGCGGATGGCTTCAAGGCGAGCAACAGGGGCAAAGGTTTCGTCAAAATTAATCCCTTCTATCTGGGTATAGCCCTGTGCCACAAGGCGAGCCTTGTTTCTTGTGATGTTACCAGAGGTGTCTGACTTGTTCTTAAAAATCCATTTCGTGCCGATGACATTCACACCATCAGGTCTTGGAACTAAGTCCCAAACATCATTGCGAGCAAACTCTTCCAATTCTTCCTGCATGGCTAGGACCCAATATTCATAAAGCAGTGCTCCATTTATGTTTTTCAGCTCTATAGTCAACAGAAAGCAAGAGCAGGCAGCAAGTTCTCTGAAGTTAATCTCCTTGCTACGAGTCCTTATTCCGTCACTTGGTGCGCCAATGACGGCCGAGATTGGGTGGTCTCTAGCAATCCGTCGAGAGGGTTGTAGGGCAGCAAGATCCTCTTGAGTGTTAACATCATCACCTTCGACATATGGTATGACTCCAGAGCGGTTGTCAGCTGGCAGCACTCCATTCGTCAAATCATTCACAGTTTGTTGAGACGAGGATGAGGTCTCAGGTACTGTGCCAGGACTACCGTCAGCATCGTCAGAGACAATTTTCTCAATGACTTCATCCTTTATTTTGACATTGACTGATTCCATGACTGAGCCCATCCGCTTGTTGAATACCCTGTATGCTTGACTGTTCGACGAGTATCCCAGAAAAAAACCCTCATCACTCTTTAGATCCAGCTTCTGTTGGTACTCACTGTCATTCAGGATGTAGCACTCACTCCCAAAAATGTGGAATTACTTGACAGTGGGCTTCTTCCCTTTCCAAAGTTCATAGCAGGTCATCTCCGTACATGTGCGTATTGTCACACGATTTATAATGTGGCATGCCGTGTTCATAGCTTCTAACCAGAACTTCAGGGGAATCTTCTTGGCATGAATCATTACGCGGGCCATCTCCTGAATTGTACAATTTTTCCGTTCCACAACGCCATTTTGTTGGGGTGTGATGGCAGAAGCAAACTGATGAGCAATCCCGCGTTCTGTACAGTAAGTGGCCATAGTGGTATTCTTGAACTCTGTGTCGTTGTCACTCCTGATACTCACCAGGTGTTCTCCTTTGTCTTTCCTCTCTCTCTAGAGTAAGGTAGCAAGTTCAATGAACTGTTGTGCGGCTTCAGTCTTGTCTCG
Source organism: Rhodiola kirilowii (assembly GCA_033675215.1). NCBI lineage: Eukaryota > Viridiplantae > Streptophyta > Magnoliopsida > Saxifragales > Crassulaceae > Rhodiola > Rhodiola kirilowii. The sequence continues at coordinate 46,411,726 of CM066193.1, forward strand.
AAGGAATCAAGTCCATGTAAACCTGGTGAAGTCGTCCACACAGACCAGAACATACTTCTTGCAGCCATAGCTCTCAACCTGTAGAGGGAACGGTAAGGTGCTGAATGGATGGTTGGTGTGACGTGACACTGTTATGCTTACGGTAGGTAGCACATGTGAGGTGAAACTACGTTACACATGTGAGGGGGAACTGCTACGCTAAAGGTCACCTGGGAGTTTGAAATCTCCATCATCAAAGATTCATTAGCTTAAAATGTTGATATAAAGTAAACTGGAAATGTGTTGCTTTGTTGGACTAGGTTGGGAGTTTGAAATCTCCCTCATCAAAGATTAGTTAGCTTAAAAACTGAGAAGAGATTAATATGTACATGTGTATTCATGTTATTATTAATCCTCGTGAAGAGGATGTTTGTCATCATCAAAAGGGGGGAAATTGTTGGAGTACGATTACCCTGGAGTAGGAGTACGTCTGGAGGACGTGTACTCCGGTGTCTTTTGATGAGACAAACATCCTGCTGATGTATTATTTGAGTTCGCAGGTTTAAGTACGAGGTACTCTGGATATAACGACTATTTGAGTGTGCAAGGCATTGCGCTGATCTCTGAGACGTAGCAGTACCTCGGATTGAGGACGAGAATATTTCTATAAATATTCTCGGTGGATCTTTGCTCCCAAGATCAGTTATAGCATATATATATATGCTGGTATATTTCCAAGATCAGTTCGAGATGCTTGTAACGAGATTTGGAATTAGTTAGATTTGGGAATATTGCGTGAGAGATTTTAGGATACTGTATCTCAATCACATATCCAATTAGATCGGAATGGGACGATCAAATTGGAAGGCTGATAAATCCAGTATGGGATGGACGAATCAGCTTAGAGATCTTGGCCTGACTTGTGGATCAAGATGAGAGATTTTCGAGTAAGAAAATCTAGGGTTTCCCGGTATTGATACCCTCTATATAAAGGATGCTACGGTTGCCTTTCAAAGTGCGGTTTTGATACAGGGAATTCTTGGCTACGTGTTCACGGAAGTAGCACGGTTCGGAGTTCGTGTTCGAGGAAGTTTTGAATCCGGTATTCAACGGTGAGCCTCGGAGGGAGCAGTACTTCGATCTGAGCCAGAAGTGAAGTATTCACTTGTTGTGCGGCGACAACGAAGATAGATCACGAACTAAAGTGCGTCTGAAAGTATGGCGGTACACCACTGAGTGAGGTTGGGTGAGTGATCTATTCAATTGTAACCGAGAACACTATAATACAAGGGATTACTTCGAAATTCTTCTAGGAAACTAGAAGGTAGTGGTTTTTCTTAGGTACTGATTCCAGTAACTAGTTTTCCACTATAGATTGCTGTCTCGATCTTACTTTTACGCTTTTACTTATTTCCGCTGCATACATACTTGACGAGTATCGATACTTGGTAAGTACTGCTAACTAACGATCCTAACACTCTCATATTGGTAGTACACTAGCAATGCATTCGGACAATACATCTTCCACATCCTGATTTGCGTATTCAGCTAGGCCATATGCAGCTTGTTTGCATTGAGTGATTTACTTCACTCTTGGTCATTACTCATGAAGGGCAAACCTGGACCGTCTTTGTTTCATTAAATTGGCTGTCTTTGCCATCAACCTGATCATATGACAAGTATGTAGTAGTTAGTTAGTCATTGCTGCAAGTGTGAGAATAAATGGATTGATGTGAAACCACCATCATCATTTGTACCAGTTCACACCATTTGTCCACACAGACGCAGATACAAAAACAATAGTAGATATATAACATCTGAAACTGAAAGACATCCAAACTTCAATCTCTGTTATCTCTTATCTCCCTCTGATCTTCTGACTACTACCAAATCCAAAAAAGATTGTTAATATAAGTACAGAAAAGACATGGGTTGAAGTTGAATCGGTGATTAGAGGCAAGAACTCATTGTTTCCTATTGTTGTCAGGATCATGATCGTGTTCCTCCTCTTCATTGATGTTCATCCTCATCTGCATCCCCCACTGAATGTAAACAAAGCCACATATGGTCTAGCACTAGCTGAAATATGCAAAGGAAGTGGAAGAAAGTATTGTCTGAGTACGAGAAATACTTGAGTGCATTGCCAGTGTACTACTAATATGAGAGTATTCGTTTTCATTCTAAAAAAAGAATAAAATTGAAAATAATAATAAGGGAAAAATACAAAATGATGGTATGAACTATCAGCTTTTTACAAACTCTTGTCCGGACTATTGAAATTTTCAAAAGACAGTCAAATGTTAGGTTTTGGACTAGATTGCAAATATTATTTATACAATACACATCCCAATTATCAAAAAAAATACAACATTTGCCAACAAGGTGATGGTTGAACACTGCCTTGCAATTGACAAGGTCAAGGGTTCAAACCCCACCATGACACTTTTCCTTCCATAATTTTGTGGATTTTCCTAGTCTCACATATGGTGTGGACCATTCCTCCATCCTTTGTGGATGTTTTCCTCTTCTCCTTTCTCTTCCTCTTCACCGTCCCTTGTGGACGCTTGCAGGTGTTATGAATCTACCCTCTCGCAGAGGCGCGCTTAAGACACTAGGGTCCTACTATGGAGAGGCGTATCGACTCGTGGGTTTTAAAGTCAAAGGTGCCAGATGGCATGTGCTTCAAAGAATGATCCAAGTTCAAGTTCGGGGTGGTGTCATATGTGTGACCTGTGCTTCAAAACAATATCTGGAAATATATGTGCCCGAAATATACAATGTGTGTGATGTATTCCTTGTGTTTCATGTAAACCCATACTTAAAAAAACATTTATTTTATAAATCTAGATCGAAAAGTTTATCATAATTTTAGACGTTTATTGTATAAATTTTGGCAATTTAAAAAAATATATTGATTTAGAGAATTTATCATTAGATCAAACTAAATACTTTGGGAGTGCGGTTCAGGTACAAACCACCATTATAAATGAAAACTAAAAACTAGATTTCAAGCTGACACGTGTCCCATTTCTTCGAAATCTCGGATATAACATGGAGGGATATTATAGTCATTACACATAATCTCAGTATTATCGTAATTAATTTTAGTTTCAATTTAATCCCTGATTTGGAAACTCTGTTAACTATTCAATTCAATTTAATTTTAGGGTTAGTCGAGTATGATATGGACGATTTAGCCAGCGTCTTTGCATGTTCGTAAAATCGTTCACATGGACTTATTTTTATATATTGTTTGCATAATGATCAGACTTATAATTGATAATGATCAGACTTATCATTGATAATGATCAGACTTATCATTGATAATGATCAGACTTAAAATTGATAATGATCAAACTTAAAGAGACAATGATCAGACTTAAAATTAGTAATGATCAAACTTAAAATTGGTAATGATCAGACTTAAAATTGGTAATGATCAGACTTAAAATTGATAATCATCAGACTTAAAGAGACAATGATCAGACTTAAAATTGGTAATGATCGGACTTAAATTGATAATAATCAGACTTAAAGAGGCAATCATCAGACTTAAAATTGATAATGATCAGCCTTAAAATTGGTAATGATCATACTTAAATAAACAATAATTAGACTTAAACTACGATTGTAATGATTATACTTCAAATTGGTAATGATCAAACTTAAAATTGGTAATGATCAGACTTAAAATTGGTAATGATCAGACTTAAAATTGGTAATCATCATACTTAAATAGACAATGATCATACTTAAATTACGATTGTAATGATCAGACTTAAAATTAGTAATGATCAGACTTGAAATTGGTTTATGATCAGACTTAAAATTGGCAATGATCAGACTTAAAATTGATAATGATCAGACTTAAACAATGATCAGAAAATTGTTGGGTTTTTTTATTTTTTCGTTTTCCGATGTACGTTTAATTCAAACGTACTCTCTAACGTCGTTATAACATACTGCCATTTTTACCACTCGTTTATGTTTTGTACTCTCAAACAAGTCCAATTTAATTTTTCATATTTAAAAAAGACCGTGAAATATAATTGGTCGAATGATACATGTGGCAATATTTAATTGAGTTTTTAATTTTTATAAATAATCCTAATTTTTATTTGATCTGAAGTCATACTTTGGACCATAATATGTATTTGAATTGAACCAAATACAAAAGTTATACAAATGTCTTTTGATTTTTGGTGTGTATAGAATATAATATTTACAATTTAGTCCAAAACTGAACTTTTGACTGTCTTTTGAAAATTTTAATAGTGCAGACAAGAATTTGTAAAATAATAATAGTTCATACTACTCTTTTGTACTTATTTCTAATAATAACAACTATAAACGGTGTTAAGTAACGGTGTTAATTTATGTTTGCATTTTAGTCTAAAAATAAGTAATTCGAAGATTAAGAAAGTCTGGTACCTCATTTAAAATGTAACGGAGTTACCGTTCAAACAATGTTTTCGCAATTTTCCTATTAAAAATATAAAAATTAATTAAAAGTAGCAGTCCAGTTCAAATTCAAAAACTTTAGTGCATAATGCCACGCGCCGGCAGACGCGAGTGGGCTCCACAACTTCATAATAACGCTTGCAATACAAAACACCACATTTGTCTCGCTCTTGTGAATTTCTAGAGAGAGAAAAAGATACAAAGAGAGAGAAGAGATCGTACTCTCGTCGATACCCTCTCATCTTCGTCGTCCTCGCCGGCACGACGCCTAGTGAATAAACGCCGTCCAAATAGTCAATCTAGCATCTACGGAACCGCGGTTGAACCAGAAACGGAGGCACATCACATCGTTCGATTTGACGAGTTTTTTTTTGAATTTGTGATTTTGGAATCGGGTTTATTTGAAATTGGAAATAGATGTCGTCGGAGGAAGAGAAGCTGTTGAAGGAGGCGAAGAAACTGCCTTGGGAAGATCGTTTGGCGCATAAGAACTGGAAGGTGAGGAATGAGGCGAATATTGATTTGGCGGCTTTGTGCGATTCGATTACGGATCCTAAGGATGCCAGGCTGAGAGAATTCGGTATGTGGTATTTGTGTTTTTGTTTTGTTTAGGGTTGGACTTGTGTGGATCTCTAATGTGGTGGCTTGGAGGATGAAATGTGGGTGTGTGCTTAATTTTGTGGGGTATTTTTTTTCTAGGTCACTTGTTTAAGAAGACTGTTTCGGATTCGAATGCGCCTGTTCAGGAGAAGGCGCTGGATGCACTGATTGCTTACTTAAGAGCTGCGGATGCAGATGCAGGGAGGTGGGTGGTTTTGAAATTCATAGTATGGTGGTTTAGATTATAAGTGTTGTGTTGGAGTTGAGAAGTTGTGTTGTTGGCTGACAGGTATGCAAAAGAGGTCTGCGATGCAATTGTGGCAAAATGTTTGACAGGAAGGCCCAAGACAGTGGAAAAGGCTCAGCAAGCATTCATGCTTTGGATTGAGTTGGAGGCTGTGGATGCTTTTCTGGTTGGTTCTTGATTGCTTTGCTGCTTGCACCATAATGATGCTAGGAATTGTTATCCATTACTGTTTAGGGCTGAATGATGTGCTTCTAATTACTACGCTGTCGACCGGCTTCCTGTAGTAGTTGTTTGCCTGACTATACCTTTCCTCTCTTTGGCAAGAAACTATGTGTGACATAACAAGTAGTCTTTTAATTCCCTTCATCATGTTTTTGTTTCATTTTTCTTCCTTCACAGGATTCCATGGAGAAAGCAATTAAAAATAAAGTTGCTAAAGCAGTTGTGCCAGCTATTGATGTAATGTTTCAAGCATTAAGGTCAGTTAGCTGCATTGTGGATGTAATAAATTTCCGTACATGAAACTATCCAGGATAATTCGATCACACAACGAACCATACATTCTAAACATATTTAAGTTTTTGGCCAATCGTTTCACTTTCCTGTAGTGAATTTGGGTCAAAAGTTGTTCCACCCAAAAGGATACTGAAGATGCTTCCTGAACTCTTTGATCATCAAGACCAAAATGTCCGTGCATCATCAAAAGGCTTGACACTTGAGCTTTGCCGTTGGATTGGGAAAGAACCAGTAAAATCTATACTATTTGAGAAGATGAGAGATACAATGGTATACCTCAAAATACCAAAATCCCCGCAAGATATTTATTCAATGGCCCTAAGTCCTAACACATAACTCATGAACATTCTAATGGTTCCTTTTTCCATGCAGAAAAAAGAGCTGGAAGCCGAACTTGTGAATGTCACAGGATCAGCGAGGCCAACTCGCAAAATCAGGTACTGTGGAAGCTGATGATATGCAGTGCCTTTCAGCTACTAGTTCTATTTATGCGTATTTAGTGAGTCTATCTACTCATTTGGTCCGACAGAAATGGATCTTTTGTATAGAATCTGGCTGAAGTATCTCATCAATACATTGTGGTGTAACATGCTTAAATGTTCTGATTTTTTAGAATTGCATTGGCATATAAATTGTTATCGTTTAAATTTAACATGCATATTAGGGTCTGTTCTGTAGAGTTTAAATTTCATGTTTTTCAGTTAAATTAAGTTAAGTTAAGTTAAATAAAGTTAAGTTAAATTAAATTAAATAAAAATTTTCAGATTTTAATTTTGTAGTTCAATATAATTAAAAACTTTAATTAAACACCTTTATTCAAAAAAAATTATTTTTTTAAGTTCAGTAAAGTTAAATAAAGTTAAATAAAGTTAAGTAAAGTTAAATAAAGTTCAGTACAGTTAAATAAAATAAAATAAAGTTCAGTAAAGTTAAATTATATAAAGTTTTTTTCAGCTCTATCAAACAGCACCTTAGACATGCATGCGATATGTGAAAATTTAATGGCGGATTGTGCTTATGAAACATCTCAGATCTGAGCAAGACAAAGAACCAGAACCTGAAGTAGCACCTCAAGCTGCAGGATCCAACCTTACTGAAGAATGTGCGCTCGAAGGTATATTAATACTTACACAGCTCTTTTGATAATTAGTTGTCTTATTTATCAGCAGAGCCTCTTCACATCGTCCTAATACTTCTTTACTTTTCAGCTTCTCAGGAAATAGATGAGTATGATCTCGTCGATCCAGTGGATATCTTAACTCCGTTGGAGAAGTCTGGTTTTTGGGAAGGAGTGGTTAGTGCCTGTTACTGTGTATATTCTGATATGTGATATATTCTCTTTAAATGGTTAATTAGTCTATTATTTATATATGTACTGTAGAAAGCCACCAAATGGTCAGAGAGGAAAGATGCTGTTGCTGAGCTAACTAAGTTGGCATCAACAAAAAAGATAGCACCTGGAGACTTCACTGAAGTTTGTCGGACTTTAAAAAAGGTTTGTTTCTCCTGTCCATTTCCCCCTTTTATATGCTTGCAGCTGATTGTATGGTTAGAGCAGTGGAAGGAAAGTAGTTTCCCACTGGTTATTGCCATTAGATTCTAGACCGGTTTCGCGCACGCTCTCTGCATTAATTTGAATATCTCATTTGTGGACTATAATATTGTTTTTTATACAGTTAAATGCCACAAGCTGGGCTACATGAGATATTAAACCCAAAAAAACATTAAGGTCCACTAAGACTCGGCCCAGAGAAAACACAACAACAAACATAATCGACTCATTTCTAATTCGACATTCTAGAGGACTTCCTATCCGCCTCACCCTTCACATAGACTGTAATATTGTTGCATTGTATTTGTTTCTCTTGTTTAGCTATTTTTAGGCAAAACGTCAAACTTTGAGTTGAGACCTCAATGATTTTTGCGCCTTGCGGATGATTAAATTTGTTAATGTGGGGCTAGCGTCGTCATTCCGCTTATGTTTCCATGTTTCTACATGTATAGTTCAAATAAGATTGGCTCTGCGTTGATTTTTATTGGTTCTGATGGTGGATGGTGATGATATGTATGCATCTATAGTTCAGTCATTTGTTGTTAGATACAACATTAGTTCTAGACTGAATTAGCAACTGTTTAGATTGATTGTTCTCTTCACATTGACTATTTTTCTACCTCTTTGTTTTCATTGCAGCTAATAACAGATGTTAACATAGCTGTTGCAGTTGAAGCAATTCAGGCCCTTGGCAATCTTGCTAGAGGTTTACGTGTCCATTTTGCCGGGAGTTCTCGTTTTTTATTGCCAGTTCTGCTGGTGAGAACTTTACCCTCTACAATCCGCACCTCTGATTGCTCATCCTTACATGATTCACAACAAAGTATGTCATTGGGATTCCTGTCCAATGGATACCCATATTTTACACTAAATATAAATTTTTGTAGGAGAAACTAAAAGAGAAGAAACCTACTTTGACTGAGGCACTCTCCCAAACTCTTCAAGCAATGCACAAGGCTGGGTGTTTGAATCTCGTTGACATTGTTGAAGGCAAGTTTCCTGATTAGTTAATGTTGATATGTGTAAAATGCAGAGTAGAGACATGTTTATCTCAGGCTAAAACTTTATTCAGGAAAACATATTAACTTTGCTCTTTAATTTCTCATTTCAGAAATAAAGACGGCGGTGAAAAACAAAGTCCCGTTAGTGCGGTCCTTAACTTTAAACTGGGTGACATATTGTATTGAGACTAGTAACAAGACTATTGTTCTTAAGTTGCACAAGGACTATGTCCCCATCTGCATGGAGGTTAGTGTCTTAAGTTTTGGGTGTATTTGTCAAATTACACTTTGAGTCACATATGTTTAAAAGTACCTCTTGGCCTTCTCTAGATGTAATTATGAAGTCCTCATGGGTGTTATTTAACATTCGAGTTTAGGGTAGACTCCATTATCAACTTAAATACAGTTTTATTCATGAATGTTCATTTGTATCTCCTTGTACAATTAAATCTGTGTCAGTCATTTTAACTTTTCTGTTTGAAAACAATAGTGTCTCAATGACGGTACACCTGAAGTTAGAGATGCAGCATTTTCAGTGTTGGCAGCTATAGCAAAGGTAACATGTCGCCATCAGTTATTTTCCCATAAGTGTTTCACATAATCTATCTTCTCATTACTCATATTCCTTTTTCCCATCAGTCTGTCGGCATGAGACCTTTGGAAAGATCAATCGAGAAACTTGATGATGTTAGGAGAAAAAAATTGTCAGAGATGATTGGAGCTTCCGCTGGTGCTCAACCCTCTGCTGGAAGCTCAAGTTGGTTTCCTTTTCTTTTTAATACTGTCTGTTATCATTGTATCTCTCATTTGACCTCCACATGGTTTTCTCAAGTTTGGAAATTAAGTTTGCTGTAACTGTTGCAGGTCAAACTTCTGGTCAAGTTGGTTCCTCTATTGAGGTGGGTTTCTGTGGGATCGTAGTCTATTTGGCTTTTAGTGCAACTTGCAAAATTCTTACTCCCACATATTTCAAGTGGATTGATAAACTGGCGATGTTTAATTGAAAAATCAGAGGAAAAGAATTCAGTTATATCCATTAGGAGTTCAACACAATTAATTTGCATGCTGTGCAACGGATCTTTGTTTGTTTTGACCTAATCTCGGTGATTTAGGCTTCTGATGCGTCATTTGTCAAAAGATCAGCTGCAAGTATGCTCAGTGGCAAAAAGTCAGCCCAGGCAGTGGTGTGTTTCACCTTCCATAACCAATAATTACTTAATTTTCATATTAGACTATTTATAATATGTCTCGCTACTTTATCAGCCTGTTAACAAAAAAGGAGGACCTGCAAAGTCAAGTACTAACAAGAAAGCAGAGGGAACAACTCAGTTAAAAGTTACAAAAGTGGTTGAAATTGAAGATGTAGAGGTAATCTTGTTTAGGGTGTTTGTGTTTGGGAAACCATCTGTTCAGATTTTTGGGTTCCATGGTATATTCTAGATCACCATTCACTAACGTGCTTTCATTTATAGCCTGCTGAGATGGGTCTTGAAGAAGTTGAAAGCAAACTCAGTTCTATTATTCAGTCAGAAACTATTTCTCAACTGAAAAGTGCTGTATGGAAAGAAAGATTAGAAGGTGGTTTAGTTACCTTTATTTTCATAACATAGTCTTTGTTATTTCCCCTGTCAGCTTTGTTTTATGTCAATGTTACTAGCCAAACTGGATTGAAGAACTTGGAATAAACTTCATTTATATATTTTATATTCCATATGTTGATTTTTGGAGAAGCGACTGAGGGACATTAACAGTGTATTTTTGTTGTCAATGTTACTAGCTAAACTGGATTGAAGAACTTGGAATAAACTTCATTTAAATATTTTATATTCCATATGTTGATTTTTGGAGAAGCGACTAAGGGACATTAACAGTGTATTTTTGTGACCAATTTTAACCAAAAGATTTCTAATAAGTCATTCAATGTGATTTCTTCTGGGCACATATACTTGATAGGGTACATTTATACATTTGCTTCTGACAGTTGCATGTACTTTGAGAATAGTTTATTCTCAATGAGATCTATTTGAGTTAGTTTATCTTGTGTACCTTGCCCCAGTGTCTGTCAAACAAAAAGTATCAAGTTATCTCCACGAAATTCAACTTGTAACCAGCTTAATGTGCCATGTCACAACCTGCTTCAGCTCTCAGAATCTTCTGTATCGAATACATCATGTATTGTAGCATAAAAACTTATGTAGCCGTATATATAATTTGATATCAATTTTCGCTCTGTGACTCAATTGATACTGCAAAGAGCTAATTTACTATATGATGTCAAAAGTAAAACTGACATTTTATCATCTCCGCAGCAATCGGTTCACTGAAACAGCAAATCGAAAATATGGAAAATCTTGACCAGTCGGTCGAGATTCTAATACGCTTAGTATGTCATGTTCCTGGTTGGGGTGAGAAAAATGTTCAGGTATTCGTTCTATATTGGGAGATCAAGTGTTTGATGCATTTTCAATATTTGTCACAGAGGTTTGATTTCATATCATAAAATTGCAGGTTCAACAACAAGTAATTGAGATTATTACGCACATCGCGTCAACTGCATCGAAATTCCCCAAGAAATGTGCCGTGCTCTGCCTTCTTGGTAAACTCTTCTAACCCTCCTAATCTGCCCCACACATACACACATATTGCTCATGTTTTGTGATTTTTTGCCCTCGGAGCATGTTTATTTAGCCAGTCTTTTGCTCCCACTAGGACTGGTGCTAATTTTCCAATAATCAACAATACTTTACTTGATATTTCAAACTGGTCACTACAACAGGCATTAGTGAGCGGGTGGCAGACATAAAAACTCGCGCTCATGCAATGAAATGCCTCACGGCCTTCTCTGAGGCTGTTGGTCCTGGATTTGTTTTTGAAAGAGTAAGGACCTCACTAACATCATTATGATTAGGTGCCACTTCATGTTTGATGTTCAAGTAAATTCTGTCATCGTATGTTATTGATGCCCATACAAGCATGTGATGTCACTTGCTCGTTCACAGTACTCATATTTTCATACTTACAGCTGTACAAAATCACAAAGGAACACAAGAACCCTAAAGTTCTTAGTGAGGGGATCTTGTGGATGGTTTCTGCTGTTGAAGATTTTGGTATCTCGCATATGAAACTAAAGGTTATTTTTCACTTCGCAATATCTTGAGATTGGCACATCTATGCTAAGGAACTTCATAATGATACCATAGCTCAATCTAGGATAATTTTGTATCTGATTTACACATCTGGATTAACATGGTGACAGTGGTTTGGTGTACTGGCTTATAATTTCAGGACCTTATTGACTTTTGTAAAGACACTGGGCTACAATCCAGTACTGCAGCTACTAGAAACTCAACCATAAAACTTGTTGGTGTTCTGCATAGATATGTTGGCCCTGGTGAGTTTTCTCTCTCGTTCATTTATAGCGCTCTCTGCATTTGGTTCATTGCTAAGATAAATTGGCATCGTGCAGACATTAAAGGGTTTCTGGCTGATGTGAAACCTGCACTTCTTAGTGCACTGGATGCCGAGTACGAAAAAAATCCATTTGAGGTATGCTGGGTAGCTATATTATCTTCATTTCCTTAATGTATCAGTGGACATGCTGACAGTGTCTTTCGTAAAATTGTTTAGTGCAAACATGGGATATTGTTATAAGGCCTTTATCTACCTTGAGTTATCTGCCTTTTGAGTTTATTGGCAACACGCTCCATGTCCTTGACTTATATTTTATTATAGGGTGCTCCAGCAGCTCCGAAGAAAACTGTACGGGCAGTAGAATCTACATCATCTTCATCTGCAGGGGGTCTGGATGGCCTGCCACGTGAAGATATTAGTGGGAAGATAACCCCAGGTCTACTTAAAGGATTGGAAAGCCCCGACTGGAAGGTAACTTCATTCAGTATTTGCATTACATACCTGTTCTTTACATGCTCGTTATTCTATTTTTAGTATTTTTGTTTCAACTTTGTCATAGATAATACAAGGTTAAACATTACAATATTCCTCATCTTCTTATAAATTCATTCTGTTTTAGGTTCGTTTGGAATCTATTGAAGCAGTAAATAAAATTTTGGAGGAGGCTAATAAACGCATTCAACCTACTGGAACTGGTTAGCAATGTTGTCTTACAGTCCTCTTCTTAGATTTCCCCGTCTTTTCGTTTTCCTAGGGGCTTTGTGATTGGTTTATAAATACTCAAATATTTTGGTTTCATGTTGGAATTATGTGTTATTGCAGCTGAGTTGATCGGTGCTCTTAGGGGTCGTCTAAATGACAGCAACAAAAATTTAGTAATGGCGACTCTAAACACCTTTGGTGCTATGGCTTCTGCAATGGGTCTTCCATTTGACAAGGCTACCAAGGTTTACTGAGTTCTTTCTGCTACTTTTTCTTAGATATTCTGGATAGTTCCCTTTGGCTAAAAAACCTATACAATTGGCTATTTTGACAGGGTATGCTTTTGGATGTTTTAAAATGCCTCAGTGACAACAAAAAACACAATAGAGAATGCACATTGGCAACATTAGATGCTTGGGTTGCTGCTGTGCATCTAGACAAAATGGTACTATCATAATCTCTTTGGATGGCTTCAATTTGTCTTCTAGTTACTAATGTCATTTTTGGCCTATAGGTCCCATACATCACAACTGCTCTGACAGATAGCAAAATTGGAGCGGAAGGGCGAAAGGATCTTTTTGATTGGTTATCCAAGCAATTGTCTGGTTTAAGTGATTTTAATGATGCCGTGCAACTGCTTAAACCTGCTACCACGGCCATGACAGTAAGGGCGAATGGCTCATAAGTTTTTTTGTTGCTCTTTATCGCTACGTATTGAAATCATGACTTGAGCTGTTGAAACATCAGGATAAGTCATCAGATGTGCGTAAAGCAGCGGAGGTTTGCTTGGCTGAAATTTTGAGGGCTTGTGGTCCAGAAACAGTATACCTATCAACCTTTTGATACATCTTTCACTGTGTTCCTTTTGTCTGAGGAATCTCAACAATATCCACTTGTTGATTGTTGTAGGTGACCAAGAATTTGAAGGACATACATGGGCCAGCATTAACTATTGTTCTCGAGCGCTTGAGGCCCCATGGAGCTGTTCTAGGTTTAGTCTCTATCTATCATCCATTCATTTTTTGTTTTTTTTTTTTTACTTTTGTCTCTCATCACTTTGTATCCTGATCTATATGATCAGAGTCTTATGAGTCTGTGAAGATGAATGAAGGAGGTTTAGCATCAAAAAATAATTTAAAAACAGGGAGATCAAACGCCAATGCCACTGTGAAGCATGGAAACAGGCCTCTGCCCTCAGTATGCTCTCTCTCTCTCTCTCTCTCTCTCTCTACTGCCTTTATTATGTAACTTCTTTACTTAATTGTGCTGGCCTACAGAAATCCTTACCCGTGAGGGGATCAAGATCTGATGCGATCATGTCTGTTCATGATATTGCTGTCCAATCCCAGGCTTTACTGAATGTGAAAGACTCAAATAAGGTCAGCCTATTTTTATTATTTATTGTTCATATCAGCAATTTCTAATGGATGGTTGCATCTTGCAGGACGACAGAGAGAGAATTGTTGTGCGTAGGTTTAAATTTGAGGAAATGCGGATAGAACTGGTTCAAGATCTTGAGGTTTAATTATGCCTAAAATTTCCAATGCATACAAATCTTCTGCCTTCTTTTTTTTTCATGCCCAATCTTTCTATTTTACTTAAGTACCCACTGAATGTAATTTTATAAAAAAAATATTGCCTTTGGCACATTGATTATAGTTCATTTATGAGCTGACTAGGAAAGTATTTTCTGGCAGAATGATCTAATGAAATATTTTCGAGAGGATTTACATAGGCGTCTTCTAAGTAATGATTTCAAGAAGCAAGTAGATGGACTCGAAATGCTTCAAAAGGTTACCATTTTAATCTGTTCTTGTGTTATGTTTACTCGTTCTTAAAGGTGAAAACTGATGAAAACTTTTACCGACTCACAGGCACTGCCTTCTAACAAAAAAGAGATTATCGAATTCCTAGATGTTCTTTTGAGATGGGTTGTTTTGCGGTTTTGTGAATCCAACACTACTTGTCTCCTGAAGGTGTACTTTCGCTCTCAGTTCACAAACCCCTGATTTTCATTGAAACATGTTTTGTAATTAGATAGTTCACTTTTGTTTACAGGTACTGGAATTTCTTCCAGAACTTTTTGACATGTTGAGGGAGGAAAATTATGTATTGACTGATGCAGAGGCTGCAATATTTCTTCCCTGCCTAATAGAAAAGGTTTTAAAGAGTCTTTTTAACGATTTATACATAAATTTGCTCGCTTGAGCTTTACTATGGTGATTCCTATTTTTGAATTTTGATTCATGTATTGTGCACAGTCCGGGCATAATTTTGATAAAGTGAGGGAAAAGATGCGGGAATTGACAAAGCAAGTTATTAGCATGTACTCTGCAGCAAAAACCTTTCCGTATATCCTAGAGGGTTTGAGGTCAAAGAACAACCGTTCTCGTATAGAATCTGCTGATCTAGTTGGATACCTAATTGATAATCATGTGACTGAGGTAACAGTATGTAGACTTTTTTAAAATGTTATATTCTTTTACTATATTTGTTTGTGATTTATTGGTTTTCTTCATTGTCAAATAGATAAGTGGGCAGCTAAAATCACTGCAAATTGTTGCAAGTTTGACAGCCGAACGGGATGGTGAAATTAGAAAAGCTGCTCTAAATACACTAGCCACGGGCTATAAGATTCTCGGTGAGTATGATGGTTACAAGTACTAAAGCGGGATGCATGTAATTCACGTGTGACAATTCTATACAATCAGTGACACTCAGTGCAGTATAAATATCTTCCATGTTATTTTTAACTTGGATGAAGAATGAACTAATAGTTTTTTAAAGAGAACCTTTTCTAAGATGCATCAAATAACTGCCCAAATGTGCCTTATTTCTGACATTTCTATTATTAAATCAGGTGACGATATCTGGAAGTATGTCGGCAAGCTAACTGATGCTCAGAAAAGCATGTTGGATGATAAATTCAAATGGAAGGTCAGTTATTATCTTCTGCGAGTGTTCAGTTTTTTCATATTCGCCTCTTAATTACTTTTTCCAGGCCCGAGAGATGGAAAAGAGAAAAGAGGGAAGACCAGGTGAAACTAGAGCTATTCTGCGACGTTCTGTCAGGGAAAATGGGTCAGTGATGTCTCATATATTAAGTTGATTGCAACTTTTGTCTCTTTAGTGTCCTTATTTTGTTCAAGTTTTGATAACCTTACTGTATTATTAAAATACTTTAACACTCTGATTGATGTTCTGTTTATGCAAAATTTGTCATTCAGTGCAATTGAAATCTTTCTGAAGCACTTCATCTTTTTGGAGCTTTTATTCTGCTATATATTTTTGTAAATGAATATTTTGTTTTCTTTAATTACATCATTAATTACTGTAATACCTTAAAGTACATGCTTTTATCAAATGGTGAAAATCTTTACTAGTAAAAGCCATGTCTGCGTGTTGCACCTAGTTTTGAAGTGTCAGTTTGAAAACTATATATCTGATATGACTAGTTCTATTAATACATTTGTAACCAAATGTGAGGCCTGAACTTTGGTCATTTCGTTAATATCCAGATATGATGTGGCTGAGCAAAGTAGTGAAATATCTAGATCCATTCCCGCCCCCATTTTCGCAAGGTGCTGAATCATTTTTAAGTCTTGCATTTCTCTACTTTGTTTAAAATACGTTCAATTTCATTTAATAGAAGTTGGCAATGATGTTCTGTTATAGGGAGAGCTATGCTCATCCTGACCTTCATATTGAAAGGCCTTCAAGTCTTCGTGCTATTGCGGGTGCAAATGCTCCTTCTGACTGGAACGAAGCCCTGGATATCATTTCTTATGGATCTCCAGAACAGGTCATTGTCATAACAAGTGCTTGTCGTCTTCATTTTTATTTTATCGTATGTATTCTTACAAAGAAGCAAATTTTTTAGTCTGTTGAAGGTATGAAACTAGTGTGCCATGAGTTAGATTCGGTCACGAACGATCCAGAAAGCAGCGGAATGGAGGAGATTATGAAAGATACTGATCGACTTGTGGCATGCTTAGCAAATAAAGTAATCAATTCATTTTGTTTTTTAAATGCAGTTTAAATAACTTTGTCGTGGCTTGAGTAACTCAATGTTAAAGATTTGCTTACACCGGTTATACTATTTTGAAGGTGCCGACAACTTTTGATTACAGTCTCGCTGGTGCTTCGTCGAGATCTTGTAAATATGTGCTTAACACCTTAATGCAGGTAAGTCAAATGTTTTAGCATAGTGTTATATATCAGAATTCATTGCACAGATTCTTCTCAATGATTTCACATGATATTTATGAACTTTTTTTATGCTTCTTTCAGACGTTCCAAAACAGGAAGCTTGCACATGCGGTGAAAGAGAGCACCCTTGACATTCTGGTCACTGAGCTCCTTCTATGGCTTTTAGATGACAGGGTTCCTCGTATGGATGATGGCAGCCAACTTCTCAAAGCGCTGAATGTGCTGATGCTAAAGATTTTGGTACATTAATATATCTGAAGATTTGCCTTCTCTTTTTTGTGTTGAATTATATGCCTTATCACAGGGTTATCATAATAATAACTAATTGTTTGGAAACAGGATAATGCAGACCGCACATCGTCTTTTGTTGTATTAATTAATCTGCTACGCCCATTAGACCCGTCGAGATGGCCTTCTCCTCCATCGAATGAGAGTCCTGCTATCAGAAACCAAAAGTTCTCTGATTTGGTTGTCAAGTGTCTGATCAAGCTCACAAAGGTGACGGTTTTTCCAGATATCTCAACTTGATTCCTGGATGGTGACAGCAATGAGCAATAGTTCTTGATGTGTTATTGTTTCAATGATCCTCATGTAGTTTGCTTCTATTGTCATCTAGGTTCTTCAAAGTACCATATATGAAGTTGACCTTGATAGAATCCTCCGAAGTATTCATGTATATTTGCAAGAGTTGGGAATGGAAGAAATCAGAAGAAGGTAACATTTTTTATATTAGTTTCTTCCCTAACTGACTAGCCAGGTAGAATTTTTTTATGGAACCTTAGAGCGCCCACTGACTGACCCCTGAACACTTTTTTAGAGCTGGTGCTGATGACAAGCCTCTTCGTATGGTCAAAACTGTTCTACATGAACTAGTTAAACTCCGCGGTACAGCAATCAAAGGCCATCTGTCCATGGTTCCTATAGATATGGAACCTCAACCGATCATTCTTGCTTATATTGATCTGAATCTTCAGGTACTGATACTAGTAGAAATGCAGCTATTATGCCTAACTGACAATTGTGGATTCTGATTCTATTCTTTTTTGCAATAGACTTTAGCTGCAGCAAGAATGCTAACACCGTCTGGGCCTGCTGGCCAAACAAATTGGGGAAATTCAGCAGCTAACAATCCCACAGGTGCTACACATTCATCCGAGGCTCAACTGAAGGTATCTATGTCGCTATCTCCAATGATGATCACTAGTCAGTGCATTATTACAACTCATTGATTTTATTTTCCGTGTTATTTATATTTCACAGCAAGAACTTGCAGCTATCTTCAAAAAAATAGGTGATAAGCAAACATGCACAATTGGTCTTTATGAGCTTTACCGAATCACTCAGCTATATCCAAGGGTATTATCACTTTTGAATGTTGAGAAATTCCATCACTTGATAGCAACTCCTGGCCATGTATTTCTAATAGCCATTTTAATTCAGGTCGATATATTTTCTCAACTCCAAAATGCTAGTGAGGCATTCCGAACCTACATAAGAGATGGCTTAGCTCAGGTTAATAGCTATTTGTTAAGCTGCCCAATTTCTTATTTATCTTTGTAACCTAGTTCTAGGTTGTTGATCCATTTTTTTTTTCTTCAGATGGAAAAAAATGTAGCTGCTGGGAGAATGCCCACTAGTGTCCCGTTGCCAACCCCGCCTCCTGCCACGTTGAATTCTCCAAAATTTGCTCCATTGTCACCTGTACATACAAAATCTTTACATGAACCTAAATCTCTTGACCACAAACCCGAGCCAACAAACTTTAGTTTACCGCCTTCTTATACAGAAGATACTGCCAGGGGTCTAGCTTCTGACATTGCAGATCAAAGACTTGACAGATTTGCGCCTGGAGGTAATGATCCCTTAATTCCAACATGTTATTCCAGTTATGCAAAAAAGAGTTAATTGACAGGGATGCCTGTAACTACAGATGTAAGTAGGGGAACTTTAGATGCTATCAGAGAAAGAATGAAGAGCATTCAAATAGCCGCAGCTGGAGGAAATCCAGATCCTACAAAAACGTCATCAGCACAAGGGAATGGCAATCATCCTCATGGATTACCTTCAGATAGCTCTCATCCAGAGAACCCAATGCATGGTGGCATTCTACCAATGGATGAAAAAGCCTTGTCTGGGCTACAAGCTCGGATGGAGAGGCTCAAAAGTGGATCAGCCGAGCCATAGTAGTACCACAAAAGACGGCTGCAGAACATTCTTAATCGAATCTCAAACTCTTATAGAGTGTGCAGCAGCTGCAGATCCCAAGGACTAGAAGATGGACGGAAAGTCTATTACAGCAGAAAGTGACTAGCCAGCGAATGAGTCTCATCGGATCAGCATTGCATGTAGATGTTCCTACGCAGCTAATTAATTCACAATTCTTGAAGGAGAGCAGAATCATGTTTGCAGAATATGTCATCTCAGCCATGTTTTTCATTTATGTCTTTAACTTGACTATTTGTTTTGGGGGCTGTTAGTCTCTTCCCAGGGCGACTGTCATGAACCAACCACACGCCCACAGCATTTGAGTATTTTGATCAGATTTTGCTTTGAATCCAATCATGTGTCATCAAATGTTCTTGGGTCTAGGCGATTCTAAGGATGCAAATTCAGAGTGGATGGGTGAAATCTGTACACATATTATGGTTGTTAAAATCGAGTTTTAAATTGTAAAATCGTCCGATTTTATGATTCTACATGTGTATTTTGTGTTAACTCGTATCTAGACTCGTTTTTCTATAAAATCGAACCCTATAACGATTTTAATCGATTTTTCACGGTATAAAATCGTTAAACTGGTGTGAAATCGTCCGCTTTTGAAGATGAATATGTTGTGGCTGTCGTCCGCTTCAAACTTTTGAAGATGAATGTCGTCGGCTTCAAACTTCTGAAGATGAATGTTGTCGGCTTCAATTAGGGTTTTAGAAAAAAAGATGATGAACAGTACAGCCCAATATCCCGGGTTTTAATTCAAAACTCATTACAGCCCAAAAGATGATGGTTTTAATTCATTAAATATGTGTTGGCTAAACAGTAAACACATTACAACTTAATATCCCACAGCCCATTATGTTTGATTAATTTCTGCAAATAACAACATAAATTCATCATATTATTTTATTTAACCTTTTAAAATTATACCATCAAAACTCATATTTAAAGATAATATACCAAATCCTATAAAAAAAAGATAATATACCAAATTAATCCTTTTAAGTATCAATTTCAAATTAAAATCATATTAAAGTATTAATTTCATTAATATGTTTACAATTAAAAATACATATATAATACTATTTTAATAAAAGGTAAACTCGGCGATTTTACGAGTCGAGTTTACGTTCCGATTCCACCTAGACAAAACGAATCAAGGTAAAAACTCGATTCTGACAACCTTACATATAAGAGATTAGAATAATTAGATTAGTTTTATTATCCCAAATTCACCCCAATCATGTGTCATCAAATGTTGTTGTGTCATATTGATAATTCTCGAAAATATTCAATTGATATTTAATTTAAGCTATTAGGAAAAATATTAGGTCAGAACTATAATTTTTGGTAGAAATCAGTATTTTTAATATTTGTACGATTAAATCATTTACGATCCTTAATTTTAGCAAATACAATAATTATTTAATTACAATATATATATGATAAGAAGGTATATTAGTTAATTGGAAAACAATTCATATGATTCTATATCAACAAAATCCCATGGTTTTTGAACAAGATTTGATGACCTCGTACGTTCATCCATAACAGAATTATCCTTTTTGCAGACGGCGATCGACGACATCTGTATGTTTGTATTTTGATCTCAAATCTTAGGTTAAAGTTCAGTTGATCCTGATGTTCGTGGTTTTGCTTTATATGTTCGTGGTTTCTGATAAATACAGCAAAATTATTGTTCGTAGTGTTGCTTTATATGTTCGTATTTTTTATCACGAATTTTATGTTAAAGTTTTCAAATTGGAGTTCGTAGTTGACTGATGAAAAGAAATTAAGTAGAGCAAAGGTGAGATCGAAGTTCGTGAGTTTGTTTCGAAATTTTAGGGCTCATAATATTTAAATGGATATTCACTCGATATTTCGGAGATTTTAAATTTAAAATATACATTATCATTTCTTAATATACCCTTTTTGATCATAAAAATGATTAAAAGATTATTTAATTTGAATTAATCTTGACTAATCTAAATCGTTGAGATTATTAGGTCAATGGATACTAGTAAAAGTTTTGATTTCTGACAAAAATAAGTGATTCTAATCAAAACTCAATTCTAAGCCTTAATCAGATCGACAGGATGTTTCCAACAAACGAATCATATTAGTTTCAAGTTCTCATATTGTAGCAAAAAAAAAAGAAGTTCTAATATAAAATAAGGTTTTCACATATACTGAACTTACAAATAAAAGGTTGATTTGGTATGTATTTTTGCAACATTTTATTTAATTAGGAAGCGTAACTAATCAAATATCTCAACGGCTACATACATCAATCAATTACTTGAACCATTTGGACACTCACTCTTTTGACTCTCTGCGTCTGCATTTACTTTCTTCCTCTTCTCCTTCCTTATTCATTAAGACAACAAGTAATTCATACACCATTTCTCTTCTCCTTTTTTTCCAATCATTTCTAATTCTGATTCAACTGACAGCCAAGCACTGCTGAGCATGGCTTCAAAGTTGGTTCTTGTCTTGGTCTTCTTGTTCGATCTCATTGCCTTTGGCCTCGCCGTCGCCGCCGAACGCAGAAGAAGCACTGTATGTCCACTCATTTCATCATTAAACATCTCTTTGAACTTCATTTATTACTTCTCTTCTTCGAGATCTGGCAGCCCTAATTCTTTGCTGATTTGTCTGTGTCAGTGTTTTAGCATTAAATCTCATTTATGCTTCCCAGATCTGTTGAGATACAATTTTCAAGTGATTTTTTGATGTTGGGTTTCATCTCAGATGTGTTTTTTCCAGTAAAGTTTCAATCTTTACTGAAATTGGGAGGTGTTAGGGTTTACAATTTTGTGCTTCAATTTGGATTCTCTTGTGTAATTGTATTGTGACTTGGGCAGGCGACAGTTTTGAAGAATGCGAATAATGAAGCATACTGCCAGTATGACTCCGACATATCAACAGGCTTTGGTGTTGGGGCATTCCTGTTCCTCTTGGCAAGTCAGGTATTGATCATGGTCGCCAGCCGATGCTTGTGCTGTGGAAAAGGTTTGAGCCCCGGTGGGTCGCGTGCCTGGGCCGTCATCCTCTTCGTAATTTGCTGGTACAAATATTATCAGTTATCAATCTTGACGTGGAGTGTAGAGGCTAAAATCTCAGTTTTTCCATGTTGACGCTTTTTATTTGGTGTCGTAGGATTACGTTTCTTGTCGCGGAGATATGCTTGTTGGCTGGATCAGTGAGGAATGCGTACCACACCAAGTACAGGACTCTATGGAGCACTAATAATCCTCCTTCGTGCGAGATATTGAGGAAGGGAGTGTTTGGGGCCGGGGCTGCGTTTATAGTCTTTACTGGCATTGTGTCTGAGCTTTACTATGTGAGCTTCTCCAGGGCCAACTTTAGCAATGCGCATCATGGAGTTAGAGACACCGGCGTCAGAATGGGAGCTCTTTAACTGAAATCATTCGAACTCAACCATGTTAATAAAGTCACAATATAACCTTCTATAAGCCCCATTACTTTAGATGGTTGAACATTTTAGTGTAGCTGTCTGTGTTTTATGATGTATTTGGGTATTTGTAGGTGATGGACAGATTGTGGGTGTGAATCAGTTGTATGCATCTTGGCCTTTCTTGTGTCCTTGTTCTTAAAATTTGATAAAACACTAATAGATGGGGATTTTGAGGTAATGTTAGCAACTATGTGCTGAAGATTTAAGGATACACAAGAGCAATGTGGGTCCATGATACACAACTCACTTGACCAATAATAGTTGACAGTGATGAGGATTACCACAAGGCCAAGTTGTCCATGTGACTTTGTGAACATTTATAGTCAAAATGTCAAATACATTGTTCCTAGATCTTAATAAGACATGAATCACATGAAACAGAACTGATGATGGTTGCAAAACATCTTAAGGCATTTTTTTTGCTCTTTGATGATCTATTATCATGTTTGCTATCTTATCATATTCATAACATGCAACTTTAATGTTCTCATCTTGTCAATATTGACATATTTTGATTCTGAGAGCTTGTATTTTTTAAAATGTTTTACTTCGAATAACTATATTTTTATAATGATTTTTTTTAAAGAATGAGATGCTTGTAACGCTCGATTGAGAATCCTTAAAAATTCGAGAACTTGAGAACCCAAATCTCACCATTAACTCATGATGCATCTTTGAATCTGGATGTGATACGTGTCCAAAAAGCAAAGTCAAAAAATGTGGTTTTGACTTTGCATTAAATGCATCTTTGAAAATGTACATGTGACACGTGTCACCACCAAAATGCATCTTATAAAATGCATTTTGCAATTTGTAAGGTGAAGATTAGAGTCTCAAGTTCTCGAAAAAATAAAAAATTCTCATTTTGAGCCTTCTCAAAATTTAACTAGCTATGTATTTTGTCCCTTCAAACACTCGTAAGGTTTATCATATGAAAGCTTTCACTTTTTACATGTTTGTATTTCAAAATTAAAAGTGTTCTAATTTATTAAACAAATGCAAAGGTTTTTTAGTTTAAAAGGGCTCAAAATTGTTTTCTTACATTAAAACCCCTAAAATTAAGGTCTCAAAGTTTGACTTGCGGGTCAAATACACATCGGGTTATCCTTACCATGTGTGACTCACAACTTATTTTTTATTCTGTTTCTGTACATAACATGCCCTTTTAAGCCTTAGGTAGGATAAGGATAAAAAAAAATTCGACCCTGCCCATTTCCAGACCATGTCCTCAAACCTTGCTTTACCTTGCCTTACCCTGTTTTATCGTGTGCTATCTTGCCATTTTCACCCATATTTGAAATTCTACTTCAAATTTTTATTTGAACACTTTTATCCTACCCCGACCCTGTCCTGCCCTACCCTACCCTAATGTGACCTTGCCCATGGATCACCTATCGAGTACAGGGGCGGATCTACAGCTTAAAGAAAGGGGTCAATTGCACCCACTAGTTTTTAACTTCCTCCTCTTATTTGAGTAAAATTACACTGAAATCCACTAATATTTTTAGCAAATATCTATATTGCCCACACTAGTTTCTTGAAAAATGTATTGTGCCCTCAGTCAAATATGAGGCTGAATCCGCCACTGATCGAGTATAGAAAACTATCATACCCTGCCTCTGCCTATACACTATTCATTGAATAAAAAAAATGATCATATAATACAGGATTACGGTTACTATGTTTATTGCCGACCCCCTACCTATAAGATCAGGTATGACAATTTTATATTATAGAGTGTTCAAACTTGACTTGTTAGTTTTTTTTTATGAGTTCGAACTTTAGTTGTTAAACCTTTAAAATAAAATCTACTTTTTTTTTTTCAATGAGCTCATAAATTATAAATTGATTGATTGCGAATAAAAAAAAATTAAACATTATGTCTCTCTCCCGGCTTATTTAAATTATACTAAAAATTGAGTTGATGAGATTTCTTTCATTCTCCAACTAAAACTGAACTGGTTCTTTGAGTTGGATGTTCCCTAATGCATGTCTAATGGCCAGCTTTCAGCTTGTGGAATGATGACATAAGGCAGGGTCTCTTACAAAATCAATAGGCCCAGATGTAAAGCTGAAATCTGCTGGCCAATATTATTCCTTCAATAAGGCCATGGTGAAAATGAATTGGCACTTGCAAATGTCGTCAATGCATTGACACACACTTTTTAACAATTGGCACCCAAATTATTAATCCAATTTGTTCATATTCATCCACCTCTCAAAACCCCTGTTCAAATTCTGCTCAACCTTATTGACACTCTTAATAATATCAGTATATGTTTTTTGAAGTGGGTTTTGCTTGGAATAGACTGTTGTTGTTGTGTTGAATAATATTCATTTGAGATTGTTAAAAATATCACAATTCAGACTGTTCAACAAACAAGGTTGAAGCCCTTATCCAAAAAAAAAGAAATACAAGGTTGTGTTGAAGCCAACATGAAAGTTTGAAGAAATCAATCCCTTTATTGAAAGCTAAAAAGAAATACAATTGAGTTGATCTACAGTTTAGGGACACGGACTATTGATCTACAGTTTAAGTGGAATGAAGTGAGTTGATTCATATCCACGTTAAACATCACAACAAGAAACTAGTGGGAAAAACAAAGCTGAAAATTTAACTTCTTGAAAAAAAAAAAATTAAGCCTGTGCGATCCTTATTTTGGTACTTACGGAGCTGTAGATGGTCCTGAATCGTTGCAGAAAGCGCAATGGTCCTTAATTATATGACCTATGATGCTCCCATTTTCGATTTTCAGCATCTTACTTTGCCTATTCCACATATGTATTGCCAAGCTTTGCGTATAAATCTGCGTCATTTTGTTACTAATCCACTTCGAATGCTTCTCATCTCGAGGCCCTTCAAACAGGCTACCAACCCGACTCCAATCAACTGGATAAAACATCTGAGAAGGCAACACCGTGAAGTTATTCTTAAGCTTATCCTTATGCCAATTCTCCTCCTGGCTCACCCGGGACACAACTCTGGATACCAAATAAGGCCCGTTGTGCCCCCATTTATTCCCATCAAATGTCAATGCAAA
This sequence comes from Rhodiola kirilowii, assembly GCA_033675215.1. Classification (NCBI taxonomy): domain Eukaryota; kingdom Viridiplantae; phylum Streptophyta; class Magnoliopsida; order Saxifragales; family Crassulaceae; genus Rhodiola; species Rhodiola kirilowii. Next base: position 46,437,134 of record CM066193.1, read on the forward strand.
TTCATTAATGAACTCAAAAACCAAAGGATGTTTCTTGTCAAAAACCATGACTGCATTGTTCAGCCTGGTCCAGTTCTTAGTCTCGGAATCCATAGTCTGCGCTCCAATGACATTCCTCAGGCTCGAAAAGCTCTTGAGGATTATAACATCAGTGTCAACGTAGACTCCACCAAATTTATACAACAGCGCAAGCCTTAGCAGGTTTGAAATATTCTGGCCTAACGCAATATCACCAGGATTCAACTTACCTTGTCGCAGCTTATCAAACCAAGACTCGGCTGGAGTGTTCTTGAACAAGAACATGAAATCCGGTGCGATTGGAATCACTTTAAACCCTCTTTTGACAAAGGGTTTCAGCAATTCAACCCCTTTTTTCGAATCCATTGAGCTGGAAATCAAAACCAAACAAGCTCGAGGATTCGCAATGAACAAACTTTGCAAAGCAAAAATCTCTCTTTCACCAAATGAATCAATTGATGAAATCCAAGTCATAAAAAACTGAACTTCACAAAATGAATCAGACCCATTTCGAGCTTGGAAGAAGCTCCTCACCCTAGCTACAAACCGCTTCGGCCTGGCCTCTAAACGCATCGTTTTGAACTGCGTATCGCCTCGTCCGAAAACTCTCTTCAAACTCCTCGCTTGGGAATTCTTCACCGGCATCAAATTCTCAGATTTCTGCAAACTGGTTGTTGAGATAACAACTGGGGTTTCTTCTTTCACCACACTCATTAAGTATGCCGTTGACTTTCTTGACTCAGTCGCCGATGAGTTCTCAAGCATCAACCTCGATTGAACATCTCTCGCCGGCGACGGGAGCGGCACGCGCAGCCAGAATATCGTCGAACCATTGTACACGAGCGAGCTGAACAATAACAGCGCAAGAATCGGCGTCGACAGTGACTTGTACATTTGATTGGATAACCAAACCCTGCAAATGGGCTTAGCTCCGGCCGTGTCAGTCATTGTTCTTGCTGTCGATAAAGAACCGATCTTTGAAACTCATCTGCTGGTTAAAACTGAAAAATCAGACAGCAGGCTGGATTCTGCAACTGGGTTTTGAAGATCAGGGAAGATGGTGAAGAGATATGGTGGCGGGAGTGGGTTTTGAGATTGGTGAGTGGAGAAAGGTTGAAGCTTTTTGTTGGTGGTGTTGATTTTGAAAAACCAGTGTCAAAGTGTTTTTAGGGAGCTTTTCAATTCTCAAGGTGTCAACTTTACTTTAAATTATAGAATAAGTGAAATGGAAAGGCAGATAAGTACATATCCGTGACTTAAAAAGATCATATGAGAAACAGAATTTTTATGAGAAATAAGAAGGGAAAAGAGGGTGGTAGTTTATAAATTCTTGTCGTACATTTTTAAAACACAATCAATTTACAATTTATGTACGAAATTGCAATTCTGATTAATACATTTTTTTTTAATTACAAAGCCGGTAGTACAACTATAAACACAACAAATCAAGCTGCCACAAGGAAGCAGCAGCAGGCAAGCAGACATTAGCTAACTTTGACAACAGGAAGTCCCCTGGGGATGGAAGAGGTATCCGTTCACTCCCAACAATCCACTCGTGCTTTCCTAGCCAGCCAGTCCGCCACTCCATTGGATTCCCTGTTGATGCTTCCCAACTGCCATTCCGGATGAGCGTCTAACATGGAGATGCAGTCCTTCAACTCCAAAGCAACCGCTTCTGACCTCCAGCAACCAAGATTTAGAGCCCAAATAGCTTCGCGGGAGTCGGAGAAGATAGAGACTTTTGTAAGACCGATATCTCTCGCCAACTAGCCTCAGTGCCCTAAACTCCGCCTCCAGTGCTGACTTAGTATTCCCAGCCCTCCTCGCACTAGCTCTGGCCACTGTTCCTTTCCAAAGCAATACAGCACCCAAGCCCGCCTCCTTAGACTTCTATTCTGTAGAATTGTTGGTTCATCTATACTTCTATTCTGTTTACTAAGCATTTCAGTCTCATCCTTAGTTGAACTATGCCTTGCTCCACCTTTCCATGCGCTTTCTCATTCCAACCCTGCAAGCTTATGAATTCCTCCTGAGAACATACCTTCGCGCACAGCCACATCCAATAGCCCGGGTCCGCACATTGATTCTCCCATAATTCCCTTTGATGCAGACTCGATAATCTGCAACGGATTGAGATAAACAGAAGGGGAGATTAGGGGAAGAGAAGACGAAAGGGGATTGAGAAATTGTTTAGAGAAGAAAGGGGATGTGAAACGAGACGATAGAGATTGAGAAATTGTTTTAATTCATTGATTGCCTTCTCATTCTCGTTTACTTGTCTTTTATACTAAACATGTTATACCCAAAATACAGCTATGCCCCATAAGTCCCCAATACGCATCACCCTTGGAGTTGGAAGATTAAACTCTTGTAATAAGCTCCTTATCCACTAGCAGTCCCTCCAATATAGCTCCTCCAAAATTTCTTAGTTTCCATAAAATCAGACTGCTCCCCTACATATGTATTCATTTGATCCTCCATTCTCCTCACTGTCCAGTATGCAAATTTTACTGTTACTTCGCCCGAGCCATCAAACCTCCATATGTATTTTCCTTCCCTCGCATCCCATCACCGTTTCTTTATATAATTATGCTGCCTTTAGCCAGTGGATTCCTTCTGTGCCACCAGAAATTCAATATATCGTCTGCCAGTTTTTTGCACAGTGTAGCAGGAATCCTGAAATAGGACATCGCGTACAGCGGGATAGCTTGCAATACTGCTTTAATCAGCATCCAAATCTTATGAATTTGGTTCAATTTAATAATATATCCTTAAACCAATATATATTTTAAAATGTTAAAAAAATTTACAATAAATTATTAATTGTATCATAATTTCTGCCAGAATAAGTATCCGATGCAAAGTTAATTTTTTGGTACAAAATAATCATAGCCCTTGATCAGAAATGGATCAAGATCAGGTACAAAGTTAAATTTTGATACAAAATACAAATATCAATCCAAACCAAAGCTCAAAAAAAGAACAAACTGGCTACAAGACATCTCTTAAACACCCTGGAACAGCCTCCAGTTGCTTCCAAGACCATTCCTGGAGTCTCACTTTGCCCGCCAAATAATTCGCAGCTTTGTTGGCCTCCCTACTGGTGAACTGCACAGACCAGCCATGGTTTCGACGTAGGAGATCAATGGCTGATTCTAGCCATGAAGCACACCAGTCAGTGAAGTCACCCACTTCCGCTCCAAATGAGACAGCCTTGTATACCTCCATGGCGTCCACTTCAAATATTGCCTTACCAATATTCAGCTTCTGCGCCATCATCATTCCCTTGCATAAGGCCTGTCCTTCAGCTTCACTAGAACAGAAACATTGATCCAACTTCTCCGCCCACGCCTTCCTGGATTCCTTCTCCCATGCTCCATCTGAATTTATTTTTGTTGTCTCCCCTGACGTGGGAACCCACGAGCCTAACAGTTCAGTGTTTCTCCGTGGACATGGATACTGGCAAGAATCCACTAATTTCAACACCTCCATCACAACCTTACCCGATGTAGTTGCTGGGTCGTCTTGTTCCTTAACTTCGCAGCAACAAGTCTCGGTTAGGGTCTTCGATGCGGGCTATGAGCTTTAGTCGAATGCTATTTTCTTCATTCTTGTGTGATGAAGTAGTACTTGGATAGCAATTTGAACCACGTAATCGCTGTCCGAATTCAATATTTCCACCCTATACTATGCCTTGGGTTGCAGGAAATTTGAATATGGGATACAATCCAAATTGTTGAAAACTCTTTGTTTCTAGGCAAAGAAAACAAAGCACAACTTAGGGTTTGGGTGTGTTGCAAATCAAGGAAATGGATTAGGATGTTTCTAGGTATTGCCCAGCATTTTCTGTATCTCAAACTCGAAAATATATCAAGTATATATAGCCATACAATTGGGTACGAGCAGGAGATGCGACTGTAGACCGAACAGGCACACTTGTTGCAGTCATGCGTTCGCATGGTTCATGGCATGCGTTCGCATGCTAGTGAAACGTTGTGAAATTTAGCCTTGTGCGTTCGCATGGATCACTTCATGCGATCACATAACCTCGACCAGTCGCATAAAAATCTCGTACGTTCGCACGATTCTCCTCCTACGCTCGCACGGTTCTCCTTCTGCGCTTGCACAGTCCTGACCCGACGCATGAAGATCTCGTGCGTTCGCATGGCTCTCGTGCGTTCACACGGATCTTGTGCGTTCGCATGCATGGCTCTCGTGCGTTCATTTTATTAGGTCCTGAAACCCTAAAATCACTAACAATCCTCCCCCATTTTTGGGTTTTCTTTTGATTCACAAAATACCTTATTTTAAGCAAAACACGCATAAACGGAAATGTCACTACGAATTGAATTTCCGCATAGTGTAATCACGCATACAATATATCCGAATTGAAATGGTGTCACTACGGATTGAACCAATCAATTCATTTGGGTACTTGACGGCGACACACGCATGTGTTACTTCACAAACTGTTAAGTTAACTTGACTCTTAATGGCCCTTGAGTCCCTATCCACTCATAAACGTATTGAGATTAAACCAAATCTCTCATGAAGCGACCAGAAACTTCACGTTTACATAGGTAGATTCCTTGTGGGTCCCGCCCAATCGTGCTCCTACACCTAGCACTTTGTCAAAGAATCCATTAAGAAGAGTTCATCTTCAACCTAGACCTTTGTAGGTACTGAACACACACTTGGGGATGCATATTTGTGTTCATCAATCTTCTAGGAATGGGCTTTCCGCATTGAATTCAGCTCTAACGCTAGTTAGATGTGAATTGGGTGTCTCACGACTAGATGATTATATGGGTTTTGTCCCATCCCCTTTATCGACTCGGAAAATAAGTCTCTAGCTAATCCTTCGTCAAGTGATTAGCCTATCTTTTGTTATAACCAAACAAAATTCACAAACATCACCAGGTGCATAATGAGCTCACTTACTACACTATGTCTAACACCTAAGTGTCTAGACCACATTGTATACATGGCTAAATCCTTTAGCCAATGTATCAGCGCTGTCACAATGTATCGATATTGGTGATATCCGTCTTTCCCAACAATGAAATTTCATATATCATGTTCTCTAATCATCCTTCTTCTTTTGAAGCACCAATTAAAGCAACAAACTCACATTTCATTGTTAAACTTATGATGCAAGTTTATTTCTTAGATTCCCATTAAATGATCTTCCCCAAGTAAAATTACCCTTCTACTTGTATAGGGATGTCCTTCCCCATTTAAATCTAACGTGCATCAGAAAATCCTTCTTATTACCGAAGGAAAATAAGAACATGCAAGACCAAAATTCATTGTCCTGTTAAGGTACCTAAATACCCTATGAGCCGCTTGTCAATGTTGCATACTTGAGTTACTAGTATATCGACTAAGCTTACCCACCGCTAGTGCGATCTCAGGTCTAGCATATATCATAACATAAATCAACACTTTGATTAATGTTCTCTTTCAACTTTCAACTTCACTATTATAAGTCCCAAATTTATCAAGAGTTCCACTCTTATAAATTCTATTATAAAATTTTGAAGGAACCAAGAGAAGAATGCATATTCTAAGTTCGCAACTTTAATATCAAAATGTTCTCATTTCAAAATTCAACCTTTGAAATTTACACCACATGTTACTTATGCAATCGATAAACCATGATACGCAAGCATAAACCAAGTAACATGCGTATACGAGAATTATACAAATATATATGTTGTTCTAGATTCAACTTGCAAGTCACACATGGAGAATCACAATCAGAATCCCATACCAAAACTTGTATTTGATTTAATACACAGTTTTCCGACATGTTAGACAACACCCTTTTCAGTTTAGTATTCAACCAATACTTATATCAAGGTGTCCTTCACTAACATAAACCTTAGTGAATATTTCAAACCAGAAACTTAAGTAATCCTTCTAATTTGATTCTGGTTGAAACCATCAACACACACACACACATATATATATATATATATATATATATATATATATATATGTATATATATATATATATATTATAATTCATAACACATACACAACAAGGTATTAACCTAAAGTATGCCTCTACTTCATAATATCAGATTTATCACGCAAGGAAATAAATCTTCAATATTAACAGTCAAACCAATTCCCAGTCTAAGTTAACCTTTCCCTTGGAAACTTTACTTCATATGAGAAGCATGTTCTCATGTTTCAAATTAGTTTAAATGAGGCCCTTAACATGTATGATTGCAATATCATTATAGAACATAAACAGGATCAGAACAAAATCAACATTGCATATCTTGATTCAATACTTACTTCTCGATTGAAATAAACATATCCATATCTAGATGAATCAACCCCATTAATAAGCTTAATCTAAGAGCAGGTGCATAAACATAGCTTAAACGATCTTTTCATGCATGTAATACTTTCACTAAAGTTTCTCATAAGAAACCGAAACAACTATGAATTCAGTGATAATATGTAATCATGAACTTCACTAATCAAGTTATATTATCGGAAAAAACTTACATACTCATGGACTAGAATATCATATTAGAAAGTTCATCTAATGAAATCCATCAAAACCACATGCTTCAAAATCATACGCATCATAAAAATTAAAAATCTAACTGATCATATACTAATTGAACATATCAAAAATTATAAAATTAATCTAACTTGAATCAATCCCAATTAAAATCAACCAGATTTAATTGAATACACAAAATATCAAAATTTAATGAATTTAGAACCGTCCCTGTTTGAACCAATATATATTAGTTCAATTCACCTGAAGCGGACCCACTTAAAGAAAGTCATTCAAGTCGTCTCAGAATGTAGGAAACTCCTTGACTGTCTATGTAGTAAACCCTCGAAATAACATGACATCCTTTCAAGGTGCTGAATACATCAAATCTCTGATCATAATCCATATGTCGACCTGATGATGCATCCTTCCATCCCGGAGAAAGGCTGAGAACAGTGAGATGTATATCTTCATGTCATCAACAGTTCCACGTTGACCAAGTAAGAGGTTTTTCAGGCTTTACATCCCCAAGAACAAACCGGTTCATGTGAATTAGCTTCTCTAGAATAGCTATGGCCTCAACTGCAATGCAACCTGCCATACCAGCGGCCATCAATTGACCCATCAACCTCTTTCTGACATCTCCTTGTCACCAGTTTTCCACTGAGTTGCCTCAGCTCCTCCTTCTGCCAAGTTGGCAAACAATGACAAACCCTCAACCATGCTTCTCTTTTTATGTGACTTTTCCCACAACCAATACCAGTTAGACAAAGTGCAAATAAAATCAAAATTGATTGAAATTGAGTTTTGCTGATATATCCCAATCTTCATCACCAATTTCCAATCAGATTTGAGCCACGACTTGAACTCGACCAACCAAACACGAAACATCGTTCCACTGTTTCGTCGAGTAAGGCACCTCTTCCACTGCGTCAAGCATATTTTGCTATTCTAAATTTCTCACGCGGCATATGGGTCCAAACCCAATGTTTTTTCCATCAAAACCCAAATTAGGGTTTCAAAACTGGAGTTAGCACTTATCAGTCGTTTTTCCTTCCACCGCTGCGCCAACTGCACCATCCGGCTATTTTATAATTGCGGCGCCCATCCACCTGTGAACGTAGGAAGACACAATCTTGGGTCCACTGCCTTGCGTCGCGACACAGATTGTACCTCGTCCCTCCCAAAGGAATGGAGTAGGGTTCTCATATTCATTCTTCAAAATTTGTCTATCAGCGCCTTCAAGAGCTTATGTGACCATGTGATTGTCCAACGAATCCAAACTCATCATCTTGTGTTTCTGAGTGAATCAATGTGCCGCAAGCCACACTGTTGCATTCACTTAGCCGAACCCAGTTTAGGGTATCAATCAACAACATTGGCATTCGTCACAACTCACACCCATTCGCCAGATCATCCAATGAATGTCGGCCAAACTCGCAGAGCAACCTCCTGAATTGCAGAACACAATTAAACAAATTTATTACTCAAATCAATTTTAATTAAAATAAGAAAAACCCTTTTCCAGCCGCGTCTCTTTTAGAGGCATCAGGCCCCAATGTTCAGCAACTTCTTCTTTGACCATGCTGAAAATTCATTCCTTCATCCTTTTCCAATTTCTGGAACTTGCTCTTCTTCAACTTCACCTCCCCATACGCAGCAACACTTTGCCAACGTCTTAGATTACTGACTTCAAATTCATGAACGAGTCCAATTCCCGTGAGAAGACCATTTACCATGAGAAATGAGAACGAATCCTGACCCTATAATTAGTATAATCTGTGGACAAGATTAGATCTATTATTCGTCCAAAAAATAATAATTAAAAGGACTAATTATGGCTTTTAAGGGTAAAATCGGGATCCTAAACGATGAAATAAATCAAAATCCCGTTAATTTCATCAGCTCTAACCTAAACCGTCTTTCTTCACACTACGAATTCGAAATCGGATATCGACTTCATTCGGCAAGAAGCGGCGACACACGACGACGGCGACATACCGCGACTTCTACGACGCATCGACGACCGACAACATACCGCGACTGACGAAACGAAGACCACAATTGAAAACAATGACCAAAGAGGGCGACCACATCTACGGTAAAATCTTCAATTTTATTTTAGGGTTTCAAGTCGACTGAACATTGGTGTTCTTCATAGTTCCCGGTACATCGATCGATCTTTGCTTTTTTATTATTGTTCGTATTGAAAACAGATCGTTCGTAGTGGTGTTCTACTTAGTTCATTATTTTTCGTAGTGGTGTTCCACTGAGTTCATGCCTATTCAGTGGTGGTGTTCCACTGAGTTCTACTTAGTAAATTATTTTTCGTAGTGGTGTTCCACCAGTACGTATGATTTAATTGCTTTTTTATTATTGTTCGTATTGACAACAGGTCGTTCGTAGTCAAGTTCAACTGAGTTCCTTAGTTGTTCGTAGTGTACCACACAGTATTCGTAGTAGGATGCCTTATTTATTCCTAGTTTAGCAAGAGAGGAAGGACATTATCAACAAAAACGCGAAACAAAGGCATAGAAGAGGAACCACACTCTGCTAAAAGGTCGAAAAGTGTTTCATACCACACAAGCACGCAAACATTGAAAGGTTATATATTTGTTCTCCTTTGATCTATTTTGTCGATACAATAAGAGCAATTGTAAAATATTGTGGGTAATTTTGTAACAATCAATACAAAAACACTATAATTCAAATGTTTGAATCTGTATTGTAGCTGGAAGAAAACAAGTCATGCAAAAAATGGATGACCCCAATGCCAACAGCGATGATGATTTCATGTCTATCAATAAGAAAGCACCACTAAAAGGTAATGACTGTTAGTAAGTACAGGTTTATAATTCGTATAACTTTTCTGAAAGTTCTGTAGTTATAATTTGTATCATTCATTCTGTGTAGGAAAAGAAAGAGCAACTTCCAAAGCCAGCAAAAATGAACGTGGAGATGGCTTACAAATAGTCATGTCCCACGGTAAACCAAAGCCCAAGAAACAACACAAGCCACAGCTACGATACAAAGGATTTGAGACCAGGACCACATCAAACACACTGACCGAAGCAGTAGTGTCATTAAGTGATCAACAAAATATAGTAGTGGATTCTATGGGTTTCAAAGGAATCCTTCATTTGAGGATTACCAAAATTAATACGCAATTGGCAAAATGGCTGCTGGAGTCATTCGACTCAAAGACTAGCATGTTGACGACAAAACGAGGAGATGCTGAAATAATACCAATGGATGTCAATAACATGCTTGGACTGCCCATGGGTGGCCGACCTATTAAAGTTCCTCTTAGGACAATCCCACACGTACGTCTTGTTCAGACATTCAGAAGTCAATATGGTGGTGCATTCGACAATTCAGTCAGTTGCAAGGATATATCCAAGACAATACAATCATCTAAGGAAGCCGACGACTTCTTCAAGCTGAATTTTCTGGTGTTGTTCTACTCAACAGTTGTCGATAGCACAAAGGGTGGCAAATCCAACCAAAGAATTCTCAATGCAATAGAAGGGCTAGATGAAATCCGCACGCTTACTCGTGCGAGTTTGTGATTGATCAGCTGCGTCATACCAAGGATGAATATGATAAAGACAGGTTACAACCATACACTGGCCCAATATCATTTCTGATGGTATGTTGCTGTCTAAAATCCTTAACATCATAAAGATAATTCGTATCAAAGTATGAACTAACTTGAATGGTTATTGCATGTAGGCACTGTACCTTGATAGATTTCAAGACAGATTTGTTCGGGTTGAGAGAACGATTCCTACAATAATATCAATAAATGATGAGTTCATAGAGAACAGAATAAAATCAGAGAAGAGACAAGGTGGATTTGGATTGCGCCAGACGTTGCTGAATCGGAATGTCCCTTTTGGTCTTGCTACGATGTTAGAAGCCATTTCCAGCGAGCTTAAAACCAACCAAGAAGATAGTGGCGTCCAAAAATCTTGTTTTGTAAGTAAAGTGAATTTGTAGTATCAGTTTATTTTTTGTATGACAATTTATAATTTGTAGTATCAGGTTTATCTTTCGTAATAACAGTTTAGTCTTTCGTAATAACAAGGTATCTTTCGTATAACAAATTATAATTTGTAGTATCAGATTTATCTTTTGTAATTAAAATTTTTATTTCGTATAACATCTTATTCTTATGTCTATGAAATTAGTGCAAGCCCAAGAAAAGGCCAAGACACTACTTGTTGCAGCTATTAAAAATTATGACGATGCTTACAAAGGTGCATTGAAGTCACCCAATTTTAAACACCAAATCAAGAGAAATCACGAAGAGGTTAAGAAGGAGATGAACATTTACAATGAAAAACGCCAAGAACCTGTCAGGACTAGCAATGAGAAGACTTTCTTACGTGAACAGCCAATGCCGGATAATTTTGATGTGGTGGAACAATCAAATGAGCAATGCAAATCACCAACTACTAATCATGGATATGATTATCAGACTGTGGTGGACACCACAACAAATTTTAAAACCCCAGTGGTCAGATATGAAACTAAACTGCAAGATAGTGGTCCAATTAACTTTGACCTCCCGACGCAAGTTCTCGAAGAGGTTATTAAGGTGTGTGACGAAGTAAGCAAGAAGAAGCTGGGTGGCGAACTTGTTACTTGTCCCAAACAAGGACAAAGACCACAAAGAGAAAAGGTACCGGGACCCTACTGAAGTCACCATTCCTTGAACGAACAGTCAAGTTGACGGTGCCGGCAAAAAAAAATACCGTGATTTGTGTCGTTGGGTGTACGTTGGTGATGCTATAGACAGGTATTACCCTATTAATTATTTTGTAATTTCCAAATTTTCTTTGTCATGAGTTTTCGTATTTGAGAGGCCGTAAATCGTTACAGTATCAGTTTTCTTTACCATTCTTCGTAGGCATGTGTTTATATTTCGTATGGAAAATTTGTAATTTGTAGTATCAGTCTATATTTCGTATGACAATTTATAATTTGTAGTATCAGTTTTATCTTTCGTAATAATAGTCTAGTCTTCCGTAATAACAAGGTATCTTTCGTATAACGAATTATAATTTGTAGTATCAGTTTTATCTTTCGTAATAACAGTTTAGTCTTTCGTAATAACATGGTATTTTTCGTATAACAAATTATAATTTGTAGTATCAGTTTTATCTTTCGTAATGACAATTTATATCTCGTATAACAGCTTGTTCTTATGTCTCAGCTTATTCGTAGTTGTGTGGTCATCTAATGATCTTTCTATAATTGCAGTGGTTTCCTATTTGAGCGTGGAATTTATGCTGCGGATCACAAAGACTTCGAAACTATGGGCAGAGGTGAATGGCTTTATAGTGTCATAATTGATATTTGGGCAATATTGTTGAATGAAAAGGAGAAATACAGATCCAATCAAAGCATCTTAAGATTTTTTGTCACTACACAAGCCACTGTGAGTGTATATACTTGTTTATTTATCAAATCAGATGCAAATTTTAACCCCAATATTATCTTGCAGATGATAACCACAAGGATGACAAAGGAACATCAGAAAGTCGATATGCAATCTTCAAAAACGAACTTGAAAAGGAGCTTCATAATCTACCACTATTAGATGTGGATGATGTGACATTGGTACGTCTGATATTCTCTATGATACCTTGTTATTTAAACTTGGTTATTAATCTGATATGACTTTGTGCTATCATTGTATTGTAGTTCATGTTCACAATGTGCCAGGACAGCCATTTCTATATGGTTGCCTACGACATGACCAATGGCAAGATAGAAGTCGTTGATAATTCAAAGAAGATTCCAAGTTTCAAGCAGAAATATGGCACACACATCGACAATCTGGTACACGGTTCACTAGTAAAATTGTGCATAATTTGTAGTCTTGTTGGATTACAGCAAGGGTTTTACATCGATAATGATGTCCTGTTCACTGTGCAGACAAAGAACTTCTCAAATTATCTAAGTGAAATCAAGCACAAGAAGTGTGCTATGTTTGAAGATGTAAAACCCAAACGCCTAGCAATGAGCTGGAGAACAAAGAATAATGACACCGATTGTGGGATTTTCAGAATGCGCCACATGGAGTATTATAATGGATCTGACTGCAAAAACTCACACAAATTTTTCTCAAACTTTCACCTATAAACACATGATGTATAAACCTATTTACATTGACATGCAACAACAAGCTCAAATGTTGGCGCTGCGTGACATTTACATGAATGAGATAATACGATCAGACCTTAACAGAAGAAGCAAACAAGTGTTAAAACACACCACACAGTGGATAAAAGGGCATCCTGAAGAATCTTTTGAGTAGATGTTCATCAGCAGCATACTAATGTTGCAAAGTATTTTGAATAACGAATTCGGGGCAGATGATAATGTTTTGAAAATGCACAGCCAATTTGCAGTTGTAATCATAATATTAGTTATCAATTCTGTTTGTACGAATTATAAATTACATTATACGAATTATAACTCCAGAACATAGTCTGCGTAACTGTACAGCTTTCTAACTTGGTAATACGAATTATATCAGTTTTGATACGAAGATTATTACTTGGTCCAAACGAACTACAAAAGAATTGATGAACAGCATTATAGTCTACGACTAAAAGAGTAATACGAATTAGCAGAACATAAACTCTAAGTTTGTTCCTGTCCAGCATCATCAGAATGGCCAACATCTTCAGAAGGGGCGACACGACTTCTTGACTCAATCACTAGTCTCTTGGGGCAGGTTCGCTTGTCATGGTCCCCTAGCTCGTTGCAGTATCCACATAATCGAAGAGGTTTCTTTGATTTCTCCATAGCAATTTCTCGAGGACCTCGAATTCTCTTACCGCAACCTTTGTTTCTTGACACTCCAGGATTATTGACCACCACATCAGCTGGTTGAGGCATTTGCAAAACAGACCTAAAATACTCTACTTTCGACGAACTGCCTTCAACACCCTCATTCGGAGCATGGCCCTTAACAAACTCATAAATGTGAGAATGAAATTTTCTGATGCTATCAACATCGTTATTGAAGCTGCACATAGCAGCATTTACATGGTACCATATTTCCGAGGACAGAATTATTTGTTCTCTTGTTTGATTCGGACTTTCAGGATCGACAAGGAACATGCCAAGATTGTGCTTCCTAGCTGAATCTGTATGCCATCTGGCCGTCACCATATAATCTGGAATCTTGTCATAACGTAAAAAGAACATGACTTTGAGAAGGTGACGATATATAGCCGGAAGATTCCAACAGCATGCAGCTGCAAGTTAAACACCCTCCATTTTCCCTGAAATTGACCTGAAAGATTTAATGAATGTCAGGTCCACATAAACTGTTACTACGAAATATAAATATAATACTACGAAATACAAATATAATACTACGAATTGTAACTCTTGAAATACAAATAATAATATAGGATCATACGAATTAAAAACAAAATTACCTTGAACAGTTTGTTATTCCTTAGAGCATCATTTATGATGTACATTCTACAAGTTTCACTATCGTTAATCGACTGAATCGCACAACCATATGCAGAATCCGACATTTCAGACTGAAATTTCTTGAATACAGGAAATGAGAAGATTTCCGATGCATGCTTCTCCAAATTGAGATTAGAATTCAGTGTAGGTACATAACATCTTGATTCTCGGTCTAGATGTACCTTATTTTGCCTTTGTAAATCCATAGCACTATTGAAACCCATGAAAAAATCCACGAGTGTCATGAATCTACCAATTTACCTTCCAAAGAAGGAATTCTCGCTCTCAGAACGCGATGTTGTCCTCAATAGGACCCCCATATTCACATCTCTGAAATAAACTGGTATCCAGAATGACCTTAAGTCATACATATCAGCAAGCCATTTGTTAGCATGCAGGTTATATTGGTTAATCAACTCGCACCATGCTACTTCAAATTCATGATGATCATTGTATTCAGCCCATATAACACCCTTTATGCTTTTTAAAAAGCTGATCTCTCTACATATAGATATGCCAACCTATTTGAAAAACAAAAACAAAAGTCACAATAAACACCACCCTGATCCGGATTAGAGTTACCACGAATTATGATAGTATATCTACGAATAATAAATTATATCTACGAATTATGTTAGTATGTCTACGAATAATAAAGTATATATACGAAATATAAAGTATATCTACGAATTATATTCAACGAATACCTTCGCTTGCAATTTCTCAGTAATATGCCACATACAAAACCTATGTCGACTCAAGGGGAAAACAGTGGCAATGGCAGACTTCATAGACGCATCTTGATCGGTAACAATTACACTAGGTTCACATTCCAACATTGTCTTAAAACATGTTAGTAGCCAAATATATAAATCAACATCCTCCATTGAGATCAACCCAGCAGCAAGTGTCACGCTACGCAGCTGGTTGTCTACGCCGGTGAAAGGTACGAACACCAAATTGTACCTGAAAAAACATTAATAACGTGTATTATTACATTAGTCAACATGTATTATTAAAACTCAAAATGTCCTTACTTGTTCATTCGATACGTTGCATCAAACGAAACAACATCACCAAATATAATGCTGTCCCTCTTTGATATCCCGACACCCCAAAACAATCTGGAAAGGGTACCTTCCCCATCTGAAAAGTACTCGAAAGAATACCCTTGGCAAGTCTTTTTCTTATCTGATAAACGGTCAACAACCATTTGAGCATCGTTATTGCCAATATACAACTTCAAATCCCTCTTAAAATTCTTGTAATCAGTGGCAGTGGCTCCTACATTCGTAAACCCACCACATAATTCTTTCCTAATATAATATGCTTTTAAAGCACCTATGCGAACTTTACCACATTCCATGATCAGCTGCTTGTCAACAAGGGACAAAGCTCTATGCGAACTCAGAAACTGTTTACCGATGTCGGATTCCAAATAATGATTGTGGGATTCTTCAAATGAATACACTTGATATCTACCACCATCAGTTATGTTCAGCAAAAGTCTAGCTTCACACCCGCACCGAGTTTCCCTCCTAGACCTCTTAGTGTAATCAGACTTTGTAGTATCAACCTTTTTACACTTTTCTCTGAAACCCTCCCTTTGACACACCAGATACTTTCGGGTAACAATCCCATCTGACATGTTTGAGGTTGCTAGACGCACAACGAATCCAGCGATACGTGCATACTCTTTGTAAAACAATATAGCTTGATCGAGATTCGGAAATAACATACCAACAATTGGCTTTAACTCAACTGGACACTTGGGAATCCAATTTTTTTTGCCACATACAGAAACAAAAGAGCAGCTTTCATCATCAATGGAAGTAGTTTCTAAATTGTTAGAAGTTGCAAAGAATAAACAAGACATATGGTTACGATTTATAAATTGATTTCTACGAATTAAACTATTTTTGTGGAATCAATGGAGATCATATAACAATGGCTATTGCATTCGATGATTGAAATGAACAAAGTGACTCGGAACTTCTCTAAACAGATGATCGATTGCAAAAAAAAATGAAACTTCATGGAAATCGTTCATTATCAATCGCCAGGAGCGTAAAAAATTCCACATAGATAACTTGCATTGTTCTCGATCACAGTTCGAAACTGATGCACAGGGTTTTCGAACACACTGAAATCATTTTACGTAAGATGCAATCAAAAAATAAAATCGTTTTACTACCTTCATGGCTAACCGGTACATAATTCATCATGACTATTCGTCGAGGTTGCGACTGCGAGGAGGATTCAATCGACCGCGCCTAGGGTTTGAGAAGTCGCTGTGGATGCAAAGCCGAGATTCCTGCGCATGACATCCAATCGAGAACGAGGAAGAATCGGATCGTAACTGCAAATTGATATTGAAGATGACTAATTTAACCTTTAATCTTTAATAAATCGGGATTGTGAGATTAAATTAGTGTTAATTAACAACCATTAGATTGATAATTTAATGGTCAGGATTTGTTCTCATTTCTCATGGTAACTAGCTCTTCTCATGTGATCTTTTCTCTTCATAAACTATCATCTTTAATTCCACCAATTTTGTGTTTTCTGCAACACAGTTAAACCAGAAATCAACAAATAAAATGCAAATAAAATTTAATTTAAGTGACACCCTTTAACGCCTCTAGCAAGGTAGCACTCCTCTTTCTCAGAAGCTCTATCAAGTGCTTTTCTTGTTCTTTGACAACATCTTTGGCCAACATCATCCGTGAATCCTGTTTTGCCAATTGTCAGCGTCTCTCATCATTCCTTCACTATTGTCCAGCGTCATCTCTCGTAAGCTCGCCATCGATTAGGAAAAATATTGAATTTGTTTGTAGTTGCTGGGTCGTCTTGTTCCTTAACTTCGCAGCAACAAGTCTCGGTTAGGGTCTTCGATGCGGGCTAGTCGAATGCTAATTTCTTCCTTCTTGTGTGATGAAGTAGTACTTGGATAGCAATTTGAACCACGTAATCGCTGTCCGAATTCAATAATTCCACCCTATACTATGCCTTGGGTTGCAGGAAATTTGAATATGGGATACAATCCAAATTGTTTTTTTTGAAAATAAATGTGTATATAATCAAAGAAAAGCAGAGCACAAACCGCGCGACCCCAACAGCCCCGCAACCAAAAAACAGCAACACAGACACCTCCACCAACAGCACAAACAGACAAGCACAACACAGCCTCAACAGAGGCACAACAGACCCACAACAGAGACACAAACAACACCCTGCACAGAGCAGACCAACGCAAACCAACACAACCCCACACCAAAAGACTAGCTAATAATCAACAATAATATTCCTGTTTACAAAATATTTATGCAAACAAGCTCCTGTTTTGGACTTCTTGATTATCTCCATCTTCATTCTGATGATCTTCAAGATAATGCTCCACATATAATCCTTGTTTATAGCTTCACCTCGAAAATTTTTGTAGTTCCGAGCTTTCCATGTCTCATACGTCGCTAAGGTAATGATGAAGAACACTACCTTTTTCTCCTCCTTGGATCTCCAACTTCTGCTAAGCTGCCATTGCATAACATCTTCCCATTTATGCCACTGAGTTTTAATCCCAATCATCTCCAGATAATAATGAAGAGCTATGAGCCCTCTGCATTGAAAGAAGATGTGGTCAACGCTCTCCACCTCAGAATTATAGAAGCTACAGTGTCTTTGATCACCTTCTAACCCCCAGATTCTGTCTCTCGTAAACAGTCTCTTCTGGATAGCAAGCCAAGTGCAGAAACTGTGTTTGGGGTGCGCCACTCCATTCCAAACCAACTCGTTCCAGCTCACTTTCACCTCCGGCTCCGCCATTAACAAATAGGCACCCTTTGCGGAGAAAGGTTTTGTATCGTTGTTCCAAGAGTACTCCCCACTATCACCAATCATAAAACACTTCTGGGCATCGTGACGAAGCCTCAAAATATTTTTCAGCACCCAAGAGTGATGGTTCTTCTCTTCCACGTCCCAGATGGATTGATCATTGAAGAAATAGGTGTGCATCCATCTAATCCACATCGCTTCCTTGTTCAGACATAAATCCCACACTTGTTTCAACATCAAAGCCCTGTTAAAGATGAACAGATTCTTTATTCCAAGACCACCTTCTTCTTTAGCTTTTTAGTAACTGTTTTCCAGGCCACCAGATTCTTCTTGCCCTTACTCATACCAGACCATAAGAAACTGCGGCAAATGGCCGAAACTTTTTTAAGCACAAACTTTGGGAAAAGAATGACTCTCATCCAATAGGAGCAAATAGCACTCAGCACATGCTTAACAAGCACCAGCCTCCCCTCATAAGAAAGACATCTATTAGTCCAAGACTTGATCTTCGAAGTCATTTTATCTATCAAACCATCAAACGCCGATCTGCGAAGACTTCTCCCATCTAACAGCACCCCCAAGTACGAAAAAGGGAGCTGCCCGCCGTTAATACCTACAACCATCGACAGACCAGCTTTCTCCTCATCATCACAGCCTCCGAAGTAGATAGCAGACTTGTTCCCATTCACCTCAAGGCCCGACCAACTATAAAACAAAGACAGGCCATCTTTAATCTTCATCAAGGACCCCTCTTCCGCTTTAGAGAAAATAATGATGTCGTCAGCAAACATTAAATGACTCAGAGAAATCCCAGCACACTTAGGATGAAACACAAAATCATTCGATTGTCCCATCTGCCCAAGGATTCTGCTAAGAACCTCCATAACAAGAGTGAAAAGGTACGGAGAGATGGGGTCTCCTTGCCTAATCTCCCTGTTGCTAGAAAAATACCCTTCTAAGCCCCCATTAATCAACACAGAAAAATGCGCAGAAGACACACAAGCCATAATCCAGCTAACAAATTTACTCGGGAAACCAAATAAATCCAGAATGCTCTTTAGGAATCTCCAGTCCACCATATCGTATGCTTTCCTGATGTCAATCTTCAACATGCACCTCTTGCTAATATGCTTTTGATTATACTTGCAGAGCAGCTCCTGAACAAGACTGATGTTATTAGCTATGTTCCTTCCTTTCACAAAGGCCGCTTGCGAGTGATCCACAAGATAGTCCAGAACCGGCCTAAGCCTATTTGCTAGCAGAGAAGACACTATCTTGTATAACACATTGCAGCAGCTAATAGGCCGAAAGTCAGAAGGAAGACTCGCATTTTTTACTTTCGGAATAAGGGCCAGATACGCTGAGTTGATGCCATCAGGCATAATGCCTGTTTTGAAGAACGAGTCAATGCTCCTCACAATATCCTCACCACACACTCTCCAGGCGGCTTTAAAGAATTCCGCATTATACCCGTCAGGCCCTGCTGCTTTACAAACAGGGAGGCGCTTAACAACCTCCGCCACTTCATTATACGATATGTCTTTGACCAGATTAACACAGTCCACTGTACTCACTTTAGAACCCGAGCGGATAATAACAGGGTCTACTGGAGTAGGATTGAAACTGCCTTTGAAGAGCTCCTTGAAGTAATTCACGAAGTGCTCTTTAATAGCCGCGATATCAAAAACAAACTCTCCCTCCACCGTTTGAACACATCTAATGGCGTTGTTAGCCCTTCTCCCTTTTATAATGGCATGGAAATACTTCGTATTAAGGTCACCCTCTTTAGCCCAATTCAGCCTGGCTCTCTGGCGGTTGAAGATATGCTGATACCGAAGCAACTTTCTGAAGGAAAGCACCTCAAGAACTTCCTTTCTCATCCACTCTTTACTGTTCGGATTAAGCATAAACTCTCTCTGAATCTCAGTGAGGGCAATCCTCCTTTGATCAACTCTAACATTCATGTCACCTTTATAATCTTTCATGGCAAAAATCAGCTCTCTCTTGAGCATTTTCAGATTCTTCTGCAACATAAACAGGTTCCCCGCACCTCTTTTCCACTTATGAGCAATGCACTCTGAAAATTGATTCGTACCCGTCCAGAAACTCTGGAATCTAAACCACTTTTTCACCGGAGAGCTACTAGCCAATCTGCAAATAGCCGGGGAATGATCCGAGATGCCCGGCTCCGGGAAAATACCATGAACACTAGGGAACTCTTCGATAAAGGACTCATTACAGACAATCCAGTCAAGCTTGCACCAAATTCTCCTCCCAAGCTGATGCTTATCAGACCACGTATAAAAGCTACCGCTGGCCGAAATATCATTGAGCCCAGTACACTCTAAGAACTCCGATAATTCCCTCGTGTCTGACTCCCTAACAACCGCCCCATTCAGCTTCTCATCATGGCTGCGAATACAATTAAAGTCGCCCATCACTATCCAAGGAGCAGGAGCTTTAGGCATAGCCCCACTGATATCCTCCCACAACTTCCTTCTATCACTTGGACTATTCTGAGCATAAACAAAAGCCACCATAGCCTGCTTACTGTTCCAAGAAACCTCACAAATCACCACCTGCTCACTCGCAAACCAGATATTAACACCCATACTAGCAGGGTTCCAAAGCAAGAGAATTCTGCTCCTTCTCCCCGAACCATCATCAAACAGGAAAAAAATTCCAAGAGTTATCTGGCACACAGCGCTCGATAACCCTACAACTGCCTTCTACATTCACTTTAGCCTCAAGAATACCTACCATACCAACATGAAACTTCTGAATCAGTGATCTAACTTCAGTTTACTTCGCGGGGTTATTAATCCCTCGCACATTCCAACTAGCGATGCAAGACATTAAAAACGATGATTTTTCACGCTTTTAGCATAGGAGCGCTGCGTCCATTTTGTTCTCCCTATCTGTATTTCTGTCTCCACTTTCTTTCCTTTATTCTTCCTGCTGAGATTTCTTTTCCTAACTACTTAAATAAAACTTCCCAGCCTGTCATCCGAGTGCTATCCACTGTTGCTTGCTCCGACGATGAGTTAATCTCATTTCCCCTATCTTTACCGGCTATTATCTCACCTTCACTGTCTTCTATCAGAACCTGGTCTGTTTCAGGCACTACTGATGTTTCTGCATTACTATCACCCGACCCTGACATCACCGACCCTGCCATTACAGCATTCCGCATTAATACCCTCAACGGGACATCATCTTTTTTCTTTTCTTTGCAGCTTTTTTCTTGTTCAATAACCACTCTGTCATCCTCCTCATCTTCCTCCTCATCAATTCTTATTCTTGGGATAGAACATTGGTTTCCAGAGTGCCCAAACCGTTGACAGTGCGCACATCTCGGCGGCCTCCATTCGTATTCGACCTTCTGGACATAGCTAACTCCTCTCGGCCCCTGTATCGTCACTGATTTCTTAAAATCCATCGTAGCATAAACCTCTATTAGAACCCTAGCATACATCAACTTATCCCCAAAACTAGTAAAACCATCAATTCTGATTGGGTTCCCTATCGTACTGGCAATTTTACTGAGTAACGGTTCCTTCCTCATATGAGGCGCCAACCCCGGAAACCTCACCCATATAGGTATAGCTTCCACACTCTCCAACTCGAATGTCTCATCTGGTGACCAACGCTGCAAAACCATAGGCTTATTGTCCATTGTCCACGACCCCTGATCTTGAATTCTAGCCATTCCCTCTTGCGAAGGAAAGTTGAACAAAAACACTCCCGGTTTCATCTGAGCTACTGTCACCACACTTTCATCTCCCCATCTGGTTCTCACGAAGCTTTTCATCCTTCCCAGGGACGGTTTGAACCCAAAGACTATCCCCACGAGTGCCCACGCCCAGATGCCAGCGCAAGCCACCCATTCCTCTTATGAACACGAGATTTTGTCAGCCCCCAGCAACTGAGAGTGAAACCAAAGCTTAGTCCCAGCCGCTGCCGATCTGTTCTTTTCAATTCTGACCTTCCAGAAATCTTGCGAGTCCGCCTCAAAATTGCGGGTTTCTTTTTCGACTTCAACCCCACCCTCAGCCTCGGCTTCGACGACTCCCGCAGACTTCCCCAACGCAGTTTCGACGACGCCCAATATCTCCCCATCTTCTACTTCCTCTTGCAAAT
The DNA here is from genome assembly GCA_033675215.1 of Rhodiola kirilowii. Lineage (NCBI taxonomy): Eukaryota > Viridiplantae > Streptophyta > Magnoliopsida > Saxifragales > Crassulaceae > Rhodiola > Rhodiola kirilowii. Next base: position 46,459,143 of record CM066193.1, read on the forward strand.
CGGTATTCGCCTTACTCCCTGAGCCGCCCTTTCCCTTCTTCCTGGCCTTGGGCATCTCGCGCGACGGCGGCGCCGACCCCTTACGGGTTCGAGAAAACCCTAGGAACTGGCGCGTGAAAATCGCTTAGCGCGTGGCCTTCTTACTAAAAGAGTTCTTGAAAGTTATACATTCTACAATCCAAATTGTTGAAAACTCTTTGTTTCTAGGCAAAGAAAACAAAGCACAACTTAGGGTTTGGGTGTGTTGCAAATCAAGGAAATGGATTAGGATGTTTCTAGGTATTGCCCAGCACTTTTCTGTATCTCAAACTCGAAAATATATCAAGTATATATAGCCATACAATTGGGTACGAGCAGGAGATGCGACTGCAGACCGAACAGGCACACCTGTTGCAGCCATGCATTGGCATGCTAGTGAAACGTTGCGAAATTTAGCCTTGTTTTATAGCCTTGTGCGTTCACATGGATCACTTCATGCAATCGCACAACCTCGACCAGTCGCATAGAAATCTTGTGCGTTTGCACGGTTCTCCTCCTGCACTCGCACAGTCCTGACCCGACGCATGGAGATCTCGTGCGTTCGCATGGCTCTCGTGCGTTCGCACGGATCTTGTTCCATCGCACGCATGGCTCTTGTGCGTTCATTTTATTAGGTTCTGAAACGCTAAAATAACTAACACCCGCAACAGAGACTCAAGCTTCAGATGAAGAGGATAATTCCACTACTACCAGAGAGTTGCACACGGAGGAAGAAATAATCATGTCTGCGGTAATCTCTGAACCACCTCAAATTATACAAAACTTTGATATACCTCTTCCACTTCTTGTGCAGGATAACATCATCGAAGATGAACATAAAGAGCCAGAAGGAGAAGACGCAGGAGAAGAAGAAGATGAGAATGAATTCAGCCGAATAGTGCCAGCCACATACGAGGAGGAAATATGTTCTAGCGTAGAAAACTCCACTCCTTACCTGTGCACAGACTTGATTACTAAAAATTCCGAGGTAAGCGCTGAATTTAATATGGAATTACATATGACTCATATGCCTCGTGTGTTGTACTTGCACGATGGTGAACATAAAAAATTACAAGAAAAGCACTTGGTTCACTTTATAATGTGGCTGCTAGTATCCCATTGTGCAAGACTAGAAACTGGATCGCCAACTACAAACTATCATTCAGAAACACACTCGTGAGTTGGAAGCATCATAAGGAGAAAAAACAAGCTAGATATTGCAAGCATGTCTCTACAGTAGTTTCATTGGACCTACCGAGACATGACACGTTTGGATGGAAACTAGGATGGACAGATATGAGAGCACCACTCGATGAGGGCTATGAGCAGTGATGTTCCCTTAAGTGGCATGTATTTGGCAAAACGTAGCTTAGATAGTTCGAGCAGGTGTTCAGGGGGAGTTCGAACAATATCCTGGTACTCCTGTACAGCGTGATCAAGACGTGAGGATATACGCGAGGATATTTTCCGGAAGATATTGGCAACGAAGATTTCGACAAGTGGAAGTCGGCCTGCGACTTATTCGAGCATTAGATATTCGAATGAATATCTACATTGAAGATGGCGCGACTTACTTGGAAAGAAGACTTCGTATATTCTTCCGATCGATTTATGAAAGATATACATCAAATATTCAGGAATCAATTCCGAAATATTTGATGGGATTATCTTGTGCGAATTAGGGTTTCGCTCGAGCATATAAATACAATGCAAGGGCAACCCTAATTCTCATCGCTTTCAAAGATCAATTATACACGAGCATATCCTACTGATTGGAGAAAAAGAAAGCAACGGCCGGTTGTGTTTTCTCATCAAGAATACACCGGTGCAAGTACAGTCTGTTCAAGTGCAACACAGACTGTCTGAAGCGTATCAACTGCCACACACAACAAAGGTGAACAAGCTTTCGAGAGAAAGCATCCGAGCTTCTGGAGAAGGTCGAGAACGTTCAGACTGCAGGTTCTGAACGAAGGGGATCGAGGGGAATTGTGGTGAACCTCGGTTGCAAATCTGAGAAACGGAGTAGTGAGGTTAGGCTATTACAAGGTGTAAGTGTAAGTCCCTGTGGAAACCCTATACTCGTAATAAAGATTTGCTGTCCCTTTTTCGGGTGTGGGAAACCCCCCAGAGTAGGCGGAGCCGAACTGGGTTATCAGTCTGTGTGTCTCTACTGCCTTTATCTATTTGCTGAACTGTTGTGATAAGAGTTCAACCTCTGTGTGTTGAACTGTTGTGCAAAGAGTCCCAGGTCTGTCGCAACACTACCTTGGACACAAGCTTGAACAGGGGACATAATTTCAATTGGTATCAAAGCAGATCACTCGACACACTGAGTGGGATCCTGAACTATTCAAGATGACTCTGAAGGAAGGACAAAGCATAACCAGACCCCTACTACTCGAAGGATCGAACTATGCCACATGGAAACCTGTGATGAGATCTTTTCTGAAATCACTAGATGAAAAGGCATGGAAGGCTGTTCTGAAAGGGTGGACGAAACCCATAATGAACAATCTCACTGGAGAACCAATCGCCAAACCAGAAGCTCTGTGGACAGAAGAGGAGGACAAAGCTTCCATGGGCAACTCAAAGGCAATGAACGCAATTTTCTCGGTAGTAGATGAAAACGTCATGAAGCTAATCATCAACCGTGAAGTGGCCAAGGAAGCATGGGATATCCTCCAAACAGCGTTTGAAGGAACAGACAAAGTTCGCAACTCCCGCATGCAAGCTGTCACAACCAGGTTCAAAGAGATGAAGATGAAGGAGAGTGAAACCATCACTGAGTACAACACCAGAGTCCTGGAACTGTCCAACGAGGCATCTGCACTAGGGAAACCCATCGATGAAGAAAGATTGGCCAGTAAGGTCCTAAGGTCTCTTCCTCCGAGATTTGCCATGAAAGTCACGGCCATTGAGGAAATGCATGATATCACCACACTGAAGCTAGACGAGCTAATGGGTTCTCTCAGAACTTACGAGATCAATCATGACTTCCAAACCGGAGAAGAGAAGGGAATCGCTCTTAAAGCAGATATAACGGAAGACAAACTGGATTTTGGGTGCACCACTGAGCAACTAGCCATGATGGCACAAAACTTTGGAAGAATGGTGCGAAAAATCAACAGACGTGGTCCAGAAAAAGGTCAGTCTTCATCAACTGGTTACCAAAACTGGAATCCTGCAGGCCAAGGTCTACTGATTCGAGGCAAGACTTGTCTGACAAAGGAAAAGAAGAGATTCAGTGTCATGAATGCAAGGGTTTCGGCCACATTGCTTCACAGTGTGCAAACACTCTCATGAAGAAGAAGGCGATGGTGGTAAGCTTCAGCGACAGTGAGTCAGACGAAGAAAAAGGTGAAACCACAAACTTTGTGGCCTTTGTCACCATTCTGGATGAATGCAGTAGTTCAAGTGAAACTGTTCCACCTCAGCTGGAACTCCCAGGTGAAGACCCCTCGGACAATGACAATGAAGAACTCACGCAGGACTCTCTGGCACAGACATATAAGATCTATATGAGAAGTGGCTGCTTCTGATCAAAATAAACAAGAAGCTAAATGACACAGTGGCAAGCGTCACTATTGAAAAGGACAAGGTATGACAGGAGGTCGAGATACTGCTGACACTGAAAGCAGAACTGGAAGGCACAGTTAACTCACTGACTTCTCAACTGGCTGAGATAAAACAGGAAAGGCTGGATCTTCTTGTTCAGAAAACGGAACTCCTGGGTACTGTCTCCTCCCTAAAAGTCGAAATAGAGAAGGATCGAGACACTCATCCTGTAGGCATGGCGGCCCTGAGAAAAACCATCGTTGATCTACATCGGAAAGAAATGTTCCAACTAAGGAGGGTGGAACAGCTGGAACTTCAGCTAGAATCCGAGAAGATGGAACACTCTGACACTAGAAAGGAACTCAATCACCTCAAACAGTCGGTAAGAATGCTTAACTCTGGCACTAAAAACTTAAATGATATTCTTAGATCCCAGAGAATGGAGTCCGGAAACAAAGGATTGGGGTTCACAGGAGAAGGCAGCTCAAAAGGTATGACGCTTGTTAAAATCAGACCGGTGTTGGAACAGAAGACAGAACAGAAGGTAAGACAGCATCCCAGACGAAAAATAGATCTGCAACAAGAACAACCCAACAGTGGTCAAAGAAGGGATGGTACGATGCACTTCGGCTCTCATTCAGTGCAAAGGAAAGAATGGCGCACTTGCTGGTATTGCAATCAGATGGGACACATTAAACTAAAGTGTCGCCTATTTTTAGCCGAACGACGTGCTTTCCAGCAACGAACCACATCGCAACAGAAACAAGTCTGGGTTCAAAGGGCAGACTGAACCGTTTGCATGGTAGCCTGTTACACCTCAAACTGCTCATCGCATGATAGTTGGCTCTTCGACAGCGGCTGCTCCGCACACATGACAGGTAACTCTCAATATCTTACCCATATTCGACCTGTTGAGCATATGTGGTTTGTTACCTTCGGAGATGGTGAAAAGGGTCAGGTGATCGGCTGTGGGACATTGATGGTTCCGGATCTCCCTGCACTCAAGAACACCCTCCTTGTTAAGGGACTGACCAGGAATCTTATCAGCATCAGTCAACTATGCGACGATGGACACTATGTGTCATTCCCCAGCTACTCATGTCTTGTACTAGAAACACTGATGAAAGGAAAAAGGGATGCCAACAACTGCTATACTATTAGGATGGGTCTGACGGAGTCAATGAACAATGAGAACCATGACCAGCAACCGGTTGCTCTCCCATGTGCAAACGCACAACCTAGTTTTCTGCGAGGGGGAGTGGATAAGACCTTGCACACAAGATCTGATTGTCGATGCGCACAAATCAAGGTTGCCGGGTGTCCCAGGAAGCTGTTGAATCAGACGGTGGTACAGTTGCAACAGGAGTTCGTACACTGCCCACAGAAATATGCCTGGAGCCGTACAAGAAAATATGAATGCTCACGAAAGATGGTAACTCTGAGGCAGCATACTTGTGTCAAACCATATGGCAGGTCACGGAGTGGAACACCCAGATCCCCAGGGGGTCTATGTGGTGTCAACCACTGAGAGCATCCGACGGTGGTCAGTCATAGTCGAATCTCCAGCTGAAATAGTTGGACTGACCACCTAATAAAGAGAGCTGGAATAGAAGTCTCAACAAAATATTTTTTTGAAATATCCTTGAAGAGTTCGGTTGACGGTTTTGGAAAGCTGAAGAGTCAAATAGACAAATTTGATTTTTGAAAAATCAAATTCATTCCCTGAGTATCGTCTTCTCTCTCTCGAAAACCCTAGAACGGAACTTCCCTCTCAACTGCTTTTCCCTCAACCGACAATGGTGAACACCAGGAAGTCAGCAAAATCCAGTGCTAAATCTGCGGAGAAAATCAAAGAAAGCATGCAGACCTCAAAGGCGTTGGTGGCGAAATCAAAGATTCCGAAATCAAAAGCTGCGAATATAAAAAAGGTGTCGCCTTTACACTCAGTCTCCGAATCGTTGGCCAAAGAAAAGTCTGTTGAAGGAGTTACCACTTGAATCCCTCAGCCGGGCACAGTGGATTCAACTCCACAGGCTCAGGTAAATCCCAATATTCCCTCTGTCTCTGCGAATATCCCCGTTGTTGAAAAATCTGTGCTGAATAAAGAAACAAGTGTGGAGGGTGAGAAGGTTGTTGAGTCGATTGACGGTGTTGAAGCCAGAAGGGCTATAATTGGAGATAATGAGAGTGGTAGGGCTGTGACGGTTGACAAAGCCGGTAGTGGGGTTTCTAAGAAGAAGTCTGTCAAGAGTATGGAAGAAGAGGAACCCAGCAAGGGGGCTGGAGGCTCAGGAACGTGGAGAGAAAAGATTTTCGCTACAGGATACATTCCTCCGAAGGCTGGTCGCAGGAAGAAGGTGAGCGGGCCAGTAACTCTCCCAGAAAATATCTCGCCCAGATCTATGCCACTCGAGGAAGGAAGATTGCAATGTCCGATGAAGAAACAGAGAAGTTCATCGAGTCCTCGAGGAAGAGGAATGTGGTGATGAGTGATGCTGATCCATCTGAGAACCTAGAAAATAATTACTGAAGAAGGTCGCAGTTTGGATGCTGAAGCTATGACAGAAGAAATTAATCCATCAGGGAAGACGGATGTGTTGAAAGAATCAGACCCAGCAGAAAAAGATGAGGAATTAGAGAAGTTATACAAAGACATTGATGATGTCATGGAAGACCTGGAAAAGGAAAAGGATCAGGAAGTGACAAGTCCGGAAGAGGTTTAGGATGTTGGGGCAAAAGAATCTGATGCAGAAAAAGCTACAAGTGATCCACCTATGGAACCAAGTGTTCAGTCTGGTGTTGAGACTGAAAGAGCTACAGAGAAAGATGCAAGCGGTTCAACAGTGGAACCCTCTGTTCAGACTGAAGCTCAAACAGCACCAGCTCCAGAGGAAGGTCTGCGTAACCTGGGTGTTGAAGCAGAAGAGTCTGGTACTGGAAAGGTCTCAAGTGCCCCAACAGCGGAACAGAGTGTTCAAACTGAAGATAAGACTGGAGTAGTTCCAGAGAAAGCAGTGAGTGAAGAAACAATGACAGTTCAAGATGATCGTCGTCGGGATTATTTGAAGGAGGATGAACCATCCATTCGTAAGGATGCCCCTATATCAGCAGCAGAAGGTGTTACCCTTTCAGAAGATGACCAAGACAGTGTTCCCCTTGTCAACCTCAAGAGGACAACGACGGGGAAGGAAAAGAAAAAGGTTCCCTTTGCTACGTCTACAAGGAACCAGCTCAGAAGGTTGCTGAGGTCAGCAGTGGTGCAGGGGGAGCTGGCTCTTCAAAGAAAAGAAAGCGCGTTGCTGCAGTTCCCATCTCTGAAGATGCTGGGAGATGTGAAGTCCCAGCCCCTGAATCTGAGCCTGTCCCAGTCGGTAAGGTCAAGAAAGGTGTGTGGTTTGTGAACAAAGAAGCTGCGTTGAAATGGGGATGTGTGCTGAAGAGGAAAATCATACCGGAGAGGGTACTGGATGCATCGAGTTACAAAGGGAAAGAAGTGATTGAGGTGCTCAAAGAGTCGGATCTATTCTGGACGTTAGACAGATGCAAGCCATTCAACGAATAGCTGGTGCGTGAGGCCATGGCAAACTTGCCTCCAAAGTTTGGGGTCATTGGAGAGGCTGAGTATGGGGTCTTTTATGTAAGAGGAAGAAGGATCAAGATTGATCCAGAGCTGATCAATGTATACTTCTCCATGGACGACCCAGCTGTTGATGAAGAAGAATCCAGCCTCGAGAAGATAGTAAGCACCATCACTGCAGGCTCTGTTCAGTGGAGGCCTGAGTCAGTTGTGCATACGGCGGATCTGTCCACGTTCTATTCAATGCTGTTTTTCATAGCAGTGTTCAACTGGAGGCCGTCTACTCATCGCTCTACTGTCAACAAGGACATGGCCCAATTGATTTATCAGATAGGGAACAAGCTGAAGTTTAACCTGGGCAGAATAATGTTCAAACAGATTGCTGACCATGCTACATCGATGAGAACCCTGCACCAGATCTGCTTTCCATCTCTGATTTATGAGCTGATTATTCATCAAGCCCCTGATTTGACAGCCTTGTCTGATCTTCTTACTAAAGCTCCCAGCAAATTCACAGTGGACCACAAGTTATACAAAGGGCGGCATGTGAATGATCTGAAAGGGGGGAGCAAGCCAGGTAAAGAAATTGGGGAATCCAGTCGAGGGGAGCCAGAATGGGCGTGGATGAGAGGAGAAAACTACTGAAGGACCTCCATGTTATCATTGCTGCGGACAAGGAACAGCGCCGCCGAATCAACAGGCTTGCTCGAGCACTCAGCTACCCCAGTGATGATGAATCAGAAGCTACTGCCTCTGAAGATGATTCCATTGAAGAAGCTTCTGATTGAAGGTCCTCTTCAAACTTTCTCCCTGAACTATTTATTTAAAACTATCGTTCTTAGTGCTTGTTCTGGCACATTTTGATTGTCTGTTCGAACTCGGATCGCACCCCTTGCCAGTTTGTGGCAAAAAGGGGGAGTATTTTGGAGGAGACAATTCTTGTTTCCCTCAAAGTTGTCTACTGTCTAGATAGTTAAATAGACTTAGTTATCTAGTAGATCTGGTTTTGCCAAAATGCCGAGGGGGAGATTGATGTTCCCTTAAGTGGCATGTATTTGGCAAAACGAAGCTTAGACAGTTCGAGCAGGTGTTCAGGGGGAGTTCGAACAATATCCTGGTACTCCTGTACAGCGTGATCAAGACGCGAGGATATACGCGAGGATATTTTCCGGAAGATATTGGCAACGAAGATTTCGACAAGTGGAAGTCGGCCTGTGACTTATTCGAGCATTAGATATTCGAATGAATATCTACATTGAAGATGGCGCGACTTACTTGGAAAGAAGACTTCGTATATTCTTCCGATCGATTTATGAAAGATATACATCAAATATTCAGGAATCAATTCCGAAATATTTGATGGGATTATCTTGTGCGAATTAGGGTTTCGCTCGAGCATATAAATACAATGCAAGGGCAACCCTAATTCTCATCGCTTTCAAAGATCAATTATACACGAGCATATCCTGCTGATTGGAGAAGAAGAAAGCGACGGCCGGTTGTGTTTTCTCATCAAGAATACACCAGTGCAAGTACAGTCTGTTCAAGTGCAACACAGACTGTCTGAAGCGTATCAACTGCCGCACACAACAAAGGTGAACAAGCTTTCGAGAGAAAGCATCCGAGCTTCTGGAGAAGGTCGAGAATGTTCAGACTGCAGGTTCTGAACGAAGGTGATCGAGGGGAATTGCGGTGAACCTCGGTTGCAAATCTGAGAGACGGAGTATTGAGGTTAGGCTATTACAAGGTGTAAGTGTAAGTCCCTGTGGAAACCCTATACTCGTAATAAAGATTTGCTGTCCCTTTTTTGGGTGTCGGAAACCCCCCAGAGTAGGTGGAGCCGAACTGGGTTATCAGTCTGTGTGTCTCTACTGCCTTTATTTGTTTGCTGAACTGTTGTGATAAGAGTTCAACCTCTGTGTGTTGAACTGTTGTGCAAAGAGTCCCAGGTCTGTTGCAACACTACCTTGGACACAAGCTTGAACAGGGGACATAATTTCAAGCAGCACAAAGGAGTAGAGAAGTTTGACCTCACACGACCATGGGATCCTAACTTGTGATTATAATGAGGTATAGTCGAGCCAACGACGTAAAACAAAGGCGCTCGCAGGGAGGCAGCCCGGCAAAATTTTTGTTTTTCCATTTTTTATGTTGTTTGATGTTTGTTTGAGTCTTGAGTCATGTTTTTATACTATCTTTTGGGAAAAGAGAACGTTTTTATGCAGGAAACAGATGACATCCCGAGAGGATCGCGGTCCATGCATACTTTATTCACCGCACTCGCAAGCCATTTTAAATGGCTAATGTGTTCTTCAGACGACGTGCATCAAATTCAGGCGCGGCGTAATCTCTTCATCAGGCGCGTTCCTCTCGGTTGACCATTGACCAGAGTTGACCATTGAATGACTCGTTTGACCTGAATTCTCATCTTCACACGACGAAACGAGGGGAGTACCTGTCCACTTTGATCTCTACCTTTTCTTATATGTTTGTGTGTCTTGCATTGTCGTGTCTTTGAATTTAAGTCGTACCTTGAGGACACGACTTAATTCAAAAGTGTGGGGTGGGAGAGTCAGTCAGTTGCGTCAGCATATTTATTTTTCTTGCATATTGTACTGAGTCAACACGTTTCCTTTGGAAAAAAACTTGAAATTATGAAATTTCTCTTCTGTTCTTGAATATGCAGTATTGAATGTTGATGTGAAATAGATGAGCTGAATATTGGAATTCTCTCATGAAATCTGAATTGCGCTTTTATATGTGAATTTAACCCACTACGTGTCCTTTTGAGTTGAGATAAACAGGAAGTGGAGTTGATAGAAATGTCCTAGAGAGACTTGACGAAGCATTCTAAGGACCGGATTCAAACTATATGGTTATATGGATTTTGTGGAGGCTAGCACTTTAGATTTGAGAATTGTGCTGCATCGTTTATGTAAGTAGGCGGGACGGGAAAACAGACCCTCCTATATCTAGTCCGAAGTAACTGGGAAAATAGTTAGAGGGCCCCCATCTTGACTCGCGTCAAAAAGGTAGAGTATGAGAAAGAGCGGGGAGGTATTTCCATATGCTCACGGGCGATGATTGGACCTCCTTCAAAAAAAGGAAAAAGGATAAGCTATTCACAATAAAGGAGAAAAGCTCAAGAAAAATAAGCCACGTTGTGAAGTTTTATACAACAAAAAGTGAAGTACATCATTCATACATCAAGAGCCAAATGCCAAAGAAAGTCACTACAAAAGCTGTCCAACAAAAGAAGAAAGAAAGCTCAAAAACCTAGAAGCTCGAATAAATCACGTGCAAGAAAAAGCAATGAAGTATAACCATATAACTAGAGTTCGGAAAAGCGAATGTAGATCATGGATCTAAAGAGGACTATCTCCCATTCATCCGAATTTGTTTGAATTTCAGCTCAAAGGTAACATGTATCAAGTTAATTCTGTGTTGAGCATAATGATTTTAGTAGCCATTGAGTTATGCATAGAAAAGCGGAATCTAGACTAGCAACTCATATTCATATGCATTCATCCAGGACGTCGAAGAAATTGTGGTGTTATATTTATTTTGTTTCTGTGACTTGGTTCTTGTTCGGGACAAACAAATTTAAGTGTGGGGTGGTTTGATGAGTCGTATTTATACGACTCGTCGAATCAACTAATCCTATTTATTTTGACACTTTTATATGCAAACATTTACTTTTTAATATGGTTTTGCATTTCAGGTGTTTCGGAAGCTCTAGGAGGAAACGCGCATAAAAGATGGTTTTTCATGCCAAAAAACATCACAATGGCAGATCAGACCTTTGGACGTTCAACGGAGTACTGGGAATGGACCGCTGATCAGAAAAATATGAACCACATGTCATTGCGTAGCTAACTCAATTTCCTACAACTCTCTAGTTCACACCGAGAGCATCCGAGGTCATTTAGATGGTCAAATCAATAGCCGAAGTCGGGACACAGTAGATACCTCGCCCATAGTAGACATTAGCGCAGTGCTAACGTTAAGGCTGGGCGCGGTTGTAATGTCAATGCCAGACGCGCCCGCTACTGTCAGCACGCGTTTTGATGATGTCAGCAAGCCCGAAATTTGGAAATCAAGCCCAAAAATAGACTTCGAAACCCAGTTTTGCTATAAATAAGATGTTTGGGTTAGGGTTTCGATTATCAATCATCCTAGACGGCTTTGGAGGAGAACGCGAAGCTTTCGACGAAGAAAAGATTTTTCTACTTTCATTCCAAAAATATTTGTGTTCTTGTTATGGCTATGAGTAGCTAAATTCCTGTTTCAGTTTAGAGTTTCGTACATTGTGAAGACGTTTTGAGATTTTTGTTCTTAATGCAATTTTATATTTTACTGGTTCTTGTGCTCATTCTTATGAATTAAATTGTTAGACTAAGTGGAAGCTTTGTCGCAAAGCTTAGTCGAACAACTAATTCTTACCGTTAATATCTACTGGATACTTTGTCGTAAAGGTAGGTAGTAACACCTAAGCTAAATAATACCTTTGTCTGATTGTTTAGTTTAAGAAAGAACTAGAAGTCTAACACCTTTGTCGGGTTAGATTGTAGCGTATCACCTTTGTTGGGATACTTGGATTGTTACCTTTGTCGGAACAACCACACTTTAAAATATAAGATTGATCATCTGATATCTATGATAAACGTGTCATAATAGAAACCCTAAGCTGAATACTCTCTCGGATTGGAATCATTTCGTTATTTTTCTCTTGCACTCATAAATACTCACAACCCCCCTTTTTCTTATTTGTTTTCAGTTACATCTTCAACAACACCAGCTCCCTTGGGTTCGACCCTGCTTGCCGCTACACTAGCTCATTGCAGGAGAATTATAAATATTAAATTTGACGCGTCAGACGACGCGCGTCACCTACCCGAGAGAACATGTAACTGTGGAAAATGGACGACACTTCATATTCCCTGCAGTCATGCAATTGCAGCTTGTAAGTTGGCGCGCTTGGAATTCAACGACTTTGTGCCTCATGAGTATATACTTCAAGCTTACAACATGACCTGGAGTTACCATTTCAGTCCATTACCTCATGCTGACTTCTGGGAACACTATGATGGACTTCTTCATAGGCCTAATCCTGACTTCAAACGTATAAAAGTTGGTAGAAATTCGACTAGGCGAAGGCGTACTGAGATGGACCAGAGGGATGTCGGTCAGTCCAGTACTCAATGAGAGGCTTCATCATCACAACCCCCAGACAGAATTCAAAGATGCAAATTATGCCAGCAAACTGGCCATAACAGGAGGTCTTGTCCATTCACCAATGCGAGCTAAACCCAATATCCGAGTACCCATAGTACTGTTGTTGTTCACTTTTATTTTAGTTCAACTTTGTTTCTAATGTCCAACTTTGAGTGATTTCCAAACTGCTATATTAAATTATTTTTAATCCGGCCCATAATAATTGGCAAAACAACAAAATATTTTTTTTAGCCAAAGCCTGGATCGCCAAAATCCGGTGTTTATAATGAAACCGGATCCCTAGAATCCGGTGTTACGTGGAATCCACGTATTCGGCCTTCATCCACATCATCTACATCTCCATAAAACCGTTTCCCCTGGATCCGGTTAGTTACAAAATGAAACTAACCGGATTCTCAGGAATCGATGTTTGAGAAAATGGCAAAAACCGGTTCATGAGAATCCGGTTGTATTAAAAATGGGTCATTTTTGAAAGAGCAAACTCACATGGGTCAATTCAAATATTTGAAACTCAAAATGGGTCAGTTTCAATAAAAACTCAGAATAAGAACGATAGTTTGAGTTTCTAAACCCTATTTGGTCCAGCCAAAAAACTTTTTTTGTTGTTGATAAAACCCAATACATAATTTACAAAAGATTTGGATGCTTAATGTATTAAACAGAATTGCAATTTGGTACTTAAGTTGTAAATTGACTCTGTTTTGAAAATGTGCATAGTTCGAACAAGAATTTGTAAAAGTGTGGTAGTTCATACCACCCTTTTGTACTTTTTCCAAATAAGAAATATCGATAGCCATTCGATCTTTGATCTCATGGTCCTTAATTTTTGTAAGTATACGCATATTTTTGTGCATTAAATTCGTGTTTAAGGGTAAATTCGTTATTTGGGCACATGTTTGTCGTTCGTCCTCGATCGAAATTCTGTTCGCTGAAATTCATTGATCGTCGATTACATCGCTGATTGATTCGATTTCTCCCGTGGCATAGTCGATATTCAATTGCGTCTTTAAATCGTAGAACAAAAAATTGTACTCGCTCATTCGAATTGCATAAGAAATTCTCAAATCGTAAATTTAGGGTTTTGGAATGTGGGGATGCTCTTCGACCAAAATTCGTAACATTTACATACAAAATTCGTAGCAGTCATAGTGACTGCTACAAATTTTGTTTGTAATTGCTACGCATTTTAGTCGGAAATCACCAAAACATAACTGCTACAAATTTTGTTTGTAATTGATACTCATTTTAGTCGAAAAGCACCAAAACATGACTGCTACGAGTTTTATTAGTAATTGCTACGCATTTTAGTCGGAAAGCACCAAAACATGACTGCTACAAATTTTGTTTGTAATTGCTACGCATTTTAGTCGTAAATCACCAAAACATAACTATTACGAATTTTGTTTGTAATTTCTACGCATTTAAGTTGGAAAGCACCAAAATCCTAAATCTATGATTTGAAGATTTTCTTATACAATTGGAACGAGCGACTTCTGTTTCTTCAGCCGTGGAATGAGTCGAGTCGAGTGAGAATGGATTAAAGACGATGACGCATCGACATGTGATGAATTGTATATCAACGGTGCTCGTCTTCGTCGTCGCTCGTCATCATCCCCGTAGGTCGTGACCAATTGTCCATAAATTGGCATAGTCCTGTTGATTAGCATGATTTCTAATTTTTAATTTGATTTAATCACGACCGTGAATCAAATAAGATGAACGACCGAGAATATTTATCATTTCTCATCATAATTCCACTTCTCATAAGATCTCATCCACATATCACATAGGGTTGTATACATTCCTTTTTATTTTATGGTAAATTATATAAAAACATTGTTTAGATGATCACCTGATTTCAAATTAGATATTGGATTTTCTTTAATTCTCAATCTAATGATTTTTGGATTCGCACATGTTTCATTCTATTAATCATATCTCTAATCACGATAAAATTAAATTTGACCAAATTAGATTAACCCTTTAGAAAAAGAATCCGGTGCAAAGTTCATATTTTTGTAAAAAATGCAGACCAATGACAGTCTTTGATTTGATCATTTGGATGGATAAGATTAAATCTCGTAATATGGTTCATTTCTAGTTAATTTTTTGTGACGAATTATAAAATATTCTTGACGAACTATGTTGTACTTTTGGTTTCTCAGCGACGAATTATAATCTAATTTTGACAAACTTTACATTTTGCACCAAAAATTTGTTTTGTATCCGATCTTTACTCTACCCCTTTAACCAAATTCATAAGTTTACGACCTCAAAATTCTTCAAAAACATTGAATTTGAAAACAAAATATATACAAATTGATGTAAAAGTTATTAAATTTAAATTTAAAAATTTAAAAAGCTTGGTAACCGATTTGAAATCAGGTGGTAGTCCAGACTATATTTTTATAATTTATAATTTATTTTATTGACAGGCACAGTTAATTTAGTACATATCATCCGTAGTTAATAATGCGAATCAAATTTCTTCAAAAAAATAATAATTAATGCGAATCAAATAGATGATAAGAACATTGTTGAAACTTCCAAGATCTCCAAACCCTAGCCTTCGTATGAAATAAAAAATTGAGATCTCGCCATGTTGGACCCATTGTGTTTTGATGATAATAAACACTTAGCTAATATTTGACTTGAGTATGCAGAAATCACACTGTGTGACAAAAACGATGACTGAACATCCCTGAGAGAGCTTGGCACTGCTAGAGAGATGAGATCTGCGTGAGGGATAAGATCAGTACCGAGATCGTGCTTGGATCAGCTCTGCGGAGTGGGCTGGAAGCAAAGCTCAGCAGCGAATGGATACGGAATCTGGGAGTATATGAGCAGATATACTCAAGATACAATATGGAAATATATGAGCTGGATACGAATATATGAGCAGATATACTCAAGATACGATATGGAGATATACGAGCAAGATATACTCAAGATACAAGCTAAAGATATACGAGCTGGATACGAGTTAATGAGCGAAATATATCAAGATCCGTGATGGAGATATTCAAGAGATCACGAGCTGGATATGGAATGGGAATGATTGATTTAGTTAAGATATGGCAATATCTTAACCAGATCAAAGATGCAAGATCCAGATCGAATCTTTGATGTAGATCGGATCTACTGGATCACTATAAAAGCAAGTGCAGCTCGACTGGTTGAAGTTCGGCTGTTTAGAGAGAGCAAACGGAGATTGGAAGCTGCGATAAATTCTGATAGTCGACAGAGTACTTGCTGCGTGCGTTGAGAGTAAGATCGTGTTATTTGGTATTCGGATTGAGTAGAATTGGTTCACTGTCACTGAGTGAGACAGATTGTAACATTCTACAAGCATATTCGTCAAGTAATAACATCGATCTTGAAACTCTTCTGGAACTTTCCAGAAGGTAAGTGGTTTTCAGCCTGTTGCACAGATGCAATAAGGTTTCCACTATAAAACTGCGAGTACTTACTTTCTGCACTTTATTTCCTGCACTTAAGATATTTTCCGCTGCTTTCTGTCTGAGAGATACCACATAGTGATCTTCCTCATACAGAAGGCTAACCTAACGAACCAACACGCCACCAACGCTTTTGAATTCGGCAGCGACGAATATTATTCATCAAATTTGTTGACTTTCGTGGATCTTTATTACACTAAACGAAAATGGGTTAAGTCAGGTAAGAACTACTCGTTTTCATCAGAAATTAAACTTTTAATATCCGTTGATATGATAATCTCATCGGTTTAGATTAATCAAAATTAATATAAATTAAATGATCTTTTAATCATTTTTATGACTAAAAAGAGTATATTAGGAAATGAAAATGTATAGTTTTAATTTAGAAATCCCAAAATATCGAGTGAATATCCGTTTAGATATTACGAGTACTAAAATTTCGAAACAAACTCACGAACTCCGATCTCATCTTTGCTCTATTTACTTTCTTTTCATCAGTCGACTACAAACTCCTATTGGAAAACTTTAACATAAGATTCGAGATAAAAAAACACGAACATAATGACGAACATATGTATGGTTTTGCTGTATTTATCAAAACCATGGACATGTAAAGCAAAACCACGAACATATAAAGAAAAACCACGAACATCAAGATCAACTGAGAAAATCACACGAGGATAATTTGGTTACGGATGAACGTACGAGGTTATCAAATCTTGTTCGAAAATTGCGAGATTTTGTTGATATAAGATTATGTAAATTGTTTTCCAATTTACTAATTAATGCGCTCCCATCGTATATATTGTAATTAAACAATTATTGTATTTGCTAAAATTAAGGACCATGTATGATTTAATCGTACGGGTATTAAAAGTTCAAATTTCTAATGAAATGTGGTGGTTCTGACCTGATTTTTTTTCCAGCGAAAATATCAAAAACTCTATCCTTTTTTTTATAAGAAAACTCTATCATTTTGAATATTAAATTTATAACGTTCTTATTAAGTCCAAGAATACGTAACGCTTCCTACTTCCCGCGGCTCGGATGGGCTTTTATTAATTCAATAATTAAAATAGTATTTAACAGTGGTACTACGAGTGAATTCAATATAAAAAATTATGTTAAGTCAAATGAAAATATTAGATTATTGTTCTTTCGATTTTCCTTTCCTCTTATCTTGTGCGAACTTATCCTCTTTCGCCGCCCGCATGTGTGCTTTCTCTGACGATGGCTCTAGTTGTCGTCTTTGTGCAGATCTGATGATGGTGGTGTTGTCGTCCTTGCCATTTCCAAGAAATTGCATAACTGCAAAGTACTAATGCTCAGTCTGGAAAAATTCTAGGCCATGACGCTGCAGAAGTATCCGGCACAATTATCATTAGCTGTGTGGATGAATATCATAGGAGGGGCAATGTCTGCGATTTTTGCTGGAGTGATAACAATTCAGGAGCCGAATGCCTGGGCACTTGGCTTTGACATAAGGCTGTGGTCCGTAATATATGGGGTAAGAATTTTATCACCAAAAAACAAATTATACAAAAGCGATCAAAATCAAATATAATTGAGACTTAGTAATTTTTTTAAGCACAAATTTGAGCAGAAGTGAAATTATTTGTCTTTGGAATTTGTAGGGATTTCTTGGTTCAGGGTATCTGATTTTTGTTCAGCTCTGGTGTACCAAGGGAAAAGGAGCTGTTTTCATGACTATGTTTAATCCCCTGACCACACTTATGTCCGCTTTTGTCTCATATTTTTTCGTCGGATCGAATCTTTACATAGGAAGGTATGTCATTTTTTATGATATATGTATAGTTTTGTACGAAGTCTATGTGTGATTTTTTTTTTTTGGGTTGCAGTATTATCGGAGCGGCTGTTGCTGTGATGGGACTGTACTGCCTGCTGTGGGGTAAAAATGGAGATCAGCAGGACAATGGTAGCTCAGAGCATCAGGAAGATAAGGTCAGTTGAGATTTGGGAGACCAAAGAAATGCAAGGCGAGGAGGCCGCTTAGCTACAACATGTTTCCATATTTCTAAAAACCAAGCATAATATGTAACGGCTAGTACAGTACAGTTTATAATAAGCATTGCATCCAAACCGCAACCGAATGACGTCAACATCTTGCATGATTACGTAAGCAATAGACTAGTTGGAGCCACTGACAATTACACATTGTGGATGTTGGTAAAAGGCAAGTGTTGTGCCTTAAGAGTGATACAAAGCTGAAACAATTACGATAAACTATTGTTTTGGACTTATGTTGGGCATGGAAAATGAGCCTGTCTGCACTTTGGGCCTGAGATGGGCAAAGCCCAAGTGGCTGCTTTAAGAAACGCATCATATGACAACACTATAAAAGTTGCGCATCAGCTTGGGTTTCATAAGTTTTGAGTTCGTTTTTTAGAGAGAAATCGAGAGGAGACGACAGCGATTTTTGGCGATTGACCAATAATAACGTTTGAGATTTTTGGAGATCGTTCTTGTTTGCTTGAATGATTCTCTTGGTGTTTCTGATTTGTTGGACCCTTGTGTTTTGATGATAACAAACACTTAACTAATAATGCACTTGAGTATGCAGAAATCACTGTCTGACAGGTAAGCTCACTGGACATCTCTGAGAGAGAGCGAAGCCGCGAGAGAGGTGTGTTCCATGTGAGAGACAAACCGACTTATGACCAGATCGGATCTGGGAAAAGATACACGGAGATATGCACTGAAGATACAAGAATATATGCATTAATTCAAATATATACATGAGGAGATTTAAGTATATACGACAGGAATATCGACGCCAACTTTGGCAAGTATATATGTGATATCACAGCTGTGAGATATCAATCAGATCTGCGATGAAGATCTGTGTAGCCGACTTGAAGACATTATAAAAGAAGGAAGAGCATTCAAGTGAAGGCGCGGCTTTTGGAGATAGCATTCGGAGACTGCAGAGTTTTAAACTTCCGTGAGCTGACAAGGTACTGCTGTGTGTAGACGAGATAGATTGTGTTAGTTGATACTTTGAATTGAGTAGTTCTGTTAGTTGTCACTGTGTGAGACAAGTGTAACGAACTACAAGTATATTCCTTTGTCAATAATACGGATCTTGAAGCCCTTCTGGAGCTGTCCAGAAGGCAAGTGGTTTTCAGCCTGCTGCAAAGGTTGCAGTAAGGTTTCCACTATAAATCGTGAGTATTTACTTTTGGTTTCATATTTCCTGTACGAGAGTTAATTTCCGCTGCCATCTGTCTGAGGGATATCACTCTGGGATCTCCCTCATATAGTTGGCTAACCTAACGATCCATCAATTGGTATCAGAGCCGGGAAGCTCTAGATTGTGTGTTAGCCTTGCAGGAAATCATGTCTAACGGAAGCGATTCGTTCTGGAAGCCGCCGGTGCTCAGTCCGGGAGAGTA
This sequence comes from Rhodiola kirilowii, assembly GCA_033675215.1. Classification (NCBI taxonomy): domain Eukaryota; kingdom Viridiplantae; phylum Streptophyta; class Magnoliopsida; order Saxifragales; family Crassulaceae; genus Rhodiola; species Rhodiola kirilowii. Next base: position 46,478,399 of record CM066193.1, read on the forward strand.
TGACTGGTGGAAGGACCAGTTTGAAGCCCATGTCTGTTCCCTGGATGGGAAGCTGTGGCGAGTGTTTGAAAAGGGTAACTTCCCTATTCTGGATGTGACAGATCCTAATAAACCAAAAGAGAAAGAGAAAGACGAGTACACTGATGATGACTACAAAGCTCTCCAGCAGAATGCCAGGGCCAAAAAGGTTCTTAACATGGCCCTCTCCCCAGGAGACCAAGTAAAGATGGCTGTGTACAAGACTGCAAAGGAGCAGTGGGATGGACTTGCTCGACTGTACGAGGGAAACGAGGACATCAAAAGGAACAGAATCCTAGCTGCTACAAAGGATTACGAATCTGTCGAACAGCGCAAGGACGAATCTCTGGATGACTTCTACACCAGATTTCAAGTCATCGTCGCGCAGCTGAACTCCCTGGATGAGGTACTCCCTCAGTGGAAAGTAACTCATCAGTTCATGCAAGCTCTCTGCTCCAGATGGGACACAGTGACTACTGCTCTCCAAGCTCAGAAGGGGATCAAAGATGTCACTCTGGAAGAGCTCGTGGCGAATCTGCAAAGCCAAGCTGGAATAGCCGAGAGGAAAATGGCCCGGAGACAAGCTGGAAAATCTCAGGCTATAGCGCTTAAAGTTGAGAAGGCCTTAGACATAGCTCAAGTAAGCCTGCCATCTAAAGGAGAGGACGAGGAGATAGCTCTTCTCTCTAGGGCTTTCAAAATGGCAAACACAGGCAGAACGCAGAACAGAGGCAACTCTGGCGGAGGACGAAACAGTCAAAGGTGGAACAAGGGATCCTCCTCAGAGGAAGGCAAGACAAAGGCTGGAGCAAAGGAAGAAAGAATCTGCTATCACTGCCAGAAAAAGGGACATCTCGCTAAAGACTGCTACAGCAAGAAAAAGGGGGAACCACCTGCCCCAAAGGAAGCCCATGCCATGTTTGCAGCATGGAGTGACTCTGATGAGGAACAAAGTGATAGAAAGCTCGTCAAGGAGCCTTGTCTGATGGCGAATTCCGCAAACGATGAGGTAAATGAATCTGACTCTTTCATAGATCAAGTATTCAGTGAATCTGACTTTGCAGAAACTATCGCCGAATTGTTAAAGAAGATCACTAGCCTCAAGGAACAGATTGAGGTCATGAAAGAGGAACATGACGATGACATGGAGAACAATCGTCTCTGGTCAACCAAAGCTATGAAACTCGAGAGACAAATGGAGGAGCACATCTGCAAATGCCCCACCTGTGACAAAAGGGACACACAGATCAGTAATCTAAGTGACAGACTGAGTAGCTTAAGAATTGACGATACCAGGAAGGTACGGTCAATTGCAGAATCCGACAGATTCCAGTTGGACAACGAGGAGCTCCGTCAGGCGGTTGCAGATCTCAGACAAAAGGAATCGGAGAGAAAGAAGGTCTGGCTTAGAGAACTAGAAGCCAAAAAGGTCGAGGAGGTAAAACAAGATTACAACAGAAGGTTTGCCAGACCCGGACTTGGGTATATGGAAGAAACCAATAAGGAGGGAGAAAACAGAAGGAGTACCAAAGGAAAGGAACCAATGACTGAAGTCGGAGAGGGATCCCATCAGCAGAGAAAGATGGAACCCACAAGACAGTCGGGAAGAGCAGCCTCATCTCCTCAGGACAGTTATCTCCACGACAGAGACTCTGATCCTTTCCAAGCTGGGAAGGCATTTGAAATATGGAAAAAGATGAGCTCCAATCGTCAATCCTTCTCCATCGACCCTCAGGCACAGAGAAGGATACCAGCACACGTAAAGAAACATAAGAAAACTGGTACACTCTACTACCGTGTCTGCTGGCACTGCGGACACTCCGGTCATTACAGAGCCAGCTGTGAGAAATGGAAAGAAGTAAACGAAAAGAATCACAGCCATCAGAGACAGGCCGGCACCGCCCCTACTCCTAGGAGAAAGGCTTCTCTTAAAAAGGGGGACAACAGACCGGAATGGGTTCGTTCTCACCATGACACAGCCATCCACGGACGACCCAGAAGAACCCCCAGGATGAAAATCAACCTCATGGATGACAATGATTCTCGTCCCTCGAAGCTCCCTTCTGCTGCCAAAACTGTCCCAAAGCCCAGTAAGCCCAAGCTTGTCTGGGTTCGTAAAAACTGACCTCTCTTTTTGCAGGGTGGAGTGAGGAGCAAGCCATGGTATCTGGACAGTGGATGCTCCAAACACATGACGGGGGATCCAGGATGGTTCATCTCACTCCAAGCCTACTCCGGAGACAACATTATCTTCGGAAACAAGAGCTCAGGTAAGGTAGTAGCTACTGGAGAGGTAAGAATTTCAGAAACCATTAGAATTCGACAAGTAAGTCTGGTTGAAAATTTGAGATACAACTTATTGAGCATATCACAATTGTGTCAACATGGAAGAAACCAAGTGATATTTAATTCTAACGACTGTGTTGTGAAGTGCATTGAGACAGGAAAAATAATTCTTCGAGGTGTCCGGGAGAATCAGATTTATACAGTGGACCCAGAATTCGTCCCAGACGGGGAGCTGTGTCTGTCAAGCATCACTGATGATACATTGCTGTGGCACAAGAGATTTGGACATGCAAGCACGAGGCTGATTCATAAACTCCATCAAAATGAATTAGTGATTGGTCTACCAAAAGTGGAAAGCTCGTTTGATCAGATATGCAGCGCCTGTGCCACAGGTAAGCAGGTACGTACTTCGTTCAAGACAAAACAATCGGTGAGTACCTCAGCTCCTCTGGACATGATTCACATGGATCTATGCGGTCCAGTCAACGTCGTTAGCCGTGGAGGCAACAGGTACATTTTAGTCATCGTGGATGACTATTCCAGATATACATGGACCATCTTTCTGAGCTCTAAAGATGAAACTTTCTCTGAGTTTGTGTCATGGCTGAAGCTAATTGAAAACAAGTTGAGTAAGAAATTAGTATCTATTCGAACTGACAACGGAACCGAGTTTCGAAACTCCCAGTTCATTTCCCTGTGCAGGACAGCTGGGATAGACCACAATTTCTCAGCACCACGGACGCCTCAGCAGAATGGTGTGGTAGAGAGAAAGAACAGGACTTTGGAAGACATGTCAAGGACAATGCTGATTGCCAGTGGTGTTCCCAAGGGATTCTGGGCTGAGGCAGTACATGCCGCCAGCTACATACTGAACCGGGCATCATTACGCTTTCTGATAGGAAAAACACCTTACGAGCTGCTGCGAGGAAGAAAGCCTAACATCGCTCATCTGAAAGTGTTTGGTTGCAGGTGCTACGTACACAACAACGGAAAGGAAAATCTGGGAAAGTTTGATCCAAGGAGCGATGAAGGCGTGTTCGTAGGATACCCAAGCCATAGCAGAGCATACAAGGTCTACAATCTGAGGTTGGAACGGGTGGAAGAAAGCATTCACGTAACCTTTGATGAGCGCGCTATGACTGGACACCTTGTGAAAGATCCCTCCTCACAGGATGATGGAGAACTTCAGCTTACTGACAGGTCTGATCCCGACTGGGTACCTGCCCAAAACGGGACTGAAGAACCAGCTCCAGAGGTCATTCAGACTGTTGCTCAAGAACCTGCTGAACCAGCCGAAGCTCCACCAATAGAAATATTAGCTGAAGAGCAGGGTCCAGAAGCACAAGTGATAGAGGTTAATGCAGAACCCCCCAATGAGGAAGTGATTGCGAATAACCCTCCTCAGGCAGGGACCGCAGAAGAACCCAGAACCACAAGGAGTGGGAGAGTTACTCAGCCCCCAACCTGGACAAGGGACTACCAATGTTACGCATCGCAGAACCAGGTAAGTTTAGACGAACTATGTCATTTCTGTGGATTCGCCTCTTTTGTCTCTCATGCAGAACCAAAGACAGTTGCTGATGCGCTGAAGGATCCAGAATGGGTCAATGCCATGCAAGAGGAACTGCATCAGTTCGAAAGAAACAAAGTGTGGCGACTGGTTCCCAGGCCTGAAGACAAGAATGTGATAGGAACAAAGTGGGTCTTCAGAAACAAGATGGACGACAAGGGAGTGGTTGTAAGAAACAAAGCCCGCCTTGTTGTCAAAGGATACAACCAACAAGAGGGGATAGACTACGATGAGACATTCGCCCCAGTCGCAAGGTTAGAAGCAATCAGACTACTAATTGCTTATTCGACTTACCATGGTTTTACTCTGCAGCAGATGGACGTAAAAACAGCCTTCCTGAACGGAGTTCTGAAGGAAGAAGTGTATGTAAGCCAGACACCAGGGTTTGAGGATCTCACTCACCCTGATCATGTCCACATCCTTGACAAGGCACTATATGGGCTGAAGCAGGCACCTCGCGCCTGGTATGAGAGACTGTCACAGTTTCTGCTATCCCACAGTTACGTCAGAGGAGAGGTGGACAAAACCCTTTTCCTTCTGAAGGAAGGGAAAGACACTCTGGTTGTTCAGGTATATGTAGATGACATCATATTTGGTTCGACTAACCCTAAACTTGTCAAGAAGTTTACAGATCTTATGTCGAGTGAGTTCGAAATGAGCATGGTAGGGGAACTCAAGTACTTTCTAGGACTTCAAGTCGCTCAAGGAGAGGAAGGTACCAGAATCCATCAGCAAAAGTATGTCAAGGAGATTCTGAAGAAGTTTGGGATGGAATCTGCCAAGACGTGTGCCACACCAATGTCCCCGAACGATACCCTGGCAAAGGATGAGTCCTCACCTCGAGTGGATCCAACTCTGTACAGGGGAATGATCGGTTCACTGTTATATCTCACTGCTAGCAGACCCGATATCTTATTTAGTGTTTGTCTGTGTGCTAGGTTTCAGGCTGATCCTAGAGAAACCCACGTGAAAGCAGTGAAGAGGATATTCAGATATCTGAAGGGAACAGATGATCTATGCTTGCTCTACCCGAGGGGAGGAGATCTTCGCCTGGAGGCATACACCGATGCTGACTATGCTGGGTGCAAGATAGACAGGAAGTCCACATCAGGGATGGCTCAATATCTAGGACCATGCCTCATCTCTTGGGCTTCAAAGAAGCAGTCCTCGATTGCGCTGTCCACCGCTGAGGCGGAATACATCGCCGCTGCTGCATGCTGCGCGCAGCTGCTGTGGATCAGGCAACAGCTAAGTGACTATGGTGTCATTACAAATTGTGCTAAGATTTTGTGTGATAACACTAGTGCTATTAACATCTCTAAAAATCCAGTGCAGTTCTCTCGTACCAAACATATAGAAATTCGGTATCACTTTCTGCGTGACTGCGTAGAAAAGGGAACAATTGAGATGGAATATTGCAGAACTGAGGAACAGATTGCAGACATATTCACAAAAGCTTTGCACAGAGAACCCTACGAGAAGCTGAGGCTGGAACTAGGTATGGTTTCTCTCCCTTAATACTATGCTAAATTGTTACTCCCTCAGTGATTGGCTAGACTAGATGCATATAAGTCACGTCTGATGGAAAGTCTAACATGGATGTTCTGTGCTAGTGAAAAAGTAGGCTGTGTTCATAATGCACTCATGCATGCTTGCTATGAGATTGATGACTGCATTAGGGACCAAAAAGCATGAAATTATGATTCCTTTCTGCCCAAAAGAGACCTCCATGTTTGATCCCACAATATAAACCAAGGAGGTACTCTAGACCAACCTTAGCCTATCCTCGTGTGGAACGCTCCTATGAGCCCGTTGATGCACTACCTTTTCTGGAGTCACTCCACATGAGGTATGAAACCAATATGATTTGTTTGGATGATATTATTTTCTTCTTGATTGGGTGTGATGTTATTTGTACCATTTGGGTAAATCAGCACATCATACCAAAACCTTGTGTACCCATGAGACAGTAAGACTGAGGCATCACCGTGGATAGATCCCCACGACTGGGAAACAATCTCTGTGACAGGTGTGAAGCTGGGCAGTTAATCATCCTTTCGTAAAGATGTCTTGGCGTCGGGAAGACGTAAAGTTGAATTGAAAGGTGAACAGTTTTCTGCAGCAGGGTATTGTCGCGTCGGTTGCCTTTATGAGGAGACACGTTTATATTCAGATGACACGTGTCGTTCCCCTGTCTGTTGGAGCATGCCTGTTCAGTCGGATTTGTTTTTGGCAAGGAGTTATTGCTGAACCGTTTTTGGAAGGGAAGAAAAGGTGGAAATTGCAAAATTGAAGGCGGTTTACTTATTGAGAGGAGGCGACGCTTCGAACAAAGGACAGTGTCGTTTGAACGCTAGGGTTTGTTACGGTATAAGAAGAGTAAGGAGAGCGCACTATTCCCACACCACTCTCAGGCTTTGTCTTCTCTCTCACGAAAGTTCTGAAGTTTCGAAACCCTAAATCCATGGCGTCTTCAAACCCTAAGTCGAATCTCTCTTCCGCCGAAGCTGCCGCCATGGCTGCTAAGTTGATTGCAAGTGGAGTTAACCCTCAAAACCTGGAAACCATTCTCCAGTCGGTCACGCCAACCGACTCTGGTCCGACTAACTCTACTGTGGCCAATGAAGTGGTCCGATTCGAGGAACGCCTGGAAACTCTGCGAGCGGACTCTTCCTCTCAGCGCCAGGGCAAAAAGGAAACCTCAGTGGCTACTAGATCAGCGGGTAAACGTCCGAGAACGCTCGCCACTCCATCTGCTCGAAAAAGCCAGAGAACTGCTACGTCCTCCGTCCCACCAGTTGAAGGTGAGGCTGAGTCGGATGGAAGCGCAGAACAGTCGGAGGAAGCCGGGAAGGGGTTCGTTCACGAGTTGGTGTTGAACAATGAATGGTTGCTGGAGAAGAGGTTGGGAGTGGTTGTTGATCTACTGGAGGCTCAAGGATGGGGCGCGTTGTTTAGAAATTCTGTTATTGTGGATGAAAAATTGATAAGGGAGTTCTATTCCAAACTACAAGTTGTGGAGAAAGGAAAAGGAAACTGGGAGTTGTTGGCTGTCATCGGTGGTGAGTCGTACTCAGTCAGCACGAGGGAGCTGGCCACTGTCCTAGGGGTACCGAAAGGCGGGTATGCCACCTACTCCAAGGGAACGTGGCCAGGAACTGTGGCCAAGGCAGAGGTGTTTGAACGACTGGGGCTAGATGTCACGGCAAAGGGCCAGAGGGAAAACACTCACATGGACGTACTCCCTCGGATTCTTCACAGGATCCTTGTATCAAATATCTCCCCGAGACGGGCCAAACATAATCTGGTCACCTTCCAGGATCTGCTGCTGGTCGACAAAATTTTGCAGAAGCAGCCAGTGAATTTGGCCTTTCAGGTGATGAAGCATATGGAAAATAACAGCAACAATCCGTCTAATGGATTACCCTTTCCAGGGTTTGTGAAGGAGATACTGGTGTACTGGGATGTTTATCAACCGGAGTCGGAGAGAGTGCTTTCGTATGCACTGTGTGATGATCACATTACCAAGCTGGGGTTGGAATACTCTGAGGGAGTTGGGTGGACAGTTCCTGCTGTGGAGGAGGAAGTTGTGGCAGAGGAAGATGAGGATGAGGAGGTCAAGGATGTGACTCCTATAAACGCTGCTGCTCCTGTCAGCGGTGCTGAGGCAACCCCCTCTGAGGGTTTAAGTGAGGTGCTGGCTCTGCTGACAGTGCTTCGTGCAGAGCTAAAGGAGGTCAAATCTGAGCTGGTCGAGGTGAAGTCTGAATTGCAGCTCGTAAAGCAGAGGGTGATTGAACTGGAGCTAGCAATAACTGTTGACTCAGGGGCAATGTCCGTGGCCGTCCAGGATTTCTCAGGGCAGATGAAGGACCTTGCCACAGAGATTGTGAACCAGATGAAGGACTCATTCACGATTGTGCCCTAGTCTGCACTGTCTCATGGATCTCCCCTTCCTTGCTATCCCCACCCACATTAGCCCCTTTTTGTTGAAACTTTTTTTTTAATTTCATGTTTAAACTCTCTGTGTTTTTTGAATTCCTTGCAGCATGTGTGGTGTCTGTATGACACACTTACCTCTTGCCTGCATGAATGCAATGTTTTTCTTTCCATCACTCTGTGTTCTTATTTGCATATCTTTTTGATGATGCCAAAAGGGGGAAGAACTATATGTGCATACACTAAGGGGGAAAAAATCAGTACTAAAATTTCAGCGGATGTCTATCTGAGGGGGAACTGTACTAGCTAGACTCTCTAGTGAATATAAACTCTGAGGTTGCTAGCTGTCCAAAGGAAATGTAGATGTGGTTCCGGTATCATTGCTGTATGTGATTTCTTATATGTGAAGAAGTGTTTGTCATCATCAAAAAGGGGGAATTTGTTGGACCCTTGTGTTTTGATGATAACAAACACTTAACTAATAATGCACTTGAGTATGCAGAAATCACTGTCTGACAGGTAAGCTCACTGGACATCTCTGAGAGAGAGCGAAGCCGCGAGAGAGGTGTGTTCCATGTGAGAGACAAACCGACTTATGACCAGATCGGATCTGGGAAAAGATACACGGAGATATGCACTGAAGATACAAGAATATATGCATTAATTCAAATATATACATGAGGAGATTTAAGTATATACGACAGGAATATCGACGCCAACTTTGGCAAGTATATATGTGATATCACAGCTGTGAGATATCAATCAGATCTGCGATGAAGATCTGTGTAGCCGACTTGAAGACATTATAAAAGAAGGAAGAGCATTCAAGTGAAGGCGCGGCTTTTGGAGATAGCATTCGGAGACTGCAGAGTTTTAAACTTCCGTGAGCTGACAAGGTACTGCTGTGTGCAGACGAGTAGATCGTATTAGTTGACCTTTCGAATTGAGTAGTTCTGTTAGTTGTCACTGTGTGAGACAAGTGTAACGAACTACAAGTATATTCCTTTGTCAATAATACGGATCTTGAAGCCCTTCTGGAGCTGTCCAGAAGGCAAGTGGTTTTCAGCCTGCTGCAAAGGTTGCAGTAAGGTTTCCACTATAAATCGTGAGTATTTACTTTTGGTTTCATATTTCCTGTACGAGAGTTAATTTCCGCTGCCATCTGTCTGAGGGATATCACTCTGGGATCTCCCTCATATAGTTGGCTAACCTAACGATCCATCATGATTGAAGATTCGAAGGCGTGCTTTGGCTTTGTTGTGCATGGGCCTCTGAGGAGGCTGAAATCCCTTTTTCCTTCAGTCTTTAATTTTTCTTGGTCGTCGTCTAATTTTTGGTCTGATATGTGTTCGTATGTTAGCTAGCGTGTGTCTGTAACATACAATCTCTCATTTTAGTGCATTGGTATCTCTAGACGACCTGCCTAGGCCGAGGAGTAGGATTTCAGAACCTCGCAAATCATTGTGTCTATACTTTGAACACTAGTCGATTTAAGCTCAATCTGAATTGATAAACTGAATTGAATCCAAACCTTGACACATATGAACTGAATCTTTTATGTTCTTGGCTTAATTGGACCATAACTGGATTTACAAAGTGGTATTAATAGCTTTGGTTGATTATTCCGTTGTGTTGGCAATTTGAATTGTTTAAACTATTTTTCAGTCTGATCACAATTTGTTGTTTTGTTGTAGGATTTCTTTGATATTTTGAACCTGCGAAGATGTCTGATTCTACAAGCTTGAAGCCCTTCGATGAGACAACAGATTTTTTAATCTGGAAAGTCAAGATGAAGGCTCTTCTTACCAAAGAGAAGTGCCTAAGTGCAGTCACTGAATTAGTCCCTAAGCGAAAATATAAAATAAGAAAAAGTGCATAGGAACTTCACTCGTGCGTGATGGGGCGCGAAATCCAAAGAGAATTAAACGATGGCTGGTGAGTAAAATACGACTTGTGAGCTGGTAGATGAACGAATAAACATATAGAGCTACTTAGGGTATAGGTTAGCGTCGATAATAAGAAAGAAGTGCCAAAAGATGATATGATAAATGATGTGAGCAAAAGTTTGAACATATGGAAAGTGTATCTCAAACATCGAGAATCAAGTAGACAAAACAAAAAATCATGGCACTAAGAAACAACAGACAAAATGAAAATAAAGAGCAGCTTCTGACAAGAACAATCAAAAAGTGGGGCTGCCTGCTGTATCCTGAGAAGCATCGTCGTCTAAATCGCTGCCCTCTGAATCAGAGACAAAAGAATCATCAGCATTCGGGGAAACTGCAGTGCCAGGAGGGTGAGAGGGGCCAGGGTCGGTGGTAGTAGGAACGGGAGGTCCACTGGGAGTAGGACTGAGGTCGACTGCCATGGTAAAATCAGCCTCGAAAGGGTCCGGGGCAGAAGACATGAAGGACGACGGAGGTGGAAAGTCTGAGAATCCCTGATGCCGATAGAATGCAGTACGGGTGTCCTGCGACCACTGATGTGCCCTGCTGGCATGATATCTGAAATCTGAGAACTCATCCCTGAGCTGATTATGAGAAACGGAAAGCCGGCTCTGTGTAGATATCATCGGGGCCATGCTGGCCAAAATCTGGCGCTGGTAACTGATGGACCATAATTGTATGAAACATAAATGCAGTTAAACCCACCAAATTAGACTGTTTGTCTATCTAACTTCTACGTGTTAGTCCCGATATATTTTTGCAGGGCATTTTAGAGACTGAAGTGAAAACACGCTAAGGAGAGGATTTTATGCTGAAAAGATAACAAGAGTCAATCCAAGGTCAAGATCATATGCCGACTGAAGAAATATCAAGGATCCTGACGTTGAATTGACCATAACAAATTAATCAGAAGAATCAGGAGTGGAGTCAAGACAGCCCGGGGAAGAAACACATTGACAGTTTTGTGAAAAGACTGCACAAAACTGTACAAAACTCACATATGGGCAAGGATGACCGGCCACTTGATGAAGTGGTGTCCAAGGGAGGAGCTCCTCCCCCTTGGGCCACCGGCAACCGACGGCTATGGGAGGAGTGACCGGCGGCTTCACTATTCCTCCACATGTCACCTCCTCCTCCTCCTCCCTTCTCCTCCCTTGGATCAAATGCACATGTCCACCATCTCCACCACCCATCTCCTCCCCTTTTGGCTATAAAAGGAGGCCTCCTCCTCCTCCAAAACACACCTCAATCTCATTTTCACTTCTCTCTCTAGAAGTTGTAATATTTGTAATGTTGTAATTTCGCTTTGGAAATAAAGGATAGCTCCCTTGGCGCTTCAACGGTTGTAAGTAATTCTTAGTATTTATTCAACTGTTTTATTTCCTTAGTTATAATGTTTAGCGCGATAAATAGTAGCTATACTTGTAGTTCGGTCTAAGGGGCGCACTTGTATTATAAAATGTTTTAGACTATTAACTTAGTGTCTAGTCTAAGTATTCAAAACTTATTCTATGTGCCATATATTAAGTCAGAACGTCCAAGGTAGAGTGGATGCTTGGAATGGCAAAACTCTACAGCGGGGTTCGTAAACTTGTACGGATAAGTGGATGCTTGGAATGGCAAAGCTTATATGAGAAGTTTGACTCATCTTAAACACCATTTGGTTGATCGGGAATGATTGATCAAATGGATGCACATAGGCTAATATAACCGCGAATGGAGTATTAGTCTAAATAGAATAAGTGTTCTACGTCCTTGGAATAGGCTAGACAGTGTACGCAAATCGAGTGCTTGGAATGGCCTTGATACACCGTTTGAATACTTAGGAGAGTCACTAAAGGTCAATGATAAACAGGATATAATACAAGTCCCCTGAAACCGAACATTTCTCTTTAATTATAAACTGTAATTTACTTTCCAGTATTAAAATCAACCAACCAACCAATCAATCAATCAAAATAGCTGGTAGGTTTAAAACCAACCAACCGACCTTAAACACGCTCCCACGCTGCGTTATCCCCCCGAAGAACAATTATTCCCCTGGTTCCCTTGGGTTCGACCCCTACTTACCAAGTACTACCCAGTAGTATAGTTGCGAGTAGCGGACTATTATAAATTTATTTGCACAAATCGCTTTGACGACGAGCGGTTCTGTCAAATTGGCGCCGTTGCCGGGGAATCAGTTATCGGATAGTTGTTCTTTCCCTCCCCTTTATTTTTCTTTCTTTTTCCTATGTCATTACCCATTACGCATGCATGGACAACGCGATTTCTACCCCTGTTCGGAGGAACGGAGGGAGAAGACCCTGTACAGCACTGCCGAAACTTCCACCACGTCTGCCATCACATCAAACCGAAGAATGAAGTATTAGAGGAATTTAAGCTGAAATGCTTTAAATTCTCTCTAACCGACTTCGCCACGATATGGTACTACACATCCACCGCTTGCAGTGCAGAACGTTTCGTAGACCTCTGCGTTCCGTTCCTGAAAGAATTCTCCCCACCATCTTTACGCCAAGAAACCCGTGAGAAGATCATGAGCCTTCATCAATCCCGGGATGAGACTTTGGACGAATACTACATGAACTACGATGCCATCGTCTCAAGCTGCCCGCACCATGGATTTACGAAGAAAGTTCTTCTCCAAAAATTTCTTCGTGGGATGAGGGCCGAAGAGCTGGGAAGAGTTAACGAAGCTATGAAAAGGTCTGCAACAAACTTCACCGTTGCAGACATGTGGTGCCTTATAATCGGCCTGGCCGCTACCACAAGACGAGTACCCCAAACTGATGAGGAAATGCAGACAGAAGAAGCTGATCCTGAGGCTGATGAAGAAGAAACCACCGAACCGTCGGAAGAGACGCCTGAACCGTCTGAAGAATCAGACATGGAAAGCACCGGAAGCAACGAAGTAGGAGTCCAGAACACCACTGACGAACTGCCCAAGCCATACTTGACTATCATTACCCAGGCAGCTGAAACTATCTACGATCAGTTCTTCACGAACCAACATAACGAGGCAGAACCAAGGCTCATGAGGCCTTCCCGACTTTTCCCCTTAATTAATGAGCAAGTCGACGCGAACTATGCGATCAATAAAGAAGCTCAAAGGAGAATGGGAAAAGCACCTCTGCAGAATGACCCCTCGATGGAGCATTGCTATGCCGCAACAGGACTAGGCAGTCCCAAATACAAAAAATTCAAAAGGCTAGTAGTCAAAAGTCCATCGCCCCCTCCGGGGTATTGGAAGGAAAAAATCCCGAAACAAAGGAGTCCTGACCAGAACACAACATCCGGCAAGAAGTCAGGAAGAAGCAACACTGGAACGGTGGCAAAGTACGACCTCAGCCACCCATGGGACCCAAACGAGGTACTGTCGAGCCAACGACGTTAAACAAGTGCACTGGTCGGGAGGTAACCCGACACTATCTTACTTTCTGCACTTTATTTTCTGTCTTTTTATTTTCTGTGTTTTAGTTTTTATCAATAAATCACTCTCACCCACTTGGTGCATAGAAGATTTGACTATTCAGGAATCGGACTTGGGTGCAACATTAAGCCAGTCAGGGCTACGCTAAGAGTTCAAGGCCCCAGCCGAACTCCCTCGATTATCCAGCCTCGAGCCATGTCGTTCACTCGACACCTTAAAGGGAGTTCTGTCTTTCCTTTTCCTTAATATCATTTCCTTCTCGTATAACAACTGCTTGCATGGCTTTTGAATTAAGTCATTTCGTAAAAAGAATGCCTTCGTTCAAAAGTGTGGGGTGAGAACCACCTGTATATATTAGTTAATAAATAATATCTTTTTGAAAGGATGAACTTAAGAATGTGAAAAAGATAAGTCATAATTCATGCATTTACCTTGTGAAAATTCAACTGTTTAAAAACTTAGAATGTAACTTTCCATTTGTCCTTTGTGCTGAGATAACTAGGGATGTGGAGTTGACATAAACTGCCCTAGAGAGGCTTGGCAAGCAATCAAAGGATCAGATCAAACTATATGGTTTTCGAAGTCAGTGGAGGCTGCACTTCGGGTTTCAGTGAAAATTGAAGTCATCTCCGCCATGCAATGCAAAAGGCGAGGACGGGAATCAGACCGTCCTATCTTTGGTCAAAGTAGCCGAGAAAATAGATGAGCAAACCTCATCTTGACCCGCGCGAAAACGACGGTCAAAGTAGCCGAGAAAATAGATGAGCGACCCTCACCTTGACCCGCGCGAAAACGGCAAAAATGAGAAGAGCGGGGATGTATTTCCATAGGCTTGCGGGCGATGATTGGACCTCCCAAAAAGGCTCGAGAAAATGGACTAGCAGTCACAAAAAGGCGAAAAGCTCAATGAAGCAAATCAAGAGGCCAAAGGCCCAAAATTGTGAAGGTTTTAACCGAACAAAAAGTGAAGAACTCAAAAAGTCAAATCAAAGGCCAAATGCCGATTCACTACAAAAGCAGTCCCTCGCCAAAAGAAAATCAAAGTACTCAAACCACTGAAACCTGAACCGAATCACGTGCTAGAGAAAGCTACCAGAAAACCATATAGTGCGAGACGATCCCAAGATTGCAGTCCAGAAGCCTCAACAGGGCTATCTCCCGAGACATCCAATGTAATTTGCATCTCAGCACGGAGGTACAAATATTAAGTTTCTTCTATTTATTTACGCAGTTTAATTTGGTAATAAGTAAGCAATGCATGAATTAGGATAGATCGAGTACCACAGTCTAATTTTCATATTCCAAAGCCAAACTTAGAACTTACGCCCTTTAATAGCATTGTTCGGGACGAACAACTAAAAGTGTGGGGTGATCTGATGGACCATAATTGTATGAAACATAAATGCAGTTAAACCCACCAAATTAGACTGTTTGTCTATCTAACTTCTACGTGTTAGTCCCGATATATTTTTGCAGGGCATTTTAGAGACTGAAGTGAAAACACGCTAAGGAGAGGATTTTATGCTGAAAAGATAACAAGAGTCAATCCAAGGTCAAGATCATATGCCGACTGAAGAAATATCAAGGATCCTGACGTTGAATTGACCATAACAAATTAATCAGAAGAATCAGGAGTGGAGTCAAGACAGCCCGGGGAAGAAACACATTGACAGTTTTGTGAAAAGACTGCACAAAACTGTACAAAACTCACATATGGGCAAGGATGACCGGCCACTTGATGAAGTGGTGGCCAAGGGAGGAGCTCCTCCCCCTTGGGCCACCGGCAACCGGCGGCTATGGGAGTTGTGACCGGCGGCTTCACTATTCCTCCACATGTCACCTCCTCCTCCTCCTCCCTTCTCCTCCCTTGGATCAAATGCACATGTCCACCATCTCCACCACCCATCTCCTCCCCTTTTGGCTATAAAAGGAGGCCTCCTCCTCCTCCAAAACACACCTCAATCTCATTTTCACTTCTCTCTCTAGAAGTTGTAATATTTGTAATGTTGTAATTTCACTTTGGAAATAAATAATAGCTCCCTTGGCGCTTCAACGGTTGTAAGTAATTCTTAGTATTTATTCAACTGTTTTATTTCCTTAGTTATAATGTTTAGCGCGATAAATAGTAGCTAAACTTGTAGTTCGGTCTAAGGGGCGCACTTGTATTATAAAATGTTTTAGACTATTAACTTAGTGTCTAGTCTAAGTATTCAAAACTTATTCTATGTGCCATATATTAAGTCAGAACGTCCAAGGTAGAGTGGATGCTTGGAATGGCAAAACTCTACGGCGGGGTTCGTAAACTTGTACGGATAAGTGGATGCTTGGAATGGCAAAGCTTATATGAGAAGTTTGACTCATCTTAAACACCATTTGGTTGATCGGGAATGATTGATCAAATGGATGCACATAGGCTAATATAACCGGGAATGGAGTATTAGTCTAAATAGAATAAGTGTTCTACGTCCTTGGAATAGGCTAGACAGTGTACGCAAATCGAGTGCTTGGAATGGCCTTGATACACCGTTTGAATACTTAGGAGAGTCACTAAAGGTCAATGATAAACAGGATATAATACAAGTCCCCTGAAACTGAACATTTCTCTATAATTATAAACTGTAATTTACTTTCCAGTATTAAAATCAACCAACCAACCAATCAATCAATCAAAATAGCTGGTAGGTTTAAAACCAACCAACCGACCTTAAACACGCTCCCACGCTGCGTAATCCCCCCGAAGAACAATTATTCCCCTGGTTCCCTTGGGTTCGACCCCTACTTACCAAGTACTACCCAGTAGTATAGTTGCGAGTAGCGGACTATTATAAATTTATTTGCACAAATCGCTTTGACGACGAGCGGTTCTGTCAGTAACTCATCATCGAGGTTAGAGATTCCCGGAACTCATTCTGGGAGGCGATGAGCTGATCGTGAGAGGTCTCAAGGCGTGTGACACGCTCCTCGAGTGTCGGCTGGGGCTGGTCAACAATAGGTGGCTACGGAGGAGGGAAGTGGACGTGGTCGGGGGCTGGAGGCTCTTGTGCCCCAAAAGCCGGGGGAAACTGTGTCTCAAAGGCTGGAGGGTGCTGCGCATCTGTCATATCAATGTCCTCTGGCGCATGTGCTGCAGGTGCACCGAAGTCGGGCACCGGAGAGGTCTCCCTAACTGCTGCGTTCCCCAAATGCCTATTCCTAGTCTCCAGGCGCTGCCCCTTAACACCTTCCTCAGGAATATCTGGCCTGTAGAACCACTGACGCTCCCTCGTAAGCATCGAACACAGAATCATCTTTGCGACCGTGAGTTCCCAGGAATCAGAGTTAAAACTGGCGCTGAAATCAAAACCGAGGCTCTCGGCAATCACGGTGATGTAGAGACCGCCGCTTACAGCACTGTTAGGCTTCTTCCCATCGAAACTCGCTCAATCCTTAAAGAGAGCTGTGAGAATCTCAAAGAAGTCCACTCTAAGGCCACGACTCATGGCGATCAAGATGTCAATGTCCTTCTCATTGATCACGGTACCGCCCTCTTTCCGAACATTCACTGCCATAGAAACCAGGCGGTGAGCAACCTTCCACTCGTGTAGCTTAATGCAAGTGGCGGGATGAGTGGGTAAATAGACGACATCAATCTCTGATATATATCTCCAGAATGCATCCTTTTCTGATGCAGAGAAAGAAGGCACAATAACCTCCAATGGGAACTCCAAAATACGACATATGTCGGCTCTATCCATAGTGAAATCAATGTCCTGCAGCCGAAACGACCAATGTGTCGTCTGTCCCGGTGGGCCATGAGCATGAAACGAAGCCACAAATTCATACAAAGCAGTAATCATAGTCGGCCTCTGATTCGAAAATAATATTCCAAGCCCGGATTCATCAAATAATGGACGGACTTTATCCAGCAATTCTAAAGTTGATAGAGTAGTGAGGCAAGGGACAAGTGTAGGCTTACAAAATTTCTTGAGCTTCAACCGCTTGTAGAGTGCCAAGGTAGCCGGAGCGGGAAATCTGGGGTATTTCTTGTCATCAAACAATCGGACGTTTGGGGCCGCCGGATCTAGAGGAGGAGGAGCTTGGGACGCGGCTGCCCTAGGATTCCGACGGCGAGACATGGTGGAATCGGCTGGAAGCGATGGCGGACGGGGAAGGAGGGACGGCTGGGTCGACTGGTGATCGAATTGAACTCGGTGGCTGAGGTGTGGATGGCGACGGTGCAGAGAGGAAGAGACGTCGGCTGAAGATTGTGGAATTGTGCATCGATTTTGGAAAAAAAAACCTAAATTCAGAAATTGAAATCGAGCAGGTCCCGTGACAGCCGATCCGTCACAGGCTGTCACGGGACCAAAAATATGCAGAGCTGCGGCCAGGGCCCGTGACAAAGCCATTGTCCCGTGACGGTCCTTTGGTCACGGGTTGTCACGGGGTTGAGGGCAAATCAGGATTCGGGCCGGGTCCCGTGACACCGACTTCGTCACGGGTTGTCACGGGGTATCACGGGACTTTAAAATTGCAGTGCTTCGGCCAGATCCCGTGACAGTACCATTGTCCCGTGACGATCCTTCTGTCACGGGCTGTCACGGGGTTGAGATATTGCATTTCTCGAGCTGGGACTCCACACTTTGATTCCTGCACGCTTCACATACAAATTGTACAATGCAAAATGCAATTAAATAAAACTTACAGCGCGGGTTACTCCCCGAAGAGACCTAGTTTAACGTCTTGGCGAGACATAGCTAGGGAGGTAGGACAAAAGCAATCTCGGGAAGTCCCTTGCTGAAATCCCTTCCCGAGAAGTAGATTATCGTCAATCCCGTCAGGAGGTGCAAGATGCTTCAGAACGTGATAGTGCTTGAGGCGTTGCCCGTTGACTACCATGGTTTTTCCTCCTTCCACACAGATTTCAACATGCCCGTCTGGATGTGCTCGTTCTACTATATAAGGGCCACTCCATTTAGTGCGCAATTTTCTAGGAAATAATCTAAGGCGGGAGTTGTAGAGAAGAACTCGCTCGCCCTCGTTGAATTCTCTGCGCACGATCCTCTTGTCATGCCATTTCTTTGTTCTCTCCTTGTAAATCCGAGCGTTCTCATATGAATCTAGCCTAATTTCATCAAGCTCGTGGAGCTGCAGTATTCACTTTTCTCCGGCTGCCTTCATGTCCATGTTCAGCTCTCTGATGGCCCACAGTGCCTTGTATTCGAGTTTGGCCGGCAAGTGGCAGGTTTTTCCGTAGACAAGTCTGAATGGACTCATACCGATAGGTGTTTTGTAGGCAGTCCTGTATGCCCACAGTGCGTCATCTAGCTTGGACGCCCAGTCTTTCCAGTGGCTCGAGACTGTCTTTCCCAGAATGCTCTTGATCTCTCTGTTAGAGATCTCAACCTGGCCACTGGTCTGAGGGTGATAAGGAGTGCCAATCTTGTGGTAGACACCATACTTCTTTAACAGTGTTTCGAAATTTCTTTCTTTGAAGTGAGAGCCACCGTCACTGATAACTGTTCTGGGCACTCCGAACCGAGGGAAGATCACCTTCTGAAACATTTTTATAACTACCTTGGCGTCGCAAGTAGGAGTAGCAACTGCTTCAACCCACTTAGAAACGTAGTCGACTGCTACCAAGATGTATTGATTACCGTAGGAAGGTGGGAATGGTCCCATGAAGTCTATCCCCCATACATCGAAAAGGTCCACTGCGAGAATACTCTGCTGGGGCATCTCCTGCTGCTTAGAAATACTTCCAGTCCTCTGGCACTGATCACAGGCTTTGACGAATTCATGTGCATCCTTAAACAGCGAAGGCCAAAAGAAATCGGACTGCAGAACCTTTGTAGCTATTTTCGAACCAGCCCCATGTCCACCGTATTGTGAAGAGTTGCAGCGTTCCAGAATGTAGGCAATCTGGTCCTCGTCGACACAAGTCCTGTACAGACCGTCAGCACATAATCTATAAAGAAAAGGGTCATCCCAGAAGTACCTCTTAACATCGGAAAGAAATTTCCTCTTCTGGTTGTGCGAGAGGTCGGGAGGAAGGATCCCACAGGCCAGGAAATTAACGAAATCTGCATACCACGGGACGTTATCCACATCAATGCGCATCAGCTCTTCTCCTGCTAGAGCGTCAGTCATTGGGAGTTTGTCCTCTTCGCGGTCGAGCTCTCCTAGCCCGAGGCGTGACAAGTGATCTGCAACCAGATTTTCTGCTCCCTTCTTGTCTCTAATGTCAATGTCGAATTCATGGAGAAGGAGGACCCGATGGATTAGGCGGGGCTTCGAGTCCTTTTTGGATAGTAGGTATTTGATGGCAGCGTGGTCGGTGTACACAACGGTCTTCGAACCAATTAGATACTGCCTGAATTTCTCAAAAGCATAAACGATGGCCATCATCTCTTTCTCTGTCATAGTTTAATTAACCGCCGCTCCGGCGAGGACCTTGCTGGCGTAGTAAACTACGCGTAGTTTCTTGTCGATGCGCTGCCCCAAGACTGCTCCTACTGCAAAATCATTTGCATCACACATTAGTTCAAAAGGCAGCTCCCAATCGGGAGGCTGCACTATCGGAGCGGAAGTAAGAGCAGTTTTCAGATTGTTGAAAGCATTTAAACATGAATCAGTGAAATTAAACTCAGCTTCCTGGCAAAGTAGATCAGTGAGCGGCTTTGCTGTCTTCGAGAAATCCTTGATAAATCGCCTGTAAAATCCAGCGTGCCCGAGAAAGCTCCTGATCCCCTTCACATCTTTTGGTGGGGGCAGCTTTTCAATCACCTCTACCTTTGCGCGATCAACCTCTATGCCTCTGTGAGAGACCATGTGTCCAATCACTATACCTTCCTGCACCATAAAGTGACACTTCTCCCAGTTCAAAACCAAGTTAGTGTCAACACAACGACGAAGAACATTAGTAAGGTTAGAGAGACACGAATCAAACGAGGAACCATACACCGAAAAATCATCCATAAATACTTCCATGGTATGTTCCAAAAAATCAGAAAATATTGCCATCATACAACGTTGAAATGTGGCTGGTGCATTGCAAAGACCAAAGGGCATACGTCTATAAGCAAATGTGCCAAAAGGGCAAGTAAAAGTCGTTTTCTGTTGGTCCTCGGGGTGTATAGGGATCTGGAAAAATCCACTACAACCGTCGAGGTAGCAGAAAAATTTATGCTTTGCTAGACGTTCTAACATTTGATCAATAAAAGGCAAAGGAAAGTGATCCTTAAGAGTAGCCTTATTCAATTTCCTATAATCAATGCACATACGCCAACCAGTCACAGTACGAGTAGGAATCAATTCATTATGCTCATTTCGTACAACAGTCAAACCTCCCTTCTTAGGGACAACGTGCACAGGACTAACCCACTTACTATCAGCAACAGAATAAATGATGCCGGCATCTAATAATTTTAGAATTTCCTTCTTAACCACATCATTCAATTTGGGGTTCAAACGTCTCAAGGCATCTCTACTAGGTCTAGCATCGTCCTCAAGGTTAATTCTATGCATGCATAAATCTGGGCTAATCCCCTTGAGGTCGTCTATAGAATATCCTAGGGCTGGTTTATGTTTGCGTAGGACATCAAGCAATTTCTGGGTCTCTACATCAGTCAAGGATGCATTAACAATCACCGGATAAGTGGAATTAGGGCCCAGAAATTCATACTTGAGACTTGCAGGTAGAGGTTTCAGCTCTACCGTGCAAGATTCCTTACATGTGTCTCCTGCGGCATCAGCTGCGTCCGCGCCCTCTATGCTCATAGCGTATACGTCCATCGGTATCGGGCAGCCCGGTACAACCTTGTAAGACTCAATAGATGTGAGTGAAATGGGCTGATCAACATCAGCAGAGTCTAGAACATCACAATCAGCTAAAAGACTAGGAGTTCTGCACATGTCAGGTAAATAAAAGACAACACGTTCGTTGCCTACTCGCAAAGCTATAGACCCCCTATCCATGTGAATAACAACCCTAGCCGTGTAAAGGAACGGTCTACCAAGAATAATTGGGATATCAGTGTCCTCTGAAATCTCTAGCACGATAAAATCAGCAGGGATATAAATATTCTTCACCTTAACGGGTACGTCCTTCAGAATCCCTTTCGGGAGTCTACAAGAACGATCCGCAAGGCAAATGGAGATGTTAGTAGGACAGAGATCCCCCAATTTCAGTTTAGAATACAGAGAATATGGCATGATAGACACACTAGCACCTAAATCACACAATGCACGATGAATAGTAAGACCACCAATATCACAAGGAATAGAAAAACTCCCTGAATCCTTAAGCATAGGCGGCATGGGCACGTGCATGGCAGCGTTGCACTCCTCACTTAGAGCTACTGTCTCGGTCCCGTCCATCTTCCGTTTCTCAGTCATAATCTCCTTCATGAATTTTGCATAGGTGGGGATCTTGGGTGATTGCATCAGTGAAAGGCATCGTGATGTAGAGAGTTCGAATTTTGTCCACGAATTGCATGAACTCTTTATCTCTTCTTGCACCCTTGAGTCGCTGAGGGAATGGAATCGGAGGCTTATAAGGCGCTGGCTCCACTGTCTGCGCAGAATTTTCATTTCGGTCTTCTGCTTCTTTTGGTGTTTCTTCTTCAGCAGAGGCAGAATTTAGCGTTGATTTTTCTGCTCCTGTTCGAGTGTCTTGAGCTGATATCATTTCAAGGTGTTTGCCACTTTGGAGTGTGATGGCATTGACTGATTCTCTAGTGTAGTGCTCTGGTTTTGAAGGGAGTTTCCCAAGTTCTCTCGGTGCTGAATTTGCCTGCTGAGCCACTTGAGTCTCCAGCATTCTGTTCTGGATGACCAGCTGGTCGATCGTCTTCTGGAGTCCCTGAACTTTCTTGTCCTGCTCTGCCATAAACTTAGCCATCATGGCTTCCATGCTAGATGAGCTGTCGGACTCCTGCTGCTTGGGCTGCTGCGGCTGGTATGAATAGTTCCCTGAATTCTGATTTTGCTGCCATTGCGACTGATTATTGAATTGATTATTGTACTGAGTCCTCGGCTGGTAGGAGTTGTTGTTCTGCGATTGCTGAGCCTGGTTGTTGTGTTGCCCTCGTGGCTGATACGGTGCATTCCCTTGCTGCTGTTTGTATGGAAAACCTTGAGGCGCCGGATTCTGAGGCTTGTAAGACAGGTTAGGATTGTTTCTGTTCGGATTGTCCCATCTGTTCGTGGGTGGTCCATAGCCGGGACCAGCCCCTTGATTATTCTGCCCGACGTAATTTGCATCCTCTTGGTTTCCGCTGTTATCTCGTCTGATCCGATCACTGGACAACCATCTGCATAGTGAGAAGGGGAGTCGCAAATCTGACAGTACATGCCAATGTGAGCGACGTCAGAGGACTTCATGGTGTTTGCTAGCTTCAAACTTTGAATCTCGGTGGCAAGTTGGCAAGTATCTTCATTGTATCAGCCAACCGAGCTATGTCATTAGTGCTCTCAGCTTGACATAAATCCTACACGCCTTTCTTGTCTTTGGGATTGCCGCGATCACTTGTCCAGAGATGGTAGTCTTGGGCTGCATTTCTATAATCTCATAGGTGTCCTCTAGCGGGACTTGGTTCAGTCCCCCACCTGCTGCTTGATTGATTAAGGTTCGTATCCCTTGATCGATCCCTTGATAGAAGGTATCGATAATCTGCCACTGCTCTAGGTTATGGTGTGGGCACATCCTTGTCAGCTCCTTGTACCTTTCCCATGAGTCATACAAAGTCTCACCATCAATAGAGCAGAATGATATGATTTTGTTCCGGAAATGAGCCGTCATTGATGGCGGGAAGTACTGCTGGAGAAAAGCTTCGTCCAGCCTGTTCCATGTGGTAAAGGTACCTTCAGCGTGGCTGTCTAGCCACCTGCTAGCCTTGTCGGACAGCGAGAACGGGAACAACCTGAGGTAGTAAGACTCTGGAGGGACACCATTTGTCTTAACTGTATTGCACATCTGAACAAATCGCTTGAGGTGCTAATGAGATCTTCGTTAACCCTTCCTGAGAATTGATTATTCTGCACCATCTGGATAAGACCGGTTTTCAGCTCCCAAGTGTTGTTTTCAATGCCGGGTGGCGCAATAGCTGACTAGAACCCAGTAACACGTGGAGTAGTGTAATCTCCGAGGGTTCTGCGCACTGGTGGTTGCACTCGGCGCTGCTGATCGTCCGCGACTCCTCCATTTAACAAAGCTGCGTTGTTCTGATTCATGGCCATTGCTGCGAAGTTTCTGTTTAATGCTCGTAGCTGCCGAGCTTCGTTCTGGGCCTGACGATTGTTCTTTCGTTGGTCCGGTGTGTCGTCGTCTGAAATATGAATTTTCTTCCGTCTGGGTGTTTTCTTTGGCATGAACTAGCTAGAACCTGCGAGAAGCCAAGAGTCACCGTGAGTGAAGAAATCATAGCAGAAAAATCAGATATCGAATGAGGAGGAATAGTTCTAAACTACACACGTTACTCTAATATCACACTAAACGCTGCTCCCCGGCAACGACGCCATTTTGACAAGCGTATTTTTAACCCTATATAGTCGTCAAATTATAAGTTTTAGGGGTTCAATTGCAGTCAAACAAAATTTGTAAACCTTGGCAAGCCAAGGGTTGATCCTAGGAGCAGTGTGATGGACCAAAATTATACGAATCAAAAACACAGTAAAACCCCCTTAATTAGACATTTTGTCTATTTAACTTTTGCTTGTTAGTTCAGATATATTTCTACAGGGTATTTCAGAGCTTAGAGAGAATACATACTAAAGAGGAGCTTTTAAAGCAGAAAAGATGTTACGATTCAATCCAAGGTCAAGATCATATGCCGACTGAAGAAATATCAAGGATCCTGACGTTGAATCACTCATAACAAATTAATCAGAAGAATCAGAAGAGGAATCAAGACAGCCCGGGGAAGAAACACACTGACAGTTTTGTGAAAAGACTGCACAAAACTGTACAAAATTCACATTTGGGCAAGATGACCGGCCACTTGGGCAAGAGGTGGCCAAAGCCACCCCTCCTCCTCCCTCCACCACCGGCAACCGGCGGCTCCTCCACCCATGGTGACCGGCGGCTTTTTGCTCCTCCACATGTCTCCTCCTCCTTGCTCCTCCTTCCTCCTCCCTTGGATCAAAAGACATGTGGTGGCTCCTCCACCCTCCATTCTCCTCCTCCATGGATGGCCTCCACATGCAACCATCTCCACCCTCCATCTCCACCCTCCATGGCTATAAAAGGAGGAGCTCCTCCCCTCATTTGAACACACCTCAATCATCCATAATTCACTTCTCTCTCTAAGTTATGTATTTGTAAGTTTGGCTTTGGAAATAAAGGATAGCTCCCTTGGCGCTTCAACGGTTGTAAGTAATTCTTAGTATTTATTCAACTGTTTTTATTTCCTTAGGTATAATGTTTGGCGCGATGAATAGTAGCTAAACTAGTAGTTCGGTAGAAGGGGCGCACTTGTATTATAAAATGTTTTAAACTATTAACTTAGTGTCTCGTATTAGTAATCAAAACTTATTCTATGTGCCATATATAAAGTTAGAATGTCCAAGGGTGAGTGAACCATTTGTAACTGGACCAAAGGGACCAAATGGGTAAGCTTGTCCTTGGGGGTTCGTGATCATACTCGGGTAAGTGGACCATTTGTAACTGGGCCAAAGGGACCAAATGGATAAGCTTATCCGAGGAGGTTGACTTATCCTAAAAACCATTTGAAAACTGGGCTAAAGGGATCAGATGGATGCACACAGGCTAGCGTACCTTGAAATGGGTACTGGTGCTAGTCTAAGTAGAATAAGTGCTCTACGACCTTGAAATAGGCTAGACGATGTTGCAAGTCTTGAGCTAGGAATAGCCTCGATTCATGTTTGAATACTTAGATGATTCACTAAAAGTCAATGATAAACATGATATAATACAAGGCCCCTGAAACCGAACATTTCTCTTTAATTATAAACTGCAATTTACTTTCCAGTACTAAAACCAACCAACCAATCAATCAATCAATCACTTAGCTGGTAGCTTTAAAACCAACCAACCGACCTAAAACACGCTCTCTCGCTGGACAACCCCCTCAAAGAACATCTATTCCCCTGATTCCCTTGGATTCGACCCCTACTTACCAAGTACTACCCAGTAGTATAGTTGCGAGTAGCGGACTATTATAAATTTATTTGCACAAATCGCTTTGACGACGAGCGGTCTGTCAAATTGGCGCCGTTGCCGGGGAATCAGTCGTCGGATAGTTGTTCTTTCCCTCCCCTTTCTTTTTTTTTCTTTTCCCTATGTCATTACCCATTACGCATGCATGGACAACGCGATTTCTGCCCCTGTTCGGAGGAACGGAGGGAGAAGACCCAGTACAGCACTGCCGAAACTTCCACCACGTCTGCCACCACATCAAACCTGAGAACGACGTATTAGAGGAATTTAAGCTGAAATGCTTCAAATCCTCTCTAACCGACTTCGCCACGATATGGTATTACACATCCACCGCTAGCAGTGTAGAACGTTACGTAGATCTCTGCGTTCCATTCCTGAAGGAATTCTCCCCACCATCTTTACGCCAAGAAACCCGTGAGAAGATCATGTGCCTTCATCAATCCCGGGATGAGACTTTGGACGACTACATGAACTACGATGCCATCGTCTCAAGCTGCCCGCACCATGGATTTACGAAGAAAGTTCTTCTCCAAAATTTCTTCGTGGGATAAGGCCCGAAGAACTGGGAAGAGTTAACGAAGCTATGAGAAGGTCTGCCACAAACTTCACCATTGCAGACATGTGGTACCTTATAATCGGCCTGGCCGCTGCCACAAGACGAGTACCCCAAACTGACGAGGAAATGCAGACAGAAGAAGCTGACCCTGAGGCTGAAAAAGAAGAAACCACCGAGCCGTCAGAAGAGACTCCTGAACCGTCTGAAGAATCAGACATGGAAAGTACCGGAAGCAACAAAGTAGGAGTCCAGAACACCACTGACGAACTGCCCAATCCATACCCGACTATCATTACCCAGGCAGCTGAAACTATCTACGATCAGTTCCTCACGAACCAACATAACGAGGCAGAACCAAGCCTCATGAGGCTTTCCCGACTTTTCCCCTTAATCAATGAGCAAGTCGCAGCGAACTGTGCGATCAATGAAGAAGCTCAAAGGAGGATGGGAAAAGGACCTCTGCAGAATGACCCCTCGATGGAGCATTGCTATGCCGCAACTCGACTAGGCAGTCCCAAATACAAAAACTTCAAAAGGCTAGTAGTGGAAGGTCCATCACCCCCTCCGGGGTATTGGAAAGAAAAGATCCCGAAACCAAGGAATCCTGACCCGAGTACAACATCCGGTAAGACGTCAGGAAGAATCAAAGCAAGAAGCAACACAGGAACGGTGGCGAAGTTCGACTTGAGCCACCCATGGGACCCAAACCAGTAATCCACAACGAGGTACTGTCGAGCCAACGACGTTAAACAAGTGCACTGGTCGGGAGGTAACCCGACACTATCTTACTTTTCTGCACTTTAATTTCTGTCATTTAAATTCAGTATTTAGTTTTAAGCTTGCATGACTTTTGAACTAAGGCACGCCTTCGTTCAAAAGTGGGGGGTGAGAACCACCTGTGTACATAAATAACATGCTTGCTATTTTCTTTTTCTTTTAGTAGTAGTATCTTTTTGAAAATATGAACTTAAGAATGTGAAAAAGATAGATCATAATTCATGCATTAACCTTGTGAAAATTCAAACTGTTTAAAAACTTAGAATGTAACTTTTCATTTGTCCTTTGTGCTGAGATAACTAGGGATGTGGAGTTGACATAAACTGCCCTAGAGAGGCTTGGCAAGCAATCAAAGGATCAGATCAAACTATATGGTTTTCGAAGTCAGTGGAGGCTGCACTTCGGGTTTCAGTGAAGAATTGAAGTCATCTCCGCCATGCAGTGTTTATGCAAAAAGAAAAGAAAAGGCGAGGACGGGAATCAGACCGTCCTCTCTCTAGTCAAAGTAGCCGAGAAAATAGATGAGCGACCCTCATCTTGACCCGCGCGAAACGACAAAGATGAGAGGAGCGGGGAGGTATTTCCATAGGCTTGCGGGCGATGATTGGACCTCCCAAAAAGGCTTGAGAAAATGGAATTGCAAAGCCACAAAAAGGCGAAAAGTTCGAAGAAGCAAATCAAGAGGCCAAAGGCCCAAAATTGTGAAGGTTCTAACCAAACAAAAAGTGAAGTACTCAAAGAGTCAAATCAAAGGCCAAAGGCCAATTCACTACAAAAGCAGTCCCTCGCCAAAAAAGAAAGAAATCAAAAAGGCTCAACTCAGTGAATCCCGAACCGAATCACGTGCTAGAGAAAGCTACCAGAAAACCATATAGTGCGAGACGATCCCGAGATTGCAGTCCAGGAGCCTAAAAAGGGCTATCTCCCGAGACATCCAATATAATTTGCATCTCAGCACGGAGGTACAAGTATTAAGTTTCTTCTATTTATTTACACAGTTTAATTTAGTAATAAGTAGTAATACATGAATTAGGATAGATCGAGTACCACAGTCTAATTTTCATATTTCAAAGCCAACTTAGAGTACAGCCCTTGAATAGCATTGTTCGGGACGAACAACTAAAAGTGTGGGGTGATCTGATGGACCAAAATTATACGAATCAAAAACACAGTAAAACCCCCTTAATTAGACATTTTGTCTATTTAACTTTTGCTTGTTAGTTCAGATATATTTCTACAGGGTATTTCAGAGCTTAGAGAGAATACATACTAAAGAGGAGCTTTTAAAGCAGAAAAGATGTTACGAGTCAATCCAAGGTCAAGATCATATGCCGACTGAAGAAATATCAAGGATCCTGACGTTGAATCACTCATAACAAATTAATCAGAAGAATCAGGAGAGGAATCAAGATAGCCCGGGGAAGAAACACACTGACAGTTTTGTGAAAAGACTGCACAAAACTGTACAAAATTCACATTTGGGCAAGATGACCGGCCACTTGGGCAAGAGGTGGCCAAAGCCACCCCTCCTCCTCCCTCCACCACCGGCAACCGGCGGCTCCTCCACCCATGGTGACCGGCGGCTTTTTGCTCCTCCACATGTCTCCTCCTCCTTGCTCCTCCTTCCTCCTCCCTTGGATCAAAAGACATGTGGTGGCTCCTCCACCCTCCATTCTCCTCCTCCATGGATGGCCTCCACATGCAACCATCTCCACCCTCCATCTCCACCCTCCATGGCTATAAAAGGAGGAGCTCCTCCCCTCATTTGAACACACCTCAATCATCCATAATTCACTTCTCTCTCTAAGTTATGTATTTGTAAGTTTGGCTTTGGAAATAAAGGATAGCTCCCTTGGCGCTTCAACGGTTGTAAGTAATTCTTAGTATTTATTCAACTGTTTTTATTTCCTTAGTTATAATGTTTGGCGCGATGAATAGTAGCTAAACTAGTAGTTCGGTAGAAGGGGCGCACTTGTATTATAAAATGTTTTAAACTATTAACTTAGTGTCTCGTATTAGTAATCAAAACTTATTCTATGTGCCATATATAAAGTTAGAATGTCTAAGGGTGAGTGAACCATTTGTAACTGGACCAAAGGGACCAAATGGGTAAGCTTGTCCTTGGGGGTTCGTGATCATACTCGGGTAAGTGGACCATTTGTAACTGGGCCAAAGGGACCAAATGGACAAGCTTATCCGAGGAGGTCGACTTATCCTAAAAACCATTTGAAAACTGGGCCAAAGGGATCAGATGGATGCACACAGGCTAGCGTACCTTGAAATGGATACGGGTGCTAGTCTAAGTAGAATAAGTGCTCTACGACCTTGAAAAGGCTAGACGATGTTGCAAGTCTTGAGCTAGGAATAGCCTCGATTCATGTTTGAATACTTAGATGATTCACTAAAGGTCAATGATAAACAGGATATAATACAAGGCCCCTGAAACCGAACATTTCTCTTTAATTATAAACTGCAATTTACTTTCCAGTACTAAAACCTACCAACCAACCAATCAATCAATCAATCACATAGCTGGTAGCTTTAAAACCAACCAACCGACCTAAAACACGCTCTCTCGCTGGACAACCCCCTCAAAGAACATCTATTCCCATGATTCCCTTAGGTTCGACCCCTACTTACCAAGTACTACCCAGTAGTATAGTTGCGAGTAGCGGACTATTATAAATTTATTTGCACAAATCGCTTTGATGACGAGCGGTCTGTCACAGTGCGTGTGAATACTAGCAAACAGTGTGACCTATTTAGCTATTCCGAATGACAAAAGGTTTTGTGGTGTTGAAACAAGCAGAAATGAAATAGCAGAAAATAAATGGTTGTATTAAATCAGAGAAAGAATCCCAGAATCCGTACTTCACCCGTGCTAAACCCACTAATCATGCAATCATTCTACATTAATTATTCATGCTATCGAATATGGAATATAACCGAAATAACACTAGACAAGCCGCCCATCCACGGATCATTGGCTAGATTAATCTCAATCGTTGAACGCCGCCCATCCACGGATTATCAACGATTTCGATTTATTAAATTAAAGGTTTTCCTATTAAATCATGTAAACATGACCTAACATCAATTTCATGCAATCCGGTTAATCCCTAGGGCCCATCCACCTTTCGGCATATAACCTAAATACGTTCTATCAATGCAAACATACCCTTTGATGTAAATACATGCATAGAATGATAAAATTAAGCACGCAATGAAATTGAATATTCGAATTGCATAAATAATGAACTTCAATTGATCACATGAGAGTTAGGGTTACATAGCACGGGATCCGTAGGACTCTGGAATAAGGAGACTACTCACTATTCATGGTAGATTTACCAAAAACAGTGTATAGAGAAATAAGAACGAATAACCGTAAAGACGCGGTGGCTCGTTAAGTCTCTCACGATGAAAGCTTTGTTTTCTCCAAGCTAGGGTTTCTTCTCCAAAATTGCAACAACCTTGAGTTCTGGTCGAGCCCCTCTATTTATAGCAAAACTCCCGAAATTCCCTAAAATTCCCGAAATTGTATAAAATTGAGATTTGGAAAGTCCCGTGACAGCCGATTCGTCACGGGCTGTCACGGGCCTTGAGAATTGCAATGCCACGGCAGGGTCCCGTGACGGCTGCATTGTCCCGTGATAGGACTTTTGTCACGGGCCGTCACGGGGTCTGAGAGATGCACTGCTACGGCTGTGTCCCGTGACGCCTCTTTGTCCCGTGACGAATGGATGTGTCACGGGATCTGGGCCAAAAATTGCTCTTTAGACTGATTTCTTCACCTTTTCATGCAATCAGGTCCATATCGAGTCATCGTGTAATTCGAACCTGAAACACTAGGAAAAGAGATTAAATGATAACAAAACGTCCAGAAAACAAACCAAATCCGTCATCGAATGAGGTGAATAATAGGTCAAGAACTTGACCGATCAGTGGACAAAACATTGTTCCTCTTGAAGGATGGAAAAGATACGCTCGTTGTACATGTATACGTAGATGATATCATTTTTGGTTCCACTACTGACTCTCGTGTCTGGAAACTTACCAATCTCATGGAAAGCGAGTTTGAAATGAGTATGGTTGGAGAGCCCAAGTTCTTTCTAGGACTTCAAGTTGCTCAGGAGAAGGGTGGTACCAGAATCCACCAACAGAAGTATCTACGAGAGATGCTGACAAAATTCGGTATGAAGGATTCCAGTATCATGTCCACACCGATATCTCCAAATGAATCACTCGCTAAAGATGAGAATTCAAAGAAGTGGAGAAAACGCTCTACCGAAGAATGATAGGTTCACTTTTCTATCTTACTGCTAGCAGACTTTACATTATGTATAGTGTGTGTCTATGTGCTCGTTTTCAGGCTGACCCAAGGGAGACACACCTCAAAGCAGTGAAGTGGATTCTACGATACCTCAAGGGTACTGATACCCTATGTCTATGGTACCCCAGGAATGCTGATCTTCGACTAGTTTGATACACCGATGCTGATTTTGCAAAAAATTGAGTGGATCAAAAATCCACATCAGGTATGGTGCAGTTCCTGGGATAGTGTCTAGTATCTTGGGCCTCAAAGAAACAAAACTCAGTGGTACTATCAACGACAGAGGCAAAGTACGTTACAGCTGCAGCCTGCTGTTCACAGATATTGTGGCTCAAACAACAGCTAAGTGACTATGGTATTACATTCGATTATGTTCCTTTACTCTGTGATAACACTAGTGCTATAAATATTTCCAAGAATCCAGTGCAACACTCGATGACAAAGCATATAGAAATTAAACATCACTTCATAAAAGAATGTGTGGAAAAGGGTATGGTGTATATGGAATTTTACAGAACAGAAGATCAGATCGCTGACATATTCACTAAGGCCCTTAATAGGGAATCCTTTGAGAAGCAACGTATGGAGTTCGGGATGATTTCCCTTAACTGACACTGCCTCCTCATAAGACCCTCGTGATTGGTGAGAAAGTCATAACCATGCTTTTGAGTATGACTGTATGACTTCAATCTGTTTGTACTTTCACTCTTACCAAGGAGTAGAATTGGAAATCTGCACTTATTTAGTTATTTGATTGTGTAACTTAAGGTACTTCTAAAAAGGGGATGAGAAATTTCTTTCTGACCAAAAAGAACTTTCCTGATGTTTTGATCCCTCACTACAAGCCCAAGTGATAGAAAGTGTCAACAACCGTCCATAAGCATCCTCATGGCGGAGTCACCCCTATGAGCCATTTGATACATGTTACACCGGAAGTGCTTGATAGCGCGTATTTATACGATTCATCGAATCAGCTAAACCCACCAAATTAGACATTTGATCATACGAACAAGTGCTTGTTAATGCCTTTTTGTGTATATAGGCTATTTTGGGGGCTAAAGAGGAAACATGCCCAAAAGGGGAGATTTATGCCCAAAAAGCACATCAAGCATTTCTGGCCGAGAAGTCGCGACCATGGCCCGAGGAATTTCACCCAGGACCGAGAGAGCCCAGGCCAGTACCGAGAACGCAGGACGCGTCCGGGCGCGCCGATAACTTCAGCCGGGCCGTCCGAGAAAAGACGGACGCGTCCGAGTATTTCACCCGAGAGTCCGAGCCAGCGCCGAGAAAAACAGGCCCACGTCCGAGCCCGTCTGAGGCCTGCGCCCAAATTGAACTTCACACCAGGCCATGACCACTTTCCGGCGGCGTTTCGAAAAAACCACTTCGGGCACTCGACTTCAAATCTCATTGTCGTTCTAAAACCGCAATCAAAAGGCTAAGAACGCATGGTCCGAAATCCGGGTCCGTCCGAGGCGAAACAACCGAGTTTGCCATTCTAGGGCAATTCATAATTCCGGTCGAGCCCTTGCAAATATAGCTCGGGCATTCATCTTAAAATCACTTCAACATGCTAGAACCATTGCCCAAAGGTCAAGAACGCAATGCCAAGAACTCAAGCCCGCTCAAAGCCAAACTAGGGTAATTTCGGCCGTTTTGGGATTTCGACCATGTTCCGGGCATAATCTGGCTTAGAACCCTTCTGGAGATCATCTTAGAATGACTTTGTCGTTCCAAATCAGCTGTCCAAAAGCCAAGAAGCTCCGGCCAGATTCTGGCCAAATTTCGGCCAACCTCCGATCAAGCTCCGACCAACTAACAACCAAGTTCCGGCCAAGAACCAACCGAAATCCCAATATTCCGGTTACTTACTATTCATTTCGGTTGACTTTTGGATTCCAGTTGGCCCTTACTATTCAAAGTCGGTTGGCATGTGATTGGCTCAAGCAAGTCGGTTGGCATGTGGAGGCTTTTGGTTGGCCATGGGCAAGTCGGTTATGGGGATGCAAGTGGGTTGCCAAGTGGTTGGCTCTTGGAAGCAAAGCCATGTGCAAGTGGTGGCTAAACCAATCAAAGTGGTTTGCTTTGGGATATTTTTCAAGCCAAACTTAGCCCCCAAGTTTCCCTTGTCTATAAATAGAAGGGCATGCCCTTAGAAATGTATCCTTGTCCAAGTGCTTCCAAGTCCCAAGTCCTTAGAGAGAAGAGAGCTTAACTCTCTTATCTTCATTTTCAATACAAACACAATTGCTCTCTACTTGTTCTTGCTCACTTTACTTTTCTTGTCCTAGTCCGAAGCTCTCTTTATTTCGTGTTCTTGTTCTTGATTTGGAGCTCCTCTCCTTTACTTTCTTGCACAAAAGCCACGGCTACTTGTATTCCTTGACATGAATACAAGTAGCTAAAGCTTGTTCTCGGTTACAAAATTGCTCACGGTTTCCTTTACTTTTCTTGTTTTCCTTACTTTCATAAGTATGGTGCTTGTATTCCTTGACATGAATACAAGTAGCTAAAGCATATTCGGTCAAAGGATGTTCATACTTGTGTATGCATCTTGAGACTTAAGCTTAATGCTTCTTTGTGTGTCAACTAGTTCTTGTGCCTTTTATTCGGTTTGAACAACAAGGTTAAGTAAATGCTTGAAATAGCAAAGCTTTTTCGAGTGGTTCAAACCCCCTTTAAGTCTCTTGGTTGATCGGAAATGAGAGATCAAGTGGCTGCACTTTTGAACTAGAAGTCTATGTCTTGATTTTGGAGTAGATTGTGGCGTAAGTGCTTGAAATGGCCTTACCTTAGGGTTTATATCTTGAAATGGAATAAACCCACACTTATGAACACAAAGTAAGTCTATGATGGAAGTGTCACAATGTGAGACCCTAGACTGAATATCTTTCATCCTTACTTATACGCAATTTACTTTTCTGTCATTTAAATTCAGTTTTTTACTTTCAGCACCTTACTTTCACGTACTTTACTTTCCGCACTTTTACTTTCATTACAGCAGTTTTCAACATCAATCAAACATAACATTTTGGTACGTATTGCGCTTGAAACACAGCGTGCGACAAACCAAAATGTATGTTGTATGGTTGATATTGAACTCGGTTGTTCACGCACTTACTTTACGCACTTTACTTTCAGCACTTTATTTTCAGCACTTTCAATTCTGTCATTTACTTTCTGTCTAAAACTCACTCAAACCCAACCTGTATTTACTTTCATTTTTCTTTTCTTTTCAAGAACAACTACTCCACACTGACTCTCTTGGGTTCAACCCCTACTTACCGCTTGCTAATCCAATAGTGAGCCACGAGTAGTGGAACTATAAATGTAAATTTTGCAGTGCACAACGACGTGCTGTCAGTGCTCCCCATGAGGTACAACGTATTCTTTTTAAATACAGTATTATATGCATATTACCTGTATTGTTTTTGTGTGATGCATTCTCATACCACTCGGGTAATCCTACCGCATCACACCCTTCCTTGATAAGCGGCGGGAGCTTTTGTAAGGAACATTACTATGCGGGGACTTCTGATGTGAGTGAGATTGGAAGCCGGGTAGCAATAATGAGGAGAGAGAAAAGTAGATGGCTAGTACTCATGACAGGTACAGAGTGCTATATCGATATGTGACAAGCGTATTTTTAACCCTTTATAGTTGTCAAATTAAGTGTTTTAGGGTCAAGTCGTAGTCAAACAAAATTTATACCTTGGTAAGGCAAGGGTCGATCCAAGGAGCAATGCGTGTGAATACTAGCTAACAAGTGACCTATTTAGCTATTTCGATTGAAAAAGGTTTTTGTTGTGATTTGAATCGTAGCAATTAAATAACAAAAATTAAACGTGCAGAAAGTAAAGGTTGTGCTTTTATCAGAGGAAGAATTCCAGAATCCATACTTCACCCGTGCTAACCCCGCTAATCATGCAATCATTCCACGTTGATTATTCATGCTATCGAATATGGAATATAACCGAAATAACACTAGACAAGCCGCCCATCCACGGATCATTGTCTAGATTAATCTCAATCGTTGAACGCCGCCCATCCTCGGATTATCAACGATCTCAATTTATTAAACTAAAGGTTTTCCTATTAACTCATGTAAACATGACCTAATATCAATTTCATGTAATCCGGTTAATCCCTAGGGCCCATCCACCTTTCGGCATATAACCTAAATATGTTCTAGCAATGCAAACATACCCTTTCATGTAAATACTTGCATAGAACAATAATACTAAGCACACAATGAAATTGAATAATCGAATCGCATAAATAACAACTTTAATTGATCACATGAAGAGTTAGGGTTACATAGCACGGGATCCGTAGGATCCCAAAATAAGAGGACTACTCACTATTCATGGTGATTAAACCAAAAACAGTGTATAATGAAGGAAAGAAACGAGTAAACCGTAAACGATGTAGCTCGATGATCTTCATGATGAAAGCTTTGTCTTCTCTCCCAAGTTAGGGTTCTGTTCTCCGAAAAATAGCACACCATCTGATTTGGTCGAATTCTCCTTTTATATCGAGGTTCCCGAAATTGCCAAAAGTTTACCGAAATTGCCAAAGGATGAAATTTGGAAAGTCCCGTGACAGCTGATCTGTCACGGGGTGTCACGTGATCTAAGAATTGCAAGGCCACGGCGTAGTCCCGTGATGCCTTCATTGTCCCGTGACAGGCCTTGCGTCACGGGGTGTCACGGGTCCCAGGAATGTTGCTGCTACGGCTGAGTCCCGTGATGCTTCCTTGTCCCGTGACACATGGAGGTATCACGGGGTCTGGGCCAAAAGTGCTCCTTTGGGCTGATTTCTTCATCTTTTCATGCAATCAGGTCCATGTCGAGTCATCGTGTAATTCAAACCTGAAACACTAGGAAAGAGATTAAATGATAACAAATCGTCAGGAAAACAAACCTAATCCGTCATTGAATGAGGTGAATAATAGGTCAAGAACTTGACCGATCAATATGCTTTGATGGTTGATATACCGACCAAAATTTTTGGGATAATGGTGCTTCAAATCCAATCGAATTGGGTGAATGTGTTGGCTAATCAAATCTTGGAAACTCAAACCCCGAAAAATTAGCACCGAATATCTCAACAGTCTTCATTTTGAAAATTCAAATTTTGGCAAGTGCATGAAGGCCATCTGTATATAAGGAGCAGTAGAGTACTCTGTGCATCACACTACTAACACTACTACAGAACAGGCATTATGCATCGGTTCAAAAATTACAATAGGCATCGGTTCACCATTATGCATCCGTTTATAATGAAACCGTTGCATAATGGTTACCATTACGCAACGGTTTTATGTAAACCGATGCATATTGTTACTTTATGCATCGGTTTTGTAAAACCGTTGCATAGTGGTTAACATATGCATCGGTTCATATAAAACCGATGCATAATATTCGATAAAAGACTTAGGTTTATTTCGAAATTTTGTCAGTCCGCCTACTCTCCTCCCTCCGACTTCGATACACTCCGTCGCCTCCGTCGCATCCGATACGGTTTCTCGACGCCTCCGTCATTTCACCCCGTCGCCTCCTTCATTTCACCCCGTCGCCGCCGTCATTTCACTCCGTCGCCTGCATCTCGAATACGCCTGCTCAGATTCCCATCTGCTCAAATACGCCTGCTCCAAATTCGCATTCCCAACTGCTCGAATTCGCATTCCCATCTGCTTGAATTCATATTCCCAGGTATGATATTGAGTCAAATGTGTTTAATTTGAGCGTGTGTAGGGTTTATGGTGACATGTAACCCGATATGGGGTGTTGTGTAGGCTTGGTGAATGCATTTTTTGGTGTATGATTTGGTACGTAATAATGGAAGAAATGGTGTTACGTCCGTCTACTTGTTTCTTATTAATGAATTTTGGTGTGTAATTCTATGCCGATATGGTATACGCATTTATAGTAACATGTTGTTGATACCATTTGTTCTTAATTTCTAACTTGTGTTCGTTAACTACTTGTAGTCATTGTTAGTCGATTTGCAAGAGAAAGCTTCTCCTCTCCAACTTTATCCAACGAACATTTCCAATTCATGGTATTTGATGGGTTTCATTCATTCTTATTTTCCGATTAACATGGAGTTAGAATTTATTTTTCCTTGTTTAATAATTTGTTTTTGTTGTTTATAGCTCTAGACCGTACTTGTTGCAGACCCACTATTAAGCTTCTTCTTCGCGCGCTTTTTTATCAAGGTAAACATCACGATTAAACTAATTCACTACTTATGTTTCCATTCATTTTGGATATTTGATTTTCTTTCTTAATTTACTAATTGTTGGAGTGATTGTTGGTTAGTGTAAATAAGTAGTATGTAAACAAGCTACATTTTTTTATTTCATTTCTTATAAGTTTTTGAGCTATGCAATATGATAATGGTAATAATATCACATTTGATATAATCTTATTCTAACAAAAATATTTACACGTTTCATGTAGTGAAATTATAATGAATCGAGAGTGGGTGTCCGGTAATAGGTTGAGTGATGAGTACGAGAAAGGGATTATGGATTTCTGTGCGTTTGCGTCGGCATATGCGTCTAGAAACAACATTGAACGTGTCTTTTGTCCGTGTATGGGTTGTTGGAATTTCAAAAAGGTCAAACCGAAGAAGTTACATAAACTCCTTTTGTTAAAGGGGATTAACCCACAGTATACGGTGTGGTATTTGCATGGGGAGGGTGAACAACAAAACTTTGAGCCGCCACCCATAGAAAGCTTGCCGGAGGATAATGATGACTGGGAAGAGGATAATCTAATTGAGATGGTTAACAACGTCGCTAATGACTTTGTTGATACACCACATATTTTGGATTCGTTGAGGAATGACTCCAAATTACCATTGTATGAAGAGTGTTCCAAATATACAAGGCTATCGACAACGTTGAAGTTGTTCAATCTCAAAGCAAAAAATGGATGGAGCAATAAGAGTTTTACCGAATTATTGGCACTGGTGAAAGACATGCTTCCTGAGGGGAACACCCTACCTAATCGTACTTACGAGGCTAAGAAGGTTATGTGTCCCATGGGCCTCGAGTATGAAAAAATACATGCATGTCCCAATGATTGTATCTTGTATCGAAATGCCTACAGTGATTTGAAAGAATGTCCAGTTTGCAAGGCTTCTCGCTACAAGTTAAACAAAGAACCGAAAGGTAAATCTAAAGGCACTCCTTCAAAAGTACTATGGTATCTCCCACCGATCCCCAGGTTTCAGAGATTATTTACCGACACGGAAGATTCAAATAATATGCGTTAGCATGCTGAGAAACGTGTTGCTGATACGAAAATGCGTCATCCTGCCGATTCACTGCAATGGGCCAAAGTAGACAACACATTCCCAGAGTTTGGAGCATAGTCTAGAAATTTACGGCTTGGCCTTTCTACTGATGGGGTGAATCCACATGGGAATCTCAACAGTCAGCATAGTACATGGCCTGTGATTTTGGTTATCTACAACCTACCTCCCAAGTTAACCATGAAGTGTAGATATATGATGCTTTCTTTGTTAATATCGGGTCCTCGGCAACCTGGAAATGATATTGATGTATACTTGGCTCCTCTGATAGATGATTTGAAGCTTTTATGGGACAAAGGAGTACGCACATATGACGCATCGAGGCAAGAATATTTCAATATGCGTGCTATGTTGATGTGTACGATCAATGACTTCCCAGCTTATGGCAACTTGTCCGGATATAGTATTAAAGGGTACAAAGCTTGTCCTGTATGTGGGGAAGGGACACATGCACGCCATTTAAGCAATTGTCGAAAAATGGTTTATATGGGACATCGACATTTCTTACCGAGACATCATCCTTACAGGCGAAAGAAAGCTACCTTTAATGGTGAGACTGAGCACGGAATAGAACCACAACCAGCTTCTGGCGATGAAATACTTCAAAAAATACAGAATATTACAAATCGATTCGGGAAACCATATTCGCGCACTGAAAGTGCTCCATGGAAGAAGCGGTTGATTTTTTTTGATCTCCCTTATTGGTATTCTCTTGACATCAGACACTGTATTGATGTGATGCATGTTGGAAAGAATATATGTGAAAGTCTGCTTGGTACTTTATTAAACATTACTGGAAAGACAAAAGATGGAATTAAAGCAAGACTTGATATGCTGGAGATGAATATTCGTACCTAATTAGCACCTGAATCTCGAGGGCAGCGTACATATTTACCGCCGTCGTGCACCACACTCTCTAAGAGCGAGAAAACTAGTTTGTGCGGATGTCTGAAGGGAGTTAAAAGTTCCATATGGGTTCTCTTCAAATAATTCCAGCTTAGTTTCAATGAAAGATCTGCGGCTGAATGGCTTAAAATCTCATGACTATCATACATTGATGCAACAACTCCTACCTATTGCAATCAGAGGTATAATGTATCTCAAAGTAAGGACAGCTATACAAAGACTTTGCGTCATTTTTAGCTCTTTATGTGCTAAGGTTATTGATATATCGGAGCTTGATGGACTTCAAGAGCAGATAGTTGTTACACTTTGCCAACTAGAGATGTTTTTCCCTCCCAGCTTTTTCGATATAATGGTGCATCTTACTGTTCATTTGGTTCGTGAGGTTCGAATTCTTGGACTAGTTCATATGAGATGGATGTATCCTTTTGAGAGGTACATGAAGGTTCTTAAGAGCTATGTGAGGAATAGACAAAGTCCCGAAGGATGTATAGTGCAAGGATACATAGTTAAAGAGGCTGTTGAATTTTGCACTAACTTTCTGGGAAATACAACTGCGGTTGGGGTTCCAAGGCCACGTCATTTTGATCGATTCTTGGGAAAAGGCACAAGTGGTCATCACGATGCCTAAGTCATTTGCTGAGTTAACGAAAGCTCATTTTTATGTACTGCAACATATACCTGAAATAACACCTTTTATCGAGGATCACATGAATATAATGAGGAGTACATACCGAGGAAAATATGAGCAGTGGTTGCAAAAAGAACACAGTCGATCATTTTGTGAATGGCTAAGGAGTAATGAGGTTTTAAATAATCAGACCAACTCGGAAGAAGAATCTGATGACGTGGTGAAGTGGCTTATGGCAAGCCCAAGACCTATTGTACAAACGTGGAAAGCTTATGATATTAACGGATTTTGTTTTCAAACAAAAGATCAAGATGAGCACACCGTTGTGCAAAACAGTGGTGTCACACTTGTTGCCGAAACTACTCATGTTTCTAGCGCAAGAGATCGGAATCCAATATCTGTGCCTGTGAATTACTTTGGGATTATCCAAGAAATATGGGAGTTGGATTACGTAAACTTTTGAGTACCCATTTTTAAATGTAAATGGGTTAACAATTCGGCGGTTCATATCGATGAATTTGGAATGACATTTGTCGATTTTCGAAGAGAGGGATCTAAGGATGAGCCATTCATTATGGCCGAACAAGCAAGACAAGTGTTTTACGTCAAAGACCCTTCGAACAATAATCAGTATGTTGTGATAAATGGAAAACAACAGTTAATCAGTGGTACATCTGAAGAGATGAATGTTGATTGCCTACCCGTTTGTACGACAGTTCCAGTAGACAACGACGACAACGAAGTTGATGATGAAATACAGTTGCGAGAAGATCACGGCAAAGGAATTTGGATTGATAAAGAAACTTAATTTGTGCGTATAAATCTGTACTTATTTATAAAGAAACTAAATTTGTGCGTATAAATCTATACTTAATTTGTGCATTTAATATGGATTGATAAAGAAATTTAATTTGTGCGTATGTTGTATATGCTACTTATTTCGTTATCACACGTCATTTTATTTGTTTAATTATCGTCTTCATTTATGTATACATATATTTAATGTGTTTAATCTGACATTTAATGTGACTCTTTTACAGAATCATGGCTAGCAGCAGCAGTGATGAGGATGATTTTTGTGTCTCTGCCCGCACACCGAGCCACAAGAAAGGCCATGTATACATGGCGAAGTTCATTAAGCAACACACAAAGGCTGGTACCAAGCTTATGGTCAACTTCGATAGTAAGGGGAATCCCAAAGGACAGAATGGAAACAATTGGAGGAGCTTCTTGGGTACGGTGGCTCGTTCTCAAATTCCTATCACCTATAACGATTGGAGGAAAGTTCCTGACCATTATAAGCTCACTTTGTGGAGAGATGCAACTGCAGCGAAGTTGATTTTTTTATATTAATTATAACTTGTTATATGTCTCTTTAGGTAATTTTTGATGGATGCGAGCCGCATAAAAAGCATGAGATGAAGGTCGCTGGTAGCATATGGAAGAATTTCAAGTCAAGACTGGCAAAAGAGTACTTCCACGGTGCCAAGGCAAATGAAGATCCTATGGGTGAGTATAAGTATCTTGACAAAGATACCTGGAGGATATTTAAGAAGCAGAGGCTCTCTGAAAATGCTATGAAGTTAAGAGAGACTAACAAAGAGCTTGTGAAGAAGAATGTGTATGCACACATACTTGGTCGAGGAGGCTACAGACAACTTGAAGAAAAATTGACAACTGAGAAGGTAGCCGAGTTATTTGCGCAGGGCGCAATTGAAGAGGTGCATTCTTCTGTCACTATAGATAGACATGAGCTGTGGAAGAGGGGACGAAAGAAGAAAAATGACGAGTACGTCACCGAAGCATCCCAGCGAGTGGCAACAAAGATCGTAAGTTATTTTAATGTACATTTCAATAGTTAATATGATACACTAAATTTTGGTATTTAATGATTGGTTTATATAGGATGAGTTAGTGGAGAGATCCTCTCAAGGACAGTTCTCGTCTCGTAATCGACGACATGACATACTGACTGAGGCGCTTGGGACGCCGGAGCCCAAAGGACTCACCCAAGGAGTCGGGTCACACATTCCGTGGAGGATTGGGTTACCAATCTCCACCTCCTCGGATGGCACGCCCAGTTCAAGTAATATTATTCGAAGAGATGCGTCCGATCACTACAGCCTTCACTGTCCCATTGATTCAGACCCGTGGAATGACATACCAGAGGTACATTTACAATTATTAAATTTATTATTTATGTTGGTTAAATGTATGTAATACTTTTTGTGTTTGTTTACAAATTATTACTTCTACTAACAGGGTGGCCTGAAGAGCCTATTATATATCGAGGGGCAACTTGAAGGTGACAAGCATCTTGTGGCTATCGGTCGCTGCATAAATGGCCGGTTTGTTAAATTTCGAGCAATACCCGAAGATACCGTGAAGGTGAAGGTCGATAAAGTACTTTTACGAGGTCGAGGTGCAGTATTGCAAACAGCCCATCCAAAGCACTCGACTGTTCAAGAAGCAGTTAACCATCACGTGGCTTGGCCGAAAGACTTGGTCGTTGTCGATAAAAGGGTGAGATCATCGAAGATTATAATTTCATTTGCTTCATTGTGTTACACTAAAAATAAAATAAGATATTTAAGCTTCAGGGAAATTTAACATACATGCATATGACATACACTTCTACGAGTCTTTGCCACTCACTGGCGATGATTTCGTAGATGAAAAGTCTGTGGACTGTAGACTTCTACGTGAGGTGTGGAAGACTTTGGGTAGAGCATCGGTTCAGGTAACTCCTAAAGCTGAGGTTTTCGGTGACGACTACGATATCTACGTGTTTGACGAGGAAGTCACGGACCTATTAAAGTTTCAAGCGTTGGGGAACGCAGCACCTGAGTTATATATATGGTAATAATTATATCTTTAAAATGATTTTTTTTTGTAATTAGTCTAACTAACACAAGTGTTTACTTTGTAGTCATTTACACGATCAGATGCTTCATTGGGATATCAAGTTTGGTTTTTTTATTCCGTCATTAATGACCCCAACCATGGAGAAAAATGATAGCTTGGCGATGTTCGTGGGAAGATTGAATCTGCCAGACAAAGACCAACTTGTTTGCTACTTTCTCCCTTATGTTGATCACATTGAGTGAGTTCATCACTTACTTTATAATTATTCACTTCTGTTCTGAACACATTTGTTTTTAAGTTATTGGGTTTTTTTAGGTGGAATTGGATGTTATGCGTCATTTTTTCGAGACAACATAAGGTTCTTTGGCTTGATTCATCTACAGAAGAGAAGGATATACGCGCTGATGCAAAAGAGTTGGTGGACATGTAAGTTTGGAAATTACTTTTATCTTATAACTTGTATTGAAAGTCACTAATAATTATATTATTGTGTTTGTTTTAGGGGATTAGATCGATACTACCAAGGACGTGTACCGAGGAGTACACGTAAAGTAGAGTGGAAGAAAGTTTTGGTAGTCACAAATGTCAGGACATTTTTATTAAATATTTTTTTCATTTATAAAGTATGTTAACTGTGATTATTGGTATCGTGCAGTGTCTAAGACAACCACCTAGCTTTTTGTGTGGTTATTATGTCCTTCATTATATTAAGGACATTATCGCATTTGTACGGGCTAATAATGGTGCGGGGGTTGAAGACATTAACCAAGTGAGTTTTTTAGAGATATATACATATGTTATTATCATTTAACTGTGTATTTGTTGATTGTTGATTTAGTTCTCTTGTTTTCACTCTTTAATTGTTGATTTAGCTTTATAGACGTTAGTCATTAATTAAGCTTTTTAAGGCTTAATCGTTTTCACTCTTTAATTGTTGACTTAGTTCTCTTGTTTTTTTATAGTACTATTTTCCTAATGAAGTAGAGTCATACGACGTTGATGGACCAAAGTTATACGAGTCAGAAACACAGTAAAACCCCCTTAATTAGACTGTTTGTCTATCTAACGTCTACGTGTTAGTCCCGATATAATTCCACAGGGCATTTTAGAGACTGAAGTGAAAACATGCTAAGGAGAGGATTTTAAGCTGAAAAGATAACAAGAGTCAATCCAAGGTCAAGATCATATGCCGACTGAAGAAATATCAAGGATCCTGACGTTGAATTGACCAGAATAAATTAATCAGAAGAATCAGGAGTGGAGTCAAGACAGACCGGGGAAGGAACACATTGACAGTTTTGTGAAAAGACTGCACAAAACTGTACAAAATCATACATTGGGCAAGGATGGCTGGCCACCACTCAAAGAGGTGGCCAAGGGAGGAGCTCCTCCCCCTTGGATGACCGGCAACCGGCGGCGCCAACCTCCTCCACCAAAAGCCGCCGGCTCCTCCTCCTTGCGCCACTTGTCTCCTCCTCCTTCCTCCTCTTCTCCTCCCTTGGATTAAAAGACATGTGCATCCATCTCCAC
This sequence comes from Rhodiola kirilowii, assembly GCA_033675215.1. Classification (NCBI taxonomy): domain Eukaryota; kingdom Viridiplantae; phylum Streptophyta; class Magnoliopsida; order Saxifragales; family Crassulaceae; genus Rhodiola; species Rhodiola kirilowii. The sequence continues at coordinate 46,522,663 of CM066193.1, forward strand.
CACCCATCTCCTCCCCTTTGGGCTATAAAAGGAGGAGCTCCTCCTCCTCATTTCACACACCAATTCCAAATTTCACTTCTCTCTCTAGAAGTTGTAATACTTGTAAGTTGTAATCTTGCTTTGGAAATAAAGGAAAGCTCCCTTGGCGCTTCAACGGTTGTAAGTTTCTCTTAGTATTAATTTATTTAACTGTTGTCTTTAATTTCCTTAGTATAATGTTTAGTGCGATGAATAGTAGCTAAACTAATAGTTCGGTCTAAGGGGCGCACTTGTATTATAAATGTTTTAAGACTATTAACTTAGTGTTTAGTCTTAGTATTCAAAACTTGTTCTATGTACCATATATAGTCAGAGTTTCCAAGGTTGAGTGGATGATGTAACAAGCAAAGCTCTTCTGTGGGAATTCGTGATCATACTCAGGTAGTGGAAGCTGTAACAAGCAAAGCTATCTGAGGAGTTCGACTCATCCTAAATCCCATCTGGTCGAGCGTAACTGTGAGATCAGGTGGATGTACACAGGCTAGCATACCTTAGGGTATTGGCGCTAGACTGAAATAGAACAGGAGTTGCTTTAAACCGGTGTTGCAAGTCTTGTGCTGTAACTAGCCTCGATTCACCGTTTGAATACTTAGATGATTCACTAATGGTCAATGATAAACAAGATATAATACAAGTCCCCTGAAACCGAACATTTCTCTTAATCATTAAAATAGTAATTTACTTTCCAGTATTAAAATCAACCAACCAACCAATCAATCAATCAAAATAGCTGGTAGCTTTAAAACTAACCAACCGACCTTAAACACGTTCCCACGCTGCGTAATTCCCCCCGAAGAACAATTATTACCCTAGTTCCCTTGGGTTCGACCCCTACTTACCAAGTACTACCCAGTAGTATAGTTGCAAGTAGTGGACTATAAATTTATTTGCACAATCGCTTTGACGACGAGCGGTTCTGTCAAATTGGCGACGTTGCCGGGGAACTAGTCATCGGATAACTGTTCTTTGAACCGTTACGCGCTTCAAAACAACCATGTCTCGCGAAGAAAGTCACCATGACTTCCAGGATGACGAAGAAATAAACCTGTACGATCAGAATGATGAGGTACCGTTTCCATTCGTCGACGATCCAGAACAACTCATCAGAAACAGGAGAGCTCATGATAGGGAAGCAGTCAGAAGAAACCAAGAATTACCCGAGGACCGAAATGCAGCTGGTCCAGTACAACCTCCTATCCATCCCCCACGACCACAACCTCAACCTCGATACATGCCAAGAAGAGAACCCGCGTTTGATGACTACTACGGAGATAACTACTACCGTGAACCGACGATGGGCGAGTTAAATGCCCCTAATTTTGAGACACAGCCGTGGTGTATCTATGAGAGCCCTCAATTAGAAAATATAACCATCAACGCATCAGTGGCACACAGCCTGCCAAAATTCTCAGGATCTCAAGGAGAATCTGCCGCAACTCACCTCCAACGCCTACATGGCATTTGCCAGAATCTAAAGCCCAACCGAGTGAATATGAACGACTTCAAGTTAAAAGCGTTCTATTTTTCCCTCACTGACTCGGCAAGTGACAGGTTCCTTTCATTGCCTTCCGGAAGCATTAGAACATGGGTTCAGATGCAGAAGAAATTCTTAGATAAATACTATCCGGCTGGAAGAGCAATTCAAGTAAGGAAGCAACTACAGGAAATCAAACAAGGTCCCAATGAAACCATGTACGATTACCTGGAAAAGTTCAATCACCTAGAAAGGAGCTGCTGTACCCTTGGACTGCCCGAGAAACTTGTCATCGAGTACCTCATTGATGGATTAAGACCACTAGACAAAATGCTCTTGGATGCCTCAGCAGGAGGGTCCATGATGAATCTGTCATTAAGTGGCATCAGAAATCTCATCGCCAACGTTGCTGAAAATGCTCGATTTAGAGAAGAGACCACTCGCCAAGATGAATTCTCTCGATCAAAAAGGGTAGCACAAACTGAAGCATCAGTAAACTCCATAACTGAAGAGATGAAACAGTTAAAGGAGATGATGATTGAGATCATACGTAGACAGCCAGTTACGGTAAAACCTTGCGAGTTCTGTGGTTCTACGGACCACAAAACGGACGCATGCCCAACATTGATAGAAGAAGAACCGGCTGATGTGAATGCAGTGGGAGGATATCAAGGATACAACAACGTCAGAACTGGACAAAATAGACAGTACGGTCAAACGTCCAACCCAGACTGGCGTAACAACAACAGCTATCTTCAGACAGAGACACAACCAGCTGTCCCTCAACTAGCGCAGTCATACTACCAACCCCCCCACCGGCAGTATAACCAGAACGCTCAACCACCAGGTCAATACCAACAGGAGGAGCCAAACCTGTACCATGCAAGCTCGAACAATTCTCGAGAGCCAAATGAATCACTAGAAGACATGATGCTGCAATTAACTAGTACTGTGCAGCAGTTGAATACTACTATGCATAAAAATCAAACCGAAACAAAAAAAGAGTTATCAGATTTGAAGGAGCATATCTCCCAACTCGCTGCATCAGTATCCGCACTCTCTAGTGAACCCGGCAAACTCCTGTCTCAAACTATTCAAGGCTCACAGGAAAACATGAATACAGTTACTCTGAGGAGTGGAAAAACGCTTGTCGGCAAACCTGTGGAGCAAATGAAAGACAGAGACCCAAGGTTACCCGGAAAAGAGCAAATAAGGCCCGAGCCTCTCGAAGTTCTAGATGAAGAAGAGACCGATAAAGATGACGACATATTTGAGGAAGAACGGGAAGTTACCGAAGAAAAAGAAAATACGTCTGAAGAACACAGGCTTAACCCGGTACCCAGAATCGAAACCCCTAAAATAAGCACGACACTTCCATTTCCAGTACCGGGTCGCGTGCAAAAACAACATGTCATGGATAAGGAAGTACTTGAGTTGTTCAGCAAGGTCGAAATCAACATTCCTCTTTTAGAAGCCATCAAACAAATTCCTCGGTATGCCAACTTTTTAAAGGAACTATGCACCAACCGGAGAAGGAATGCTGGAAACGATCAAGAACTGATGAGTAAAAATGTGTCGGCCGTCATACAAAGAAAAGTTCCCCCCAAATGTGGAGATCCAGGAACTTACACCATTCCATGCACAATTGGTAACATAAGGATCGAGAATTGCATGCTAGACCTTGGAGCATCAATCAATGTCCTCCCATTCTCTATCTACTCATGTCTTAAGATTGGACCACTCAAACCCACCGGTCTCACTATTCAACTAGCAGATCGGTCCTGCAAACAACCCGAGGGCAAAATAGAAGACGTCCTGGTTCAAGTAGGCAAGTTAGTGTTTCCAGCAGACTTCTACGTTTTAAAGATGGAAAATGGTGGACCTACTGATCATGCACCTATTCTTCTCGGCCGTCCATTCCTCAAAACATCAAAAATGAAGATAGATTGTGGAAGTGGAATGCTTTCAATGGAAGTGGAAGGAGAGGTCTACAGCTTTGACATATTCCGAGCAATGAAGCACCCTATGGAATTCGAGGAAATACACGCACTCGATACTTTGGACGACCTGGTCCAAGAAATTCGACCAGAACTTAGAACAGATCCCTTGGAAGCCATACTCAATGGAGCCATAAGCCCATACAAATTAACCGAAGACTTGCACGAAACAGCGGCCCACTTAACGATCTCAGAGCCTCTCACATCAGAATTTGAAGTCAACGAGGTAAAACTATTCAAATCGAATACCTTTCTGCCCTCGGTAGTGCAAGCCCCCAAAATAGAATTAAAGTCCCTTCCTGGACATCTGAAGTACGCCTTCCTGGGGGATAATGACACACTCCCAGTAATCATCAAGAGTGGCTTGGAAACAAGCCAGGAACAAAGTTTGATAAAAGTCCTGAAGCAACACAAGTTGGCTATTAGATGGACTCTGGCCGACTTAAGGGGAGTCAGCCCGGCTGTGTGCATGCACCGTATTCTACTTGAGGATGGAGCAAAGCCATCAAGAGAGCCTCAACGAAGGCTCAACCCAATCATGATGGAGATCGTCAAAAAGGAAATACAAAAGCTTCTAGATGCAGACGTTATCTATCCCATATCAGATAGTCAATGGGTGAGTCCTGTTCACGTAGTACCAAAGAAAAGTGGAATCACAGTTGAGGAAGATGCTGAAGGAAACATGGTCACAACACGGGTAAAGAATGGGTGGCGCATGTGCATTGATTATCGAAAGCTGAACGCGGTGACTCGAAAGGATCACTTCCCGCTCCCATTCATTGATCAAATGCTAGATAGATTGGCAGGAAAACCATATTTTTGCTTCCTGGACGGGTTCTCAGGATACAACCAGATCCCCATAGCACCTGAGGACCAAGAGAAGACTACATTCACCTGCCCATTCGGTACATTTGCCTTCAGAAGAATGTCATTCGGCCTCTGCAATGCTCCTGGAACTTTCCAAAGGGTTGTAACCAGTATCTTTTCAGACATGATTGGGGAATTCATCGAAGTCTTCATGGACGACTTCACCATCCACGGAGACACATTCGATGCATGCTTGAGCAATTTGAACACAGTTTTGGAACGATGTGTATCCATGAACTTAGTGCTCAATTATGAAAAATGCCACTTCATGGTAACACACGGAATAGTCTTAGGACATGTTGTCTCACAAAAAGGCATGGAAGTGGACGAAGCAAAGATCGACCTGATCACGACTCTACCATACCCATCCACGGTCCGAGACATCCAATCATTCCTTGGCCATGCGGGATTCTACCGACACTTCATCAAGGACTTCTCTAAAAAGGCATTACCCCTGTCCACTCTTCTACAAAAAGAAGTTCCGTTCGAATTCACCGACTCCTGCAAAAAGGCCTTTGATGATCTAAAGAAAGCCCTCACCAGCACACCCATCATCCAAACACCAAATTGGGAACTACCATTCGAAATAATGTGCGACGCAAGCGACTTCGCTGTAGGGGCAGTTCTCGGCCAAAAGATTGAAAAGAAAGCAGGAGTGATCTATTACGCCTCACGAACCCTAGATCCTGCCCAACGGAACTATTCCACCACTGAAAAGGAACTTCTTGCAGTAGTATTCGCTCTGGAAAAATTCAGACCCTACTTACTTGGAGCAAAAGTAATAGTTTATTCAGACCATGCCGCCATCCGATACCTGATGAAAAAGAAGGAGGCTAAACCAAGGCTTATTCGGTGGATATTACTACTGCAATAATTCGATGTGGAAATAAGGGACAAAAAGGGGATCGAGAATACTGTGGCAGACCACCTAAGCAGGATTGTCAAAGAGGAAGAAGAAGGGCACATAACCGAGTCATTCCCTGACGAGCACCTATACGTTATCTCAACCAAGGTGCCATGGTACGCCCCAATCGCCAACTACCTTGTAGGAGGTACATTTCCTCCTTCTTTTACTAAAGCACAATGCATGAAACTTAAACACAATGCTAAACAATACTTATGGGATGATCCTTATTTATGGAAAATAGGAGTAGATCAAATACTTAGGAGATGCATCCCGGATAATGAAATAGTTTCTGTTATTAACTTTTGCCATGAGTTTGCATGTGGAGGACACTTCGGGCCTAGGAAAACCGCTAGAAAAATCTTAGATAGCGGATTTTTCTGGCCAAGTATATTTAAAGATGCCAACGAAAAGTGTAAAAAATGCGATAAGTGCCAAAGAGTAGGAAATGTGTCAGCTAGAAATGAAATGCCTTAAGTCCCCATATTCGTAAATGATGTCTTCGACGTTTGGGGTCTTGATTTTATGGGACCATTTCCAGTTTCATGCGGTTATACCTATATTCTAGTTGCAGTAGATTATGTGTCAAAATGGGTAGAAGCTAAGGCCACAAGGTGCGACGATGCAAAAACTGTCATAGAATTTTTGCGCACTAACCTGTTTTGTAGGTATGGGGTACCTAAGGCCATAATAAGCGACCAAGGAACTCATTTCTGCAACCGCATGATGGCTGCTACCTTAAAACGCTACCATGTCCACCATCGGACGTCCACGGCATATCACCCCCAATCCAATGGTCAAGCAGAAATCTCCAACCGCGAAATCAAAGGAATTTTAGAAAAAATGGTGAAACCAAGCAGGAAAGATTGGAGCCAGAGGTTAGACGAAGCCCTTTGGGCTTACCGGACGGCATACAAGACACCAATTGGAACCTCTCCCTTTCGGCTTGTTTATGGGAAGGCATGCCATCTTCCGGTAGAAATAGAGCATAAAGCATATTGGGCGCTCAAGCAATGTAATCCAGATTTAAAAGCTGCCGGACTAGATAGGAAGCTTAAGCTATGCGAACTTGAAGAGTTGCGGCTTGAAGCCTACGAAGAGCAAACAGACTACAAAGCACGGACAAAATTATATCATGACAAATTCATCCTCCGGCGCTCATTCGAGGAAGGACAACTAGTATTACTCTTCTCCTCACGACTGAAGATAATGCCCGGGAAGCTTAAATCTAGATGGACCGGCCCCTTCACAATAACAAAGGTATACAACCATGGGATGCTTGAGTTGGAAAGCATGGAGAATGGAAGCAAATTCAATGTAAATGGGCAACGAGTCAAACACTACCATGACGAAGTCAACTTTGCGGTGGCAAAGTTCGACCTCAGCCACCCATGGGACCCAAACCAATGAACCACAAACGAGGTATCGTCGAGCCAACGACGTTACCCGACACTATCTTACTTTTCCGCACTTTAATTTCTGTCATTTAAATTCAGTATTTAGTTTTAAGCTTACATGACTTTTGAACTAAGGCACGCCTTCGTTCAAAAGTGGAGGGTGAGAACCACATGTGTACATAAATAACATGCAGCTGTTTTTTCTTTTTTAATAAGTACCTTTTTGAAAATATGAACTTAAGAATGTGAAAAAGATAAATCATAATTCATACATTAACCTTGTGAAAATTCAACTGTTTAAAAACTTAGAATGTAACTTTCCATTTGTCCTTTGTGCTGAGATAACTAGGGATGTGGAGTTGACATAAACCGCCCTAGAAGGACTTGGGAAGCAATCAAAGGATCAGATCAAACTATATGGTTTTCGAAGTCAGTGGAGGCTGCACTTTGGGTTTTCAGTGAATAATTGAAGTCAACTCCGCCATGAAGCATCTATGCAAAGGCGAGGACGGGAATCAGACCGTCCTCTCTCTAGTCAAAATAGCCGAGAAAATAGATGAGCGACCCTCATCTTGACCCGCGCAAAACGACAAAGACGAGAGGAGCGGGGAGGTATTTCCATAGGCTTGCGGGCGATGATTGGACCTCCCAAAAAAGGCTCGAGAAAATGGACTAGCAATCACAAAAAGACGAAAAGCTCAATGAAGCAAATCAAAAGAGGCCAAAGGCCCAAAATTGTGAAGGTTTTAACCGAGCAAAAGTGAAGCACTCAAAAAAGTCAAATCAAAGGCCAAAGGCCGATTCACTACAACAACAAAAAAGCAGTCCCTCGCCAAAAAAGAAAATCAAAAAGGCTCAACTCACTAAAACCCGAATCGAATCACGTGCTAGAGAAAGCTACCAGAAAACCATATAGTAAGAGACGATCCCGAGGTTGCAGTCCAGGAACCTAAAAAGGGCTATCTCCCGAGACATCCAATATAATTTGCATCTCAGCACGGAGGTACAAGTATTAAGTTTCTTCTATTTATTTACGCAGTTTAATTTGGTAATAAGTAAGCAATGCATGAATTAGGATAGATCGAGTACCACAGTCTAATTTTCATATTCCAAAGCCAAAATTAGAACTTACGCCCTTTAATAGCATTGTTCGGGACGAACAACTAAAAGTGGGGGGTAATCTGATGGACCAAAGTTATACGAGTCAGAAACATAGTAAAACCCCCTTAATTAGACTGTTTGTCTATCTAACGTCTACGTGTTAGTCCCGATATATTTCCACAGGGCATTTTAGAGACTGAAGTGAAAACATGCTAAGGAGAGGATTTTAAGCTGAAAAGATAACAAGAGTCAATCCAAGGTCAAGATCATATGCCGACTGAAGAAATATCAAGGATCCTGACGTTGAATTGACTAGAATAAATTAATCAGAAGAATCAGGAGTGGAGTCAAGACAGACCGGGGAAGGAACACATTGACAGTTTTGTGAAAAGACTGCACAAAACTGTACAAAATCACACATTGGGCAAGGATGACCGGCCACCACTCAAGGAGGTGGCCAAGGGAGGAGCTCCTCCCCCTTGGATGACCGGCAACCGGCGGCGCCAACCTCCTCCACCAAAAGCCGCCGGCTCCTCCTCCTTGCGCCACTTGTCTCCTCCTCCTTCCTCCTCTTCTCCTCCCTTGGATCAAAAGACATGTGCATCCATCTCCACCACCCATCTCCTCCCCTTTGGGCTATAAAAGGAGGAGCTCCTCCTCCTCATTTCACACACCAATTCCAAATTTCACTTCTCTCTCTAGAAGTTGTAATACTTGTAAGTTGTAATCTTGCTTTGGAAATAAAGGAAAGCTCCCTTGGCGCTTCAACGGTTGTAAGTTTCTCTTAGTATTAATTTATTTAACTGTTGTCTTTAATTTCCTTAGTATAATGTTTAGCGCGATGAATAGTAGCTCAAATAATAGTTCGGTCTAAGGGGCGCACTTGTATTATAAATGTTTTAAGACTATTAACTTAGTGTTTAGTCTTAGTATTCAAAACTTGTTCTATGTATCATATATAGTCAGAGTTTCCAAGGTTGAGTGGATGCTGTAACAAGCAAAGCTCTTCTGTGGGAATTCGTGATCATACTCAGGTAGTGGAAGCTGTAACAAGCAAAGCTATCTGAGGAGTTCGACTCATCCTAAATCCCATCTGGTCGAGCGTAACTGTGAGATCAGGTGGATGTACATAGGCTAGCATACCTTAGGGTATTGGCGCTAGACTGAAATAGAACAGGAGTTGCTTTAAACCGGTGTTGCAAGTCTTGTGCTGTAACTAGCCTCGATTCACCGTTTGAATACTTAGATGATTCACTAATGGTCAATGATAAACAAGATATAATACAAGTCCCCTGAAACCGAACATTTCTCTTAATCATTAAAATAGTAATTTACTTTCCAGTATTAAAATCAACCAACCAACCAATCAATCAATCAAAATAGCTGGTAGCTTTAAAACCAACCAACCGACCTTAAACACGTTCCCACGCTGCGTAATTCCCCCCGAAGAACAATTATTACCCTAGTTCCCTTGGGTTCGACCCCTACTTACCAAGTACTACCCAGTAGTATAGTTGCAAGTAGTGGACTATAAATTTATTTGCACAATCGCTTTGACGACGAGCGGTTCTGTCAGACGTCGACAAGATTCATAGAGTTCGGGGTGAAATCGCCAACTACCTACGTGAATATGTGACCACTCATCCTACACTACTATAGGACATTAACTTAAAAAACATTTGTTATGTGATGTTTTGTGGCGTATATGTGCTAAAGAGACAAATATATGTGTATGATGATATTGTATGTTGCAAATTCAGTGAAATGATGTTTAGCATGTAAGTTGTATTGTATTTGAAAGTTGGAACAGCGGGTTTATTATTGATGTTTAATTTCAGGTGGATTTGAGCTTTTGTAAAGCTAAATCTGCCATTTTTTGAACATTATGCATTGGTTTTTCCTTGAACTATTGCATAATGTCTGGACGTTTTTGAACATTATGCATCGGTTTTCCCTTAAACCGATGCATAATGTTCAGCTCTTATGCAACGGTTTCTCTGGAAAACCGTTGCATAATGTCTGGACATTATGCAACGCTTTATTATGCATCGGAACCAAAACCGATGCATAATATCAAAAAAAACCGATGCATAAAGACCAGTTTGTAGTAGTGTAAAAGTACTCAGCCTTCTCATTCCTCAAGAAACCCTTAAAGTATTCAGCCTTCCCTCTGCGAAACTCTCCATGGCCTCCTCCACAAACACCCCTATCACCGCTGCCGTCTCCGAGGACTTAATCTTTGAGGAGCCCGCACCAATCTCCCTGACAGCCATAATACTCTTTGAAGGAGAGAGTACACCAGCTCCGGCTGCCGATCTAATGTAAGTAAGCTCCACCGACACCACCACTCCCATCAAGAAAGGAGCGAGTATTGCTTCCCGATTTTGAAATTGTGCCCGAATCTCTAAATACTCTTCGAATCCGTCCTGTGAATTCACTCCCCCGAAGGCGAAGAAGGCCAAGGGTTCCTCCTCCCATGCCAAGAAGAGTGCTCTACGGCCTCCAAAAGGATAAATGGTCAGCCATGTGGTGAAGGAGTTGATGATGGATCCAGAATTTCTAGAGGAGAATGGGCTGAAGGAGGTGAGTGAAGACATCTCGACTTAAGGATGGGTTCTGTGTTCAACACAGATGAGAGAGTAAGTAAGCACCTGCTGAGGGAATTATTCAAGACCTTGAAGGTGGATGATCAGGAGTATTCCCTAATTGCTCGCTACAAGCTCAATGGCCATGAGTGTCAGCTTTGAAGTCTCGACCTCAGCATCATCCTCGAGGTCTCCCACAATGGGTTCGATGGATACTTTAAGGGAAGCTGGCCTCAGGATGTTGTACCAGCAGAGATGGTTAAGAGGATAAGCGAAAACCCAAATCCCCCTCCAAGGAAGTCACCAATGGATTAATGGGACTGGTGAACAAGTTATTGTACGCCTATGTGATTAGCAATGTGACGCCCCGCATTCAGAACCACTCCATTCTCTTCATCCATGACCGTGTGCTTGAGGATAAGCTACCGAAGATGGAGAAAAATCAGTATTGAATGCAGTAGGGCGGTTCCATGCATTAGTTAGAGAGGTGCATACATCATTGATATGCGAGCGGCCTGAGGTGAACTTGGCTATTAGGGCATTTTAGAGGCGATCTCGTTCGTCTTGAATCTCTGCCTTAGAGAAGGTGATCATAGGCTTGGCATCTTTAATGGAGGTTTTTCGGGGTTCAAGTTGGATGGGGGGCAACAAGCTCGAATGGCTAGATCTGGCCACCGCGGCAAAGGACGGGCCATATGCTGGGACGAGGGTGTTGGGAGGAGGGCTGAGGGTTCCAATGGAGGATCGGGGGGAACGGGTTCCATCTTGGTTCTGTTAGCTATTCTGTCACATAACTCTAAACATTATGTTAAGTCTGAACTTTTACATTTTGTAAGTCTGAACATTATCGCATAACTCTGAATATTATGTTAAGTCTGAACATTATGCTTTAAATTAATTCAATTAAATTCAATTAATTACGATAATACCAAAGACTATTTTGCCCCTCTATGTTTGATTACGAAATTTTGATAAATATGTGACGTGTCATTTTTTGAGGAGGTTTATAGTATATTTTAAATAAATAGGATTTTTACCCGATCTCTATCCCTATCAAATTTTACATGTTTATGATCTGAATACAACACCATACTCATAACAAATTTAGAATTCAAATAGTACACATTAATACTCCAACAGTAATAAAATAATAATAACAATTTAAACTTAATTCACAAGTCGCAACAACAAGAGGCGGAGTAAGGAAATCACATCCTTACAACAATATCATATAGAAAAAATATTTTGATATTCATTAATATTGGAAATTGTAAGATTTTAAAATCAAAATGTTTAAATATAAACAAAGAGGACATCACAAAGTAAAATTTAAAGCTAGTTGATAATATATTACTCAATTATCCAAACATGCCGAATAATTGTATTTCAAAAAAATTGGCTTATTATACAATCATATTATATCAAAAATTCAATGTTTTATTTGATGTCGAATCGAATTCGTGATTAAAATAGGGTTTTAGGTATTTCTCATACTCAAATTAATACCAATCTAGTATATGCCAAAAATTATCAAGTTATATTGTACGATCGTGATAGGTTATTGGACTAACTGAACTTCTAGTTAAATAGATAATAAGTATTAAGTTTGATAAACGAATATAGTTATTTAAACAACTTATAAAGCTGAAATCATATTTAGCCTAGCGAAAGGAAAGTGTGATTCATTATACATGGGTGTTGGGTTTGACTCTTGTCCATCTAGAAAAATATTATTTTTCAGATCGGATTGAACCGTTTGAACTGGTCGAGTCATCGGGTTAAGGAAAAACCGATCGGTTCAATCGGGTGGTGGCTGGGTGAAATGCATAAATGGCCGATTACAAAATCGAATCGGTCTGGTAATTAGTTCTCGAAGCAACCAATCGAACCGACTGGTTTGGTTCACTTTTAGTAACACTGCTTAAATTCCACAAACATTTGCGTAAAGATTTTTACATGTTTTCGGTGATACCATCAGAGATGTAGAAGCATTGCATAAAGTATGTTATAATAAAGACAATTAGGGGTCAAAATTAAATAAAAGGAAAATTAAAGTCAAATTAGTAAAAATTAATTATGGGCAGAAAAGAAACGAAAACTCTATTTTTATATGGTTCTTTTTCTTTACTCATCCATTTAATAGCCCCTCCATTGTTTCTTTGAAGAAAACCCTAGCCAGCTTCCATTAGCCGACTAAATCTTAAGGTGCAGATTGATCTAGGTAAGTACCGTAAATCGTATTTCTATTTCCCATAGCTAAAATAAGACGTTAAGAATTTTGCATGGATATTTGCAGAGGATAGACAACCTGTTTGAAGCTGACTTGAAGGTGGTTGGAAGCTCACTTCGCGTTGGGTAAGATTTCGATTTAAAATTGTAAGTTTCTGGGTTATTGGGTGAAAAATCAGATCTACTGGCTTATGTTAATGTGAGAAAAACTTTTATTTCGCTTGCTGGAATTCAGTAATTCTTAATGCTATGTTGTAGTACTCGAAAAGAGCTTTTCATCGATTAAAATATGATATTCCCAACTAATAATAATTCAATAAAATGTCATAGTTTTGAAAGAAAATGTACTTTAAGTAGGGTTTTCCGCTAGTGCGCATCTCACTTATTTTTCCCAATTCGGTCAAGTATATCTAAAAAATAAAAGATGGAAAATATGAGTTTAAGATTCGTGTAAGTAACATAGACCTAACTAGTGAGTGTCAGAATTATTTTAATAGACCAGTATTAACAGAAGTAAAAAAGAGTGATGAAGCGAAAGGTTGTATGACAATAGTGTGTGTATTCAGAAAATCTTTTAAAAAATTATACCACCGGAAGTATAACAGACAAAATGCTTTCATACACATGCCAAATAGAATGGCTACATAATCAAATCTTGCAAACAGGGGCCCCGGAACAATATCGTCGTATTTGGCCTTATAACTAAGCAACAAAATATTATACTTGGCACTATGGTCGTGCAACTGAATACCATACTTGGGCCCTATGATTGAGCAACGGAATACCATATTTGGCTCTATGACCGGGAAACTTAAACCATGATCAAATTGTGAGCCTCTAGAAATACATATCAATTTTACGTGAAAAGGAAACAGTTTGAAAATTTCGAGACACGATGAGTTGTAAAGGCAATAGTAGGAAATCTTCTTACTGAGATGTATGAAGAAATGTTAGAAGAAGTTACACTCACAATTCAAATTTATTAAAAAAACAAAAGCACAAGAAGTAATAAGTCAAAAAGTAGACCAAGTCGCAAAGTGAATAAATAAGCACTAAAATCATTCCATAAGCACATCACATATCATCGATTTATGAGAATAAGCTACTAGGGCCCTCTCAACCAAACCAGGGACACAATCTTGAAAATTTTAAATTATGTGTCGTAACTTCCGATCAAAATTTGAAACTATTGGCAACGAATTAAAATTAATTCTTTATGTAGTTAGAAAACTCTTTTCGAAATAAATAATCATGGACTCAATAAAACTGAATTTGGACTTTTGGAACAGAACTTATCACACATAGAAAATATGCTGCCAGATCAGCCAGATTCAGTAAACAAATTCAAAACCTCACCTTTAAACCTACTTCCAAATTTCATTAAGTCGAATAAATGTGCATAATGTACGTTACTGGAAAGACCTTTTCATCTAGAACAACATAGAATTTGAAAATAGTCTATTTGACCAACAGAAAAAGAAGTTATTTGCGTTTAAAAATTAGTTGACAGAATCGCAACAAATAATTTTTCACTTTCAACTTGTAACTCAATTTTAGAAAAATATAGATGGAACCAATACTCGAATTCTATATCGTTAGATAAATCTATTCGAGAGATAAAATCCAATGTCACCCATTTCAAACAACGAAAATAAAATTACAGTCACACGAAAATGAGTAGATGAAGAACTGTGTCCAACAGTCAAGGTCACAAATCCACTACATACCGGATTGAAGAGACCTCCTAATCTATCTTTAGGCAAAGTTTTCTTGGCTCCTCAAATTCCAAAAATAAACTTTTCACACCACTCATTGGCCATTGCTCGTTCAAAAACTACCCATAACAATATTAGAAATAGATTAATAGAAGACCTGCCTAAACACCCTCAAATCCAAGGTTTTCGTATTTCGAAGACAGAGAACCACCAGATTCAATATTGTTTAAAGAGAATGATAGCGAAAGAAGGAGAATATGATTTAAAAGTAACGAAGGCACATCAATCTTCCTCTTCCGGTCTTTTCCCCCTCCCGTCTTAATTTCTCATGACTCTCCTTCTTCTCTTTTATTTTTTATATTTTTCTTTATTGACCCTTTAGTGTCCTCTTTAATATTCATTTCTTTATAAGCATAATAGTACAAAATCTATATTTAAAAAATGATTCAAGCGTCAAAAAATTGTTATGAAAAACAAGGACTTATTTTTCTGGGTGTACCCAATTAGTAAAATCCATGGAATCAACAAACATGCTCCAAATAATAATAATAATAATAATAATAATAATAATAATAATAATAATAAGAAGAAGAAGAAGGTGAACCCAATCAAAGATTCTCACTAACAAGCCCCTCTACAAAACAAATAAAATTTTCTTGATTAAAACAAAGCCCTTCAACAAAACAAAAGACATAGAGACGCCCAAAACTCATTGATCAAAAACCTGACAACATCAAATTCCCAAGTTGTAAATAATAAGTAGTATCACTTAAATCATGGTATGTGGCAGACGACACTTACGGTACTTTTTTAGCTTTAAGATCAATTTTCTGAAAATCGAAAAATGATAATAACATTAAACTGTATGCCTCTACAAACCCAAGAATACTCGATCCTTTTGCAAGTTTAGAAACAGATCAGATATTGTTAGTACCTCAGTGGTTGATGATGACAACACCACGTTATTTAACTTCTAAGTTAAGTGTGCAAGTTCAAGAACTTAAAACATCATGTGAGGTACTAGAACCTGCGGAGCGTGGTCAAGGATCAAAGTCAAAGAAGTAGCCGATGCATTCAGTTCGAGAAGATCATGGAACAAGTGGATATAAAGTGGTTGAGAGCATATCGCGAAGCACTGCAGCTCGTGGAGCTGAAGGACCGAGTCTTGGGTTGTTCCGAGATTTGCGGACTGGAACCCAGGGAGAAAATCTCGGTAACAGAAGCCACGTTTTGATTACAACGAGTGAAATCACAACAGAACGTGAGCATATCATGGGAACTAACCGTTGGAGACTTGATGAGATATAAAAAGAAATCAAACCAAGTAAATCAGGGGGCGACATTGTGACAAATCGTGTGACGATTTCAAGAGAGTTTTCACTTGGAGTTCTGCAAACACTAGAGTGTTAGTGAGTATTGAGAGCTCAGCTGTGATAGCGGTGAAGGCAAATCGGAATTGGACAAGCTCAGGTATTGAGACCTTCGGCAAGCTTGTTCGGGAGACTATAATACCGATCTAGGGTTGGTAGTATTGTAAGCAGTTTCCAAAGTTGTTATCGTAGTAGCTCTTGCTATTGCATGTGTACAAAATATCTGTATTTTGTACAGTCTATTTATCAATAAAAGGGTATTTAGACAAAAGATTTTCCGATGCATCAAATTTACTTCAGTTCCAGAACCTGCAGGCGTAAACTAGGTTCCTAATAGCTCTTAGTTTAGCTTTAACACTAATCAGCGATCCTATCAATTGGTATCAGAGCCGACAGATTCTAGATCTTGATTAGTTTGCAGGCATGTCAAGTGATTCCTTGTCAAATCCCCCGAAGTTGAAACCCGACGAGTACGCAACCTGGGTTGTCAAGTTCGAAGCTCACGTGTTAGGCACAGATGGTTAAGTATGGCAAGTGGTTGAGCAAGGTCGAAAGGTCATTCCGGACCCAAACGATGCAACAAAAGAAAAACCGAGGGCTTCATACACAAAGGATGACTTCAAAAGTATTGAGAAAATAGCTAAAGCAATGAAGGTTCTTCACGCGGCTTTGGAACCAGGTGATATGCAGAAGGTTTCGCACCTCAAATGTCCAAAGGAAATCTGGCTGACACTCAAGAGAATCTATGAGGGATCAGAAGATGTCAAGAAGAACCGAGTTCTTGCTGCTCAGACCGAGTTGTTTAATCTTAGGCAGGACAAGAACGAAACAGTTCATGAGTTTCATTCTCGATTTCAAGGTTGTGTATCAAACCTTGCAAACCTTGAAAAGAGATATGAACAGTGGGAGATCAATTATATGTTCCTTCGCGGATTGAGCTCAGAATGGAATGACATTATAAGGACCATGCAAGCCTTGTCCCACACTAAACAGTTGACCTTGGAAGACCTGGTTGCTAAATTGGATAGCAACATGCTGCTGGATAAGGATCGAGAACCTCAGAAGGTTTCTCGACAGATCGCATTGGGCAGCAAGGGTGAAAAGTCGAAGTACTCGAACGACAAGGAGTCTACTGAAAAAGGAAAGGGCAAGTTTTCTTCAAAATCTGACGAAGAAGTAGCATTACTGACAAAGGCGCTCAAAGTCTCCAAGGAGAGACGTGGCGAGGTTCAGGAACCTCATCGGTTTTCAAAGCACAATCCGACCAAAAAGGATGAATGCTTCTACTGTAAGAAGAAAGGACATTTCCAGAAGGATTGTCGCAAAAAGAAATATGATGAGTCTCAAAAGGAGAAAGAAAAAGAATACAAGCCCAAAGATGATAAGTCTAAGGACAAGAAGGCCATGTGCGCTTGGGGAGGAGATGATGGTTCCGTAACTGATAGTGACCTTGAACTGGAGTCTAAGTATCAGACTTCTGAAATAGGCGATGTGTGTCTTATGGCTGCAGAAGGATCTTCTGACTTTGAGGTATCTTTCTCTTCTGTGAATTCAATTTCTTCAAATACTAATTCACGTTCAGGGCTATTAGATATCATTAGAAAATTGGTAGTTGTGAATGATGAGCTCAAAGACATCATTGCTGAGCAAGATGGCAAAGCGGGTGAAATGCTTAAGGAAAATCATCAGCAAGCAATCAAAATTTGGCAATTGGAGAAACAACTTGCTAGTACTCAGAGACCTACCGCTAAGACACAGGTTCAGGAACCTGTTAGGCAGAAGGTGGTAACTGCTCCCAAGGGAAAGAAGTCCAAACCTGGACTTGGTTATCGTGAGGTGACATTACTGAAGCGACCTCAGAAGGCTGGAGAGCCATGTAGCACTCCTCGACTAAAAGTTGATCTTCATGATGATGCAAAAGTCTATGGGAAGGGATTTCATATCTGGAACCGGTACACCAAAGATAAGCACTCGGAGGGCATCAACTTCAGCAAACAAAAGAGGAAAGTTGCTGAATGTAAAAAGACAAACTTCAAAGAGGAGAAGATATGTTACCATTGTGGTCAGATCGGACACTTGTGGAACAGATGTCCAGGAAGAACCCTTCAAAACTAGGTTCAAAAACCTCACCAGACAGGCAGACAAACTTCCCTGAAGAAGGTTCCAAAACCTAGCACTCGGAAGAGGGATTCAGAACCAAGAAAACCAAACAGAGGGAATCAAGTTCCCACTACAAACACTAATAATTCTTCTGATGTTCATACTAACTGCAATTCATTTAGTTCTAATCATAGACCCAAGGCAGCTAAGCTGGTTTGGGTTCGTAAGAACTAATCTTATTTTCGCAAGAGAAGAGAGGAAAGCATCCATGGATGGTCGACAGAGGGTGCTCAGGGCACATGACCGGAAGTGTGAAATGGTTCTCTTCTCTTCAACACCATTCCGGAGGTACTGTAACCTTTGCTAACAAGAGAAAATGTAAGGTCTTCGGAAAAGGTATGATCAAATTAAACAAAAAAATTAGTGTAGATAAAGTCAGTTTGGTTTCAAGCTTCATCAAATGGAGGTGAAGACGGCGTTCCCGAATGTAAACCTCAAGGAGAAGGTTTACGTACAACATACACCAGGGTTCGAGAACCAGCAACATCGCGACTGGGTTTATGTACTTGACAAGGCACTATACGGTCTTAAGCAGGCACCAAGGGCATGGTACGAAAGATTGTCCGACTTTCTAATAAAGCACGGATATGAACGTGGAACTGTGGATAAGACGTTGTTTCTACTCAAAACTAAGAATCATCTTCTTGTAGTTCAAGTGTACGTCGACGACATAGTGTTTGGCTCAACCAGTAACACACTAGTTAATGAGTTCCAGAACCTTATGAAAAGCGAATTTGAGATGAGCGTGGTAGGAGAACTCACCTTCTTCTTGGGACTACAGATTAAGCAAAAAGCAGATGGGACTCTGATTCATCAGCAGAAGTACTTGAAAGAAGTTCTTCTAAAGTACGAGTTGAATGGTTCTAAAACCATCAGTACACCTAGCTCCCAAGCTGACTCGCTTTCAAAAGAGATGAATTCACCGCCAACAGACCAAACTAAGTACAGGGGCATGATCGGTTCACTCTTGTACCTTATAACTTCTAGACCTGATATTATGTTCAGTGTGTGTCAATGTGCCAGGTATCAAGCTGATCCGAGGGAAGCTCACGTGAAGGCTGTCAAACGGATTATGAGGTACCTGAATGGGACAAAGGACTTAGTGCTGTGATACCCTAGGGACAAGTCCCTGGTACTGGAAGGCTTCTCGGATGCAGACTATGCAGGAGACCGAGCGGACAGGAAATCAACATCAGCAATGGCTCAATTTCTTGGCTCGTGCTTAGTTTCTTGGGGATCCAAAAAGCAAAGCTCGGTAGCTCTCTCAACGACAGAGGCAGAGTATGTGGCAGCAGCAGCGTGCTGTGCACAACTTCTGTGGTTACAGAACCAGCTAAGTGATTTCGGTCTATCTTTTGATAATATTCCTATTAATGTGATAACACTAGTGCAATTAGCGTAGCTAAAAATCTGGTACATCATAGTAAAATGAAACACATTGAAATTAGACATCACTTTATTAGAGATTGTGTCGAAAAGGGCTTAGTCTCTATTGAGTTATGTAGATCCGAGGATCAAGTAGCGGATATCCTTACCAAGGCCTTGCAAAGAGAGCCTTTCAAGAGGCTGAGGATAGCACTTGGCCTGATCTCCGCTTAATGAGGTACTCTTACCCTTTCTCTTAATGATTGGTTAGAATAGGGTTCTTGATCCTTTATTGTTGTCTGAAGTATTGCAACGTCACTGAGGTCTTTGTGTGATAACATGCTAGTATAATTTTACTTCTCAATTAAAGGCTGTGTGTTCTCTGCTTGTGCTTGGGATCTTTCATTCTTAAACCTTTGTACCTTCCGGATTTTGCACCCCACTAAACCCAGTGAAGGAAGAGTACACAGCCACCTTAGCTCTACCTCGTCGAGGATGTCCAATGACCCTTTGCTAATGCTGGACTACTGCGACCAAAGGTACATACATCTTGTGTGATTATATTGAGTGTTTCGTTGTGATGCTTGCAAATCTAGTGACCCTTATGGTTAAGCCGACCCATCACAACATCTTTTGAGAAGGATATGGCATGGTATTGGTACTGTATTCACACAGTTTGATTCCAGAACCAGTTCAGATAATTGGACTCATATTTGTGCTAGACAGAAGATGACGTGTCTCACTGTGAATTATATGTTTTGACCGGGCTGGAATAGCAAATCATAACCTAGCCTCTCCAGTTGATCCAGAGTCACCAAGTGTCCGGAATCCAGTCCTTGTGGCTAGTGGTGAAGAAAATGAGAGTCTAAAACTCTCAAGCAGAAACTCTAACAAGAGAAAGGCTTCGGTAGTACAAAAGAGGGAGCAACCACCTCGATCTGGAAAGAAGCAGAGGACTTCTTCAAAGAAAGGAAAAGAAATGAAGATTCCTGAACCTCCTATTACTACGCCGGCTAAGAAACCCAAGATCGTTATGGATGAGTTTTGCATTGATGAGGAGTTTTTGGTGATCAATAAGCTTGAAGAAGTGTATGATCTGATCAAGTTTCAGGAGTGGGAACATATTTTTAGAGATGAGGAGGAGATCTATAAAGAGTTGGTGCTTGAGTTCTATAAAAAGGTCTCTAAGGTGGAGAAAGGGCCTATTGTGTATCTGAATTTTGAATTCAAAGGCCAAGAGCTGACAGTTTCCAGTAGGGACTTGGCCTATGAACTTGGTCTAAAGCATGAGGGTTTTGATACCTTCACCAAGCGTTCATGGCCAGAGTCTATCACCGAGGAGATAAAGGAAGAGAAGGAACTCAAAGTCTGCAACTACTATGACCTCAATGTCACTGATCTCACTACTCTCAATATGGATCCCAAAATGAAGATTCTTCACAGATATCTTGTGCATACAATTCTGCCCAGAGGATCGAAACCAGCTTTAGCTCAGATTCAGGACATACTGGTCCTTGATAAAATAATGAGGAAATAGAAGGTCAATCTGACAAAGCTGATCATTCACCAAATGGAGTATGTCAGTAAGTTTCAACAAGTTGGGCATGCAAGAATTGTGAAAAAGATCCTACAGTTCCAGAATGTCTACCATCCGTCATCAGAAGTTTCTGTGCTGAAACCATTGACTATGAATTCGATTCACAGATGGGGAATTCTGTTGGACAAAGATCTGGGGTGGATTTGAAAGAAGCAACTATCTGGTAAAGTTCCAGAAGAGGATGATACTATGGAAGTCAGACTTGAGCATACCATGGATGTTGATGACAGACTCGGTAAGATTGAGTGGAGTGTTGCTGAGATCAAGGAAATGTTAGCGGATTTAAAATCAGAGGTTGGGAGGATGTCAACAAGTCAGTGGATGATAGAGGAGGAAATCAATGGACTCAAGAAGGTCATTGAGGAAGGATTCGCAAGGCTAAGAAAAGCATAAGAACCAAGTGTCAGTGACAGGTTCCAGAACCTGACTTTGAGAATGCAAGTACCTCTGCCAGCAATGTCCTTGCCCTATTCCTTCAAACCCTACCACATCTGATCCCTTCTTTTTTATTATGAATTGTGTTTTGTTTGTGATCCCATGCACCTCTTTGAACAGTGCTTTTAATTATGAAGTTTAAGTTACTTTCATGAGTATTGGCACGCTGACTTTTGTTGACTAACTCTACTAATGATAACCTTGATGGATATTATCTAACCTTATTTGATGATGCCAAAAGGGGGAAAGAGTTAGTGGGAACCCCTTGAGGGGGAATCGGTCAGGCATCTGTTCCTCGACCATGAGAAAGTTCTTCTGCTGTTTGACTAAGGTGGAACTTAGTAGTTGGGTTCTGAAACTTCTAATTGACTTTGAACACTTTTTCTCTCAGGGTGTTTGTCATCATCAAAGGGGGAAATTGTTAGTACCTCAGTGGTTGATGATTACAACACCACGTTATTTAAATTCTAAGTTAAGTGTGCAGGTTCAAGAACTTAAAACATCATGTGAGGTACTAGAACCTACGGAGCGTGGTCAAGGATCAAAGTCAAAGAAGTAGCCGATGCATTCAGTTCGAGAAGATCATGGAACAAGTGGATACAAAGCAGTTGAGAGCATATCGCGAAGCACTGCAGCTCGTGGAGCTGAAGGACCGAGTCTTGGGTTGTTTCAAGATTTGCAGACTGGAACCCAGGGAGAAAATCTCGATAACAGAAGCCACGTTTGATTACGATGAGTGGAATCACAACAGAACGTGAGCATATCATGGGAACTAACCGTTGGAGACTTGATGACATATAAAAAGAAATCAAACCAAGTAAATCAGGGGGCGACATTGTGACAAATCGTGTGACGATTTCGAGAGAGTTTTCACTTGGAGTTCTGCAAACACTAGAGTGTTAGTGAGTATTGAGAGCTCAGCAGTGATAGCGGTGGAGGCAAATCGGAATTGGACAAGCTCAGGTACTGAGACCTTCGGCAAGCTTGTTCGGAAGACTACAATACCGATCTAGGATTGGTAGTATTGTAAGCAGTTTCCAAAGTTGTTATCGTAGTAGCTCTTGCTATTGCATGTGTATAAAATATCTGTATTTTGTACAGTCTATTTATCAATAAAAGGGTATTTAGACAAAAGGTTTTCTCTCCAATCAAAAAAAAAGACAAAAGGTTTTCCGATGCATCAAATTTACTTCAGTTCCAGAACCTGCAGGCGTATACAAATTGTAGGTCTGTTCAATCCTCTCAACTTGTTCAAATAATTCAGGAGCTTAATAGTGAACTGGGATCAAACGTCCTTCACTTCTGCAAATGCATTTGAGATAGTTGTACTTTTATCACAAATCCAGCAGCATTTGGTAAGTGGAACTACTTACATAATCAAATTTAAGTAAATGAAAACTGGAAAAATAGACAGAAATCAACATTTGAATCACGCAATGGAAGAGATCTCAAAGCAACAAGTTTTATATAAATGAATTTGAAATGAAAGATTTTAGAAATTGGTCATCAAATCGGCATGCGTAAGTTTAAAGGCTTGCGTTGAATGCTACACTGAGGGCGAGAATATGTTACACGTTTTTCCTTATTTTAGGTTTTATCCCTTTGAGTTTTCCTAAATAAGATTTTTAAAGAGGTAACATTTATGATAAAGACACATTGAGGGGGAGATACCGTTACACTCTATTCCTTATTCTAGGTTTTATCCCTATGAGTTTTCCTAAACAAGATTTTTAATGAGGTAACATTATTTATGCGTACTATACAAATTATGTACTCTTTTTCCTTCACTAAGTTTTTTCCACAGGGTTTTCCTACTAAGATTTTAATGAGGCAAGATATTTGTACAAGTCATCGAAGGGAGAGTACTGTTATAAATACCAAAATTATGTGGATGACTTACACCTTTTCCCAAGTGTTCAATGGTGTTCCCAAGTAGACTATGGTGGAAAAAATTTCCAATTTGAGCAAAATTGGAATTTGGATTTCCAAACTAAGCAAATTTGAAATTGGATTTTCGATTTAGACTCATGCCCTTAGGCTGTTGGTAAGGGCGCTTAAGGCATAAGGCGCTCTTAGCAACGGCGCCTAATGCTTAGGTGTCAAATTCTTGATACAACAAGCTGAATCAGCCAAAAAAATTTAAATTTTTATTTAGGCGGTGTGTAGAACAGCGCCTAAAAATGTTCTATTTTTAATGTTATTTTTTTTTGAAAAATTTGATTAAACACCCATCTCCGATCACTATATTTGTGAGCTTAACCTTTGAATTTCATTTTTGAGTAAACATGAAAGTTATAGAACATTCAATTAGCTTTCTAACCATATAAAGAACATCTTAAACGGACATCGGATGACGCCTCTATGAGCTTCCGAATGTTAGCTTGGACCCCCTTGGTTTCGGCTAAATTCGATCGATCATCCATCTTTGGTCACTATTTTTATCAGCTTAACCTTTGAATTTTATTTTCAAGTAAACATAAAAGTTATAGAACATTAAATTATCTTTCTAACCATATAAAGAACATCTTAAACGGACACCGGATGACGCCTCTATGAGCTTCCGAATGTTAGCACGAACCCCCTCAGTTTCGGCTAAATTCGATCGATCATCCATCTTTGGTCACTATTTTTATCAGCTTACCATTTGAATTTCATTTTCGAGTAAACATAAAAGTTATAGAATATTAAATTATCTTTCTAACCATATAAAGAACATCTTAAACGGACACCGGATGACGCCTCTATGAGCTTCCGAATGTTAGCTCGGACCCCCCTCGATTTCGGCTAAATTCGATCGATCATCCATCTTTGGTCACTATTTTTATCAGCTTAACATTTGAATTTCATTTTTGAGTAAACATAAAAGTTATAGAACATTAAATCATCTTTCTAACCATATAAAGAACATCTTAAACGGACACCGGATAACGCCTCTATGAGCTTCTGAATGTTAGCTCGGACCCCTTCGGTTTTGGCTCAATTCGATCGATCATACATCTTTGGTCACTATTTTTATCAGCTTAACCTTTGCATTTCATTTTCGAGTAAACATAAAAGTTATAGAACATTCAATTATCTTTCTAACCATATATAGAACATCTTAAACGGACACCGGATGACGTTTCTATGAGCTTCCAAATATTAGCTCGGACCCCCTCGGTTTCGGCAAATTTCGATCGATAGAAATTAGCCTAAACCGAGGGGGTCCGAGCTAACATTCGTAAGCTCATAGAGGCGTCATCCGGTGTCCGTTTAAGATGTTCTTTATATGATTAGAAAGCTAATTGAATGTTCTATAACTTTCATGTTTACTCAAAAATGAAATTCAAAGGTTAAGCTCACAAATATAGTGATCGAAGATGGGTTTTTAATCAAATTTTTCAAAAAAAAACATTAAAAATAGAACATTTTTAGGCGCTGTTCTACACAGCGCCTAAATAAAAATTCAAATTTTTTTGGCTAACTCAGCTTGTTGTATCAAGAATTTGACACCTAAGCATTAGGCGCCGTTGCTAAGAGAGCCTTATGCCTTAAGCGCCCTTACCAACAGCGCCTAAGGGCATGCGTCTAAATCGGAAATTCAATTTCAAATTTGCTTAGTTTGGAAATCCAAATTCCAATTTTGCTCAAATTGGAAATTTTTTCACTATGGTGTGCCCCAAGTGTCTAATGGATGCCCAATGATGAGCTACTTATGTGCATTTGTATTACTAATCTTTTAAAATATCCATGAATTTCTAACCCTATATAAAGGGATTACTTGTAACTTTGATCAATTATAAATCAATAATATTTCTCCCTTATATCTCATATGTTCATATTCTTCATCATTTAATTTTCACAACGGTTCATACTTTTATTCTATTTGAACTTTTTATAAACAAGAAGAATGAAGCAAAGGGGTAAGCATTGAAACGCCTTAGTAATCCCGCGTTTTGGTCGAAGGAAGGAATATGTTATTTACAGATTGATCCTTGAAGTATTTGTATTGAACAAAAGAGAATGAAGTAAAGGCTCGAGGCTTTGGCTGGGCTGGGTGTAGTCGTGACTAGATAAAGGATTTAGGGTTTATCGAGCAGACTGCCTCTTCCACTCCGAGCCACATTTCCAGCATCTGCAGCGAGCGATTCGATCTTCATCAAGCCTTATAGTACAGATGAGCCTTATAGTACAGATGAGCGCATAGAACAATTTGTATCTCATAACTACTAAATAAAAAATCTCACTCTTCTATCTCTAACAGCATTTTAATGACATCATACTGTCGGGCAAATCTAACAGCCTTCAACCTCATACATTAACAACAACAACAAAACCCTAAATACAAGGACATCTATAATTTCCAATAAATGACAGGAGAAAATACGAGAACGAAAATGAATAGGATGGCGACATGTGGGAACAATGTTACCCGGTACGCAATTCGATACGATTCGCGGAACGGAAACGAAAACGGAAAACGCTATTTATTGTGAATTGGGTACGATGCGTGTAGGTTCATTTTTTATTTAATTTTTAAAATATATAAGAAAATTAGATTGATGAAATATTTAATTTCCTCTTTATTTATATATATTTACTATATATTTCCTTAAAAGTTGTTTTTTGTTACTATAGAAGCTTGTATATGAGAAAGGATCCGGTACAAAGTGATAAACATGGTAAAAAATACAAAACAATCTCATCCTTTGATTTTGTAATATCTATGGATCAGATTAAGTGTAATAAATAAATAAAAATTCAAATTAATATTAGATTAGGGGTATATTTGGAATACAACACTTGCACACTCTCTCTCCTCACTCTCTCTCTCCTCTTTACTTCGTAAAATTTCAGATCTGAAATTTTACGAAGCCGATTTTGAAATGGGTTGGGGCTTCATACGTAGATTTTGAAATGGGTTTGGGATGGTTATGATTTTGTGGTGAATGGGGCTTCGGATTTTTGGGATGGTTATGATTTTTATGATTTTGAAATGGGTTTGGGATGGTTACGATCATCCATGGACGACGACGCCGATGTTCATCCATGGACGACACGAATGCGTTCTAGGTTTTTACAGAGGGTTCGGGACTTCGTTGATGGGGACGATTCCGGCTCGAGCTCTGTCCATGGACGATTCCGGCTAGTGCAGCTATGGCCAGTGGTGTATCGGCGTTGATCACAATGCCTCTTGACATAATTCTTAACGAATTATAATTCAATTATGACGAATTATGTCATTGTTCGTCAAAATTGGACTATAATTCGTCATGAATTTCGACATATTGTAGTATAGTTCGATTAACAATGCTATAATTCGTCATATGTAACCAAAATTCTTCCAAATTTTGGCAGTAACAATGTATAATATGTCAAGAATTTATAATTCGTTATGGCCAAATTATAGTTCGTTATGTCATAGTTCGTCCAAATTGGACTATATTTCGTCAAGATTTCGATGAATTATAGTGCACTTTTGACGAATTATAACATAATTCATCACATTTGGACTAAAATTCGTCAACAATACGACAGTATCATCGATAGTTAGGCATTATAATTTATAGTTCGTCATCACTAATTTATAGTTCGTTATCCAATTTTGGACGAATTTTGTTATAGTTCGTCCAAATTGAACTATATTCGTCAAGATTTCGACGAATTCTAGTGCACTTTTGATGAATTATGACATAATTCATCACATTTGGACTATAATTCGTCAACAATTCGGCAGTATCATCGATAGTTAGGCATGATAATTTATAGTTCGTCATCTGCAATTTATAATTCGTTTTGACCATTCGTTCAGAACTGTTTTTGATTTCTTCTGCGTTTCTTCTGTGTTTCTTCTCCGTTTCTTCTGCGTTTCTTCTGCGTTTCGACCGCGACTCGTTCTTCCGATTTCGACTTCGATTAGTTCGTTTTCGATCGTTTTCGATCGCGATTTCGATTCGAGTGCTGTTGTTGTTTGAAGTCGACGCCGACAGTGACGACACAGATCCGATTGATTCCTTTAATCATCCATCATCGACGACGACGCCCTGTTGTTTCTTCGATTTAGATTTCGTTCTTCCGCGTTTCAGTTCTTCCGATTTAGGGTTTCTAGTCGTCGTGATTTGAGAATTGGAGAGGAGAGATAAGGTTTTTTTTGTCAATTATACCCTTTCGAATTGAAATCACATATAAATTCCATTAATTACTAATAAAAATTCAATTTGTTTCAGCCTTAGGATCTTCAAAATGAATGGTGCAGATTGTTTGGTATTTTGCACCAGATCTGGGCTTTGCACCAGATCTGGCATATATAATTTCTTTGTATTTTGATTTCTATATACATAACATGTGCATATGAATACTACTAATTGAATTATTGAATCAAGTGCAATGTAACCGTTAAGCTTTTATCTAAAAAAGATAGTAACCCGTCCTCAAATACAATGACACTTTCAAAATTTTATTCATGAAACCAATCAAAATTTTCAGGTGCAAAACCATGATATATTCAATGCTAACATTACCTGCTACAGTAAGCCACAAGGACTTTCAGTTCCTCAATGCTATTATTAAAACTAGGTCCTTCAAATAACATTTGGTCACAAGGACAAAAATTAGAAAACATGAATGAAAGAATCAAAAGACCACGTACTTCCCTAACACATGAGTGAACAACACAACATAAGTTGGTCACATATTCATTCAAGTCACCATCAATTCAAAGCCCATAATCAAAACAAGTTTATCATACAACTAAATACATTTAATACTCAGCTTCACCATATTTCGTACCAAAAAATATAGCAAATAAACAACAACTATGTTTCCGAGAACAACAAGGTGATCATTAAGTTGCTGAAGATCCATATCACAGCCCAACTCACCATAATAAAAATGATGTGTAACCAAGTGGTAAGCAGTTCCAAATGCAATAAGAAATCAAGACTAATTAGGAAAAAACACCAATCTACCCTCATTCCAAACTCAAATCACCCATATACACCAACTCAAACTCAAATCACCAATCTACCCCACTTTTTAATGATTCCGGTTTGTGTCGTACCGGAATTAGGGTTTTTGGCTAATTCCGGTTTATTTCCAACCGGGACTCTTCGGAAAACGGAGACGTGGCGTACCGGAATCGTTCCACATCAGACATTTCTACGAATTCCGGTATAGGACATACCGGAATTATTCAAAACCCTAATTCCGGTTTGTGTCGTACCGGAATCATTAAAAAGTGGGGTAGATTGGTGATTTGAGTTTGAGTTAGTGTATATGGGTGATTTGAGTTTGGATTGGGGGTAGATTGGTGTTTTTTCCGACTCCTTTATGATCAGTCATAGTGTCAAGCAGGCTTTTGTGAGGAAATATATCGTTCGAGAAGAACAAGATAGCTGGCTTTTATTGGTCATCTGGAACATTATGCATGGAAAATATTACATGTAATGTAAGTCATGTAAAATAATCAAACAAAGGACTCTTCTAGTAGTAACGAAGAAAGTTGAACAAGAATGAGCATAGCATTTCGAGTGACATTAACTTAGAGAAGGCAAAGACATGTCATAAAACATGAGAGACAGAACCTGCTACAAATAACTGAGTACCAAAATCTGAATGAACAAATGTCGAGTGTTACTGTTATACTCTTGCAGACAAAATGCACAGTTCGAAAGATGATAAAAGAGATCGCGGCAGAATCCATATTATCTCAATCAATTAGTCAATGATGATGATTATATTGTTTATGAAACTTATAAGTGGTACATTTGCAGTAATTGAAACATGTTTAGCACAGTATATACTTGGAAGTTGCAACTGCTAAATTAACACATTAGCAGAAAATTAAGCAACTGCTAAATTAAGTATATTGAAAGCAGAACAGTTGTTGGTATGATACTATAAACCAACAAACTCAGTTGTGTTCAAAATGTAAGTTGCAAAAAGATACATCCCCTGAAGTAGAATGATAGCATTCATAAGAACATACACATCTGACCATCGATGAGCCAATACAAAATTAAAAAATTAAAAAGTTAACTCTCAGTGCACTCCTAACAGTAGACCCTGCACCCCCAGATACCATCTGCCTTTCTCTTTACAGCATTCTTCCTGCAAAATCGTATGTTGTGAAAGAATCCAATTCATAAACATTACTCAGAAAAAAGAAAAAAAAATATGTCAACATCATAATGCTACTTCTAAGAAATCAGAAATATTCATGATGTACAAGAGACAATGGACGAACTTGAATGACAGATGCGTGTCTAGTGTTAAACGTTGATGATGCTGAAACTGTAAGACTGATCATCATACACTGAGACAACGACATTAGACAGGATGATATTAAGGTTTAAAGTTTATTAAAAGACATGCCTAATAATTCAAAATATGTAAGCACTCAGATATAACAAGGCAAAAAAAATTCCAATTAACAGTGCATAATACCAACAAAAGGACTAAACAGGCTCTTACAACTTAACCAAAACTAATCTGACATGGAAATACCATACTGCTTGATAGAAACAAAAACACTTTTAAGTTCTAGTTTTAGCAAAATACCTGATGTCAAATAAAATAATCTTATATATCATCCACCAATGATTTTTTGTGAAATCGTTTCACCTTTTCCTTGCCTTCCATAATAGTTTGGTTAAGTGTTTCCAATGTTGTCTTTTCTCTAAAAAGCTTTTCCTTGATCTCTTCCACTTTGACCTGAAGTTCCTGCATAGCCTCTTCCTTTATCCTCAATTCATTTTCGAGCTCGACTATGACTTGTTGAGTCTGTCTCTTAGTATCCTTTATGAGTGTAGAAGACTGATGCAGCTTCTTAGCATTTATGATGTCATCCAATCTTTTATTCAGCCAACCAACATTCATATTGATTTTCAAAAAGTCACTTACTTCAATGGACATGTCCTCTAACTCTGCTAGTGTCAAATCTATGAACTCGTACATTTCCAGCTTTTGGTAAATTACGCAGACACTCTGTAACAGATGTGCAAGCATGGGGCCCTTTAAAGAAGTACAAGCAACTATATCTCCGTACCTTTTCAGAATATATTGCGCAGTGGCAGAAAATTCTGGCTTTAACCTATAAGCTTCGACATTGACAGTGACCACTGGAGCTGCAGTACACTGCTTCTCAGGCTGTAAAGATGAGACATTACCCAGCATCTCAGTAGCGGAGTTGGATCCGGATGGTTGAACAGAACTAGCCAGCATCTCAATGGCTGAGCATTGATTGAGAGACTTGGGACTACTTGGTAGCTGCCTTAGTCCAATATGAGGCCTACTTGTAGGGATTGGTAAAGCAATGAGATCCTGCAAAAGCATCCATGAATGAATTTTGTTTAAATAAGTGGCAAAACAAAGGAAACTGATGACAAGCATTGCATGCATTGAATAATTAAAAGTACTACAGAGTCTCACCTCCCTAACCCCTTGACTGCAGCCATCAGTTTTCTTTTTCTTCTTTTGTTTGGAATCAGAAGCATCAGGAGGTATGGATGATGCATCCCCCTCCTTCAACTTTCTTATCCTGAGATTTCTTGTCTTAGACGGAGGATTAGACAAGTTCTGAAACATTAAACAACATCTCTTTGTCAGATTGTGAAATGAAAGTAGCAGTAACAAACCCTAAACCTTATAACCAATACCTGATTATGCTCGTCGGAGTGAGACATTTCATTGTCCGTTACTGCTTTCTCTTTACCATCCACCACCATTTTCTTCTTCTTCTTCTTTTTTTGGTTTACAAAGAAGAGGGACGATGAAGATGATGCTTGTCAGGTCGCTTCAAGTATAAATTCGCTTCGTCTTCCAAATCCAAAGCCTGCAACTATCTCACTCTTCTAAATTCAAATGGAACCAACTGTTCGTAATATTACAGTTTTTAACTATCGAATTGGGCCGGCCCAAATATAAACATCGCAACTACCTTCACACTCCAGTCCAGTCCTTTTAAAAGTAAACGCTAGTCCTTTCAATACTTTCATTGTTATTTTGTTGATAAATTAAATTTACATTGCTACCAGATTACTATCATGAAATGGAACAAGACACTTTTTTTATCAAAAAAAAAAACCAAGACACATTTTGGCAATGTGAATGTGCATCTCACTACATGCACTGCGATCTGCTGTCTTCGGGAGAAGGATGCAATCTTTGAGAGAAGATCAGATGAAAGACGAGAGGGATCTCAGATCTAAGGGGAGCTTAGGTTGCAAAACACATTTTCGCTGATCCAATGCCAATAACGTTACAAACATTGTTATTACCCATAAGCTGACGAGAGGAGCGTGAGAAGAGAAGAGATAATGAGAATAGCGATATGTTTCATTCATTGTCCTCTTATTCCTCACTTGGAACAATTTTATACTAGATACCTGACAAGCGTCATCTTCTTTGTCTTCGTCCCTCTTCTTTCTTAAGCAGACTCTAAAGAATTCTTGAAATGTCTTCCCTTAACATTGGGATCATCAACAACAGAGGCACCCTTAACAAAAGCAGTAGCTTGAACTCTTGTGAATTAGGGCAGAATTCTTGTACTTGTTACTAGGCTTCCTTCAACAATCTAATTGCCTTATTATGATTCCCACGCCTCAGCCCAGTTACGGTCCGTTCGCATTCCATCTTAATACTAGGATAAACAGGAGACTCAAATTCCTTAACACAGTTCCGGCTCCGGCTCGACAGCGTTAAGCGCATCTCCATTGACTGAATCAGGAGTCTTGAGTGACGATTTACTGCGCGACGGTGGAACTTTCTTCTTATTCCCCATCTATGAAATCAACAGCAAACATTAGCAATTGAGACTGAATACGCAACAACAACGAAATTGCAAGTGGTGTGAGTGCGAAGGATAATAAAAATAGTGCAAAGAGTCGAGCTTACAACCAGAAGCGGACGCAACGCAAGTGGTGTGAGTGCGACGAATGAAGATGTAAAGTGACGATTCAGGAGATCGATCGGTGTTGAAATCGATGCACATACCTATCCAACTTTACTCAAGCGGCTCGAGGCCCTTCTACGCCTAGAGAGGGATCATGGAGGCTATGGGGATAATAAGACACGGAGCAGATTGGGATGTAGGGGAAGGAAAGTACTGCTGGAAGAGGGATGGCACAGGACAGTTCACAGTCAAAGGGGCGTATCTCTGTGCGGTGGAGGTCGACATGCTGCGCAACCCGGTAGAAGGGGAACAATCAGACAGTAATGAATCGAAAAGCTTCTGGAAAGGTTTCTGGAAGCTGAAATTGCCAGAAAAAATCAAAACCTTTGGCTGGAGGCTGTTCCATGACAGTCTTCCGGTTATGGAGAGCTTGGAACGGAGAGGTTGTGAAGTTAAAAATAAGTGCGCCCACTGTGGCCGTAGAGGGGAGAGAGCCATGCATTTGTTTAAGGAGTGTTGGTGGATGAGGAGCCTACTGGACGAATGTAATTTGCCGGCCACAGTGTGGGAGAACCAGTGACGGGACCCTGGGTACTGGCTTTGGCTCTGTGCCAAAATATGCTCGGAGACAGAGTTCATCAGCTTTCTATGCGGCATGTGGATGGGATGGAAGAATAGAAATGAGCTGGTTCATGGGAAAGTGGGGAGAAGCTTGAGTGATTTGAAGGCTAAGCTACAATTTTTCTTGATGGAAGTTAGGAGCGGTCATCGGAGGAAGATCCTGTGTAGTGCGGATCTGGAAGAGGCTAAGAAAGAAGCGATTGTCATGTGTGATGGCTCCTTTGACCCAGAAACGAGGAAGGGTGGCTGGGGAGTAGTTCTCCTACAAGACAAGATGGTGGAAGCGTGTGAAGGCGGGATGGATGGAGAATTTGGATTCGTGCTTTGAAGCAGAGTGCAGGGCGTTGCAGTATGGACTTAGGATGGCGGCGCACTCTCACCTTAAGAAGGCCATCTTTGTCTCGGACTCGACGGAGGTTGTGCGGTCGGTCGGTCAGCACTGGAGCTTGGAGGCCAACACACCCTCGCTGGGCATCAGAGAATGTATCAAGCTCCTGGATGACCATCCTGAATGGTTTGTTATTAGCACGGCCATAGATTTGAACCGGGCAGCGGACTGGCTGGCTAGGAAGGCGCGCACGGAGAGGTGGGAATGGAGCAGCTCGGAAGCCATTCCTCTATTTCGCCCAGAGTTGCTTTGTTTTAGCTAGCTTGTTTCTGTTGTTTTTAGGGCTCCTTGTAGGCCTGGGCGTGCAGACCCGAAAACCCGAAACCTGGCCCGAACCGAATCGAAAAAAGCCCGAACGGGCCGGTTCTTCTCGTACCAAAAACTGAAACGACAAAAAGACTGAACCGAATGGTGATATACAGTTCGGTCTCGGTTTTGCTTTTTTCTGGGACCAAAAGCCCAACCTGAACCAAAAATATGTGTTTTCTGTCAATTTACAGAAAAAAACCCAAAAAAACCCGACCCGAGCCCAAAAAAACCGAAAAATCGCCAAAAAAATACCCGAAAAAACCCGAAACCCAAAAAATCGGGCTTTAGTCGGTTTTGGCTTTCAAAAAGCCCGAACCCAAACCGAACCGAATTTTCAGTTTTCGGGCCAGTTTTTGCAAAATTAAGGACTGAAACGAACCGAACCTAGGCCCTCCTTGTGGTCTCTTGTTCCAGAATTGATAATGTCAAAAAAATACTCTCACACTGCTCGAACAAACGCAGCTTCGCTTGCTAATTCTGATGAATGAAAAATATATACTTACTGTTTTTATCATTTATTATTTAGGGTAAGGTTCAGGTACAAATCACATTTATAAATGAAAACTAAAAATTGTATTTACAGTTGATACGTGTCTTATTTATTCGAAATCGTGTTTATTCAAAATTTCGGATAAATCACGGAAGTGTATTATAGTCATTATACATAATCCCTTTATTATTGTATTTAGTTTTATTTTTAATTCCGTTAAGTATTTCATTCAATCTGATTTTAGGATCAGACTTAAAGAAATAATGCTCAGGCTTAAATAGATGATGATCAGACTTAAAGAGACAATGATCAGACTTAAATAAATAATGCTCAGGCTTAAAATAGATAATGATCAAACTTAAAGAAACAATGATCAGACTTAAACTTCAATTTATAATGATCAGACTTAAAAAGCTAATGATCAGACTTAAAGAAATAGTGCTCAGACTTAAAATAGATAATGATCAAACTTAAACTTAAACTAAAATTGATAATGATCACACTTAAAGAAATAATGCTCAGACTTCAAAATAGATAATGATCAGACTTAAAGAAATCATGCTCAGAATTAAAATAGATAATGATCAGACTTAAAGAGACAATGATTAGACTTAAAAGACAACGATCCGACTTAAAGAAATAATGCTCAGACTTAAAATAGATAATGATCAGACTTAAAGAGACAATGATCAGATTTATTTAAAATTGGTAATGATCAGACTTAAAATTGGTAATGATCTGACTTAAAATTGGTAATGATCAGACTAAAAATTGGTAATGATCAGACTTAAAGAGACAATGATCTTACTTAAAATTGGTAATGATCAGACTTAAAGAGACAATGATCAGACTTAAAATTGATAATGATCAGACTTAATGTTGGTAATGACCAGACTGAAAATTGGTAATGATCAGACTGAAAATTGATAATGATCAAACTTAAAGAGACAATGATCAGACTTAAAATTGATAATGATCAGACTTAAAATTGATAATGATCAGATTTAAAATTGATAATGATCAGACTTAAAATTGGTAATGATCAGACTTAAAGAAACAATAATCAGACTTAAACTACGATTGTAATGATCAGACTTAAAATTAGTAATGATAAGACTTCAAATTAGTAATGATAAGACTTAAAGTTGATAATGATCAGACGTAAAGAGACAATGATCAGACTTAATTAAAATTGGTAATGAACAGACTTAAAATTGGTAATGATCAAACTAAAATTGATAATGATCAGACTTAAAGAGATAATGATCAGACTTAATTAAAATTGGTAATGATCAGACTTAAAGAGACAATGATCAGACTTACAATTAATAATTATCAGACTTAAAATTAGTAATGATCAGACTTAAAATTGATAATGATCAGACTTAAAGAAACAATGACCAGACTTAATTAAAATTGGTATCACACTTAAAGAGACAATGATCAGACTTAAAATTAGTAATGATCTGTCTTAAAATTGATAATGATCAGACTTAAGAGACAATGACCAGACTTAAAATTGTTGGTTTTTGATCAGACTTAAAGAGACAATGATCAGACTTAAAATTGTTGATTTTTCGTTTTCCGCTGTGCATTTAATTCAAACGTACTCTTTAACGCCGTTATAACAGACTGACATTTTTACCCCTTGTTTATATTTTGTAATCACAAACAAATCCAATTTAATTTTCTATATTTAAAAAAAGACCTCGAATTACTATTGGTCAAAATTTACACGTGGCAAGTTTTTATTGGGTTTTTAGGTTTTATTTATAACTGTGCTTTGTATTTGATGTGAATCCTATTATTTACTCTTAGTTTTTTTGATAGATTATTTACTGTTTATTTAAGTGTTGAAAATTCGATATTGAATTATAAATTTTTCATCACATATTTTAATTTTTGTTGTCAATGAGAATTTGTTCTTTTGAATTTTTTTATTGATGGGTACAACTGATTTCGTATAAGATCATCTAAGCTCATAGTTACTATCTAGTACAATTTTTTAGAAATTGAAGCGCGAGTCTTGTCGGACACCTCTACCCATCCAAGTGTCCAAACAACTCTAAACTTCATCATTCCACGACTCATGCAATCAAATAACATGCAAGATACAAATCATGAATAACAAATCCACGCATAAGCGGGATTAATCGCAAGTCCATATCAAAAATGGATTAATCACACTTCCAATAATTGGAAGAAGAATATGTCATCGGTAGGGTTTGAACCCTTGACTTGTCATTTCAAGATAAGGAGCTCAACCAATTCAAGCATCACCTTGTTGGCCGATTCTTTTGAACTTAAAAAGTTTAGTTCTTTACTTCATTTTGACTCACATCTGTTTAGTTCAAAGATGGTCGTCCTTGGATTCAATCACTCAAAAAATGGGTCGAGAATCCGTGAAAACCACATATCTCATGAGAACTTAGAACTTTTTACGTTCGTAGATCTTATGTAATTAGCGGTTCAGATCTGTCTCCGGTTAATATTAATAATTCATTTTTAATTGGATTGCTGACGTAATAAGAGTATTATCGGGTAATTAAATTATTGATAAACTGTATTCCCACCCCAAATCACACAAGACCTACAACCTAAATCCCAACTAGACCTGCACAAACTCGGGTTCGGGCCGGGTTTTTCTAGATTTGATAACCCATACAGTCGGGCTGGGCTAAACCTGCTCGGTCAATTCGGGCTCAAAATCTTTTCCAAGCCATCCCTATTTACCGGGCCGAGTTACCCATCGGGCCAACCCGCTACAAATATGTCCATACATTTTCATTTTTCTTTAAATTTAAATAAAAAGACTATACTTTTTCTGCACTACAACAATACATTCTCGATGATATATCATTATATTCACCACGTTGATGCATACCCAAACATTCATTACACTGATGCATTCTCAAAATTCATCATACTTCTTACTTTCTTTCCTTTTAAAATTAAAAAACATAAAAATTGAGGGATTTGAGTCGCAGCTCTGTTTATTTTTTAAAAATTAGAAATAATAAAAATTAAAATCTAATTTATAGCGGGTAATAGGCGAGCCAATTAGCCCGATTCGGGCCAAAATATGTGTCCAAGTTCGACCCTATAAAAATACGGACCGGGTCGGGCTTGGTCTGTCAGACTAGTGTGCTTGTCCAAGCCCGTTATATTGACCGGGCAAGCGGATCGGTCCGATCGGGCTAGCCCGGATTTGTTAAGGTCTCATTCCAACTATATCCCAACTTCTAGATCGTAATCACTTGACGAAACATTGAATTTCAATAGCCGACAATAGCTTTGCGCATCCGACATTAGTTAAGAAATCCTAGCAGCTGCATTGCACTTCGAGGGGGTGCGACCAAGGCTCTGCGCCCATTCTTCCATGGCCTTTCTAGGGGTGCCTCGAATATATATGAAATCTTCCCGTGGTAGATAAGATGTTGTTCTGGTTGAGTGCAGAACAATATCTAGAACAACTTATGCAGAAATAAATGCAGTGTGGAAAATAAACGACACGTAAAGTTGTTACCCAGTTCAGCGTTAACGAGCCTACGTCTGGGGGGCTGTCTTTTAGCCCGATGGATAGTAATTCACTAATAATGAGTATTGCGAGTACATGATCTTACGTTTACAGAATCCCTCTTAAACCGCCTGAGCATCGGACACTCTAGCAACTGCTAACTAGGTCTCCCCTAGATCAGAGCCTCACCTCCGATTCCACCAATATGATCCTCCATGAGAATCAGCGCCTTCTCGCGAATGTGCAGTAACAACAATAGTGCGTGTATCTTCAAGTTGTTCTACGATCAGTCTGCCGAGCACTAGAATAGGCTAAATCTGAGCGCGTTAGAGTTCACCAGAATAATGAACTTAACACCGATGACCTCCTCCAACCCTTCTCTGAATATCAGCGTGAATAATTTGTCCAACATTGCTGAATTCTGCAACTTGTTCAACTACCAGTCTGAAACAGCAACCTGGAAGAACTAGACAGCACCACCGTGAGTTCATCGGAATAATGAACTCAAGGCCGATCGATCTTTCTCTCTTCTCTCTCTGAGTGTGTATCTGCATTTAGCTCAATGATCGATGCAGAATTGAGAATCCCAACTCTGCAATGAACTCAAGGCCTATAGGGGCGGTGAAATCCTAAACGATTAAGATTTCCAATCTTTAACCGCCCATCTCTTTAGGAAATCTTTCCTAAAATTTTTAGGAAACATTCCTAAGTCCTTGCGTATCTATCTCTTGATAATCTTCAAAATATCTTCAAGTAGATCTTTGATTATCTTCTTCTCTAAGTAATCTCAAGGGCAAGTATTTCCTAATATCTCTCAACAGACTTCTTGATATGCATCCTAGCATCGACTTGCCAAATCTATTTTAGGACATCTGCTGTGTGTAACTTGTGCTACGCCGGTTGAAACAAGTTACCTAATCTGAATTAGGAAACTTCTATCTTTTGTCCTTCCATATGCAACCGCCTTGATCTCTAACGGTCGACTGTGTTTCCTAATCTGAATTAGGAAACATTTCATCTGCTCCAACTTGTTCCAGGACAGTTGTCTCTTCCAGTTGTAGACACTAAAAGTTTGAGGACCAAATCAAGATTATTTAAAGTATAAATGGGATGGCCCACAAGGGATATTTGGGTCAAAGCTACAAGCCCGGTCCATGAGCTAAACTCAGCCCAAAGCACGGGCCCAACCTCAAGCCCACTAGTGAACTCTATAAATAGAACATTCACTTCACAAACAAGACATTCTGAAATTTGAGAAGAAAGCACAGAGAAGAGTGCTCTCAAAAGAAGCGTCAACCGTTAGCCGCCAGCAACCGACAAATCAACCGTCAGCCGCCAGCAACTGACAAATCAACCGTCAGCCGCCAGCAACTGACAAGTCAACCGTCAGCCACCAGCAACCGACAAACACGTGCCGTCTGCCCAAGCATCCCGACGTCGTCTGCTAAAGCATCCAACCGCAACGCAAGCACGTGAGATCAAGTCCAACCGCGACCCTCACTTCGCTGCACACGTGAGATCAAGTCATCAAGACCCTCACTACGCAAGACACGTTGCGCCACGCCTTCATCCACACACATCAAGCTGAGTAGACTGAAGCGAGCAATACAGTAGAATCAGAGGAGCATTAGAGATTACGAACACAACTTTCGCTTCAAGCATAAATCATTTGTAAAACATTATTTTGTATTTGATACGAAATATTGTGACATTACAAATTTTGGTGAACCCGACGTGAAAATCTCTACCCCTCATCCCTACGCTAAAGCTAAGATGTCTGCTCAACCTACTAGTCTACAAACTCCCAAGAAAACTTACGCCGCAACTGTAGCTCAACCAACCAGCATCTGCACAAGAGGAATGGCTCAAAGGATGGCTGTCAATGCTGCTGCTGCAAGCCTACGAGCTTCTCAAGTGCCAAGGAGGGAACGTACATATACCGTTGCTTCCATCATGGCTGCAGCTAAGGCAGTGATTGCCTCCAACTCCCCACGACACAAGGGAAGTGTGAAAGCTGACGGAACACCCTCACCAAAAGTGAAGGTGACTCTGCCAAAACAAGCCGAGCCACCCAAACTCTGTGTAGCCTCTGTCATGACCATAGGCACCAAGACCATGGAGGAGCAGATGCAAGAACTAAGAGAGATGCTTGAGCTAGTCCTGAAAGACAACCAGGAGAAGAACAAAAAGCTTGAAGAACTCCAGAAAGAGGTGGTTGGGCTAGGGAAATGAAAAGATGAAGAAGTCAATCTGACGGCAGGAGATGATGACAATAATAAGATGATCCCTGTAGAAACCAACAGGAACGGAGGTGTTGCGTGCAACGAAGACCAACTTCAAGTGCTGATAGCCAACGCGGTCAAGAGCCAGCTAGGTGGAGATTCTTCTGGTGGTACACGCTGTGCCAAACCTTACAGCAAGAGGATAGACGGTCTGCGCATGCCACATGGATATCAGCCCCCCAAACTCCAGCAGTTTGACGGAAAAGGAAGTCCAAAGCAACATGTTGCCCACTTCATAGAAACGTGCAATAACGCGGGAACTGAAGGGGATCTGCTGGTCAAACAATTTGTGCGGTCTCTAAAAGGCATTGATTTCGATTGGTACACTGACTTGGAGGCAGAGTCTATTGATAGCTGGAGTCAGATGGAGGACGAGTTCTTCAACCGATTCTATACCACCAGAAGGGTTGTCAGTATGAGTGAACTGACAAATACGAAACAATGGGAAGAAGAACCCGTGGTTGACTATATCAATCGCTGGCGTTCATTATGCCTTGAATGTAAAGATCGCATCAGCGAGACGTCAGCTGTAGAAATGTGCATCGATGGAATGAACTGGGATTTGCTATACATCCTTAAGGGTATCAACCCTAGGAATTTTCAAGAGTTGGCCACACGAGCACACGACATGGAAATCACCGTGAAAGGACATGGAAGGAATCACATATCCTCGTCAAAGGCAATCATCGATAAGAGGGAATACAAGAAGCCTGAAAGGGTCAACAAAAATGCTCCGAAAGAGGCCATGGCCATCAGCACCAACGACGCTCCTGTAAAGATATCATCAAAACCAAAGCAGGAGAAGAGGAAAGAAGTCACCTCAAAAGACTTCAAGCGCACAAAGCCTACACTGAAGGAATTACAAGCCAAGAAATATCCATTCCCTGACTCTGATCTGTCAGGCATGCTCGATGACCTATTGGAGAAAGGCATCATCAACTTACCAGAAGCAAAACGCCCAGATGAAGTCAACAGGGCTAATGATCCCAAATACTGCCGCTATCATAGATTGGTTAGCCACAGTATCGAAAGCTGCATCACTTTCAAGGAGCTTATAATGAGATTAGTCAAAGAAGGACGCATCGAGCTCGACACAGATGAGACAATAGAAGCAAACCACACCTCCGTGACGACTAGTTGCGACTCACTTTGCAAGCCACAAGAATGGTTCATGCAACAAATCCAATTTGGCACCCTTGAGCCAACAAAAGTGTGGATATCAAAGCCATCTATTGAAGCTGAATCAAAAAAGTTGAGATGCGATTATAATCCAAAAAGAATCGAAACTTATGGGATTATGAAAGAGGTTGAATGCATGGAGGATGATGAAGGATGGACTCTTGTAACTCGAAGAAGATCAAAGAAGCAAGTCAGTCCACAACCAGAACTTGTCCGCCGAAAAAAGAAGCAGGTGACCGAGAAGAGACCACGTCAGACGAAAGGGGAGAGAAGACTCGAGGGGAGTCTGGGGTCACATATACTGCCTATTGATCCTTTGAAGCAGATTCCACCAAGTCCCATTATCTTAGGAGACTTCCTTCCGGAGGATTACTTCGGTAAAGTTGGGGTCAACACAACCTCAGGGGCAATAAGCGAAGGAAGTGAAGAAGAACACAAAGCTGAGCAGAGGAATGAATCTCCAACCACAAAGACACAACCACCTTCGGATCCTCAAGATGACGCTGATGTGCTTGATATCCTGGAAACTCTCCCTACACACGAGCAGTGGGAGCAGATTTTCTACTTGCCAGAGGAATCACGGCAACGAATAGCACAAGCACTCCTACATCCAAAGCTAAAGGAGGACGTCATCAAAAATGCAGAAAAACTAAGGAAAAGTCAAGCCGAATGCACCTCCTGCAACACGACCTTGACATTTTCTGACGAAGATCTTCTTCTTGGATCCAAACCTCACAACAGACCTCTATATGTTACAGGCTACATCCGAGGACAAAGGGTGGGAAGAATCTTGGTGGACGGAGGATCTGGAGTAAACCTCATGCCAAAAGAAACCATGGATTTATTGGGAATCACTATGGACGAACTCTCTAATAGCCAGCTTTTAATTCACGGATTTAACCTAAAAACTGAACGTGCGATTGGCATGATCCGCGTTAATCTAGCAATTGAAGAGCTATCGGCCGATACCTTGTTTCATGTCATTGACGTTAGAACTTCATTCAAGTTGCTACTCGGTCGACCATGGAAGCATGAGAACGGAGTTGTGGCATCAGCTCTTCATCAATGCTTGAAGTATTATCGTGACGATGAAAGAAAGATAAATGGGGATGTCAAACCATTTACCAAGGCAGATTCGTTTTTTGCAGATGCTAAGTTCTATGAAGAAAACGGTGTGTCAAGTGAACTACTGCCATTAATCATCCCTTCCACTAGAGAGAACGATAAGGAAAGACCGAAAGCAAACCAAAATCGGCCAAAGATAAAATCAGAAATTGAATCAGAGGCCAGGAGCAGAGCATGTGTCATGACACCTGTACAAACGCAAAGGCCGACTCCTGAAAGCACGCTCCCTACCTTGCGATATGTACCTAAATCTCGACGTAAAGCCGGACAAAGACCCTTGGAAGACTGTCAAAAATTAGAGACAAGCTTTACAGATCAAAAGAAGGTCAGAAGGATGGTCAAACAAGAATGGGTGGCAAATGTAGTCATTCCATTACCCAGCGCAAATACAACACAGGTTCTGAGGCCTCCACCAGAAGAATTCATTTCGGAGTCAATCAAATCACATGAAGGGAATGTAAGTTTGGAGGGGAGATTTGATCCAAACGCCTATAAGTTGATGGAGAAGTCAGGATACGATTTCAAAAGACCAGCTGTGCTCGGAAAAGTGATCGAACCTTATCCTTACAGTCTCGCCCAGATTCACGGAACGGCTCACAAACATGCTGGTCTAGGTCACAAGCCTCCGCCACATGTGAAAATTTCCATCCATCGTCGAAAAGATGCTATATCAGCTCACCAAATCACTGCAGATGAAATCAAAAACAATGAAGAGGAAGACGTAACGGAGTATGATGTAGTGACATCCTACCACGTAACAGCCGAAGAAGTTCCAAATAAAGTCGAAGAGGTAGAGGCTGATCAAGCTCCAGAGGTACTCGAAGACGGCGGGCAATCAACTGTTGATGACTTGAAAGAGGTGAATCTCGGAACCACCGAAAATCCGCGTCCAATATACGTTAGCACCCTATTAACCGAAGAAGAAGAGGGGCAGTACCTCAAATTATTGGCAGAATACAAAGACGTTTTTGCTTGGAACTACACAGAAATGCCAGGGCTTAATCCAAAGATAGCTTTGCACCGTCTAGCAATCAAGAGGGGAGTCGGACCAAAGAAACAATCCCAACGACGATTTAGGCCAGAGCTGGTTCCTGAAATTGAGAAAGAAGTTAATAAGCTCATCGACGCAGATTTCATTCGTGAAGTTAAATATCCGACGTGGATAGCCAACATTGTTCCAGTAAGGAAGAAGAATGGGCAGCTACGAGTATGCGTGGACTTCCGAGATCTCAACGAAGCATGTCCAAAGGATGACTTCCCCTTACCAGTTACGGAACTCATGATAGATGCAACAACTGGACATGAAGCTCTCTCCTTCATGGACTGCACGACTGGGTACAACCAGATACACATGGCGCCTGAAGACCAAGATGCTACAGCATTCCGAACTCCGAAAGGGATCTTCTGCTACAAAGTCATGCCTTTTGGCCTAAAAAATGCGAGAGCCACATATCAGCGTGCGATGCAAAAGATTTTCGAGGACATGATGCATAAAACGATAGAATGTTACGTCGATGATATGGTGGTCAAGTCAAAAGCCAGGAGTGACCATGTCCAAGATCTTCGTACGGTTTTCGAAAGACTCCGAAAGTGCCAGCTCAAAATGAATCCACTCAAATGTGCATTTGGCGTCACATCGGAGAAATTCCTTGGCTTTGTAGTCACACACATAGGCATCGAAATAGACCAGACAAAAATCAAAGCTATTCAAGAAATGCCCGAACCAAAAAGCTTAAAAGAATTGCGCGGATTACAAGGACGACTGGCTTACATACGGAGATTCATCTCCAGCCTCGCGGGGCGTTGTCAATCGTTCAGTCACCTCATGAAAAAGGATGCTCCATTCGTTTGGGATGACAAATGTCGCAGAGCTTTTGATAGCATAAAGAAGTACTTGTCTACTGCACCAGTGCTTGGGGCACCCACTCCAGGAAAGCCACTGATACTTTACGTTGCTGCTCAAGAGAAGTTGCTTGGGGCAATGTGTGCACAAGAAACCGACGAACGAAAAGAAAGACCCCTCTATTACTTGAGCCGAACTTTGGTGGGAGCTGAGCTCAACTACTCTCCGATCGAGAAGATATGCCTTGCATTGGTATTCGCAGTACAGAAGTTG
The DNA here is from genome assembly GCA_033675215.1 of Rhodiola kirilowii. Taxonomy (NCBI): domain Eukaryota; kingdom Viridiplantae; phylum Streptophyta; class Magnoliopsida; order Saxifragales; family Crassulaceae; genus Rhodiola; species Rhodiola kirilowii. The sequence continues at coordinate 46,566,795 of CM066193.1, forward strand.
AGGCATTATATGCAAGCGCATACAGTACACGTAGTTTCCAAAGCTGATCCCATCAAGTACATACTTTCAAGACCAGTCTTGTCAGGTCGACTAGCAAAGTGGGCTATGCTTCTCAAGCAATATGATCTAGTGTTTGTACCTCAGAGGGCAACAAAAGGACAAGCCATAGCGGACTTCTTCGCTGACCACCCGGTTCCTGCCGAATGGGAGTTTTCCATCGATCTTCCAGGCGAAGACATATTCTACATCGATGTGCTACCTCCATGGCAGATGTTCTTCGACGGAGCTGCAAGACGCGATGGAACTGGAGCTGGAGTTGTGTTTGTATCACCAGAGAATCATCTTCTCCCTTTTTCGTTCACACTCACTCAACTATGTTCAAACAACATGGCGGAATATCAAGCACTTCTCTTGGGACTCCAAATGGCCAGACAAATAAGTATCGACAAAATGGATATCTATGGAGACTCACAGCTAGTAATAAATCACGTACTTGGTGATTACGAAGTCAGGAAGGATGACTTGATCCCTTATCATAGACATGCGACACAATTGCTTAGTGAGTTTGACTCCATCAGTATAGGACATGTTCCGAGAAGTGCCAACAAGTTGGCTGACGCGCTTGCTAACCTCGCAGCCAATTTGGCACTGGGGGCAGAGGAGACCATGTCCATTCCAGTTTGCAGTCGTTGGGTAGTACCGCCGTTGGAGGAAAACGAAGAAAACATGGAGTCGTCAAACGTGGTATATGCCTACAAAATCGAAAGAGAAGATTGGCGTCAACCTATCATCGACTTCTTGGATCATCAAAAGTTACCAACCGATCCTAGACACAAGGTAGAAATCCGCCGACGCGCCCCAAGGTTTATCCATTACAAAGGGACATTATACAGACGCTCGTTCCTGGGGCAATGGTTAAGGTGCTTGAACGAAGAAGAAGCAGTGGAAGTTATGCAAGAAGCTCATGTCGGCATTTGTGGTGCTCACCAGTCTGGTCCGAAACTTTATGATCGCGTCAAGAGGATGGGGTATTATTGGCCAACCGTCGTGCAAGACTGTGTAGATTTTGCAAAGAAATGCAATGCATGTCAGTTCAATGCAAATTTCATACATCAGCCTCCAGAACATCTACATCCAACAGTTGCATCATGGCCTTTCGAAGCGTGGGGACTCGACGTAGTAGGACCAATTAATCCCAAGGCATCCAACGGACACACGTATATTCTTGCTGCAGCCGACTACTTCTCCAAGTGGGCAGAGGCAGTGACGCTACGTGAAGTAAAGAAAGAAAACGTGGTTGACTTCATAACAAAGCATATCATCTACCGACATGGCGTTCCACAAAGAATTATGACCGATAACGGAAAGCAGTTCTCTAACAAACTCATGACAAACCTCTGCGAAAAGTTCAAATTCAAGCAGTACAAGTCGTCGATGTACAACGCTCCTGCAAATGGACTGGCCGAAGCATTTAACAAGACCTTGTGCAATTTGCTGAGAAAGGTGGTGGGGAAGTCAAAATGTGATTGGCACGAAAAGATCGGTGAAGCACTGAGGGCGTATCGAACAACATACAAGACACCGACCCAAGCAACCCCGTATGCTCTAGTATATGGAGTGGAAGCAGTATTGCCACTTGAACTTCAAATTCCATCCATGCGCATAGCCATCCAAGAAGGACTCAGCAGTGATGAAAATGACAAGCTACGCTTAGCAGAGTTGGAAGCCCTCGATGAGAAGAGATTGCAAGCACAACAAAGCTTACAATGCTACCAAGCAAGGCTTTCACGTGCATTCAATAAGAAGGTGCGTCCCCGCTCCTTTCAAAAAGGAGACTTGGTTCTAGCAGTAAGAAGGCCAATCATCACCTCACACAAGACGGGAAGCAAGTTTAAAGAGAAGTGGGACGGTCCCTACGTGGTGCAAGAAGCTTACACGAATGGGGCATACAAGATCGTGGATCAAGAAGGATTACGCGTCGGGCCAATCAATGGAAAGTTCTTAAAGCGCTACTACTCCTAAAGCTGCAGACCAATACTCCTGGCCCGCAAGAGTATAAACTGTGAACGGCTAAACAAAAAAAACAAAAAAAAATTTTGAACTACGTTGACTTGATCTTGCGAAGTGTCACGCACGTGACTTTGTAAGTACGTAGGTAGCTTGAGTACAAAAAAAAATGTGTTCAAGTGCAGTCTCAAAAAAAACATAACAAAGTAGTTTGACGGTTCTAATGCATAACTACCTGGATAGCCTTCTTGCATTGATCCAACTCACGCTTCACCTTCGCCAAGTCGTCAGAGCTCGCTCGAAAAGTTTTCAATTCATCTAACCTCTGTTGAAGTGCACCAACGTTCGACTCGGCCGCAGCAATTACGTCCACTTGGCAGCTTTGCTGGTGTCTTATGCTCTCTGCCTCATCGTGCAAAGCTCGTAATTTGGCTTTAGCTTCCTCTATTGCCTGCGCCACTACTTCTCCCTGTCTCTCCAAACTCTTGCTAGTTTGGAGAGCACCCTTGTAAGTCACTCGAGCAGAACATAGACTGCCCTCAACCGTAGAAATCTCACGGGCATGACGGGCTGAGTTGCTAACAACACCCTGCTGGACTGCAAAGAGTTTGGCAACGCTCTTTACATACGCATCAACGGCTGCCTGAAGAATGGAGGTGTCATCGCCAACATTTCGAAGACTAGCAAGGAGATGGATAACACGCGCAGCTACATCAGTGACTTTTGCGTAGGGAGCTTCTGTTAGGTTCTGAAGGAGAACCCTCACGAGCTGGTCAGTCATCTTGACAGTTTGGCATGAGGAAGGTGAAGCAGTGACAGCCCCAGCGCTTGGTACTTTGTTGCCCTGCAGTCGCCCGGAAGAAGATGAAGCATCGGAGACTTGTTGGCTATGTTGCACCGACCGTATAGGGCTCTGTCCTCCATTATCGACAAGCGTCTCATCCGTGGCATCACCAATTGGCACTGGGACGACAACCCTCCGAACCTCTTCAACAGCAGAATCAGAATCTTCACCCTAAAAAAAGGGAGGGGCGACACACAAAAAGACTGCTCAGAAATAGGATGTATATATATATAAAATGAAGTCGTATCAAAAAGTTTGGTACCTGGCCAAATAGGTGCTGATGCACTTGAGCTTTTTGCCCCTCATACACGCAGCGATGCTTGTGGTTAGCACCTTCACCTCCATCACTGCCATCGATGGCCCGCTTTCTTGGTCTGTCGGTATCTATGGCCTTCTTCTGAGAGGCAGGCCTAGGCTTGATCACCCTATCGGCAGTCTCAGGTAACATATCAAGAGCTGCTGTTTTGTTCTTCATTCCATATTTGACGCTGGACATAAGAAAATGGATATTCTCTCGAAGGTCGTTTACTGTCACCTTGGCCCACCATCGTTTAAAGCTAGACGTGGTCATATCCCCCCAATTCAAAGAACGTCCGGGAAGCATCAACTTAGTTTGACTATCCTTGAAGAGAAGTAATCTAAAATGCTTCAATGCTGTGGCATAAGGGATGAAGCCATCATCCGCATCGCGTGGAAGTATGCCCGGAATGTCTTGATAAAAACCAAACTGCCTGCTAAAACGAGTCGGGTGATAGGGTTCCAAAAAGAAAGAATCCTTGGAACGCAAGGGGAGGTAAGCAGTACGAAGTGAAATGATGTAATTAAACTTCAAGACATCCAACTTATCATCACAAACAGGCCCGCATCGATTCCCCCGCAACACAAGGCTAGAGGCCTTGAACGAAGAGCCGTCATGAATCAGATTGCGAGCTTCGACATCAGTAAAGAGTTTTGCGCTTCGAGAGCCTGAATACCGAACCATGAGAGGGCCAGGAAGTATATCATCCATTGCGTGGTGCGAACCAAAATAATGGGCCAACCATCCGTACAAGTAATGTGAGGGAAATGCTGAACCAGAAGAAGAAGGCTTGTCTGCATTCACCATCTTATTCAAACCATGATAGATGCTAGCAAGCACTGGTGTCGCCAAACTGAATGTTGAGCCCTTCGCCATATGCACAGCTACTTCAAAAGTACCAGCCCTGATCACTGGGTCCCCTGCTTCGGGTAGTACAAAGACGCACAACCAACAAGATAAAAAAGCTGCCAGATAAACCGTTTTTCTCTCAGAATCATCAACTCCATGTTCATCAAAGACGGTCATCTCCCCGGACGCCCACTCTAGCGGTTTATGATGTATCTCTCCTCTCGGATTGTGGCTGCTTTTCGGCCGACTGTCTGCTCTACGAGCTGGTTCTCTACCCGGCTTGCTGTATGAACTCTTGCACTTACACCAATACTGGACCCATTGCGTTGCACGAACCACATTCTTTGACTCAGGAAGGGATGCAAGAGAGCAATAGGCGCCAAGCAAACACTCGAATGCTTGAGGGATAGATTTGGCCTTGTCTCTATTGTCTCTCATATTCTCCAAACTTGGCACAGCTTCATCGTACCTACGCCCTGCTACTGGAAGTCCACCAATCTCGTAAAGATCCCAGAGCAAGAGCGACCACTCGCCTGCTACCGTGTGTAATGTATTCGTGGAGGGACACCAACTCTCACAGAAGGCACGCACTATTTGGGGTTCACGATCGTACTGGTACAAAGAAGCATATACAGCATCATAGATGTTTGCAGTCTTCAAACGTGCGGAATAGCGGGCTATCACATCTTCAGTCCATTCCCAGTAAAGAGGAATATAAGTGAAGTCTCCAATGATCTTCAAACAATTGGGACCCCACCGCACAATGCCCGCGGCAATCCTTCGACCAAGCAAAGAGGGTCGAGTATCTTCCGACTTCTTTTCCTTCAAAAGACTCTTCAAGAGGTAAGCAGGCCCACCGTGCACTACATCACGAAGAGGCAATGTTAGCTCGGGCGGAAAAATCTTCTCTATGGCACCTGAATTCGATCCTGTATCCGGGCGCAACATCGACGGGAACACATGAAATTTCTGCTTTATGCTGTCTTCCATAGCCTTTGAGTCAGACGCGATGTTCAGAAACAGCTGGCCATTCTCCTCCGAGTCCAAGAAAAGCACCATTGCGCCTCCCTTCTTTTGGTAGAGACTTGTATCGCACCGTGAGTTCGTCGCAAAATGAAACGACTATGTCGAAGAAATTAAGACAAATAAAGAATTCCCAGGAAATTGGAGGAGTCACAAACGGTCTCACTTAAAAACCAATTTCCTTAGACTCGTAAGTCTTGGTGACAGAATCCTCAAAAGCTTATTTTTCTTACACAATGAATTCAAAGTGTGAAACTACCCCCGATGGATAGCAGTTTTACGCAAAGAAGGATAGCGGGCTGGTCTCTCAACAGCAAGCCAGAGTACCGTCAACAACAGCGCATCAACGTCAGAGCAGTAAAATCGGCAAACGTGGATAGAAGGGGGGCCTGGTCATGAACAAAGAAAATAAACTCAGTAAGACAGGATGTAGTCACGTTGCTCAATGCAGTCGTGAAAAAAAAAATCTACTGTAAACTCTACTGTCATGCTACTGTCATGCTTCAAGTTAAATGCATTTGACACTGTCATGCTTCAAGTTAAATGCAGGGACCATCAGAATTCATCAAGAATTCATCAAGATACTGTCATGCTTCAAGATAAATGCATTTGAGTACCTCAATCTTCCGTTTGATGCAACTCTGGATGATGTGAAAAAGCAATACCGTAAGCTGTCTCTACTGGTTCATCCTAACAAGTGCAAGCATCCACAAGCGAAAGACGCATTTGGAGCTTTGGTAAAAGCTCAGCAACTCTTGCTAGATACTCAGGAAAGGGAATATATTATCAGTCAAGTTAAAGCTGCAAAAGAAGAACTTCGAGCAGAGAAAAAGAAACAGCTGAAGAAAGACACTGCATCTAAACTGAAATCAATAGTGGCTGATGGTAAATATGAGCAACAATATGAACAGTCGGAAGAGTTTCAGCAACAACTAAAGTTGAAGGTTCGAGAACTTCTTACAGATTGAAGAGTCGCTGCCTTTTTTTTGTATAATCCAAAAAAAATCTCCAAGTCGAGTAAAATCGTATTTGACGAGAAAGATGAGTCTTCTGATGAGTTAAACTGAGATTGAGAGGGGGTTGGCTGAGTTTACATTCGAGGAATGAATATATAGCATTGACCAACGCAGATTTTGGGGTCATGATTATCAAATGCTGATTTTTGGCATTGTGATTATCAATCTGCTGAGTTTGGGGCAAAAAAATCAAGATTTGAGGATAATGTCTACTTTAAAGTTTGAGGATTCAAATCGCCCATTTGACGTGCCTATTGTTAACAACGGATTTGATTTTCAAATCAACGGTTTAAAGTTTAAATCGCCCATTTAACGCCCATTTGAGGATCAAATTAATTACGTGGACATTGACTCGATGTAGTAGGATTAATTGGTCGGCAGGATTTGAAATTCTTGCTGCAATTGAGGATCAAATTATTCTTGCTGCAATTGAGGATCCAATTAATTACGTGGACATCCTACTAAGCATGGGGACTCGACGTAGTAGGACCACAAGAAATCTCAAGTCAATCATCAAGTCGGAGAACGACATGATGACTCAAAAAAAAATTTACGTGGAAGATCTTACGACAAGTTCGACATTCAAAAAAAAATCTCAAGTCAACCGTCAAGTTGGAGAACAACATGGTGGCTCAAGAAAAAATTACGTGGAAGCTCTTACGACAAGTTCGACATCCACAAGACTCTCAAGTCAATCACTCACGATCACGTCGCGCTGAGACACTCAAATTGTGTCACACAACATGATCATGAGGGGGCAATTTGTAGACACTAAAAGTTTGAGGACCAAATCAAGATTATTTAAAGTATAAATGGGCTGGCCCACAAGGGATATTTGGGTCAAAGCTACAAGCCCGGTCCATGAGCTAAACTCAGCCCAAAGCACGGGCCCAACCTCAAGCCCACTAGTGAACTCTATAAATAGAACATTCACTTCACAAAGAAGACATTCTGAAATTTGAGAAGAAAGCACAGAGAAGAGTGCTCTCAAAAGAAGCGTCAACCGTCAGCAACCGACAAATCAACCGTCAGCCGCCAGCAACTGACAAATCAACCGTCAGCCGCCAGCAACTGACAAGTCAACCGTCAGCCGCCAGCAACCGACAAACACGTGCCATCTGCCCAAGCATCCCGAAGTCGTCTGCTAAAGCATCCAACCGCAACGCAAGCACGTGAGATCAAGTCCAACCGCGACCCACACTTCGCTGCACACGTGAGATCAAGTCATCAAGACCCTCACTACGCAAGACACGTTGCGCCACGCCTTCATCCGCACACATCAAGCTGAGTAGACTGAAGCGAGCAATACAGTAGAATCAGAGGAGCATTAGAGATTACGAACACAACTTCCGCTTCAAGAATAAATCATTTGTAAAACATTATTTTGTATTTGATACGAAATATTGTGACATTACACCAGTCTTGAAAAATAGCATGAACAACTACACTAAGTTTTGCCAAACTACATGCCATAAATCTAACAATCTCCCCTTGGTATTTTTGGCAAAACTACTACCTGTAATCTACCTGTACTACTATTTCAGTTGAATCTTTGAAGGAGGTTTCAAACTCCCAAGCTGTGCTACTAACTAATAGCTACCAACTGAATCTTTGAGGAGATTTCAAACTCCAAAGAAAATAAGCACTCGACGAATCTTATAAAGAGATTTCAAACTCCAAACATACGACTAAGCACAAACAAATCTTTTAAGGAGCTTTCAAACTCCAAAGAATATAAGCACTACCCGAATCTTTTAAAGAGATTTCAAACTCTAAGACTTCTCCCCCTTTTTGCCACAAATGAGCAAGGAGGGTTCAATAACATAAAAAGTAGCGTTCAAGAAAGATACCTTAAAGCTACAGGCATCGGGCTCAGCATCCTCATCTTTTACCAGCATCTTGTGTCACGACACCTTACCTTCTTTCTCCGTGCAACCAACTGGAGTACCATGTTATTGGTACTGACTAACACCTCCTCCAGATTATTTATCACTGTGTTCTTTGTGACTGTTGCAAAGCTGATAGATGTGTTGGCACTTCGTAGGGATGTCTCTAGAACAACTCGGTTAAGACCTCTTGGCACTTCTCCTTCAAGATCATATACGTGTTTCCTCTTGAAGTACCTATGATCAGATTCTAGGACATGTGGAGCATCTGTTAACTTGTCCTGACTTATCTTGATCTCTGAATGCTAGGTCATGATAAGTGCAGCTATCTTGATCCAGTTTGGCTTTGCTAGATCCACTTCTCTACCTTCTACTCCATAGTCATTAATGATCAAATCTGAAGTGATCATGATCTGCTTCTTTCTTATGCTTAGCTTCCCATATTCCGCTATCAAAGAATCCAAATACCTCTGGTAGATTTGTTATGGCTTCTCTCAGAACATGTTCCACGAATAGCTTTGACATAGTAACTGAGGGAAATAAATCCAACTCCTTGAGCAAGCTCATAATCTCCTTGACTGAGTACTTGTCAGCTTCCAAGATCCTTGAAGGGACAAAAGATCTTCTTTACATAACGTCCCACTTCTTGGCTTGTTCCTCTGACACGAACCATACTCCTTCAACAATAACTCCTAATAAAACTGCTTTCCTCTTTCTATCAGTCTTTTCTCCCCCGGTAACCTTGCTTGTCTTGAGTAGCATGTTCAACTGCAACCGGTTCTTCTTCTGTAATAACCCTCGAAGCAACTGATCTGTTCCATAGTAATTATCTTTTCTTTGCAGCAAAATTTGAAATCTTCGACTTTCCTTCCACGTCAGCCCTTAATACATATCTCGTTCAAGCTCCGGCTGACCAACTTGTACTGGAACAACTTAGTTGTCAATGACACACAGACCCAGTGAGGAACTAAGTGTCTCGAACTGTAGGTTGTCCAAGGCATTCGTGAAGATGTCTGCTAGCTGCTTCTCAGTAGATACGTGCTTCAAAGTGATTACTTTCTTCTCAACTAGCTCTCGAATGAAGTGATGCCTGATGTTGATATGCTTTGTTCTGGAGTGTTGAACATGATTCTTGGAAATGCTGATTGCACTCATGTTGTCACAGTAGTGTGTCATCACCTCTTGCTTGACTCCATATTCTTCCAGTATCTGCTTCATCCACAAAATCTGGGTACAACAACTTCCAGCGGCGATATATTCCGCTTCAACTGTCGAAAGGGATATGCTGTTCTGCTTCTTGCTTATCGTAAATTCGCTCTTCATTTGTTTCACAAGTTGATCCACCATCTTCTGATTACTCGAGTTGAACAGCGTCTCTACTCCCCCTTGCATATAACCATGGTCAATTAGGAACCTCATCAGCCTCTCGTACCATGCTCTGGGTGCCTGCTTGAGTCCATATACAGCTGTCTTCAGCTGGTACACATGGTCAAAATGATGGGGATCTTCAAGGTCTTTTGGTTGCGCTACATAGACTTCTTCACTCATCAAACCATTCAGAACTTTTGACATCCATCTGGAACAACGTAAACTTTAGGTGACAGGTTGGTCTAACTTCGTTTAATGCAGCGTCCTCAACAGGTAGTTCAGGCGATTTATCTAACATAGCTTCTTGCACAACGCAACTTCGTGAGGGTTGTTGTTCAGTGTCTGCTACAGCTTCATCTTCATCATTACCTTGAACAAGAAGTGCATCCACATAGTCTCTCACATTCACATACATAGACTCTATCCAGGTTGTCTCAGGTGGTGTTTGACCAATCTCCAATAGATAACACTTGTTCAACGATCTGCTACCTTGCATCATGCATTCTCCTTCCTTGTTCAGCACCTGGCAGGTATCTTGTGTGAAATTTAAATGATGGTCTTCATCACACAACTGACTAATACTGATCAGATTTGCCTCCAATCCATTAACAAGAAGCACACTCTCGAGTTGTGGTAAACCTTGAACCTTCAATGTGCCCTTTCCTATCATCTTGCCCTTTACTCCATTTCCAAATGTTACAGATTGACCCTTGAACAACTTGATATTGGCTAGGAAGTTAGGATCTCCAGTTATGTGGGCTGAGCATCCACTGTCAAAGAACCATCGTCCCCTCTTCAAGTGACTGGTCGAACAATATGCAGCTAGACAGACTTCCTCCTTCTGTTTTACTCTCCAAACTTGTCTGACTTGTGGAACATGCTTCTGCTTCAACTTCCCAAGATAAGCAAGGAACTCGTAACATCTTGGTTTGATATGTCCCCTTTTGTTGTAGTAGTAGCAGATTCTCCCATCTCTTCTCCGTACAGCGTTCTATTTTTGCTTTTTTGAGGGATATCGAGTTGCTTTTCTTCACGGGAGATGCTCAGCTGATACAACGTGCGATCGTGGCTCAGCTTTCACAAATGTTGTCTTTCCAGAGCCAGATGCACCAGTGAACCCTAGACCTTTGTATCCGCCACTTGTTCTTTGAGCTCCCGGAATATCGTCTAGATCTTTAATTCCAGAATTAAGCATCTTGACAGACTTCTTCGGGTTGTTCAGCTCTTCCAGTGTCTCGGCATGAACAAGTTTTTATGTCTCAATCTCACATTTCAAAACATCCACAATATTAAGAAGGTTTACCTCTCTTCGTTGTAGAGCAGCATTCTTCCTTTTTAGATCATCCATAATTCCTGGATGTTTGCCATGGCTCTTTTCAATCTGAATCTTCAGAGATGATACAACTGACAACAACTCGGCCTTCTGTGCAACAAGTTCAGCTCGTTCACCTTTTACTTCAATCAACTGGGCTTTAAGGTCAGTAATTGTCCGTTGATGTTCCACTTTCTGAGCAACTAATACAACAGCTTCTTGCCATAGCTTTTCTTTTTCTCCTTTCAGGTCAGTCAGGATGCTGTGACGTTTTTTGTTCCACTCAACTTCAAACAACCACTATTGGTATAACTCCTTGTATTTGTTAGAAATTTCTTCATCGGTGATTTCCTTATCACTGTAGCTTGAGTACTGTGTGTGATCCTCAGAAGATGATTTTAACTCCACTCCTTTACCTCGTTCTTCTTCCAGGTTGACACAACTAGCTAGGGCAACGAAGTTATTGGACTCACCTTCCTGATTAGATTCACTGTCACTCCATTTAACAGCATAGGCATTCTTCTTTTTGCGTGTGTTAACACACTCTGCCTGAATGTGTCCGTAGCCTTCACATTCTTTGCATTGGATCCCTTTGCCTTTGTTGGCCTGGCCATAATCTCTAGATTTGTACTTTCTCTGAAACTTCCCTTCCTTCTGAATTCTTGAGTCGGATGATTCTCCTGGATCTGAAGCTTCATTGTTCAATCTTCTCAGGAAGTTCCTTGCCAGCATAACATACAGTTGTTCAGACATCTCCCCTTCTTTGTCCTGAACATCAGTAACTTCAGATTGCAGACCAACACACTTGACTTTCATGTGTTGTTCCTCTTCATCCATCTCCATCTCCATCTCATGAGCCTGTAGGGATCCCATCAGTTCATCTAGCCTCATGGTCTTACATCGTGTGCTTCCTTGACTGCGAGTGCCTTCATTGCATACCGCTTTAGTAGAGACCTCAGCACCTTTCTTACCAGTGTTTCTTCGCTCATGGGCTCTCCAAGTGCAAACGATTCATTAGAGATGTCAAGTACCCTTGTGTTGAAGTCAGCTATAGTCTCGTCCTCCTGCATTCTTAGATTTTCTAACTTTGATGTGACCATCTCCATTCTGGATATTTTGACCATTGTCGTACCTTCGTGAGCCATTTGCAATATGCCCCAAGACCTCTTCACAATCTCATTGGTTGATATCATCTTGAAATTCTTCCCATCAACTCCTGAGAATATGGCATTCATTGCTTTGGAGTTTGCGGCTTCAGTATTCTTCTGTCCCTCAGTCCATCTGGCTTTAGCGAGTGGGACAGGCTTGGCAGCTTTGTCGATAGTCATTGGATGTGTCCACCCGTTTTCAACAGCTCCCCAAACTGATTCATCATGCGACTTTAGAAACGCCTTCATTCATACCCTCCAGTATCCATACTTGTTTCCTTCCAGCAACGGAGGTCGCGTGATGTTCTGCCCTTCTCTTAAATCTATCTCAACAACCTTCGGATCTCACTCTGTGTGTTGAGTGTTTGCTCTGATACCAATTAAAATCTTCTCGTGGTAGATGAGATGTTGTTCTAGTCGAGTGCAAAACAATATCTAGAACAACTTATGCAGAAATAAATGCAGTGCGGAAAATAAACGACACGCAAAGTTGTTACCTAGTTCGGCGTTAACGAGCCTACGTTTGGGGGGCTGTCTCTTAGCCCGATGGATAGCAATTCACTAATAATGAGTATTGCGAGTACATGATCTTACAATTACAGAATCCCTCTTAAACCGCCTGAGCCTCAGACACTCTAGCAACTGCTAACTAGGTCTCCCCCTAGATCTGAGCCTCACCTCCGATTCCACCAATATGATCCTCCATGAGAATTAGCGCCTTCTCACGAATGCGCAGTAACAACAACAGTGCGTGTATTGTCAAGTTGTTTTACGATCAGTCTGTCGAGCACTAGAACAGACTGAATCTGAGCGTGTTAGAGTTTACCAGAATAATGAACTTAACACCGATGACCTCCTCCAACCCTTCTCTGAATATCAGCGTGAATAATTTCTTTAACAGTGCTGAATTCTGCAACTTGTTTGACTGCTAGTCTGAAACAACAACCTGGAACAACTGGACAGCACCGCCGTGAGTTCACCGGAATAATGAACTCAAGGCCGATCGATCTCTCTCTTATCTCTCTGAGTGTGTATCTGCGTTTAGCTCAATGATCGATGCAGAATTGAGAATCCCATCTCTGCTTATATAAGGGCGGTGAAATCCTAAACGATTAAGATTTCCAATCTTTACCCGCCCATCTCTTTAGGAAATCTTTCCTAAATCTTTTAGGAAACATTCCTAATTCCTTGCGTATCTATCTCTTGATAATCTTCAAAATATCTTCAAGTAGATCTTTGATTATCTTCTTCTCTAAGTAATCTTCAAGTGCAAGTATTTCCTAATATCTCTCAACCGACTTCTTGATATGCATCCTAGCGCTAACTTTCCAAATCTATTTTAGGACATCTGTTGCGTCTAACTTGTGCTACGTCGGTTGAAACAAGTTGCCTAATCTGAATTAGGAAACTTCTATCTTCTGTCCTTCCATATGCAACCGCCTTGATCTCTAACGGTCGACTGTGTTTCCTAATCTGAATTAGGAAACATTTCATCTGCTCCAACTTGTTACAGGATAGTTGTCTCTTCCAATCTTGAACAACAGCTTGAACAACTACACTAAGTTTTGCCAAACTACATGCCATAAATCTAACAATATAAATACAAGGCCCAGCGCATTTCAAGATTGCAAGCACCTACAGAGAGATCTTAAGGCATCGTTACGCATTTCAAGTTGTCTCTTCGTTATGCATGGTTCAGTTAAATCGACAGACTTGTCTCTTTTGATCATGTTCTGTCCTATTGTTTGGAACCATGAACTTCTTTGGAAACCTAACACCACTTGAGATTTAGTCTCTAAATTTGACATTCCTACCGTGGACCAATATTTTACATCTGTATGTTGAAAACGGAAAACATGATCACCTCTGTGACGTATCCGCGTAGGTTGGCATGGTCTATTATATCGGATGTGTGTAGCTTGTTTGAATATTAATAGGCCCTCCGTAAAGTCAATATTTAATGTAGTTGCACGCGTACTTAGTGATAAATAGTTGATGATCTTTAGTTTTCGATGTGAATATTAAATCTATCCTCCGATGGTTTATTTTTTAACATCACCTTATCATCAATATTTATTTACTTGAACAAGATATCACTTACAATTAATACCACTGTCCTCCGAGTTGCTATTAATGTGTACCGATATCTTGTGAATGTCATGGTATGCTTTTAAAGCTTATTTTATAAATACATAGTCTATGACATGCATGTGTATGGTGTTGGTGAGCATGTTTATTTTGTCTAACTTGTTCTCTGTTTGAGAAATATCTGCGATATTTCGGTGCTTCATTACACAATTGTGTACTGAATATCAACCTTTTGAAAGTGCATACAGTTTTGTGGTTGAATTTCCTTGCGGGTCCTAAATTCTATATACGCTGTGTGGAATTTAAAGACATTGAAATTCAAACTTTTGTTGGTGAGATTTTGAATCTCATGATTCTTGAGGAAATTGAGTTTGGGCGAGATATGGTTGGAACATTGTCGTTGACGAGAAAATTGTCTCTTATTATGGTGTGATTGATTAAATTTGCATGCATGCTTGAGATAATCAATCACAAGACAATGTCTATTTGTTCTCCAGTCAAGATACTGATTATTTCAGTAGGACAAACTCAACTACCTCAAGAATATGTATTATGACTTCCGAGTCAGATACGATTTGGTGTACGCTTTTAGTTGATGATATTCATATTTACTTTTTGTCATCTTGCTTGTTTGGAGATGAAACACAAATTATGGTTGGTGTGTATATCATGGTTCAGTGGGAGTGAGATATGATTTTCTTACATTATGGAAATTGTGGTACACGCATTCGCAATTGAGACATGTGTAGTCTCATTTACTTGTTGAAGTATGTATGCGTTCCGAAGTTACATACATGATAATGTTATGCAGATATTTGAGGAATTCACTATTGATTTCATTATCTAGAGAACATCTGACAAACATGCTCAAGTGTTGGATGTCAGATTTGCTAGGGATCACTTTTGTACTGACTCCAATGTGATGCCTAATAAAAAAATAAGATTATGATTAATCTAATTATGCAATGTTAGTTTGAATAGCATATTTGTGGCATTAATTAAAGAATATGATTTGTGTTTTTGTCACTATACAACTTCAGACTTCGTGTTGCGAAAGACCGTGTCCGTGTATATTGATATGTGACAAATTTGATTATACCATATTCTGTTGGCAACTAGAAATAGTCAATGTGATAACATTGATATCGATATGCTAGTTGTAATTAAGAGATACATAGTGAACAAATAGAGCATTTTGTAACGAACTCCGTTGCGGATCCGTTCATTAAAAGGGATTACTATCCGAGGTCTTTTGGTGGCATACTGGTCATATGCCTGTTACCTTATTTGAGGATATTCAGATTTAGGGGGAGTTTGGCTTGTGCGTTGATCTATTTTGGACATAGATTTTATCTATACTATCGATTTATGTTCTGCAGAACTTTTGTTGCTAGTACTCACTCTGTGTAATGTTGTTGATCTCGCTTTAGGGACCAGTTGGAAATAGATGATGAGCCGTATTTATACGACTCATCGAGTCATCAAATCCCATCAATTCCGATACTTTTGTATGCGAACAGTTACTTCTTAGTGTTGTTTTGTATTTCAGGTGTTGCGGAAGCTCTAGGAGGAAACGTGCATAAAAGATGGAATTTTAGGCCGAAAACATCACAATGGCATATCAGACCTTTGGACGTTCGTCGGAGTTCTGGGAGCTGACCGTTGATCAGAAAAATACGAGGCATATACCGTTGCGTAGGTGACTCAATTCCCTACAACTGTCTAGTTCACACCGAGAGCATCCGAGGTCGTTTGGAATGTCAAATCGAGAGCTGAAGTCAAAACAGATGCGCAGAACGGATGAACAGTATCCGTGGATGAACAGTAACTCCGGCCGTGAACAGTAACTCCAGCCGTTAACAGTAATTCCGGCCGTGAACAGTAATTTCGGGAAATTTCCTAATTTCATGCATGACGGTTCAGAGGCTTCTAGAAGGTTCTGGAAGGGTCTACACAGATCTGGAAGACTTGCAGAAGAAGAAAACTTAGAGACCAAGCAAAGTCGGTTTTAGGACATGTTTCCTAAAATCATTTTTGGACCGACTTCAATTTGGAAGCTTAAGGGCCTGAGTTTTCTCTATAAATACAGCCTCATATCAACCTTTCAAAGCATCCCAAAACGTGGAGAGCTCCTCTCTCCACAAAATCCCACAAGCGAGCTCTCTTCTCCCTCTCGGCGCATCAGCCTCTCGGCCCGGTCGTTCGTTCTTCATCTCGGCACAATAGAGAAGTGTTTTCATCCCCTTGTTATTTACTTTTACATGGCTATGTCTAGCTAAACCCGTTGTTCGGGCTAGGGTTTTAAACATTGTGACGTTTGTTTTTGAGACTTGATACTTAATGCTTATTTTGTTATTCTACTAGTTCTTGTGCTAAATTATCTTGGTTGAATTGCAAAACTAAATTGATACTTGGAATGGTTAGATTTAGTCGAGTGATTCAATTCCCTTATTTACTATTTGTCTGATACTAGACCGTTGAAAACAAATAGGGCACTAATTTGATATATCTTGGAATGGAGTATTAAATTGCTAGGACTAGAATTCTACAACCCGGAAAGGAAGTAGATTGTGGTGTAGGCGTCCGGAAAGACCCTAATTTAGGTTATAACTTGGAATGGAAGTAACCACACTTAGGAATTCGAAATTTGATATTTAGACGTCAATGATAAGACAAGTCACAATTAAGAAACCCTAGCCTGAATATCTTCTCTCTGATTATTACACTCCCACTTTATTTCGTTATTTGCACTGTTTCCTAAACTGTTACTCTCACCCAATTGTTTCTTTTCCTTTCTCACAGAACAAAGTAGTAACCATCTAGCTCCATTGGGTTCGACCCCTTACTTACAGCTATACTAAGCCAAGAGTAAGTGGAATTATAAATTTAGATTTGCAGGTACCAACGACGACCTGTCAAATTTTGGCGCTGTTGCCGGGGAGCTACGCACGGTGAAACTGTTCTTTCCTTATTTAGTTTTTTGTTCTTTCAATTTCTCATTTATTTATTTTTTGTTCATTTCGTATTTCTTGCTAATCGGTGAATTCTCCTAGTTCGTTATTCTCAACTGCCTTGTTTTCCGATTTCCGATTATTTCGATTTCAATTTCTAGCTTTTAGAGGGTTCTGTCACCAAGACTTACGAGTCTAAGGAGATTGGGTTTTAAGTGAGACCGCTGTGACTCCTCCACTCTCCTGGGGACCCTTTATTGCTAGTCTGTGCTTGCTATTCGGTGCTTTGCTAGTTTGCGCTTTTTCTAATTTACTTGCAGATTCGACATGTCTTCCTACTAAGGAAGTGAGCCATGGAACTATGAGGCGTTTTCCCCACCATCCTTCCAACAAGAAGTCCGAGAAAAGATCATGTACATTGAGCAATCCCGGGACGAAAACTTTGACGAGTACCTACGGTACTTTGATTCCCTTGTGACAAGCTGCCCGCACCATGGATTCACTGACTACGATCTTCTTCAAAGATTTCTCGGCGGAATGATGCCTCATGAGTGGGATAGGCTCAATGAGGAGGCCGGAGGCTCGGTTTATGACTTGACCATAAGCAATCTTTGGTACTTGATAGGAGATTTGGCCGAGAGGTCAAGACAATATCGGGCCAAGCTGATCGAAGAAATAGACGACATATTGCGCCAAACTCAGGCCACACACGACAACATGGCTCACAACATGATGGAGGAAGCCTCGGCCGAGTTATCAAGAGCAATGTCCAACTTGGACCGGGCCGTGTCCAAGTGGAAGAGAAATCAGGAAGAAGATGTCGGTACAAACACAGAGGAGGACATGGCAGAGGCTCTAATAGAGCCTATCTCGGAGCCCATGGAACCGGCAGAAGATGAGGACCCATGGTTGACTGAAGAAGAGCTCAAGTCAGACTACCCCGGGTATTTGGAAGAAGACAGCTCGCTTGCACCTAAAGAAGAGCCGACCGAGCCACTCGAATCAGACCCCATTACCGAGTTGCCCGAGACGTGCTCAGACTTCATTACGGATCTACCCGAGGCAGAACCGGTCCTCACTGTCGAAGCGGTCGAGGAAATCAAGGTCACAGAAGATTCTACCTCAGTGCAAGACGCGGACGCCTCAACAATTACGGCGTGGACGGCTGAAGAATTACCACAAATTCAAGAGACGTCCGCGAAAGATATACAGAAGGCCTCCGCGAACCGCACTGATGCAGTTAAAGAAACTCTGATTTCTGACCCCTCTCTTCCACTCCCAATGCAGGTGATTGCTCCTGCGGACCACACGATGGACAAGGATAAGCTTGAAGGCAAACTGGAGGTGGAACATGAGCAAAACAACCCAACGATGGAGAGTCCACTCACTGTGAATCATGGGGCACCGCCTGGAAAGAGCAAGGATCCAGGTATTCTCACACTCACCCGTGATATTGACTCTTATATTTTGCAGACGGAAGATGCCAGCGCTCACAGTCCTCTTGCACTCATTCTGGGACAATCGGTTATCTCGGACACAAGGACCAAGAATGACATGGGAACAAAAAGGTTGTCACCTGCGTTTGCTGGAAAGAAATCAAACTACCATGTTCACGAGGATTCTGACCGCCCATACATGAGTAAGAGACCGAGGCATGGAACGTTTGGATGGAAGCCAGGATGGACAGACACGAGAGCACCACACGATGAGGGCTATGAGCATCACAGAGGAGTAGCAAAATTTGACCGCACATGCCCATGGGATCCTAACTTGTGATCCCTAAAGAGGTACCGTCGAGCCAATGACGTAAAACAAAGGCGCTCGCGGGGAGGCAGCCCGGCACTTTTCACTTTTCAGTCTATTTACTTATTATGTTTGTCTGAGTCTTGAGTCATTATTGTCACATTGTACTTGGGAGAGAAGATGATTTTCATGCAGGGACAGAGGTGAACGTATCCGAAACATTGGCATAAGACTGCATCCAACGTGAGTAGTTCACACCTTGAATAAATTGTGTCAAGAAACATGAGCGTTTAAAGACTCTGTCAAAAGACTTACGAGTCTAAGGAGGTTGGGTTTTAAGTGAGACCATTGTGACTCCTCCAACCTCCTGGGAATCCTTTATTCGTCTTAATGTCATTGACACAGAACTTTCATTTTGTGACGAACTCACGCTGCGATGCAAGCTTCGATGGTGCTCTCTTCGAGGACTCATAGGAGAATAATCAGTTGTTTCTGATCGCCACGCATCGCACGAGGGAAGTGCCTGTCCAACTTTACTCTCTTCTTATTTCCCTTTTGTTTATTGCGTGCATTGTGAGTCTAGATTTGAGTCGTGCCGTGAGGACACGGCTTATTTCAAAAGTGTGGGGTGGGAGAGTCAGCACGTTTATTTTCCTGCACCCTGCACAGAGTCAGCACGTTTCCCGTCATTTTTAAAAAATTTGTACATGATTCTTCACTATTTCCTAGACTTGCGGTATTGGATAATGATAAAGTGAAATAGATAGAGCCGATTACATGCATGTCTTTGGTGAAAATTGACTTGGGCGACTAACATGTGACTTTAAAATATTGCGTGCCTTTGTTAGTTGAGATAAACAGGGATGTGGAGTTGATAGAAACGCCCTAGAGAGACTTGACAGATCATTCAAAGGCCGAACTCAGGGTATATGGTTATGTGGAGCTCGTGGAGGCTAGCACTTCGAAGCAACATAAGTACGAGTCTGCTCCGCCACTGCGGTTCTTTTTGCGGTTGGTTGGGACGGGAATACTTCACACCGTCCAAGCTCTAGTCCAAGTAGCCGGGAAAATAGACAGGCGACCCTTGGCTTGACCCGAGTCAAAGGACGATGATGAGTGAGAGCAAGTAGGTTCGAGCAAGTCACAATCCGCACTTCAGAGCAACAAATCCACCATCATTGTGATAGTTTCACCGAAATCAAGTGTAGAGCGCCTTTGAAGCACCAAAACCGAAATCATCTATAGCTGGCCGAAAAGCACTCAACACTTTGAAGCTCGAATCAATCACGTGCAAGAAAAAGCAGCAAAGCATAACCATATAGCAGCGAGTTTGAGCCCAAGGATGCGGTTCATGGGTCTAAAAAGGGCTATCTCCCGAGACATCTGAATTGATTTGCATCTCGGCCCAAAGGTAACACGTATCATTAACCCATGTTTTCACACAAGGCTATTAGTAACGAGCATGCATAGAAGGCGAAATCTAGATTAACTGAATCATGTTCATGTAGCATGTCTAGAATGCCGAAGCTTTGTGATGTTTGCAATTTATTTTCCTCTTATGACCTAGTCCTTGTTCGGGACGAACAAGTTTAAGTGTGGGGTGGTTTGATGAGCCGTATTTATACGACGCATCAAGTCATCAAATCCCATCAATTCCGATACTTTTGTATGCGAACAGTTACTTCTTAGTGTTGTTTTGCATTTCAGGTGTTGCGGAAGCTCTAGGAGGAAACGTGCATAAAAGACGGCATTTTAGGCCGAAAACATCACAATGGCAGATCAGACCTTTGGACGTTCGTCGGAGTGCTGGGAGATGACCGTTGATCATAAAAATACGAGGCATATACCGTTGCGTAGGTGACTCAATTCCCTACAACTTTCTAGTTCACACCGAGAGCATCCGAGGTCGTTTGGAATGTCAAATCGAGAGCTGAAGTCAAAACAGATGCGCAGAACGAATGAACAGTGTCCGTGGATGAACAGTAACACCGGCCGTGAACAGTAACTCCTGCCGTTAACAGTAATTCCGGCCGTGAACAGTAATTTCGGGAAATTTCCTAATTTCATGCATGACGGTTCAGAGGCTTCTAGAAGGTTCTGGAAGGGTCTACACAGATCTGGAAGACTTGCAGAAGAAGAAAACTTAGAGACCAAGCAAAGTCGGTTTTAGGACATGTTTCCTAAAATCATTTTTGGACCGACTTCAATTTGGAAGCTTAGAGGCCTGAGTTTTCTCTATAAATACAGCCTCATATCAACCTTTCAAAGCATCCCAAAACGTGGAGAGCTCCTCTCTCCACAAAATCCCACAAGCGAGCTCTCTTCTCCCTCTCGGCGCATCAGCCTCTCGGCCCGGTCGTTCGTTCTTCATCTCGGCACAATAGAGAAGTGTTTTCATCCCCTTGTTATTTACTTTTACATGGCTATGTCTAGCTAAACCCGTTGTTCGGGCTAGGGTTTTAAACATTGTGACGTTTGTTTTTGAGACTTGATACTTAATGCTTATTTTGTTATTCTACTAGTTCTTGTGCTAAATTATCTTGGTTGAATTGCAAAACTAAATTGATACTTGGAATGGTTAGATTTAGTCGAGTGATTCAATTCCCTTATTTACTATTTGTCTGATACTAGACCGTTGAAAACAAATAGGGCACTAATTTGATATATCTTGGAATGGAGTATTAAATTGCTAGGACTAGAATTCTACAACCCGGAAAGGAAGTAGATTGTGGTGTAGGCGTCCGGAAAGACCCTAATTTAGGTTATAACTTGGAATGGAAGTAACCACACTTAGGAATTCGAAATTTGATATTTAGACGTCAATGATAAGACAAGTCACAATTAAGAAACCCTAGCCTGAATATCTTCTCTCTGATTATTACACTCCCACTTTATTTCGTTATTTGCACTGTTTCCTAAACTGTTACTCTCACCCAATTGTTTCTTTTCCTTTCTCACAGAACAAAGTAGTAACCATCTAGCTCCATTGGGTTCGACCCCTTACTTACAGCTATACTAAGCCAAGAGTAAGTGGAATTATAAATTTAGATTTGCAGGTACCAACGACGACCTGTCAAATTTTGGCGCTGTTGCCGGGGAGCTACGCACGGTGAAACTGTTCTTTCCTTATTTAGTTTTTTGTTCTTTCAATTTCTCATTTATTTATTTTTTGTTCATTTCGTATTTCTTGCTAATCGGTGAATTCTCCTAGTTCGTTATTCTCAACTGCCTTGTTTTCCGATTTCTGATTATTTCGATTTCAATTTCTAGCTTTTAGAGGGTTCTGTCACCAAGACTTACGAGTCTAAGGAGATTGGGTTTTAAGTGAGACCGCTGTGACTCCTCCACTCTCCTGGGGACCCTTTATTGCTAGTCTGTGCTTGCTATTCGGTGCTTTGCTAGTTTGCGCTTTTTCTAATTTACTTGCAGATTCGACATGTCTTCCTACTAAGGAAGTGAGCCGAGGAACTATGAGGCGTTTTCCCCACCATCCTTCCAACAAGAAGTCCGAGAAAAGATCATGTACATTGAGCAATCCCGGGACGAAAACTTTGACGAGTACCTACGGTACTTTGATTCCCTTGTGACAAGCTGCCCGCACCATGGATTCACTGACTACGATCTTCTTCAAAGATTTCTCGGCGGAATGATGCCTCATGAGTGGGATAGGCTCAATGAGGAGGCCGGAGGCTCGGTTTATGACTTGACCATAAGCAATCTTTGGTACTTGATAGGAGATTTGGCCGAGCGGTCAAGACAATATCGGGCCAAGCTGATCGAAGAAATAGACGACATATTGCGCCAAACTCAGGCCACACACGACAACATGGCTCACAACATGATGGAGGAAGCCTCGGCCGAGTTATCAAGAGCAATGTCCAACTTGGACCGGGCCGTGTCCAAGTGGAAGAGAAATCAGGAAGAAGATGTCGGTACAAACACAGAGGAGGACATGGCAGAGGCTCTAATAGAGCCTATCTCGGAGCCCATGGAACCGGCAGAAGATGAGGACCCATGGTTGACTGAAGAAGAGCTCAAGTCAGACTACCCCGGGTATTTGGAAGAAGACAGCTCGCTTGCACCTAAAGAAGAGCCGACCGAGCCACTCGAATCAGACTCCATTACCGAGTTGCCCGAGACGTGCTCAGACTTCATTACGGATCTACCCGAGGCAGAACCGGTCCTCACTGTCGAAGCGGTCGAGGAAATCAAGGTCATAGAAGATTCTACCTCAGTGCAAGACGCGGACGCCTCAACAATTACGGCGTGGACGGCTGAAGAATTACCACAAATTCAAGAGACGTCCGCGAAAGATATACAGAAGGCCTCCGCGAACCGCACTGATGCAGTTAAAGAAACTCTGATTTCTGACCCCTCTCTTCCACTCCCAATGCAGGTGATTGCTCCTGCGGACCACACGATGGACAAGGATAAGCTTGAAGGCAAACTGGAGGTGGAACATGAGCAAAACAACCCAACGATGGAGAGTCCACTCACTGTGAATCATGGGGCACCACCTGGAAAGAGCAAGGATCCAGGTATTCTCACACTCACCCGTGATATTGACTCTTATATTTTGCAGACGGAAGATGCCAGCGCTCACAGTCCTCTTGCACTCATTCTGGGACAATCGGTTATCTCGGACACAAGGACCAAGAATGACATGGGAACAAAAAGGTTGTCACCTGCGTTTGCTGGAAAGAAATCAAACTACCATGTTCACGAGGATTCTGACCGCCCATACATGAGGAAGAGACCGAGGCATGGAACGTTTGGATGGAAGCCAGGATGGACAGACACGAGAGCACCACACGATGAGGGCTATGAGCATCACAGAGGAGTAGCAAAATTTGACCGCACATGCCCATGGGATCCTAACTTGTGATCCCTAAAGAGGTACCGTCGAGCCAATGACGTAAAACAAAGGCGCTCGCGGGGAGGCAGCCCGGCACTTTTCACTTTTCAGTCTATTTACTTATTATGTTTGTCTGAGTCTTGAGTCATTATTGTCACATTGTACTTGGGAGAGAAGATGATTTTCATGCAGGGACAGAGGTGAACGTATCCGAAACATTGGCATAAGACTGCATCCAACGTGAGTAGTTCACACCTTGAATAAATTGTGTCAAGAAATATGAGCGTTTAAAGATTCTGTCAAAAGACTTACGAGTCTAAGGAGGTTGGGTTTTAAGTGAGACCATTGTGACTCCTCCAACCTCCTGGGAATCCTTTATTCGTCTTAATGTCATTGACACAGACCTTTCATTTTGTGACGAACTCACGCTGCGATGCAAGCTTCGATGGTGCTCTCTTCGAGGACTCATAGGAGAATAATCAGTTGTTTCTGATCGCCACGCATCGCACGAGGGAAGTGCCTGTCCAACTTTACTCTCTTCTTATTTCCCTTTTGTTTATTGCGTGCATTGTGAGTCTAGATTTGAGTCGTGCCGTGAGGACACGGCTTATTTCAAAAGTGTGGGGTGGGAGAGTCAGCACGTTTATTTTCCTGCACCCTGCACAGAGTCAGCACGTTTCCCGTCATTTTTAAAAAATTTGTACATGATTCTTCACTATTTCCTAGACTTGCGGTATTGGATAATGATAAAGTGAAATAGATAGAGCCGATTACATGCATGTCTTTGGTGAAAATTGACTTGGGCGACTAACATGTGACTTTAAAATATTGCGTGCCTTTGTTAGTTGAGATAAACAGGGATGTGGAGTTGATAGAAACGCCATAGAGAAACTTGACAGATCATTCAAAGGCCGAACTCAGGGTATATGGTTATGTGGAGCTCGTGGAGGCTAGCACTTCGAAGCAACATAAGTACGAGTCTGCTCCGCCACTGCGGTTCTTTTTGCGGTTGGTTGGGACGGGAATACTTCACACCGTCCAAGCTCTAGTCCAAGTAGCCGGGAAAATAGACAGGCGACCCTTGGCTTGACCCGAGTCAAAGGACGATGATGAGTGAGAGCAAGTAGGTTCGAGCAAGTCACAATCCGCACTTCAGAGCAACAAATCCACCATCATTGTGATAGTTTCACCGAAATCAAGTGTAGAGCGCCTTTGAAGCACCAAAACCGAAATCATCTATAGCTGGCCGAAAAGCACTCAACACTTTGAAGCTCGAATCAATCACGTGCAAGAAAAAGCAGCAAAGCATAACCATATAGCAGCGAGTTTGAGCCCAAGGATGCGGTTCATGGGTCTAAAAAGGGCTATCTCCCGAGACATCTGAATTGATTTGCATCTCGGCCCAAAGGTAACACGTATCATTAACCCATGTTTTCACACAAGGCTATTAGTAACGAGCATGCATAGAAGGCGAAATCTAGATTAACTGAATCATGTTCATGTAGCATGTCTAGAATGCCGAAGCTTTGTGATGTTTGCAATTTATTTTCCTCTTATGACCTAGTCCTTGTTCGGGACGAACAAGTTTAAGTGTAGGGTGGTTTGATGAGCCGTATTTATACGACTCATCAAGTCATCAAATCCCATCAATTCCGATACTTTTGTATGCGAACAGTTACTTCTTAGTGTTGTTTTGCATTTCAGGTGTTGCGGAAGCTCTAGGAGGAAACGTGCATAAAAGACGGCATTTTAGGCCGAAAACATCACAATGGCAGATCAGACCTTTGGACGTTCGTCGGAGTGCTGGGAGCTGACCGTTGATCATAAAAATACGAGGCATATACCGTTGCGTAGGTGACTCAATTCCCTACAACTTTCTAGTTCACATCGAGAGCATCCGAGGTCGTTTGGAATGTCAAATCGAGAGCCGAAGTCAAAACAGATGCGCAGAACGGATGAACAGTGTCCGCGGATGAACAGTAACGCCGGCCGTGAACAGTAACTCCAGCCGTTAACAGTAATTCCGGCCGTGAACAGTAATTTCGGGAAATTTCCTAATTTCATGCATGACGGTTCAGAGGCTTCTAGATGGTTCTGGAAGGGTCTACACAGATCTGGAAGACTTGCAGAATAAGAAAACTTAGAGACCAAGCAAAGTCGGTTTTAGGACATGTTTCCTAAAACCGTTTTTGGACCGACTTCAATTTGGAAGCTTAGAGGCCTGAGTTTTCTCTATAAATACAGCCTCATATCAACCTTTCAAAGCATCCCAAAATGTGGAGAGCTCCTCTCTCTCCACAAAATCCCACAAGCGAGCTCTCTTCTCCCTCTCGGCGCATCAGCCTCTCGGCCCGGTCGTTCGTTCTTCATCTCGGCACAATAGAGAAGTGTTTTCATCCCATTGTTATTTACTTTTCCATGGCTATGTCTAGCTAAACCCGTTGTTCGGGCTAGGGTTTTAAACATTGTGACGTTTGTTTTTGAGACTTGATACTTAATGCTTATTTCGTTATTCTACTAGTTCTTGTGCTAAATTATCTTGGTTGAATTGCAAAACTAAATTGATACTTGGAATGGTTAGATTTAGTCGAGTGATTCAATTCCCTTATTTACTATTTATCTGATACTAGACCGTTGAAAACAAATAGGGCACTAATTTGATATATCTTGGAATGGAGTATTAAATTGCTAGGACTAGAATTCTACAACCCGGAAAGGAAGTAGATTGTGGTGTAGGCGTCCGGAAAGACCCTACTTTAGGTTATACTTGTAATGGAAGTAACCACACTTAGGAATTCAAAATATGATATTTAGACGTCAATGATAAGACAAGTCACAATTAAGAAACCCTAGCCTGAATATCTTCTCTCTGATTATTACAATCCCACTTTATTTCGTTATTTGCACTGTTTCCTAAACTGTTACTCTCACCCAATTGTTTCTTTTCCTTTCTCACAGAACAAAGTAGTAACCATCTAGCTCCCTTGGGTTCGACCCCTTACTTACAGCTATACTAAGCCAAGAGTAAGTGGAATTATAAATTTAGATTTGCAGGTACCAACGACGACTTGTTAATAGACATGTAAGATCATTGTTCACTTAATTTCCATGCTGCACACTCATGATGAATCCATGTTGTTAAATTATGTTGACATTCGTGACAAGCTCGGTCAAGTATCGATGATGCATACGAAAGCCGCCTTGATCCCATGTGAGCATTGTTAATGGACCGGATAGGGGATATACATTTATGTAATGATAGCAATTTTGAGCTCACTTTTGTTATACATTTATTATTTACATATGTGGCCCAGTGTGAGATTAATTAACCAATTATGTAGGGTCACACATGTAAATAAAATGAATGTGTGTGCTATCATTTAAATAAGCCTAACTAAAGTGGTCTTGTTGTGATTTATATTGGCTTATGGGTATAATGTAGTGAGGGTTATTGTGTAGATGTCATTTGATAATTATCTTTCTATGAAGGCGGAAAGGTAATTATGAAAATAGTAGTTGGCCTAGCACACCACTATTTATATGGGTTATGGTCCCCAGTCCACCACATCAAAACAATGATCACTTTTCTTGCCCTCTAGCTGGAAAAGCTGAGATGACTCTGGTGGCAGGATTGAAAGACCTAATCTGGTGTACTCATGTGCACATCCATTTCAAAAGTTACGTTTTCGCGTATTCAAGGTTCTAACGGTATGTCCTCTTTAATCTCATTTGAGTTTACGATCCTGGGCGTATTAATGTTGTTTTAGTAATTTATATCTAACATATCCAAAATGAATTAGCTCCTTCTGCATTTTTATCCAATCTACAATTCAAAATTTCCAACCACTTTTTATTACTTCTCCAGCAATACAAAGTTCTATAACCTAAAGATGAGTTGAAAATATTGCCATCACCATCAGGGTAGTATGTAGCTCTGTACAATCTGGCATTTGCTAACCTTTGAATCAGGCATCGTAATGAACCTCCATGCTTGTTTTGTAAGGAAGATTAATAAACCTGGAAACTCGTGAAATGGGGGTTTAGTCGAGTGACTTTCACTCTTAACACTATGTCAATAGGTCAATGGTTCGACTCTCCTAAATTGCATAATTCTTCCAACTTTTTTGGAGGAGTGGTTTTCGTCCCACTCCAGCGTGGACGCGTTAAACCTCCCTTGCGGAAGTGTTCTTCATCCCACCTCGGCGTGAACGTGTTGTTTCTTCTTTTGTGGAAGTATTGTTGTTATTCTTCCTTTGTGGACTTGTTGTGTCTTACAGTTCCGCAGGTGCTGCTTCGCCAGTTCTTCCATGGATGTGTATTTGTCGTGGGTTTCAGCTTAGATGGTTCCTTATGGCATATGCCTCAATGGATGATTCAAGTATCAATCCGGATTGATACCTTGTGTACCCCAGCACTGACGGACCCAGGATTTGAGACATGGGATGACAAGTGAAAATGTACTTTAACTTTAAAAATATTAACATTGTTTCGGAAAAAACTTGTTATCATAGCACATACATATTTTAAAAACTTGTTTCCAAATAATACGATAAGAAATTATCTTACATCTTGTTACGTACACAGTGTATGGTACCATTCATGAAAAGGAGAATCTGATAGTAGAAGTGGAGACTAGAAGAGCGAAAGTATGAAATGTCACACTGCACCACAAGAAAACCATGTTGATTTTCTTTGCCTTATCAATCATTGACATAGTTTGAGGAATTCTGACCAAGGCGTTATAATAACACTGAAAGGCCAGAACTTCAATGTTTAAATTTGAATGTGGACACTTTGTACACTTTCAACTTTATTAAATTTAATCATTTAAGATGGTTGACTTTTTGACTTTTTTGAAGGTGAAGAGACAAGTACATGGACGGACAGATACATGAATGGAGATGAATAGATACATAGACTCTAACACCCCCCCCCCCCCCCCCCCCCTCAAACTCAAGGTGGGTCAACAACAATGAGTTTGGAGAGATGAAATGTATGTTGTGCTCTTGTCTGTGCCTTCGTGAAGAAGTCTGCCAATTGAAGCTTGGAAGGAACATACTCAAGAGCAATAATCCGGTCCTGTACCTGAGAGCGAACATAAGAAGCATCAACCCCAATATGTTTGGTGAGCTCATGCTTCATCGGATCTCAAGCAATACTGATAGCCCTCGTACTGTCGGACAAAAGAGGTGTAGGTGCAGTTATCAAAACACCAAAATCCTCAAGTAACCATCGAAGCCATGTAACCTCAGCTGTCAACAAAGCCATTGCATGCAATTCAGCCTCAGCACTCGAACGAGACACTGCTGTCTGTTTCTTAGTCTTCCAAGCAATGAGAGAATCACCCAGAAACACGCAATATGATGATAAAGATCGACGATGAGAGGGATCACTAGCCTAGGTGGCGTCAGAATAAGTATGAAGCTGAAGGGAGCCGGATCGTGGAAAGAAAAGGCGGCGAGTGATAGTGCCATGAAGATATCGTAAAACACGAAGAAGGTGACTATAGTGGAGCTGAGTGGGAGCAGAAACAAACTGGCTCAGAATATGGACTGGGTAAGAGATGTCGGGACGAGTGACACCTAAATACACAAGACTACCAACTAGGTGGCGATAGCGAGTAGGATCCTCAAGAGGTTCACCTCCGTGGCGCGAAGGTGAACATTCAGTTCCATTGGAGTGTCGGCGGTACGATGATCTGTAAGAGAGGCACGATCAAGAAGATCCCGAATATACTTCTCTTGAGATAGATAGAAACCCTCAGAAGTAGAAGAAACCTCAATCCCAAGGAAATAACTAAGAGGACCTAAATCCGACATGAGAAACTGAGTACTGAGATTCTCCTTCACAAATGCAATATAATTAGTGTCATCACCAGTGATGAGCATGTCATAGACGTAGAGAAGAAGAAGCGTCCGACCAGGAGGTGAAGAATGAATGAAGAGAGCAGGGTCATGGTCACTAGCAGAGAAACCAGCTGCAGTGAGAACAGAGGAGAAACGCTCAAACCAAGCACGAGGAGCTTGCTTGAGGCCATAAAGAGAACGACGAAGACGACAAACCATACCATCGGGAACAGAATATCCAGGAGGTGGTCTCATATAAACTTCCTCACGTAGCTCACCGTTGAGAAAAGCATTCTGAACATCGAGCTGAGAGATGGACCACTTACGAATGGAAGCTACTGCAATGAGTGCACGAATAGTGGTCATATGAGCCACAGGAGCAAATGTCTCATCATAGTCACGACCATGCTCTTGCTGAAAGCCACGTGCCATAAGACGCGCCTTATAGCGCTGAATACAACCATCAGAACGAGTCTTAATCCTATATATCCACTTACATGTGATAGGATGAACCTGAGGAGGAAGGGGGACAATATCCCATGTACCAGTACGCTCAAAGGCAGCAATCTCCCCCGCCATCGCATGCTGCCACTCCTGATGAACAATAGCCTCACGATATGAGGTGGGTTCAGTGAGAGTAGCGGGTGCAACACTATAACGTGCAGGAGGTCGAATAGCTTGACGATCACGAAGCATATAACGAGGAAATGTCGTCGGAGGGGGCGATCCCTTAGGAGAAGACGATAAAATAGGAGATGGAGAAACAATAGGAGGAGAGTCATCTATTTCTGGACAACGACCAGGAGAAACTGGAGGAGGAGAACCTGGGTCAGCAACAACTCCAGATTGAAGGCTGGGTGAGGTAGAGCGTGTAGGAGAGGGTTATGGATGCACAGTCGTCGTGTGCAAACGTCAAGAATAAATTTATAAGTCCGCTACTCGCGACTTCACTACTGGGTAGCAAGTGGTAAGTAGGGGTCGAACCCAAGGGAATTAGGGGGATAAGCTATTCTTTGAGGGAATTATACAGCGAGGGAGCGTGTTTTTAGGTTGATTGAGGTTTTAGTGCGGAAAAGTAAGTGTTTTTTTTGTTGGTTTTGGTTTTTAGTGCAGAAAAGTAAATACTGAAAATAAAAGAGAAGACTTACAGCGATTGATGCGTGATTGACAAGTCTTCCGGAACATCATCAGTTGATAAGCAGTTTATACTAAAATTGAAAGTAAGTGCAGGTGGTGTTGAAATCTAAGGAAAGCATTCGGTTTCGGGGGCCTTGTATCATAGCATGTTTATCATTGACCTTTAGTGATCCTACTAAGTATTCAAACGTGTATCAAGGCCATTTCAAGCGCTCGATTTGCACACACTGTCTAGCCCATTTCAAGGTCGTAGAGCACTTGTTCTATTTAGACTAGCACCCCATTTCAAGGTATACTAGCCTATGTGCATCCATTTGATCAATCATTTCCGATCAACCCAAATGGTGTTTAAAAGAGGTCGAACTCCTCAGATAAGCTTTGCCATTTCAAGCATCCACTTACCCGAGTATGTTCACGAACCCCCACGGAAGAGTTTTGCTATTTCAAGCATCCACTCAACCTTGGAAGTTCTGACCTAATATATGGCACATAGAACAAGTTTTGAATACAAAGAAGAGGCACTAAGAGTATAGCCTAAAACATTTTATGATACAAGTACACCCCTTCAACCGAATGAAGAGTTTAGCTACGAATATCCATAGAGGTGGATACCATAGCTAAGTACTCGAGGGTTTTTGAAAGACAGTAAGTAAAGGAGAATACTCAAGAACCAACAGGAGTATTCTCAAAAACTACTAAAATACTCAAGAACCAACAGGAATATTATAAGCGTACAAAAGTGCCCAAAAGTCTAGAGAGATAAGTGAATGTGTTGTGTGATTGTGGATTGGGTTAAGATTACAAAGGAGGGGAGGTTGTATTTATAGGCCAAGGAGGAGGAGAAGATGTGGTGGAGAGCAAAGACACTTGGCACAAGGTTGTGGAGAGGCCTTTAGCCGCCCATGTGAGGAGGAGCCTCCTCCCATTTAGCCGCCCCCCATGTGAGGAGGAGCCTTCTCCCCTTAGCCGCCCATGTGTGAGGAAGAGAAGAGGTTTTGTGATCTTTTCCAAAAGCCATCATCTCCTTTCAGCTCCGGTCTGACTCTGGTTGCTCTTCGGTTGGATTTGTTTTGAGTGATTCCATGTCAGGATCTTGAGATTTCTTCAGTCGGCATCTGGTCGTGACCTTGGAATGACTCGTAATATCTTTTCAGCTTAAAAACTCCTCCTTAGCCTGTATTCTCTCTAGATTCCAAAATACCCTATAGATAAATATCGGAACTAACAAGCAAAAGTTAAATAGACAAAGAGTCTAATTTGGTGGGTTTAACTGTGTTTATGATTCATACAATTATGGTCCATCAGATTACCCCACACTTTTAGTTGTTCGTCCCGAACAATGCTATTAAAGGGCGGCACACACTATCTAAGTAAACTTTTAAAATATGAAAGTGAGACTGTGGGACTAGATTTATTCTAATTCATGCATTACTACTTATTACCAAATTAAACCGTGTAAATAAATAGAAGAAACTTGATACTTGTACCTTCGTGCCGAGATGCAAATTAATTCGGATGTTTCTGGAGATAGCCCTTTTCAGGCTCCTGGACTGCAACCTTGGGACTGTCTCGCACTATATGGTTTCCTTGTAGCTTTCTCTAGCACGTGATTCGGTTCGAGTTTCACTGAGTTGAGCCTTTTTTATTTCTTTTTGGCGAGGGACAGCTTTTTTGTAGTGAATCGGCCTTTGGCCTTTGATTTGACTCTTTGAGTACTTCACTTTTGTTCGGTTAAAACCTTCACAATTTTGGGCCTTTGGCCTCTTTATTTGCTTCTTTGAGCTTTTGCCTTTTTGTGGTTTGCTAGTCCATTTTCTCAAGCCTTTTTTGGGAGGTCCAATCATCGCCCGCGAGCATATGGAAATACCTCCCCGCTCTCTCTCATCCTTGCTGTTTCGCGCGGGTTAAGATGAGGGTCGCTCATCTATTTTCCCGGCTACTAGGACTAGAGATAGGACGGTTTGATTCCCGTCCCGCCTCTTGCATAAACGCTGCACGGCGGAGATGACTTCAATCTTCACTGAAACCCGAAGTGCAGCCTCCACTGACTTCGAAAACCATATAGCGAAATTCAGTCCTTCGATTGCTTGCCAAGCCTCTCTAGGGCATTTTCTATCAACTCCACATCCCCTGTTTATCTCAGCACAAAGGGACAAATGAGAAGTTACATTCTAAGTTTTTAAACAGTTGAATTTTCACAAGGTTATTGCATGAATTATGATCTATCTTTTTCACATTCTCAAGTTCATATTTTCAAAAAGATAATATTAAGGGAAAAGGAAAAGAAAAACATGTTATGTACGCAGGTGGTTCTCACCCCACACTTTTGAACGAAGGCGTGCCTTTCGGCAAGACTTAGTTCAAAAGTCATGCAAGCAAATATATACAGGAAAGGTGAGAATGAAAAAACTAAATGACAGAAATTAAATGAGTGAAAGTAAGATAGGTGTCGGGTTACCTCTCGCCCAGTACCTTTGTTTAACGTCGTTGGCTCGACAGTACCTCATTCCTGGATCACTGGTTTGGATCCCATGGATGCCTCAGGTTGTATTTCGCCACCGTTCCTGTGTTGATTTTTGCCTTGCCTTTCCCCGATTTCTTGTGAGATGATGTGCTTGGGTCTAGTTCCCATGGTTCTGGTGGTTTCTCCTTCCAACGTCTCTGAGAAGGCGAGGGACCTTTTACTACTAGTTTCTTGAATCGGGTTTTCTGGTGTTAAGGGCTGCCTTGTCTAGTTATGGCGAAAACATGCTCCATCGAGGAGTCGTTCTGCTCAGGCCCTTTTCCCATCCTCCTTTTAGCCTCTTCATGGATCACATAGTTCTCTGCTATTTGCTTATTGATCAAGGGGAAAAGTTGGGAAGCTTGCATCTTAAGGCTTGGTTCTGCCTTGTCACGTCCATCTGTGAGGATTTGGTCGTAGATGGTCTCTGCTGCTCTGGTAATGATATTTGGGTATGACTCAGGTAGCTTGCCAGTGGTGTTTTGGACTTCTTCTTTTTTTGGCACCGCCTCGAGTTCCCATGAGGGTTTTTCCTCGTTGCTTCCGATGCTTTCCATGTCTGATTCTTCAGATGGCTCGGGAGTATCTTCTTCATCTATTTCTGGACCAGCCTCTTCTATCTGCATTCCTCTGTCAGCTTGGGGTATTCGTTTGTGGCTGCGGCCAGGTCATTTATAAGGTTCCACATGTCTGCCATGTATAAGTTCCTGGCTGATCTTCTCATTGCTTCGTTAATCCTTGTCAGCTCATCGGCCCTCATCCCACGAAGAAATTTTTGAAGAAGAACTTTCTTCGTGAATCCATGGTGCGGGCAGCTTGAGACGATGGTGTCATAGTTCGTGTAGTATTCGTCCAAAGTCTCATCCCGGGATTGTTGAAGGCACATGATCTTTTCACGGATTTTTTGCCGTAAGGATGGGGGGAGAATTCCTTCAGGAATGGGACGCAAAGGTCCACAAAATATTCTGTATGACTAGCGGTTGATGTGTAATACCAAATTGTCGCAAAATCAGTTAGAGAAAATTTGAAGCATTTATGTGGCGGCAAATATGGTGAAAGTTTCGACAATGTTGTACTGGGTCTTCTCCATCCGTACCTCCGAACAGAGGAAGATGTCGTGTTGTCCATGCATCCATAGTGTGATGAAGAGATGAGAAGGGGAGGGAAAGAACAACTAATCCGATGGCTAACTCCCCGGTAACGGCGCCAATTTTTTATGGATGCACAGTCGTCGTGTGCAAACGTCAAGAATAAATTTATAAGTCCGCTACTCGCGACTTCACTACTGGGTAGCAAGTGGTAAGTAGAGGTCGAACCCAAGAAAATTAGGGGGATAAGCTATTCTTTGAGGGAATTGTACAGCGAGGAAGCGTGTTTTTAGGTTGATTGAGGTTTTAGTGCGGAAAAGTAAGTGTTTTTTTGGTTGGTTTTGGTTTTTAGTGCAGAAAAGTAAATGACAGAAAAGTAAATACTGAAAATAAAGGAGAAGACTTACAGCGATTGATGCGTGATTGACAAGTCTTCCAGAACGTCAGCAGTTGATAAGCAGTTTATACTAAAATTGAAAGTAAGTGCAGGTGGTGTTGAAATCTAAGGAAAGCATTCGGTTTCGGGGGCCTTGTATCATAGCCTGTTTATCATTGACCTTTAGTGATCCTACTAAGTATTCAAACGTGTATCAAGGCCATTTCAAGCGCTCGATTTGCACACACTGTCTAGCCCATTTCAAGGTCGTAGAGCACTTGTTCTATTCAGACTAGCACCCCATTTCAAGGTATACTAGCCTATGTGCATCCATTTAATCAATCATTTCCGATCAAACCAAATGGTGTTTAAAAGAGGTCGAACTCCTCAGATAAGCTTTGCCATTTCAAGCATCCACTTACCCGAGTATGTTCACGAACCCCCACGGAAGAGTTTTTCCATTTCAAGCATCCACTCAACCTTGAAAGTTCTGACCTAATATATGGCACATAGAATAAGTTTTGATTACAAAGAAGAGGCACTAAGGGTATAGCCTAAAACATTTTATGATACAAGTACACCCCTTCAACCGAATGAAGATTTTAGCTACGAATATCCATAGAGGTGGATACCATAGCTAAGTACTCGAGGGTTTTTGAAAGATAGTAAGTAAAGGAGAATACTCAAGAACCAACAGGAGTATTCTCAAAAACTACTAGAATACTCACGAACCAACAGGAATATTATAGATTTCAAACAAAAGCGTACAAAAGTGCCCAAAAGTCTAGAGAGATAAGTGAATGTGTTGTGTGACTGTGGATTGGGTTAAGATTACAAAGGAGGGGAGGTTGTATTTATAGGCCAAGGAGGAGGAGAAGATGTGGTGGAGAGCAAAGACACTTGGCACAAGGTTGTGGAGAGGCCTTTAGCCGCCCATGTGAGGAGGAGCCTCCTCCCATTTAGCCGCCCCCCATGTGAGGAGGAGCCTCCTCCCCGTAGCCGCCCATGTGTGAGGAAGAGAAGAGGTTTTGTGATCTTTTCCAAAAGCCATCGGCTCCTTTCAGCTCCGATCTGACTCTGGTTGCTCTTCGGTTGGATTTGTTTTGAGTGATTCCATGTCAGGATCTTGAGATTTCTTCAGTCGGCATCTGGTCGTGACCTTGGAATGACTCGTAATATCTTTTCAGCTTAAAAACTCCTCCTTAGCATGTATTCTCTCTAGACTCCAAAATACCCTGTAGATAAATATAGGAACTAACAAGCAAAAGTTAAATAGACAAAGAGTCTAATTTGGTGGGTTTAACTGTGTTTATGATTCATACAATTATGGTCCATCAGAGGGCAACAAAGGTGGTCTGGAGGTCGGGCGAATGGGTGAAGAAGGAAAAGATAAGAAAGAAAGCGGTTTGACAAGAGACGATGAAGTTGGTGCCGAAGAAGGTCGAGGGTAAAAGGGACGAGACTCATCAAAAGTAACGTCCCGAGAAATTCGAATTCGTCGACTAACTGGATCCCAACAACGATATCCCTTATGTTCAGCACTATAGCCCAAAAAGACACACTCAACAGACTGAGCTATCAATTTGGTGCGCTCACGGGGTGCTAAGAGAACATAGCACACACACAACCAAAAAGACGAAGGTGAGACACAACAAAAAATCGTACTATATTTCATGAGATTTTTTTTAAGTCAAAATCACACAAATTAAAATTCTGAAATCTATCCCAACTGTACAATATACCAATCTACTACAAAATCTTATGTATTTAAGAAAAAAGTATTTTCGATGGAGGTATATAACTTATTAAATTTAAAATCTAAATAAATTTCATTAGAGAATGGATCAAATAAAAACCATATTTAATTATAAAAACTAAAAATCACCTATGAATTCGACACGTGACACTCTTGACCAATCATAATTCGGGACACTTTTTTGTAAATATAAAAAATTAAAACGCACTTATTTAAAAATACATTAGAGATGCGAGGGTATAAACATTCTAAAAAAATTACCTTAAGTCTAAACTTTTTGTTAAGTTTGAACATTATCATATAACTCTGACCATTATGTTAAGTCTGAACATTATCAACTCTGAACATTATGTTAAGTCTGTACATTCAGTTTTATCACACTAAGCAACTCTCTTTTATTTTATTTACTTACTCGCTTGATCGACATTTTAACTTCAGACAGGGATATGACGAGTATTCAAAAACAAACTGGATGATAAAAGAGATGTAGTAAGGAACAAAGCACGGCTAGTAGTCAAAGGGTACAATCAACAGGAAGAAATAGACTACGATGAGACGTTCACCCCCGTAGCATGATTGGAGGCTATTAGGATGTTGATCGCGTACTCAGCCTACCATGGATTCAAACTACAACATATGGACATAAAAATGGCATTTCTGAATGGTGTACTTAGGGAGGAGGTATACGTCGCTCAGACTCCAGGATTCGAGGATACTGCACGTCCCGCCCACATATATATCCTCGACAAAGCATTGTATGGTCTAAAATAGGCTCCCCGATCCCGGTACGACAGGCTATCTCAGTTTCTTCTGTCTCATGGATATGTACGGGGATAGGTGGATGACAAGCGTATTTTTAACCCTATATAGTCGTCAAATTTTAAGTTTTAGGGGTTCAATTGCAGTCAAACAAAATTTGTAAACCTTGGCAAGCCAAGGGTCGATCCTAGGAGCAGTGCGTGTGAATACTAGCAAACAGTGTGACCTATTTAGCTATTCCGAATGACAAAAGGTTTTGTGGTGTTGAAACAAGCAGAAATTAAATAGCAGAAAATAAATGGTTGTATTAAATCAGAGAAAGAATCCCAGAATCCGTACTTCACCCGTGCTAAACCCACTAATCATGAAATCATTCTACGTTAATTATTCATGCTATCGAATATGGAATATAACCGAAATAACACTAGACAAGCCGCCCATCCACGGATCATTGTCTAGATTAATCTCAATCGTTGAACGCCGCCCATCCACGGATTATCAACAATTACGATTTATTAAATTAAAGGTTTTCCTATTAAATCATGTAAACATGACCTAACATCAATTTCATGCAATCCGGTTAATCCCTAGGGCCCATCCACCTTTCGGCATATAACCTAAATACGTTCTATCAATGCAAACATACCCTTTGATGTAAATACATGCATAGAACGATAAAATTAAGCACGCAATGAAATTGAATATTCGAATTGCATAAATAATTAACTTCAATTGATCACATGAGAGTTAGGGTTACATAACACGGGATCCGTAGGATCCCGGAATAAGGAGACTATTCACTATTCATGGTAGATTTACCAAAAATAGTGTATAGAGAAATAAGAACGAATAACCGTAAAGACGGGGTGGCTCGTTAAGTCTCTCACGATGAAAGCTTCGTTTTCTCCAAGCTAGGGTTTCTTCTCCAAAATTGCAACAACCTTGAGTTCTGGTCGAGCCCCTCTATTTATTGCAAAACTCCCGAAATTCCCTAAAATTCCCGAAATTGTCTAAAATTGAGATTTGGAAAGTCCCGTGACAGCTGATCCGTCACGGGCTGTCATGGGGTGTCACGGGCCTTGAGAATTGCAATGCCATGGCAAGGTCACGTGACGGCTGCATTGTCCCGTGACAGGACTTTCGTCACGGGGTCTGAGAGATGCACTGCTATGGCTGTGTCCCGTGACGCCTCTTTGTCCCGTGACGAATGGATGTGTCACGGGGTCTGGGCCAAAAATTGCTCTTTAGACTGATTTCTTCATCTTTTCATGCAATCAGGTCCATATCGAGTCATCGTGTAATTCGAACCTGAAACACTAGGAAAAGAGATTAAATGATAACAAAACGTCCAGAAAACAAACCAAATCCGTCATCGAATGAGGTGAATAATAGGTCAAGAACTTGACCGATCAAAACACTCCACACTTAGGATTTGTTCGTCCCGAACAAAGTTAGAACGAGAGGCAGAAAAATGCAAGTCTATATGAGGCTCAACCAGTCATAAGGATCTAAACTATCTACTCAAGTGACATGTGATCAATCCTAACTAAAACAGAAACAAAAAGATAACTCACTGTCGTAGAGGACACGAATGCATTTAGCGTATGCATCAAGCCTTTAAATCCCTAGGCTGCCCTAGTAGGACGAGTATAGTCTCGTGAAGGTTTTTAGGAATGGGACTACCTACAAATCCCCTGTATAACTAACTGACGTGTATGCATGAAATGATGCTCAATGAGTCACAGTAAAGTCATGTCATACCTCGGATTCATCGTGTTACCTCAACTTTAAGTCAAACATTTTCATCAAAGCTTTCAGACAATCATAGATTATACGAGTTATGCATTCAAACGGTCAGTACACACGGGTAGCAATAGACTAATCACATGTTCTAAATAGTTCTATTGCACGTATAAAGAACATGAATAGTTACACAAAACATGCTCGCCATTCACCTATGCTATCTAGGGATAGTCCACGGGCTCTTGGCGCAAAGCTCATTCTCAAGTGCCAAGGATTAGACAATGACCCGTAAGAGAAGAGGAGCTTGACTTAAGGTTTTTCTGAAAAATAGTACAAAAATCACATCAGAATTTTTAGTGCAAGCACGAGGATCGTCCCTTAGTTTCTAGTACATGAATTCTCAAGATAGGTAATGATTTGCACGCAATGAGAGGATGGAATTACACTATATCAAGCAGAAGGGGGCAGAAATTGTTTCAAGAGTGTTTTCCATATACCAGGAGTGACTTTTCTCACCAGGTCCTTGGTATTTTCTGCTTTCGCAGAATCAACAAAAGCCTTTTGGTTCATTTTTTTTTCAAACTGGTTTTCTTTCAAAAACAACTATGCTTGGGGCCAATGTTTCACCCACTTTCCAGAATTGAGAACTTTGTTTTTGAGGGGAAAACTTGAAGGTCAATTGTCTAACTCCACACTTAGAGCTTCACATAGTGTATGAATAAAGGCGGGCTGACGGAGGGCCACCGCACTGTCGTTAAGGTGCAGTGTCCTCTGTACAAATAAATTTATAATATCCGCTACTTGTGACTACACTACTGGGTAGTAAGTGGTAAGTAGGGGTCGAACCCAAGGGAATTAGGGGAATAGGCTATTCTTTTAGGGTGATTGTACTGGGGGGAGCGTGTTTTATGGTTGATTGAGGTTTTAGCGCTCTGATTAACTACGTGATTTTTTGGGGGTTTTTGGTTTTGATTGCGGAAAAGTAAATACAGAAATTAAATGCTGTAAATACAAAGAAGACTTACAGTGGGTGATGCGTGATTGTAATTCCTCCGGTAGATCAGCAGTTGGTGATTGCGGTTTAACAGTAAAGAGAAGCATTCGGTTTCAGGTACTCTTGTATTATAACATGTATATAATAAACTGTTAGTAACTTTTCTAAGTATTCAAAGATGAATCGAGGCCCTTTCGTAGCGCAAGACTTGCAACATCGTTTAAAGCAACCCTTGTTCTATTTCAGACTAATTCCTCCTTTCGAAGTATCTTAGCCTTTTGTGCATCCACCTGATCTCACAGTTACGATTGACCAAGTGGTGTTTTAAATGAGTCGAACTTCTCAGATAAGCTTTGCCCTTTCGTAGCATTCACTTACCCGAGTATGTTCACGAACCCCACGGAAGAGTTTTGCCCTTTCGTAGCATCCACTCAACCTTGGAAATTCTGACTATAAATGGCACATAGAACAAGTTTTGAATACAAAGAAATGAAACTAAAAGATATTACAACATTATATAATACAAGAAAATACCTTCCACCGAATAAAGAGTTTAGCTACGAATATCCATAGAGATGGATACCATAGCTAAATACTCGGGGGTTTTTGAAAACAGTAAGAGGGAAAGGGGTGGAATACTCAAGAACCAACAGGAGTATTCCTAATTCCTACTGAATACTCAAGAACCAACAGGAGTATTCTCTACAGTATTATAATACTCGAGAACCGACAAGAGTATTATAATTTCCAGTATAATACTCAAGAACAAACAGGAGTATTATTTCAAAACCGAACCAAACTTACAAGTAACAAAATGTAGAGAGAGAAGTGATTTTACAATTTTGGGATGATGAAATGAGGAGGAGGAGGGGTGTATTTATAGCCATGGGGAGGAGAAATGGAGGGCTAAGATGAGGGCACTTGTTGCATGGAGATTGGATGGGCAAATCAAGGGAGGAGGAGCCACCACATGGAGGGGCCAAAAGCCGCCGGTCAAGGAGGAGGAGGGTGGTGGCAGCCGCCGGTTGCCGGTTGCCTTGGGTGGAGGAGCTCCTCCCTTGGCCACCTCTTCATCAAGTCACCAAGTCATCTTGCCATATGTGAGTTTTGTACAGTTTTGTGCAGTCTTTTCACAAAACTGTCAGTGTGTTCCTTCCCCGGGCTGTCTTGATTCCTCTCCTGATTCTTCTGATTAATTTGTTATGGTCAATTTCACGTCAGGATCCTTGATATTTCTTCAGTCGGCATATGATCTTGACCTTGGATTGACTCTTGTTATCTTTTCAGCATAAAATCCTCTCCTTAGCGTGTTTTCACTTCAGTCTCTAAAATGCCCTGTGGAAATATATCGGGACTAACAAGTGGATGTTAGATAGACAAACAGTCTAACTTTGGGGGTTTTACTGTGTTTTTGATTCGTATAATTGTGGTCCATCAAATCACCCCCCACTTTTAGTTGTTCGTCCCGAACAATGCTATTAAAGGGCGTAAGTTCTAGGTTCGGATTTGGCATATGAAAATTAGACTGTGGTACTCGATCTATCCTAATTCATGCATTGCTTACTTATTACCAAATTAAACTGCGTAAATAAATAGAAGAAACTTAATACTTGTACCTCCGTGCTGAGATGCAAATTATATTGGATGTTTCAGGAGATAGCCCTTTTCAGGTTCCTGGGTTGCAGCCTCGGGATCGTTTCGTACTATATGGTCTTCTGGTAGCTTTCTCATGCACGTGATTCGGTTCGGGATTCAGTGGTTTGAGTACTTTGATTTCTTCTGGCGAGGGACTGCTTTTTGTAGTGAATCGGCCTTTGGCCTTTGATTTGACGCTTTGAGTACTTCACTTTTTGTTCGGTTAAAACCTTCACAATTTTGGGCCTTTGGCCTCTTGATTTGCTTCATTGAGCTTTTCGCCTTTTTGTGACTGCTAGTCCATTTTCTCGAGCCTTTTTGGGAGGTCCAATCATCGCCCGCAAGCCTATGGAAATACCTCCCCGCTCCTCTCGTCTTCGTCGTTTTGCGCGGGTCAAGATGAGGGTCGCTCATTTATTTTCTCGGC
Source organism: Rhodiola kirilowii (assembly GCA_033675215.1). Classification (NCBI taxonomy): domain Eukaryota; kingdom Viridiplantae; phylum Streptophyta; class Magnoliopsida; order Saxifragales; family Crassulaceae; genus Rhodiola; species Rhodiola kirilowii. The sequence continues at coordinate 46,608,447 of CM066193.1, forward strand.
TATTTTGACTAGAGAGAGGACGGTCTGATTCCCGTCCTCGCCTTTTGCATTGCATGGCGGAGATGACTTCAATTTTCACTGAAACCCGAAGTGCAGCCTCCACTGACTTCGAAAACCATATAGTTTGATCTGATCCTTTGATTGCTTCCCAAGTCCTTCTAGGGCAGTTTATGTCAACTCCACATCCCTAGTTATCTCAGCACAAAGAACAAATGGAAAGTTACATTCTAAGTTTTTAAACAGTTTGAATTTTCACAAGGTAAATGCATGAATTCTGATTTATCTTTTTCACATTCTTAAGTTCATATGTTCAAAAAGATACTATTACTAAAAAAGAAAAACAGCAAGCATGTTATTTATGTACACAGGCGGTTTTCACCCCCCACTTTTGAACGAAGGCGTGCCTTAGTTCAAAAGTCATGCAAGCTTAAAACTAAGTACTGAAAGTAAGTGCGGAAAGTAAGATAGTGTCGGGTTACCTCCCGACCAGTGCACTTGTTTTACGTCGTTGGCTCGACGATACCTCGTTGTGGATTATTGGTTTGGGTCCCATGGGTGGCTGAGGTCAAACTTCTTAATTCCACCGACCTTGATTCTTGCGGTGAGTCTTCCTGATTTTTTAGCAGATGACGGGTTTGGGTCCAGTTCTGATGGTATCTCCTTCCAACGTCTCTGAGAAGGCGAGGGACCTTTCACTATCAGCTTCTTGAACTGGGTGTTCTCCTGTTTAGGGCTGCCTTGTCCAGTCATGGCGAAAGCGTGCTCCATGTAGGAGTCATTCTGCTCAGGCCCTTTTCCCATCCTCTTTTCAGCCTCTTCTTTGATCACATGGTTTTCAGCGATTTGCCTATTGATCGAGGGGAAAAGTCGGGAAGGCCTCATGAGGCTAGGTTCTGCCTCGTTCTGATGGTTCGTGACGAACTGATCGTAGGTAGTTTCAGCTGCCTGGGTGATGATAGTCGGGAATGGCCTGGGAAATTCGTCAGTGGTGTTCTGGATTCCAACCGTGTTGCTTCCGGTGCTTTCCATATCTGATTCTTCAGATGGTTCAGGGGTTACTTCTGACGGTTCGGTGGTTTCTCCTTCATCAGCCTCTGGGTCAGCTTCTTCTGTCTGCATTTCCTCGTCAATTTGGGGTGCTCGTCTTGTGGCAGCGGCCAGGCCGATTATAAGGTACCACATGTCTGCAATGGTGAAGTTTATGGCAGACCTTCTCATAGCTTCATTAACTCTTCCCAGCTCTTCGGCCCTCATCCCACGAAGAAATTTTTGGAGAAGAATTTTCTTCGTAAATCCATGGTGCGGGCAGCTTGAGACGATGGCATCGTAGTTCATGTAGTATTCGTCCAAAGTCTCATCCCGGGATTGTTGAAGGTTCAGGATCTTCTCGCGAGTTTCTTGGCGTAAAGATGGTGGGGAGAATTCTTTCAGGAATGGTGCACAGAGGTCCATGAAACGTACCGCACTACTAGCGGGTGATGTGTAATACCAGATTGTTGCGAAATCCGTTAGAGAGAATTTAAAGCATTTAAGCTTAAATTCTTCTAACGTTTCAGTCTCAGGTTTAATGTGGCAGCAAACGTAGTGAAAGCTCCGACAGTGTAGTACTGGATCTTCTGCATCCGTTCCCCCGAACAGTGGAAGGTGCCGTGTTGTCCATGCATATGAAGGTGGTTGCGTCATGAGGTCATGGGAGTGAACGAAAGAATAGCTTATTCGACGACTAATTCCCCGGCAACGGCACCAATTTGACGGAGGGCCACCGCACTGTCATTAAGGTGCATTGTCCTCTGTACAAATAAATTTATAATATCCGCTATTTGTGACTACTCTACTGGGTAGTAAGTGGTAAGTAGGGGTCGAACCCAAGGGAATTAGGGGAATAGGCTATTCTTTTAGGGTGATTGTACTGGGGGGAGCGTGTTTTATGGTTGATTGAGGTTTTAGCGCTCTGATTAACTACGTGATTTTTTGGGGGTTTTTGGTTTTGATTGCGGAAAAGTAAATACAGAAATTAAATGCTGTAAATACAAAGAAGACTTACAGTGGGTGATGCGTGATTGTAATTCCTCCGGTAGATCAGCAGTTGGTGATTACGGTTTAACAGTAAAGAGAAGCATTCGGTTTCAGGTACTCTTGTATTATAACATGTATATAATAAACTGTTAGTAACTTTTCTAAGTATTCAAAGATGAATCGAGGCCCTTTCGTAGCGCAAGACTTGCAACATCGTTTAAAGCAACCCTTGTTCTATTTCAGACTAATTCCTCCTTTCGAAGTATCTTAGCCTTTTGTGCATCCACCTGATCTCACAGTTACGATTGACCAAGTGGTGTTTTAGATGAGTCGAACTTCTCAGATAAGCTTTGCCCTTTCGTAGCATCCACTTACCCGAGTATGTTCACGAACCCCACGGAAAAGTTTTGCCCTTTCGTAGCATCCACTCAACCTTGGAAATTCTGACTATAAATGGCACATAGAACAAGTTTTGAATACAAAGAAATGAAACTAAAAGATATTACAACATTATATAATACAAGAAAATACCTTCCACCGAATAAAGAGTTTAGCTACGAATATCCATAGAGATGGATACCATAGCTAAATACTCGGGGGTTTTTGAAAACAGTAAGAGGGAAAGGGGTGGAATACTCAAGAACCAACAGGAGTATTCCTAATTCCTACTGAATACTCAAGAACCAGCAGGAGTATTCTCTACAGTATTATAATACTCGAGAACCGACAAGAGTATTATAATTTCCAGTATAATACTCAAGAATAAACAGGAGTATTATTTCAAAACCGAACCAAACTTACAAGTAACAAAATGTAGAGAGAGAAGTGATTTTACAATTTTGGGATGATGAAATGAGGAGGAGGAGGGGTGTATTTATAGCCATGGGGAGGAGAAATGGAGGGCTAAGATGAGGGCACTTGTTGCATGGAGATTGGATGGGCAAATCAAGGGAGGAGGAGCCACCACATGGAGGGGCCAAAAGCCGCCGGTCAAGGAGGAGGAGGGTGGTGGCAGCCGCCGGTTGCCGGTTGCCTTGGGTGGAGGAGCTCCTCCCTTGGCCACCTCTTCATCAAGTCACCAAGTCATCTTGCCATATGTGAGTTTTGTACAGTTTTGTGCAGTCTTTTCACAAAACTGTCAGTGTGTTCCTTCCCCGGGCTATCTTGATTCCTCTCCTGATTCTTCTGATTAATTTGTTATGGTCAATTTCACGTCAGGATCCTTGATATTTCTTCAGTCGGCATATGATCTTGACCTTGGATTGACTCTTGTTATCTTTTCAGCATAAAATCCTCTCCTTAGCGTGTTTTCACTTCAGTCTCTAAAATGCCCTGTGGAAATATATCGGGACTAACAAGTGGATGTTAGATAGACAAACAGTCTAACTTTGGGGGTTTTACTGTGTTTTTGATTCGTATAATTGTGGTCCATCAAATCACCCCCCACTTTTAGTTGTTCGTCCCGAACAATGCTATTAAAGGGTGTAAGTTCTAGGTTCGGATTTGGCATATGAAAATTAGACTGTGGTACTCGATCTATCCTAATTCATGCATTGCTTACTTATTACCAAATTAAACTGCGTAAATAAATAGAAGAAACTTAATACTTGTACCTCCGTGCTGAGATGCAAATTATATTGGATGTTTCGGGAGATAGCCCTTTTCAGGTTCCTGGGTTGCAGCCTCGGGATCGTTTCGTACTATATGGTCTTCTGGTAGCTTTCTCATGCACGTGATTCGGTTCGGGATTCAGTGGTTTGAGTACTTTGATTTCTTCTGGCGAGGGACTGCTTTTTGTAGTGAATCGGCCTTTGGCCTTTGATTTGACGCTTTGAGTACTTCACTTTTTGTTCGGTTAAAACCTTCACAATTTTGGGCCTTTGGCCTCTTGATTTGCTTCATTGAGCTTTTCGCCTTTTTGTGACTGCTAGTCCATTTTCTCGAGCCTTTTTGGGAGGTCCAATCATCGCCCGCAAGCCTATGGAAATACCTCCCCGCTCCTCTCGTCTTCGTCGTTTTGCGCGGGTCAAGATGAGGGTCGCTCATTTATTTTCTCGGCTATTTTGACTAGAGAGAGGACGGTCTGATTCCCATCCTCGCCTTTTGCATTGCATGGCGGAGATGACTTCAATTTTCACTGAAACCGGAAGTGCAGCCTCCACTGACTTCGAAAACCATATAGTTTGATCTGATCCTTTGATTGCTTCCCAAGTCCTTCTAGGGCAGTTTATGTCAACTCCACATCCCTAGTTATCTCAGCACAAAGAACAAATGGAAAGTTACATTCTAAGTTTTTAAACAGTTTGAATTTTCACAAGGTAAATGCATGAATTCTGATTTATCTTTTTCACATTCTTAAGTTCATATGTTCAAAAAGATACTATTACTAAAAAAGAAAAACAGCAAGCATGTTATTTATGTACACAGGCGGTTTTCACCCCCCACTTTTGAACGAAGGCGTGCCTTAGTTCAAAAGTCATGCAAGCTTAAAACTAAGTATTGAAAGTAAGTGCGGAAAGTAAGATAGTGTCGGGTTACCTCCCGACCAGTGCACTTGTTTTACGTCGTTGGCTCGACGATACCTCGTTGTGGATTACTGGTTTGGGTCCCATGGGTGGCTGAGGTCAAACTTCTTGATTCCACCGACCTTGATTCTTGCGGTGAGTCTTCCTGATTTTTTAGCAGATGACGGGTTTGGGTCCAGTTCTGATGGTATCTCCTTCCAACGTCTCTGAGAAGGCGAGGGACCTTTCACTATCAGCTTCTTGAACTGGGTGTTCTCCTGTTTAGGGCTGCCTTGTCCAGTCATGGCGAAAGCGTGCTCCATGTAGGAGTCATTCTGCTCAGGCCCTTTTCCCATCCTCTTTTCAGCCTCTTCTTTGATCACATGGTTTTCAGCGATTTGCCTATTGATCGAGGGGAAAAGTCGGGAAGGCCTCATGAGGCTAGGTTCTGCCTCGTTCTGATGGTTCGTGACGAACTGATCGTAGGTAGTTTCAGCTGCCTGGGTGATGATAGTCGGGAATGGCCTGGGAAATTCGTCAGTGGTGTTTTGGATTCCAACCGTGTTGCTTCCGGTGCTTTCCATATCTGATTCTTCAGATGGTTCAGGGGTTACTTCTGACGGTTCGGTGGTTTCTCCTTCATCAGCCTCTGGGTCAGCTTCTTCTGTCTGCATTTCCTCGTCAATTTGGGGTGCTCGTCTTGTGGCAGCGGCCAGGCCGATTATAAGGTACCACATGTCTGCAATGGTGAAGTTTATGGCAGACCTTCTCATAGCTTCGTTAACTCTTCCCAGCTCTTCGGCCCTCATCCCACGAAGAAATTTTTGGAGAAGAATTTTCTTCGTAAATCCATGGTGCGGGCAGCTTGAGACGATGGCATCGTAGTTCATGTAGTATTCGTCCAAAGTCTCATCCCGGGATTATTGAAGGTTCAGGATATTCTCGCGGGTTTCTTGGTGTAATGATGGTGGGGAGAATTCTTTCAGGAATGGTGCACAGAGGTCCACGAAACGTACCGCTTGTGATGTGTAATACCAGATTGTTGCGAAATCCGTTAGAGAGAATTTAAAGCATTTAAGCTTAAATTCTTCTAACGTTTCAGTCTCAGGTTTAATGTGGCAGCAAACGTAGTGAAAGCTCCGACAGTGTAGTACTGGATCTTCTGCATCCGTTCCCCCGAACAGTGGAAGGTGCCGTGTTGTCCATGCATATGAAGGTGGTTGCGTCATGAGGTCATGGGAGTGAACGAAAGAATAGCTTATTCGACGGCTAATTCCCCGGCAACGGCGCCAATTTGACGGAGGGCCACCGCACTGTCGTTAAGGTGCAGTGTCCTCTGTACAAATAAATTTATAATATCCGCTACTTGTGACTACACTACTGGGTAGTAAGTGGTAAGTAGGGGTCGAACCCAAGGGAATTAGGGGAATAGGCTATTCTTTTAGGGTGATTGTACTGGGGGGAGCGTGTTTTATGGTTGATTGAGGTTTTAGCGCTCTGATTAACTACGTGATTTTTTGGGGGTTTTTGGTTTTGATTGCGGAAAAGTAAATACAGAAATTAAATGCTGTAAATACAAAGAAGACTTACAGTGGGTGATGCGTGATTGTAATTCCTCCGGTAGATCAGCAGTTGGTGATTGCGGTTTAACAGTAAAGAGAAGCATTCGGTTTCAGGTACTCTTGTATTATAACATGTATATAATAAACTGTTAGTAACTTTTCTAAGTATTCAAAGATGAATCGAGGCCCTTTCGTAGCGCAAGACTTGCAACATCGTTTAAAGCAACCCTTGTTCTATTTCAGACTAATTCCTCCTTTCGAAGTATCTTAGCCTTTTGTGCATCCACCTGATCTCACAGTTACGATTGACCAAGTGGTGTTTTAGATGAGTCGAACTTCTCAGATAAGCTTTGCCCTTTCGTAGCATCCACTTACCCGAGTATGTTCACGAACCCCACGGAAGAGTTTTGCCCTTTCGTAGCATCCACTCAACCTTGGAAATTCTGACTATAAATGGCACATAGAACAATTTTTGAATACAAAGAAATGAAACTAAAAGATATTACAACATTATATAATACAAGAAAATACCTTCCACCGAATAAAGAGTTTAGCTACGAATATCCATAGAGATGGATACCATAGCTAAATACTCGGGGGTTTTTGAAAACAGTAAGAGGGAAAGGGGTGGAATACTCTAGAACCAACAGGAGTATTCCTAATTCCTACTGAATACTCAAGAACCAGCAGGAGTATTCTCTACAGTATTATAATACTCGAGAACCGACAAGAGTATTATAATTTCCAGTATAATACTCAAGAACAAACAGGAGTATTATTTCAAAACCGAACCAAACTTACAAGTAACAAAATGTAGAGAGAGAAGTGATTTTACAATTTTGGGATGATGAAATGAGGAGGAGGAGGGGTGTATTTATAGCCATGGGGAGGAGAAATGGAGGGCTAAGATGAGGGCACTTGTTGCATGGAGATTGGATGGGCAAATCAAGGGAGGAGGAGCCACCACATGGAGGGGCCAAAAGCCGCCGGTCAAGGAGGAGGAGGGTGGTGGCAGCCGCCGGTTGCCGGTTGCCTTGGGTGGAGGAGCTCCTCCCTTGGCCACCTCTTCATCAAGTCACCAAGTCATCTTGCCATATGTGAGTTTTGTACATTTTTGTGCAGTCTTTTCACAAAACTGTCAGTGTGTTCCTTCCCCGGGCTGTCTTGATTCCTCTCCTGATTCTTCTGATTAATTTGTTATGGTCAATTTCACGTCAGGATCCTTGATATTTCTTCAGTCGGCATATGATCTTGACCTTGGATTGACTCTTGTTATCTTTTCAGCATAAAATCCTCTCCTTAGCGTGTTTTCACTTCAGTCTCTAAAATGCCCTGTGGAAATATATCGGGACTAACAAGTGGATGTTAGATAGACAAACAGTCTAACTTTGGGGGTTTTACTGTGTTTTTGATTCGTATAATTGTGGTCCATCAAATCACCCCCCACTTTTAGTTGTTCGTCCCGAACAATGCTATTAAAGGGCGTAAGTTCTAGGTTCGGATTTGGCATATGAAAATTAGACTGTGGTACTCGATCTATCCTAATTCATGCATTGCTTACTTATTACCAAATTAAACTGCGTAAATAAATAGAAGAAACTTAATACTTGTACCTCCGTGCTGAGATGCAAATTATATTGGATGTTTCGGGAGATAGCCCTTTTCAGGTTCCTGGGTTGCAGCCTCGGGATCGTTTCGTACTATATGGTCTTCTGGTAGCTTTCTCATGCACGTGACTCGGTTCGGGATTCAGTGGTTTGAGTACTTTGATTTCTTCTGGCGAGGGACTGCTTTTTGTAGTGAATCGGCCTTTGGCCTTTGATTTGACGCTTTGAGTACTTCACTTTTTGTTCGGTTAAAACCTTCACAATTTTGGGCCTTTGGCCTCTTGATTTGCTTCATTGAGCTTTTCGCCTTTTTGTGACTGCTAGTCCATTTTCTCGAGCCTTTTTGGGAGGTCCAATCATCGCCCACAAGCCTATGGAAATACCTCCCCGCTCCTCTCGTCTTCGTCATTTTGCGCGGGTCAAGATGAGGGTCGCTCATTTATTTTCTCAGCTATTTTGACAAGAGAGAGGACGGTCTGATTCCCGTCCTCGCCTTTTGCATTGCATGGCGGAGATGACTTCAATTTTCACTGAAACCCGAAGTGCAGCCTCCACTGACTTCGAAAACCATATAGTTTGATCTGATCCTTTGATTGCTTCCCAAGTCCTTCTAGGGCAGTTTATGTCAACTCCACATCCCTAGTTATCTCAGCACAAAGAACAAATGGAAAGTTACATTCTAAGTTTTTAAACAGTTTGAATTTTCACAAGGTAAATGCATGAATTCTGATTTATCTTTTTCACATTCTTAAGTTCATATGTTCAAAAAGATACTATTACTAAAAAAGAAAAACAGCAAGCATGTTATTTATGTACACAGGCGGTTTTCACCCCCCACTTTTGAACGAAGGCGTGCCTTAGTTCAAAAGTCATGCAAGCTTAAAACTAAGTACTGAAAGTAAGTGCGGAAAGTAAGATAGTGTCGGGTTACCTCCCGACCAGTGCACTTGTTTTACGTCGTTGGCTCGACGATACCTCGTTGTGGATTACTGGTTTGGGTCCCATGGGTGGCTGAGGTCAAACTTCTTGATTCCACCGACCTTGATTCTTGCGGTGAGTCTTCCTGATTTTTTAGCAGATGACGGGTTTGGGTCCAGTTCTGATGGTATCTCCTTCCAACGTCTCTGAGAAGGCGAGGGACCTTTCACTATCAGCTTCTTGAACTGGGTGTTCTCCTGTTTAGGGCTGCCTTGTCCAGTCATGGCGAAAGCGTGCTCCATGTAGGAGTCATTCTGCTCAGGCCCTTTTCCCATCCTCTTTTCAGCCTCTTCTTTGATCACATGGTTTTCAGCGATTTGCCTATTGATCGAGGGGAAAAGTCGGGAAGGCCTCATGAGGCTAGGTTCTGCCTCGTTCTGATGGTTCGTGACGAACTGATCGTAGGTAGTTTCAGCTGCCTGGGTGATGATAGTCGGGAATGGCCTGGGAAATTCGTCAGTGGTGTTTTGGATTCCAACCGTGTTGCTTCCGGTGCTTTCCATATCTGATTCTTCAGATGGTTCAGGGGTTACTTCTGACGGTTCGGTGGTTTCTCCTTCATCAGCCTCTGGGTCAGCTTCTTCTGTCTGCATTTCCTCGTCAATTTGGGGTGCTCGTCTTGTGGCAGCGGCCAGGCCGATTATAAGGTACCACATGTCTGCAATGGTGAAGTTTATGGCAGACCTTCTCATAGCTTCGTTAACTCTTCCCAGCTCTTCGGCCCTCATCCCACGAAGAAATTTTTGGAGAAGAATTTTCTTCGTAAATCCATGGTGCGGGCAGCTTGAGACGATGGCATCGTAGTTCATGTAGTATTCGTCCAAAGTCTCATCCCGGGATTGTTGAAGGTTCAGGATATTCTCGCGGGTTTCTTGGTGTAAAGATGGTGGGGAGAATTCTTTCAGGAATGGTGCACAGAGGTCCACGAAACGTACCGCTTGTGATGTGTAATACCAGATTGTTGCGAAATCCGTTAGAGAGAATTTAAAGCATTTAAGCTTAAATTCTTCTAACGTTTCAGTCTCAGGTTTAATGTGGCAGCAACCGTAGTGAAAGCTCTGACAGTGTAGTACTGGATCTTCTGCATCCGTTCCCCCGAACAGTGGAAGGTGCCGTGTTGTCCATGCATATGAAGGTGGTTGCGTCATGAGGTCATGGGAGTGAACGAAAGAATAGCTTATTCGACGGCTAATTCTCCGGCAACGGCGCCAATTTGACGGAGGGCCACCGCACTGTCGTTAAGGTTCAGTGTCCTCTGTACAAATAAATTTATAATATCCGCTACTTGTGACTACACTACTGGGTAGTAAGTGGTAAGTAGAGGTCGAACCCAAGGAAATTAGGGGAATAGGCTATTCTTTTAGGGTGATTGTACTGGGGGGGAGCGTGTTTTATGGTTGATTGAGGTTTTAGCGCTCTGATTAACTACGTGATTTTTGGGGGTTTTTGGTTTTGATTGCGGAAAAGTAAATACAGAAATTAAATGCTGTAAATACAAAGAAGACTTACAGTGGGTGATGCGTGATTGTAATTCCTCCGGTAGATCAGCAGTTGGTGATTGCGGTTTAACAGTAAAGAGAAGCATTCGGCTTCAGGTACTCTTGTATTATAACATGTATATAATAAACTGTTAGTAACTTTTCTAAGTATTCAAAGATGAATCGAGGCCCTTTCGTAGCGCAAGACTTGCAACATCGTTTAAAGCAACCCTTGTTCTATTTCAGACTAATTCCTCCTTTCGAAGTATCTTAGCCTTTTGTGCATCCACCTGATCTCACAGTTACGATTGACCAAGTGGTGTTTTAGATGAGTCGAACTTCTCAGATAAGCTTTGCCCTTTCGTAGCATCCACTTACCCGAGTATGTTCACGAACCCCACGGAAGAGTTTTGCCCTTTCGTAGCATCCACTCAACCTTGGAAATTCTGACTATAAATGGCACATAGAACAAGTTTTGAATACAAAGAAATGAAACTAAAAGATATTACAACATTATATAATACAAGAAAATACCTTCCACCGAATAAAGAGTTTAGCTACGAATATCCATAGAGATGGATACCATAGCTAAATACTCGGAGGTTTTTGAAAACAGTAAGAGGGAAAGGGGTGGAATACTCAAGAACCAACAGGAGTATTCCTAATTCCTACTGAATACTCAAGAACCAGCAGGAGTATTCTCTACAGTATTATAATACTCGAGAACCGACAAGAGTATTATAATTTCCAGTATAATACTCAAGAACAAACAGGAGTATTATTTCAAAACCGAACCAAACTTACAAGTAACAAAATGTAGAGAGAGAAGTGATTTTACAATTTTGGGATGATGAAATGAAGAGGAGGAGGGGTGTATTTATAGCCATGGGGAGGAGAAATGGAGGGCTAAGATGAGGGCACTTGTTGCATGGAGATTGGATGGGCAAATCAAGGGAGGAGGAGCCACCACATGGAGGGGCCAAAAGCCGCCGGTCAAGGAGGAGGAGGGTGGTGGCAGCCGCCGGTTGCCGGTTGCCTTGGGTGGAGGAGCTCCTCCCTTGGCCACCTCTTCATCAAGTCACCAAGTCATCTTGCCATATGTGAGTTTTGTACATTTTTGTGCAGTCTTTTCACAAAACTGTCAGTGTGTTCCTTCCCCGGGCTGTCTTGATTCCTCTCCTGATTCTTCTGATTAATTTGTTATGGTCAATTTCACGTCAGGATCCTTGATATTTCTTCAGTCGGCATATGATCTTGACCTTGGATTGACTCTTGTTATCTTTTCAGCATAAAATCCTCTCCTTAGCGTGTTTTCACTTCAGTCTCTAAAATGCCCTGTGGAAATATATCGGGACTAACAAGTGGATGTTAGATAGACAAACAATCTAACTTTGGGGGTTTTACTGTGTTTTTGATTCGTATAATTGTGGTCCATCAAATCACCCCCCACTTTTAGTTGTTCGTCCCGAACAATGCTATTAAAGGGCATAAGTTCTAGGTTCGGATTTGGCATATGAAAATTAGACTGTGGTACTCGATCTATCCTAATTCATGCATTGCTTACTTATTACCAAATTAAACTGCGTAAATAAATAGAAGAAACTTAATAATTGTACCTCCGTGCTGAGATGCAAATTATATTGGATGTTTCGGGAGATAGCCCTTTTCAGGTTCCTGGGTTGCAGCCTCGGGATCGTTTCGTACTATATGGTCTTCTGGTAGCTTTCTCATGCACGTGATTCGGTTCGGGATTCAGTGGTTTGAGTACTTTGATTTCTTCTGGCGAGGGACTGCTTTTTGTAGTGAATCGGCCTTTGGCCTTTGATTTGACGCTTTGAGTACTTCACTTTTTGTTCGGTTAAAACCTTCACAATTTTGGGCCTTTGGCCTCTTGATTTGCTTCATTGAGCTTTTCGCCTTTTTGTGACTGCTAGTCCATTTTCTCGAGCCTTTTTGGGAGGTCCAATCATCGCCCGCAAGCCTATGGAAATACCTCCCCGCTCCTCTCGTCTTCGTCGTTTTGCGCGGGTCAAGATGAGGGTCGCTCATTTATTTTCTCGGCTATTTTGACTAGAGAGAGGACGGTCTGATTCCCGTCCTCGCCTTTTGCATTGCATGGCGGAGATGACTTCAATTTTCACTGAAACCCGAAGTGCAGCCTCCACTGACTTCGAAAACCATATAGTTTGATCTGATCCTTTGATTGCTTCCCAAGTCCTTCTAGGGCAGTTTATGTCAACTCCACATCCCTAGTTATCTCAGCACAAAGAACAAATGGAAAGTTACATTCTAAGTTTTTAAACAGTTTGAATTTTCACAAGGTAAATGCATGAATTCTGATTTATCTTTTTCACATTCTTAAGTTCATATGTTCAAAAAGATACTATTACTAAAAAAGAAAAACAGCAAGCATGTTATTTATGTACACAGGCGGTTTTCACCCCCCACTTTTGAACGAAGGCGTGCCTTAGTTCAAAAGTCATGCAAGCTTAAAACTAAGTACTGAAAGTAAGTGCGGAAAGTAAGATAGTGTCGGGTTACCTCCCGACCAGTGCACTTGTTTTACGTCGTTGGCTCGACGATACCTCGTTGTGGATTACTGGTTTGGGTCCCATGGGTGGCTAAGGTCAAACTTCTTGATTCCACCGACCTTGATTCTTGCGGTGAGTCTTCCTGATTTTTTAGCAGATGACGGGTTTGGGTCCAGTTCTGATGGTATCTCCTTCCAACGTCTCTGAGAAGGCGAGGGACCTTTCACTATCAGCTTCTTGAACTGGGTGTTCTCCTGTTTAGGGCTGCCTTGTCCAGTCATGGCGAAAGCGTGCTCCATGTAGGAGTCATTCTGCTCAGGCCCTTTTCCCATCCTCTTTTCAGCCTCTTCTTTGATCACATGGTTTTCAGCGATTTGCCTATTGATCGAGGGGAAAAGTCGGGAAGGCCTCATGAGGCTAGGTTCTGCCTCGTTCTGATGGTTCGTGACGAACTGATCGTAGGTAGTTTCAGCTGCCTGGGTGATGATAGTCGGGAATGGCCTGGGAAATTCGTCAGTGGTGTTCTGGATTCCAACCGTGTTGCTTCCGGTGCTTTCCATATCTGATTCTTCAGATGGTTCAGGGGTTACTTCTGACGGTTCGGTGGTTTCTCCTTCATCAGCCTCTGGGTCAGCTTCTTCTGTCTGCATTTCCTCGTCAATTTGGGGTGCTCGTCTTGTGGCAGCGGCCAGGCCGATTATAAGGTACCACATGTCTGCAATGGTGAAGTTTATGGCAGACCTTCTCATAGCTTCGTTAACTCTTCCCAGCTCTTCGGCCCTCATCCCACGAAGAAATTTTTGGAGAAGAATTTTCTTCGTAAATCCATGGTGCGGGCAGCTTGAGACGATGGCATCGTAGTTCATGTAGTATTCGTCCAAAGTCTCATCCCGGGATTGTTGAAGGTTCAGGATCTTCTCGCGGGTTTCTTGGCGTAAAGATGGTGGGGAGAATTCTTTCAGGAATGGTGCACAGAGGTCAACGAAACGTACCGCACTACTAGCGGGTGATGTGTAATACCAGATTGTTGCGAAATCCGTTAGAGAGAATTTAAAGCATTTAAGCTTAAATTCTTCTAACGTTTCAGTCTCAGGTTTAATGTGGCAGCAAACGTAGTGAAAGCTCTGACAGTGTAGTACTGGATCTTCTGCATCCGTTCCCCCGAACAGTGGAAGGTGCCGTGTTGTCCATGCATATGAAGGTGGTTGCGTTATGAGGTCATGGGAGTGAACGAAAGAATAGCTTATTCGACGGCTAATTCCCCGGCAACGGCGCCAATTTGACGGAGGGCCACCGCACTGTCGTTAAGGTGCAGTGTCCTCTGTACAAATAAATTTATAATATCCGCTACTTGTGACTACACTACTGGGTAGTAAGTGGTAAGTAGGGGTCGAACCCAAGGGAATTAGGGGAATAGGCTATTCTTTTAGGGTGATTGTACTGGGGGGAGCGTGTTTTATGGTTGATTGAGGTTTTAGCGCTCTGATTAACTACGTGATTTTTTGGGGGTTTTTGGTTTTGATTGCGGAAAAGTAAATACAGAAATTAAATGCTGTAAATACAAAGAAGACTTACAGTGGGTGATGCGTGATTGTAATTCCTCCGGTAGATCAGTAGTTGGTGATTGCGGTTTAACAGTAAAGAGAAGCATTCGGTTTCAGGTACTCTTGTATTATAACATGTATATAATAAACTGTTAGTAACTTTTCTAAGTATTCAAAGATGAATCGAGGCCCTTTCGTAGCGCAAGACTTGCAACATCGTTTAAAGCAACCCTTGTTCTATTTCAGACTAATTCCTCCTTTCGAAGTATCTTAGCCTTTTGTGCATCCACCTAATCTCACAGTTACGATTGACCAAGTGGTGTTTTAGATGAGTCGAACTTCTCAGATAAGTTTTGCCCTTTCGTAGCATCCACTTACCCGAGTATGTTCACGAACCCCACGGAAGAGTTTTGCCCTTTCGTAGCATCCACTCAACCTTGGAAATTCTGACTATAAATGGCACATAGAACAAGTTTTGAATACAAAGAAATGAAACTAAAAGATATTACAACATTATATAATACAAGAAAATACCTTCCACCGAATAAAGAGTTTAGCTACGAATATCCATAGAGATGGATACCATAGCTAAATACTCGGAGGTTTTTGAAAACAGTAAGAGGGAAAGGGGTGGAATACTCAAGAACCAACAGGAGTATTCCTAATTCCTACTGAATACTCAAGAACCAACAGGAGTATTCTCTACAGTATTATAATACTCGAGAACCGACAAGAGTATTATAATTTCCAGTATAATACTCAAGAACAAACAGGAGTATTATTTCAAAACCGAACCAAACTTACAAGTAACAAAATGTAGAGAGAGAAGTGATTTTACAATTTTGGGATGATGAAATGAGGAGGAGGAGGGGTGTATTTATAGCCATGGGGAGGAGAAATGGAGGGCTAAGATGAGGGCACTTGTTGCATGGAGATTGGATGGGCAAATCAAGGGAGGAGGAGCCACCACATGGAGGGGCCAAAAGCCGCCGGTCAAGGAGGAGGAGGGTGGTGGCAGCCGCCGGTTGCCGGTTGCCTTGGGTGGAGGAGCTCCTCCCTTGGCCACCTCTTCATCAAGTCACCAAGTCATCTTGCCATATGTGAGTTTTGTACAGTTTTGTGCAGTCTTTTCACAAAACTGTCAGTGTGTTCCTTCCCCGGGCTGTCTTGATTCCTCTCCTGATTCTTCTGATTAATTTGTTATGGTCAATTTCACGTCAGGATTCTTGATATTTCTTCAGTCGGCATATGATCTTGACCTTGGATTGACTCTTGTTATCTTTTCAGCATAAAATCCTCTCCTTAGCGTGTTTTCACTTCAGTCTCTAAAATGCCCTGTGGAAATATATCGGGACTAACAAGTGGATGTTAGATAGACAAACAGTCTAACTTTGGGTGTTTTACTGTGTTTTTGATTCGTATAATTGTGGTCCATCTCGGGCGCATGCAAATCACGACGAATGTAGAGAAACACATACTAGTACTAAGGTCACCTAGAAAAAGAGATGCAATTTAAGTTTTTGATATTTTTGAACCGGTGCCTACTAATTTCAAGTCTCAAACATGCTTTAAGAAATACGTAGAACATGTGATAGTCAAAGGCTAGCAATGATACTGACTCAAAAGAATACACACACGGTTAAAACTATTTCAAGTCCTAGACTTCAAATCCAAATGAGTGTCAATCAGTCAAGGAGTATCGTAGAAAACGAGGATTTCAATCGCAATACATAGACAGTTGAGCATATGCAAGAGTGAATATGATATGCAATGCACGTGACTATGCGCTACCCACTCCACACTTAAAAGCGAGCTTTCCCATTATTTTGTTCAGTAAGCATGCTGCCAGAAGTATTTTTCAAAATAAATGGACTTCTGCTTTTTTGATGCTTTTTTGGGGTCATGAAAATATTTACGACATTGGCATATGTGTCTTTGTTAGTACCTCATTTATGTCTTTGGGGAGAGCACTTAAACATCTTTAAACAACTCGGCCATATAATTTCCTTGCTTGATGTTAGTAAGAGTTCCATAGTGATTGCACTTCTTAAACTTAGAATGGATTCTAATTTTCTCTTCATACATTGTATAAATGTATAGAAAATTTGTGTTGGAAACTTTGGTTGCCTATAATACACTTGTTTGAGTATTTATGCTTGTATATGGCTAGCCAGAGTTTCTTACATGTGTGCAACAACTTAGTTCCTTATTTTTGAAAGCAAGTTTTTTAATAATGGATTCCATATCGGTAGAGATAAATCGATTCCATTAGGCTTTGTTGTTGTTGGATTTTTTACTGCCCTTCTAATAACTCTGTTAGCTCTTGCTAACTTTTTTATTTTGTGCAGGATGTGCATGCACACCTTTGGAGCTTGCTGAGCTGTGCTGGTGCCGATGATGGCAGGTTGTTCGAAAGATACCAATGCTTGTGTCTGTCCAATCGTAAGTGAGATGTTTTATGCTCAAAGGAGGTATGTATAACTTATTTGATATAAGACTCTGCACAGGTTAAGTTTTGAGTCTGTACAAATTTGTAATTGGTTTGTTATCTATTAGAGTTTCAGCCTTTGTATCAGGAGGGCAATGTTTGTGCTTTAAGAGTGATACGAAGCTGAAACAATAAGGATAAACTGTTGTTTTGGACTTCTGCTTTCATTTGGGCAAGGAAAATTAACATGTCTACACATTGGGCTTCAAATGGGTGACAAGCGTATTTTTAACCCTTTATAGTTGTCAAGTTATATGTTTTAGGGGTTAAGTTGCAGTCAAACAAAATTTATAAGCCTTGGTAAGCCAATGGTCGATCCAAGGAACAACGTGTGTGAATACTAGCTAACAAGCGACCTATTCAGCTACTCCAAACGATTAAAGATTTTGATGTGATGAAAACAACAGAAATTAAATGCAAAAAATAACAAGGTTTTGGTTTGATCAGAGAAAGAATCCAAGGATCAAACTTCACCAGTGCCAACCCACAAATCATGCAACAATATCACGTAAATTCATCATGCTATCGAATATGGAAATAAACCAAAATAACACTAGACAAGCCGCCCATCCACGGATCATTGTCTAGATTAATCTCAATCATTGAACGCCGCCCATCCACGGATTATCAACGATTTCGATTATTAAGCCTAGGGTCTTTCAGACAAAGAAGTCAACTTTCTTATTAATTCATGTACTACCAGTGTAGCTACCATGACCTAATATCAATTTCATGTAATCTGGTTAATACCTAGGACTCATTCATCTTTTGGTAATTAACCTAAATACGTTCTAGCATGCAAACATCTCATTCAATGTAAAACTTGCAAGAACGATAAAATTAAACACGATGAAATTGAATACTCGAATTGCATTAATGAAAAACGTTTAATTGATCACATGAAGAGTTGGGTACAAGGCACGGGATCCGTTACGGATCCCAGAATAAGGAAGACTTCTCACTACTCATGGTAAGTTAACCAAAAATAGCATAGGAATAGAAATCAAGGACGAGGAAACCGTATTGACAATGTAGCTCGTTGAGTCCTCGATCTCTGGCGATGATCTACTCTGTCTTCTTCTCCAACTTAGGTCAGAAACTCTACAAAATTAAGCTCTTTTAAAACAGAACCCAAATTTCCTATTTATAATTGGAAATATCCGATGGGGCCGTGACACCCGTGACAGTCTAGTGTGTCACGGCTATCACGGCATGAGCAAAAACTCACTGAGCAATAAGTGTGTCGTGACACCCGTGACAATCCAATGTGTCACGGCTGTCACGGTCTGCCCAGAATCCTTCTGTGAAAAACATGTGTCGTGACACCCGTGACGCACAGGATGGCAGGGCCATCACGGCCTGTTACTATTGTATAGACCTTTTTGGCCTTTTTCATCAATTTTTCTATTCTTTCAGTACTTCAAGCCTAAGGAGCGATGATACGTGTTTTTGTCCTGAAATACTCAAGGAAGACATCAAATAAGGACAATTTGCCAGGAGAACAAGTGTTATCCTTCATCGAATGTAGCAAATAATTAGTCATAATATCAACTGATCAATGAGCAATGCCCATGTAGCTGCTTTAGGAAACGCAGCATATGACAACACTATAAAAGTTGCGCATCAGTTAGGGTTTCATAAGTTTTGAGTTCATTTTTGAGAGAGAAACCGAGAGGAGACGGCAACGATTTTTGGCGATTGACCAGCAGCATTGTTTGAGATTTTTGGAGATCGTTCTTGTTTGCTTGATCGATTCACCTGGTGTTTCTGATTGAAGATTCGAAGGCGTGTTCGGCTTTGTTGTGCAGGAGCTTCTAAGGGAGGCTGAAATCCCTTTTTCCTTTAGTCTTCAGTTTTTCTTGGTCCTCGTCTAATTTTTGGTCTGCTGTGTGTTCGTACGTTAGTTAGCGTCTGTCTGTAACATACACTCTCATTTTAGTGCATTGGTATCTCTAGGCGAGTTGCGTAGGCCGAGGAGTGGGATTTTCAAACCTCATAAATCATTGTGTCTTTACTTTCCACACTAGTCGATTTAGGTTCAATCTGAATTGATAAACTGAATTGAATCCAAACCTTGACACAATTGGACTGAATTTTTTATGTTCTTGGCTTAATTGGACCATAACTGGATTTATAGCTGGGATATCGTAAAGGTTTCCGGATCCAAATCTGAAAATGTTGGGGTAAATCAGAGGCGGAGGTGGCTTTGGCCGCATCGGCAAGAGTTCTTCGGGGATGGATTAGATCTGGTCAGGTGTTGTTGGGAAAGATATCGGCTTGCGGTGAGTGGGTATGAGGGTTTCTGCGGCGGAGGAGAGAGGGGGTCCTTGTGCTTTACTTTTGGTTGTAGGGAGAGAGGTGTCCGCGTATGTTTTGCTGATTTTTCTTTTTCTCTCTAAGTGTGTCTGTGATTGCTTAAGGGAGTTTTTTTAGTCGAATTCGTCTAGATAGGTTGTTGTGCTTTATGTTTCGTTTCTGTTGTTGTAAGTCAAGGTGGAGAGTCCATGTAGTGAGGCGTGAGGTCAAGTGGAGCAGATGCCTCTTTTTCAGTCACGTAGTGAGGTTTATATTGTCAGGGCCTGTTTCCAGTTGGAGTTTTCTCAACTTTAAATCTTTTGTTTCGCTGTTGTATCTGCAACAAATATTTTACCAAAAAAATGAAAATATTAGATATGTACATTGAATTAGCGAATACTATTACATAAATTTTATAGCGTATAGACGAAGTAATTTGGCATATGCCACATTTTGATAAATCTGTTAGGAAAATGCCACCCAAACAGAGTTTATTTGGGTTTTGCCACAAACCGCTAATGAGGTTAGCGGTTTGTGGTGGAGTTAAATCGGATGCTTACGTTAAGTGACACGTAGGAACCACAAACCGCTATTATCGTTAGCGGTTTGTTTTGATGTAAAAAAAATTACGTGTATTATTTCACCACAAACCGCTATCCATATTAGCGGTTTGTTTTAATGTAAAAAATTACCAACATGACTCATACGTGGATGCCGCATACAATTTTCGTTAGCAATAAGTTTGACTTTGTAACAAACCGCTAATCCTATTAGCGGTTTGTGGCAAAATCCAAATAAATTTTGGTTAGGTGGCACTTTCCCAACAATTTTCATAGTGTGGCATATGCCAAATTATTTCGCGATAGACACAAGTCCACGTATTTATCATATACAGTGCAATTTACAAATACACACTGACCTTCACTTATTTAATATGACTTGTAATTTCTAGCTTTAAAAACATTAATAAAAACTGAGTCTACATTATGATCAGTGTTTCAGAAAACGGCCGCCTAGACCGCTTAGGCGGCGCCTAAACGGCCTTTTTCTTGAACCCGTTCCGTTTTGACCAATTAGGTAGTTTTTGATATTAGGCGGTTTCTGGGCGGTCTAATCATCTTCTGGGCGGTCTAAATCGGTTTCTAGGCGGAATGTTCAACTACATATCAATATTCAAACTTGAAGGGCTTATTTATAAATTTTAAAAATATAACTTATTATTGCAACTAGGGATTTGGATTGTATTGTTTAATTTGTATTGTTTATGCTGCTTGATTCTTATTTTTCATAATTTGGATTTGATTAACAATATTAATGTGGATGAAGCCATTTACAATGTTCATATTTATTTGCAATGTCAATGTGCTTGAACCCATAAATTGATTAAAAGTATTAAAAATTTTGTATATTAAATAATGTATATATAATTATATATTTAAAAATATTAAAAATTCAAAACCGATTAATTCCCGCCTAAGCCCCGATTAATCCCCGATTGGAGACCCTTTCCGCCCGATGCCCGCCTAGCATTTTCTGTAACCTTGATAATTATTTTTTTTTTTTGAAGGGGGTTAGTGGGTTAAAGTTAGTAACTGCTCATTTTGAGCTGGTGAGAACTTGAACCCTGATCACTTTGGGGCAGAGAGACGCCCTTCCACTGGACTAATCTCTTTGCCTCCTATAACCTTGATTATGATGATGCCTTGACTAGACAAAAAGCAAAAGAGTTTTGGATAAGCCCACGGGTTCACCAAACATCAATATGATCTAGATATTATTTAAAAGGGTTCAAATAAGACAATCCACAAAAGTCGATGTCTCTTTCATTCAAATTTAACCAAATTCGAAGAATTTTAAAGATGAAGTAATTTATAGTATTTAAATACAATTTAATGGACTTTAATAATAACAATATAGATCAAAATAATAATAAAAATAATTTGTGTAGCTACTTTTGAATTGGAAACAAAAAAAGAAAAAATAATTAAGTCGTTGAAGAAACGTTAAAAAAATGAAAATTGAAACTTTTTTTGACAATCTTTTCCAAAAATAAAAATAAAAATAAAAAGAACCCCTTATTTTTATATTTTCCTCCTTTTATAAATAATTATTGAGAAAGCCACCATAACAGGTGTCCTCAACACTGCATTCAGCTCCGCTTGTCGCCATTCATATCCCATTTCTCAAGAACAGCGTTCCCGACCCAATCCTACTCGATAAACCCCCCACGTCCTCGCCCCCGCTTGGTAATTGGGAAAGTTGCGATTGATTCCAATTAGGGTTTCCAAGCATGAGTTCCGGTTTGTGAAATTAGGCGGAAAGTTGGGGGTTTTGGGTGTTGAAAAGTTGAGAGGTATGTACGTCTCGTCCACGCGGAAGTCGTTTAAGGACTCACTTAAAGTGCTCGAGGCTGATGTTCAGCACGCCAATTCTCTGTAAGTGTTCAGACTAGGTTTTGATTTTGTTGTGTTCGATGATCATTTCAGGATTGGAAATTGTTCGGGTTGTGAGTTTGTTTTTGGTTGTTATGTTTCATGAAATTTATGGGCTTCTTTAGGAAATAGTCACATTTTTGGCTTATAAGTTGATATTTGCAGTTAATCAATTAGATTTACTGGTGAATTTTGGATACTTATTGTTTCAAGTTTCCAGTTGTTGAAGCATTGGATAAGGTTTAATGATTACTTGCCAAATCTTCGTAAAATATGTGGGCCTGTGGCTTTCTTTCTTGCAGAAAAGCAGTTCTAATTTTGATGAAATCTTTTTGCGGTACTGATTGTAGGGACTAGGGAGTTTATGTGAATCATAGTGTGTTGATGTTGTCAACAATTTGTGAAACATGGTTGATTTATTGCTATTTTTTATTGCAGGGCATCTGATGCTATTGGAAACTATGATGGTGCGTGTATTCAAATGAGGGTGTCATACAGTCCTGCAGCACATTTCTTTCTATTTTTGGTTCAATGGGCGGACTGCCACTTAGCTGGTGCGCTTGGGTTGCTGAGGATCCTAATTTACAAGGTTTGATTTTTTTTTTTTTACCGTTTTCCGGTTGTAATGTACTTGAAATGAAAGATTTGTTTGACCTTGACGTGCTGCATTCTATGCAGGTGTATGTGGATGGAACAACCACAATGTGTACCCATGAAAGAAAAGCGAGCATCCGAGAGTTTTACGGTAATATATTGCGCCATATCGTAGCTATTTTTACATATACATTTTAAAAATCTTTACGTGTTTTTACTGATTCAGATGATTTTTTTTACGTCTGTAGGCACTATTTATCCATCACTTATGCAACTGCAAAAAGGTGTCAGCGACACGGAAGATAAGAAACAGAGAGCCATTTGTGTCGAAAGGTACCGTAAAAAAGATGAAGACGGTTCTAGGCAATTCTCAGATATTGATATGGAAAGAGAAGAAGAGTGTGGCATTTGCTTGGAGATGAATTGCAAAATAGTTTTACCGAGTTGCAACCACATGATGTGCCTCAAATGTTACCGTGATTGGTCAGTCTCCTTCTCTAATTTACTGCCTGTTGCATATGCTTTGATCGAAAAACAACAAAAAACTTGCGATTTCTTTGATTTGCTGTAATTGGCTCTTCTTCCTTTTTGCGATTTCTTTGATCAAAAATGTCTGTGTTTCTTAATTTGCTTTGTAGCAAAACTAACCATACTTATCATGTGACAGGCGCACAAGGTCGCAATCCTGCCCCTTCTGCCGCGACAGTCTCAAAAGAGTAAACTCCGGCGACCTCTGGGTGTACACTGACAATAGAGATACAGTTGACATGTCGACACTATCAAGAGACAATATTCGGAGGCTTTACATGTACATAGAAAAACTGCCCCTAATTGTTCCTGATCATCTCTTCGACCCATATGATTCTCACATTCGGTAAGGCTCAGTGGCTCACACATCCAAACGTACAATTATTCCATGGCGCGTATATCTACTAAAGAAGTTATGTAATCTCTCCTTTAAATGTCTTCCCGTTACTGATGAGAAGTGAAGTCTCCGGCTTTAAGTTATTTCTGATGAAGGTGAAGTTAAGTTTTTAGAAGAATTTAAGAATGGTGTGAAGTTAAGTGTAGATGTTTTGTACAGTTTCCTGCCCTCACTGGAGCAGAATTTTTTGCGATTTGGACCAAGCTGGAAAATATACAGCGTTTCTGCAGCAGGTCATGTACTGGTAGCTTAAACGTGTAGTACTAATTGTGGTTACTGGTTACAGTTTTCATTTGGTATCTACTTATCATCACTTCCAATTGGTTTGTTACTTCTAATTGGTTTGTTGAAATTGGCATGACCTTGAAAGAGTTCGATTAATATTTTGACATGTTTAAAGAAAATCCAGATGCTAGATAAGTGAGATTTAGAAAGGGGAGTGAACAAGACACTGATTTCAAAATGCAAAAGTTGAGAAAGGATTCAGGATTACATGCTTCTCAGTTTTTTTACAATATTACAGTAGAGAGATAGAGAGCCAAAGTGTTTTTGTGACCAGCTTATTTCAGACTATATTCATGTTGACCATGAACATCTACATTATATCAAAACTAGGGAATAACAAATATTAAGTGTTCATATTTACAAGGAGAATGAAGAAATGACATGACTAGAGGATAGTGCGTAGAGAGTTAGTTCGATGAAGGTGAACGAGTATTCCTCTACAATTCTCTGTGAAATTATTTCACAAAACATACTCATCATTTACTTACGCTATCTAAGAATAGTCCAAGTGTTATTGGCACAA
The DNA here is from genome assembly GCA_033675215.1 of Rhodiola kirilowii. Classification (NCBI taxonomy): domain Eukaryota; kingdom Viridiplantae; phylum Streptophyta; class Magnoliopsida; order Saxifragales; family Crassulaceae; genus Rhodiola; species Rhodiola kirilowii. The sequence goes on from CM066193.1 coordinate 46,632,209, forward strand.
ATTTCATTCTTACGAGGCAAGATCTGGGCAATGACCAGTAAGAGAAGAGGGGCTTAGAGGTTTTAAGAGAAAGAGCACGAAGACCACATCAAAAATTCAGTGCAAGGCTCGAGGATCGTCCCCTAGTTTCTAATGCACGAATTGTAAATTTTATTATAATCGTGCATAAAGGTTGCGGTCTAGTGACCATATCCTTGGTTTCAAACCTATCTGAATGCATCTTATGTCATGAGTTTGGGGTTGTCCATTCCTTGACTATCATAGTGAAATTTAATTTTGAATTTAAAACAGATAAATTATAATCACACGCAATGAAAATCCACAATGTCAAGCAAGAGGGTCAGGAATTTCACTTCACTACGAGTACATGTTTAATGCAGGGCAGATTGAGGATCAGATGGCGCGCAAAAAGGGCAGGGTTGGGAAAATACAGATTTGGCGTTCGGCGTCTAGAAATCCGTCGTGAGACCTTATTTCGAGTGGAAACGGACCAACGAACGCAACTCACAGCTTTTTAGGCTGTGATATATGGGCTTTTTAGGCCTTCCGGGCTCGTTTAACAGGCCGAATCAGCATATTTATCTTTTAGTAGCATAATCCTTTTAGCAACATTATCTTTTTAACAGCATTATCTTTTTTTGCAGCATATCATTATCATTTAGATTTGTGTTTTCCTATTTAAACTCACCTTAGGGTTATTGTTATTCATCTTTTATCATATCAATAAACACTTATTTTTCGTTTTTGGTGAATTTCAAGCTATCCACGAATTCATTGCTGATGAAATCGTTTATCCGGTTTGTCAAGCTCAGTTGGTATCAGAAGCAGGTATTTCCCTGTCTCTCTCTAACTCGATCAGATGGCAGATCAACCCGTACCCAGAGCAGATTGTGAGAGGGTCAACGCGGACATAGCTGCAACCTTGGCTGCGTTGACAACACATATGGCTGCTATGTCAACCCAGTTGGCGGAAGTGGCGGCGAGAGTCAATTAGAATGGTGGAGAAGAGAGAGCCCAGAAGGAAGCACCAGTTAGAGTTCCTCGTGTAGAGCGTATGCGTGCAGTAGTCGCTGAGGACTCAAGTTTGGTTGAAGAGGATTCTGTGGACAATGGTAGAAATGAAGAGGATAATAGGTATGATAGTGATTATCGGGTGAAAGTTGATATTCCCCTTGTTTCATGGAACCATGACTGTGGAGGAGTTTCTTGACTGACAGATTGAGATGGACAGATTTTAGAAGTCATGGGTGTCCCAGAAAATAAACAAGTGAAGATGGTGGTGATCCGATTAAAGGGTACCGCTGCCGTGTGGTGGGATAAACTCGTGGTCCAAAGGAGGCAGCAGGGTAAGGCGCATATCCGAACGTGGAGGCGAATGAAGCAACTGATGTTAGACTATTTCTCGCCCGAGGATTATGAGCAGATCTTGTATAAGTTGTACCTTGATTGTGTTCAGGGCAGACGATCTGTGGGAGAATATACTACTGAATTTCTTCGTCTTTCTGAGCGTAATGAGTTGAAAGAAACAGAGAACCAGAAGGTGGCTAGGTATAGCAGCTGCTTGAAGGTTTTGATTCAGGAGAAGATGGGGTTGCAAACGGTTTGGTCATTGGCAGCAGCATCTAGTCTAGCACTGAAGGCGGAATTGATGGAGAGGAACCATCGGGGGTTTCAAGCATTCCCTACGTATCCACCTCAGGGAACTTCGGAGACAGTTGGCGATAATAAGGGGGACAACATGGAGGTGAAGTAACAACACGCTGGGAGTAAGAGTGCTTGTGGTCCTAGTGGTAGTTTTGGAGGCCGTCAGCCGAATCATGGAACAGTTCAGAAACCACCTAAACCCTACACTAAACCATCTGGTGATATATGTTATCGTTGTGGTGGACAAGGACATAGGTTGAATGTGTGTCCATCCCGGAGGACTGTCGTTATTCTGGAGGAAGAAAAGACATATGAGCAGAACGAGTATGAGGGTGTCGAATTTGTAGAGGATGAGTCAACGGAGGCAGTGAATACTGTGCTGCAGAGGGTTCTTTTGACCATGCCGGATGAAGGGCAACGTAAGAACCTCTTCAAATCTCATTATTTCATTCTGAATAAGGTGTGCAATCTGATTGTAGACAATGGTAGCGCAGAGAATCTGATATCTCAGAAGCTGGTGGATCACTTGAAGCTGCCTACGGAGCCGCATGAGAAGCCTTATGCACTTGGTTGGGTCAGCAAAGGCTCCTAGGTTCGTCTCACGCGGACCTGCAAAGTTCCTATCTTTAATGGGAAGCATTATCAAGAAGAGGTACCATGTGATGTTCTTGATATGGATGTTTGCCATGATTTATTGGGGCGTCCTTGGCAGTATGATAACGACGTCACTTATAGTGGATGGGAAAATGTGATGATGTTTACGTGGGAAAAGCATAAGATCGCGATGACTCCTATTTCGAGTTTTGACAGGCAACCAAGTAAACAGTCCAATTTTCTAGTGATGAATCACAATGAGCAGGAGTTTAGTGCTGATGTGGAGAAGGCTCAGTGTTTCAATCCAGTGGTGATTAAGCTGCCTAGGGGTGTTGGGAAATAACGTGCCTGCCAAGGCTTCGGTCGAGGAGATTGTTGATGTTAAGGAGGCAGTTTGAGAAAAGTTGGAGGCTTTATGTCCAGAAAAGAACTCGGGGTCGAGTTCTTCAGATGTGGATGAGATTGATGCAGGGCAGATTGAGGATCAGATGTCGTGCAAAAAGGGCACTGTCGAGAAAATACAGATTTGGCGTTCGGCGTCTAGAAATCCACCGTGAGACCTTATTCCGAGTGGAAACGGGCCAACGAACGCAACACACAGCATAAGCTGTGAGATATGTGCTTTTTAGGCCTCCCGGGCTCGTTTAACAGGCCGAATCAGCATTTTTATTTTTTAGCAGCATTATCTTTTAGATTTGTGTTTTTCTATTTAAACCCACCTTAGGGTTATTGTTATTCATCTTTTTATCGTATCAATAAACACTCGTTTTTCATTTTTGATGGATTCCAAGCTATCCACGAATTCATTGCTGGTGAATTCATTTATCCGGTTTGTCACGCTGCGTCAATGTTTTACTTGGTTTATACCACGTTTTCTAAAAATCGTTGATGTCGACATGGTTTTCATGAAAATCGATGTTGTCATCAGCGGTTTCGCCACATTAGCAGTTGTTACGCCGTGTCATTGCTGACTGAATCGGACAAGTTTAATTTTAAATGAAAAGCGCTATTCACAGGCTGTTTTTAAAAAGAAAAATGGTACTAACCAAATAAAACGTGTACCCTTAATAGTTAATATGTCATAAACTAAAACCTTGCATGCTAGCAGATGTCAAAACTTTTCTTCATTTTGGAGGTGGAATACTAAGATTTGATTACAATCTTAAATGTGGTAGGATTTTTAATAAATCCGATGGGCTTGATTCGTGGCCCAAACGAAGCCGGCATAATCCTGACCGTCCGTTGTCTTAGTCAGTCTGTATAAAGAAAAAGAAATGCATCGTCCTCTCATCCAATTAGGGTTTTCCTGATATTACATTTTCCTGCTCATGTCTTCCTCTCTGATTCTGAATACTGTAGGTGTTTAATTAATTTTCGTAGATGTATTCGATTCAAGGCAACAAATTAGAGTCACTGATACGCCAAATCCGATGGCGTTATAAGCGCTGTACGTTGCCGATATGGATATTGGCGCTGAGATTCTGGCACCTTCCCTTTTAAATTTCTAGGGTTTGTGCATTCAAATGCTCCGATATTTTTCGATGTATTTCTTTTTGTATTGTTCAGTTTCCGATTTCCGTGGCGCAGAGTGACGAAAATCGTTCGGATTCCCAATGAATTAACCGTGATCTTACAACCAGCTACTTCTGACTCGTTACGCAAATCCTCAATTCTCGTTTTTTTCGAATTTTAGTGTTATTTTGATCAATTTGTGTTTTTGTTTTATGAGTTTTGGATGCCTGTGACGATGCTATGATATTTGCTACTCTTGATGGATTTTAAATCCATCTGATGACATTTTATCCACCAAGATCTCTGAGGCCTACTCAACTTTTATCAATTATTTCCCTTCTTTATTTGCAATTATGATGAGTTTGTTCCCGAAATTTTAAAGCAGCAGAAAGATTGTTGTTATATGCTACTTAATTCAATCTTTTTTTTTTCAGTTTGCTTTATCCATAAACACTGATTTTAATCCCAGAACCAATTTATTTAGATGGGGAGTTTCTGATATTTTTATTTCGGTAAACGTTTGCATTTAGTTAAAACTAACATAGATTCATATTGAGGATAAAGGATGCATTAATATTTTTCTCTTCGATGTATTCAATGTATTTTGGATGGTAGATAATGAGATTTACAGGACAGTTGAGCGACTTACTACTAGAAAACTTTTATGAAACAGACGATACTTCATAACACGTCCTAAGAGCATCTGCAGCGGTGCAATCTCCAGGAGGATTTGAGGTCGTCCTCGGATGACAATCTTGTGCAGCGAGGCAACCTTGTGGAGATCGCGACCTTGGCGAGGATTTCTGGACGAGATCGTCCTCCCAGAAATTCTCCGCTAGATCGGCTGACCGGACGATCTCAGCGAGTGAGTCTCGCGCGTGACTCGCGTGAGAAGCCTCAAAACCGATTAAATTGAAGGCTCAAAACTCATTTTTGAAGCTTTTCGACATCAATGGAACATTCAAAAAACAGCCGATCGAACAATCAGTCGATTTGAATGAACAGTGCTCGACATTCAAAATCGATCGAAATTGATCAAATTGAATCTGAAAAACATCTTCGCTGAGTTGTTAGATGAATTTCGATAGCAATTGGAGCTAAAAAACCGCCGAACGAACAATCCGTCGAAGAAGATGATGAAGCAATCCTCCGATTGCCCTGGCGTTTTGCTCGTTGCCCTGCGTTTTGCTCGGATACACGATCGGTTGCTTGCTCGGAGGTGCGATCGGTTGCCTGGCGTTTTGCTCGGATACACGATCGGCTGCTTGCTCGGAGGTGCGCTCGGTTGCTTGCTCAGAGGTGCGATCGGCTGCGTTTTGCTCCGATCTTCAAACCTATCCAGGCAAGTTTTTATTCGGCTCCGTTTTCGGAATTTCATCAAATTCATTTGATCGATTATTCGAAACGTCGAGTGTGGGACTGTTGGTTCAGTGGATTTGGATTAGAATCGATTTGGCTTCATGGCATCTGTGCGTTTTTCGGTTCTGGTTGGTATGTGATTGGTGTAGGTTTGAGTTGGCTGGAGTTTGGTGAGAAGTTTGGTGGTTGGTTTTGGTGTTGCGGGTGACTTGGTGTGGCTGGATTTTGTTGTGCATGCGCTTTTTATTGTGTTTGATTATTGCTGCTGGTCTGGGTTACTGGAGATCTATATTGCTGATTGGACTGAGTTTAAGCTGTTCTGATTGTGATATGGATTGGTTAATGTGGATAGATTTGTTTAGAGGTTTTAGTTTGATGTTCAGAATGAACGGTTGTCTAATGAAATTGATAAATGTGCAGTGTGGTGTATGATGATTTGTGATTCGTGATGTGATATGTTGAATGGAATGGCGAGTTAGTTTTGATTTTTTGCTAATTTTGATTTTGAATTTAGGTGGTGATGAGGAGACTGAAATGGCTAATTGAGGCAATGTTTGTGGTGGTTGTAGTTTTTCAGTGTTAACTTGCTGTTGTTAACTGATTTGGGTTTGTAATTTTGTTTGGTGATATGTTAGATGAGGTAGAATTTTTCATGTCATGAAAGTTTCGATCTTAAAATTCATGAAAGTTTCAACCCCTTTTTTTTCTTTCAAACAGCCTCCGAATTCTGAACTCATGCTCATTGTTTCATGTCATGTTTCAACTATTGAGTATCAAATTCTGGTTATATTATTAATCAAAATTTCACATAAGAACAAATTGGAGGGAAAAATTTCAAAAATAATAATTTTTTATTCAGGAATAGTAGTAGGAAGATCTCCGCAGGATGGCATTGCTGCACAGAATGTGCAGAAATGCTGTTACTGTTCACTGAATAGTAGTAGGAAGATCTCCGTGAGGAAGTTCTCAAGGAGATAATATGCTCCAACGGGTGCGGATGCCCTAATGGAATGACTGAGAGGTATAAAACTCGATTGGTGGCTGTTGTTTCTGAAGATTATCAACAATGTCTCTTTGCACAACAAAAACATAATTAGTAATAACCGAAGAAAATACACGACTTACGCCACATCCTTCTGCTCTTTTGGTATCAAATTTGTGTATTCATGTATTGAGATTTTTGTTTGTTCGCATAAATGTAGACCTGTTGTCATATTGAATAAACTTGGCAAATATGTATATCCATTGCATAACATTAGATTGGTATGTGCATTTCAGGAAGGGGTAGTGGAAGCGTTGGGTTTCACTCCTACCCCCAAAGTTGAAGCGCTTAGTCTGTACAGGAGGTGGAGAGGGTACAGAGTCCAATATGAGGTACCACAAGAGCTACTCAAAAATCATGTCTTGCCGGAAGTAACCCTATAAGAATCTCTGCTCAACCCAGGATATGCGATAGCAGCGAGGTATTTACAATCAGAGGTAACTTCTCTGATAAAGACTGCAGCATTGTTGATGGAAGAGGCATCATTATAGTACAGGTACAAGCTTATCTAATCATCAAATATCCAAATAACCATGTTACAATAAAGCCAAGCATAGACCAAGCGTTTGTCATTGGAGTCATAGCTGTTCTGGACTACATCTACATATATGGTGAAGTGTAAATAAGGCGCAGCAGGCATTATGATCTTGACAGAACAGCCTCTCTCCGATTGAGATGCTTATTTGTCCATCAAAGACCGGTAACCCCATCGAATGGTTGATGCTACTCTCAATTAGACTGGTGCATGTATGATGTAATTATTATTCTAAGATTGATTATTTATCATTTGTTACGACAACTCTGTAGAGTCATTCAAACATATGGTCCCCAGAAAATACGAAAGATCTCAAATAGTTGGAGCAAAGTGAATATAATACTACCAAGTAAAATGGACGTTTGCTATTCTTGTCAGTTAATCGGTATATGCAGCTTACAAAATGTTATGTAGACAGCTTACAAAGGAAACATTGAGTTTTCTATACCTTTTGGACATAACCTCTCACATCCCTTGTAAGCTTCCGGATAAGCTGCAGTCACGAATAGAAACCTCAGATCATTGAGGAATTACAGCTCCATTCCAGACACTAATTAAATCATTAACTTATTACGAACCATTCGAAACAGGCCTCCAAGTAAGGGACCAGCAAGGTCCAATCTTTTGTTTCCATAATGGTCACGATCATCTTCTGGTCTTCGGTCAAGTGCACATATCAAAAGACGATGAATGATGTACCTATTAGAGTTACCGGTCAATACAAGTTCAAGTTTCATCCTGAAATAAAAAGTAACATTTTATCCATTTTTCTGCATACCCAAAATAGTATGCCTTCTTTGTCTCACAAAATTCGGCAACACCAACATGTGGAAGCATCTCTTTTTGAAGGATCTCTCTGGCATACTTAATCCTTTTCTCCTTGGTGACTCCAACAGTAGAACCACGCTTCCCAATATAATCTAATGCAACCTGCCACAAAAATATGATCATGGAAAAGAACAGCAAACTGGCCCACCAAAAGAGACGCTGAGTGGCAAATTTAAATTTAGCTGCTTGAATCCATTGGAAAACCAAAAAGACTTCAGCACTCATTAGAAAGCTTTTTAGTGTTTGCTAGTTACACTTCGAAATTATATGATGATCCCATAAATCTGATCAAACTAATGACACAAATCTCATTGGAAAGTTAAAAAAGAAAAAACAAATGGCGCCAACTATTGACAATAGCTTCAAATGTTATATATAGGATATCCATAAAGCATGCTTTTCATTAACAATTACCAGCTGATTTTGGATAACGAATGCTTCTTCAAGAGAAGGACGTAACAATTCCATCATTTGTGTGTCCTCAGGTTTGACAAATATGTGTTCTAAAATATCTTTGTCAGCAACAAATCCTAGTGCTCGAACACACAATAATGATTGGAATTTCTGTTCTGATATATGGAAGAGTAGCACGAATGTCGTAAACGAAAAAATATTATAAAAATCAGGATACAATGGAACATGACTACAAGAGCTATTAGAAGAAAATATTCACAGCCAAGAAAAACTGTTACCCCTTTGGCACCGCTTTGTGAAAGCATCCTCACAAACATACCGCTCGGTGGTCTGTTTTGAGATTCTGCCATGGATCGAATTTCAGCCACATATGCATACTTGTTTGGTTGTCTCTTCTTGAACACATAGACGTGATTTGTGCTCATTTTCTCTTGGGCTATAAGAACTTTTTCACTCCCATTGATTATAAAGTAGCCACCTTGGCACCTTGATCATATGGGCACTCTCCAAGCTCTGTCAAATCCTTTTCCGAATTCTGATACAATGTGCAATAGCTAGACCGCAACATAATTGGAACCTAAATCCACCACACAAAATACCATTAATAATGACGAAAAACGTCTCTTCATTGTTGTCCATTAAAAATTTCACCCAATCGTCATGCTTATACCTTCCCAATGAAAACTTTTGTGCGGGTGCTGACAACTTTTGTGCGGGTGCTTTCACCCAATGAAAACTTTTGTGCGGGTGCTTTCACCCAATCGTTTCCATTCTGAATTGCTGGGGGCTGACAACATCCCATGCTCGGAGGAGGAGTGGGTTACTTGTGCGGGTGTCTGGGCTTGGGCTCTGGTGGGGATAGTCTTCGGATTCAAGCCTTCACTGGGAAGAATGAAAAGCTTTATTAGAACGAGATGGGGAGATGAAAGGTTGGTCACGGTGGCTCAGATGAAACCGGGAGTGTTCCTATTCAACTTCGCCTCGCAAGAGGGTATGTTGAAAGTTCAAGAACAGGGGCCGTGGACCATGGATAACAAACCAATGGTCCTGCAGCGATGGACGCCTGACGAGACGTTTGATCTGGAAAGTGTGGATGCTATCCCTATTTGGGTGAGATTTCCGGGCTTGGCGCCTCATATGAGAAAGGAACCATTACTCAGTAAGATCGCCAGTGCGATAGGAAACCCGATCAGAACAGATGGGTTTACTAGCTGCGGTGATAAGCTGATGTATGCGAGGGTCCTAATAGAGGTTTATGCCTCTATGGAATTCAAGAAGTCAGTGACTATTCAGGGGCCAAGAGGAGTGAACTTTGTCCAGAAAGTGGAATATGAATGGAGGCCGCCGAGATGTGCTCACTGCCAAAGGTTTGGGCATACGGAAAACCAATGCTCTTACCCGAGAATAAGAGTCACGGAGGAGGAAGAGGACGAAGATGATAGAGTTCTCATTGAGCCAGAAAAGAGATGTGATGAGGAGAAGGCTGAAGATGTGCCTCTTGAAATTTTAATGAGAAATGCTGTGAGAACTGGGTCAGTTTTGGCTGATTCAGCTGCTAGTACCTCGGATAGCTCAGTGGTTCCTGAAACTGATCAGAGTAGTGGAGTGGATAAAGTTGTGGAGACAAACACAGAGAAAGAAATCAGTAAGGTGTGCAATGCAGTGGCAGATCAAGTTACAGTAGAGAGTACTGAGGAATCTAAGAATTCTGATGACCGGTTGGGAAGTTTTATAGAAGTGGTTAGAAAGAAAAAACTTAGAAAAAGCAAAGGGAAAAAAGTGGAGACCGAGATGCAGATAGGCCGGACTAAATGGACACAGCGCTGCTAAAAGCGCAAAACTCCATCGTTTTTAATGTCTTGCATCGCTAGCTGGAACGTGCGAGGGATCAATAGCCCTGCAAAACAATCGGAAGTCAGAACTTTGATTCAGAAGTATCATATTGGATTGGTTGGCATCCTTGAGGCGAAAGTGAGAGTGGAAGGTAGTAGTAGGGTGTTCGAGAGTTGCTGCCCGGATAATTCTTGGAGTTCATACTGTTTTAATGAAGGGGAGGGGAGAAGGAGTAGAATTCTTATTTTATGGAATCCAGGGTGCATGGGAGTTAAAATTTGGTATGCTAGTGATCAAGTTATTATTTGTGATGTTGTGTGGAACGGCCAGCAGGCTATGGTGGGCTTCGTGTATGCGCAGAATAATCAGAGGGATCGAAGGAGGCTATGGGATGATATCCGTATTGCTATGCCTAGAGCTCCTGGTCCTTGGTTATTATTGGGTGACTTTAATTGCATCCGCAGTCCAGAGGAAAAGTTAAATGGTGCGGTAGTTAGGGAGGCAGACATCATAGAGTTATCCGAGTTTTTAGACCAATCTGGGATGACTGATTTGGCGTCTAGCGGGAATTTCTATACTTGGTTCGATAAGCATCAGCAGGGGAGGAGAATCTAGTGTAAGCTCGACCGGATAATCTGTAATGATATGTTTTTGGCTGATTTCACTAATGTCCATGGCATCTTTCCGGAGCCGGGTATTTCGGATCATTCCCCGGCGATATGTAGATTGGCGATCAGTTCTCCGGTGAAGAAGTGGTTCAGATTCCAGAGTTTCTGGGCTGCTACGAACCAGTTTACTGAGTGTATTGCTCATGGGTGGATTAGAGGTGCTAGCAACCTCTTTTTGCTGCAGAAGGAGCTAAAAAAATTCAAAAGAAAGTTGTCTTTTGCTATGAAAGATTACAGGGGTGATATGAATTTCAGAGTTGATCAAGGGAGGCAATCCCTCTTGGAGACTCAAAATGCGTTGATGCTCAATCCTAATTGTGAAGAGTGGATTTCTAAGGAAGGTATAGAGCTGCTGAATTTTAGAAAACTGCTGCGATATCAGCATATTTTCAACTGTCAGAGAGCTAGACTGAGTTGGGCTAGAGAAGGAGATTTAAATACTAGTTATTTCCATGCTATTATTAAGGGGAGGTGGGCCAAAAACACTATTAGATGTGTTCAAACTACGTTAGGGGAGTTCTTATTTGATAACACAGCTATAAAAGAGAATCTCGTCAATTTCTTCAAGATGCTGTTCAATGGCAGCTTCTCTGCGGCTGAGGTAGACCCTAATGTTATGCTTATGGGATCGAAAGTGAGTGCTACAGATTGTGTCAATCTGGTCAAAGACATATCTTATAATGAAGTGGCGGAAGTGGTTAAAAATCTCCCTCCTTGTAAAGCGGCAGGGCCTGATGGCTATAACGCGGAGTTTTTTAAAGCCTCCTGGGGAGTCTGTGGAGATGATATTGTCAGAAGTATAAGGGCTTTCTTCAGATCAGGCATAATGCCAGATGGCATTAATTCGGCTTACCTGGCCCTGATTCCTAAAGTCAATAATGCGAGTATGCCTACCGAATTTAGGCCGATTAGCTGTTGCAATGTGTTATACAAGATCGTGTCAACTATTCTAGCTAATAGGCTTAAACCGGTGCTGGGTTACCTTGTGGATCAGTCGCAAGCGGCTTTTGTGAAAGGGAGGAATATAGCGAACAACATTAGTATTGTTCAGGAGTTGCTTTGCAAATACAATCGTAAGCACTTAAGCAAGCGATGTATGCTGAAAATTGACATCACTAAAGCATACGATATGGTGGATTGGAGCTTCCTTAAGAAGATCATGGAATTATTTGGGTTCCCGAGCATTTTTGTGCATTGGATTATGGCGTGCGTGTCTTCTGCGCATTTCTCCGTTCTGATCAATGGTAGCTTGGAAGGGTACTTCAAGAGCAGCAGAGGGCTTAGACAAGGAGATCCAATGTCCCCTTACATCTTCACCCTTGTGATGGAGGTCCTCAGCAGAATCCTCGGGCAAGTAAGGCAATCGAATGAGTTTGTTTTCCACCCTAAATGTGCGGGGATTTCTTTGAGCCACTTGATGTTTGCGGACGATATTATTATTTTCTCTAAGGCTGATTTGGGATCCCTTATGAAGATTAAAGATGCCCTTTCTTTATTCCATAGCTGGTCGGGGCTCGAAGTGAATGGAAGCAAATCGGCTATTTATTTTGGGGGGTGTGGAGGTGAGGATCAAACCATTCTTTCTATGGCAGTGGGTATGCAAAACGGTCAGCTCCCGTTTTCGTACCTAGGTGTGATGCTCGATGGGAGAAGCCTTCGCAGAATTGCGTACGATGGGATTATAACCAAAATGACGGCGAAGATCAAGTCTTGGTCGAATAGATGCCTCTCTTATGCTGGGAGATTAGTGCTAGTTAAGCACGTGCTTAGTTCTATTAGCTCCTACTGGATGAGAGTTTTGCTCTTCCCTAAGTTCGTGATTAAAAAAGTGACTGCCATCTGCAGAAACTTCTTATGGTCTGGGGCGAGTTCCAGCAATAAGAATCTGGTTGCGTGGAAGGCTGTGACTAAGCCGAAAGATGAAGGGGGGCTGGGTATTAAAAATCTTATCATCTTTAACAAGGCCTTGTTGTTGAAACAAGTGTGGGACTTATGCCGAGATAAAGATGCGTTGTGGATTAGGTGGATGCATACCTATTATTTCAACAGCCAATCTATCTGGGATGTGAATGAGAAAAACCACCACTCTTGGGTTTTTAAAAATATTCTGAGGCTTAGGCCAGATGCGCATAAGTGTGTTCTGACAGATGATAGTGGGGAGTTCTCTTGGGCTTCTAGCAACAACCCTTTTACAGCAAAGGGTGCGTATGAGGTTATGGTGGAGTCGGGGGATAAAGTGAATTGGAGCCAGTTGGTTTGGAATGAGGTAGCGCACCCCAAGCACAGTTTCTGTACTTGGTTGGCTATTCATAAGAGGTTGTACACTAGAGACCGCATTTGGGGCTTAGGGGAGGAGCAAAGAATATGCAGTTGCTGTAATTTGGAGTTGGAAAGTGTAGATCACATTTTCTTTAATTGCAGGGGGCTAAATCCCATATATGTGTATTTGGAGATGGCAGGCATCCATGTGATGTGGAATTCCTGGGAGGAGGTCATTCAATGGCAGATTAATAGGAGCGGAGATCGAAAGCGGAGAAAAGCGCAGTCTGTTTCATTATTACCTTAGCTACCTATGAGACTTGGAAAGCTCGCAATCATAAAAATTTTAGAAATGAAGCAGCAAACAAGCATCAATTGTGGAGCTTAATCTTGAAGATGACAAGAATGAAGATGGAGACTATTAAAAATACAAAGATCGGATCTTGTTTACATAAGTTTTTTGTTGACAGGAATATTATTGTTGGTATTTAGTCCGTCTGTTTTGTTTTGTGGTGCTGCCCGGGCGTTGTTTCCTTGTTGCTGTCTTGTGGTCTTGTTTGTGTAGTTCGTCTGTTGCTTTTGTTCCCGGGTGTCGTGGTGTCTGTTGTGCTGCTGCTGTGGCGCGTGGCGTGTTTTGTGGCCTGTTTTTTCTTTGAATCTATACACATTTGTTCAAAAAAAAAAAAAAACTTTTGTGAAATCCTGAGTTTCAGTGACTTCTTCACCGTCATGCCCTTTCTTTATGACTCTCTTTGAAACATCCACATACAGAGGTGCAGAATAAGTTAGATTCCTCAGTCTCGCAGCTTTCGGGAAATAAAGTAGCTGTTTCTCCATCAGATTCCGTCATCATAGGTTTACTCAGATATATCTGACCAAAGCTGATCTTATACACCGTCTGCAAGTACACATAATCACATTTATACCTCATAATAAGAATGTGAACTTTCGTCGTACATAAATGTCATATTAAGCAACGAAACACGTCCTGGACCAAAGAATGCCCATTTCTCAGTAAACCTTTTTGTTATAAATTTCCTCATTCATTGAATTAAACATTTTTGCTACAAAATTGTAAATTCATCCTTGTTAACCACCACTAGTCAAGTGAATCTCCATTCAAATATCACAGTATCAGCTATATGAAGTCACAGTTTGACTCCTACTCTCAGGAAACCAACAACTTCATCTTCCCTAACACATATAGCCTCCAGACAATCCTACTTAGTACCCATTACAAGATGTCTAACTCTTTAAAAGACACAACTTTTAAACCACCCCCCCATTTCTCAACATCACTTCATTCAAATCCATGTAAACACTTGTCACCAGTTGCATCTCAATAAACGCCATCAACCATCCTCAATCCGGAGTTACCTGAACGGCGACCCAATCAAATCTCATCGTCTCATTTCGAATAAACTCAGTGGTGAAAGCAACATGCTGCAGTTAGAAGAGTTGCAGCGACCAAATTACCAGGGGTGTCGTCACAATTCAATTCAAGAATCTTGTCGATAATTGATTTTGTGAGCCTGAAACACAGTGGCTACCAATTAAGATATATATGGTTCCTAAGAGTGTCACTAAAAGTACTGATAATAATACTGCATACATTCCCAAAATAGGAGATCAAGTATATGTAAAGGGACTTGGTGACAAGGTGGCCACTATCGTGGAAATGTGTTGGTACAGTATGGAAAGTTAAGGGTCAGAGTGAAAACAGCAAATTTGAGAGTCATTTCAAATAGAGAATTGAATGCATCATCTGCTTCTACAATGAGGAAAAAAGGTGTGTATCAAACTGATTTCTGTAACAGTACAAGCTTCTTTCATTCGGCGTTGCAAGTAATTTCTGTGGAGTTCAGTAGAGTAAACATGCTTATATGTTTTTACTTTTTAGTAGGTGTACCTCCTCACAGTTTCTTATTTCATCTTTCATAGACTCACTATTACTGTCAGGTACTTTGTGGTTTTAGTACTCTCTGGAAGAGTGTACTGCGATTGGGCCAGCAAACTAGAAACTCGCCATCTATTTTGAAGACCAGGACAGAAGAAATTCCTTTTGGTCCAGCAATACAGACATCGAAACATACAGTGGACCTGCGCGAGGGTGGAAGAAGCCTCTCAATATCTAGACATGGCAATATCCTCTACTGACTCTCGTTCAGTTCTCTTTATCATTCATGGCATGGGCACAGGTGCTCTCAAAGAGCGTGTCTATGATATGCTGAATAGGATTGCCAAGTTTGAACAGGAAGATCCAATGAACTACGGCTGCACGGTTGCTTACATCAAATAAATGGTTACCTCCAAATAAGTGAGTATCATCTAGCATCTACCTCTATACTTTTCAATTGTACCCTAAACTCATTTTAGTTCCCTTTCTTAGCCTGTATATAACCCCAGATGTCGAATAGAATGTATGTAAATGAGTCCTCCATGTGTAGGATTATGTACATTTTGAAGAAAATTCAAATAGAATAAACTTAAGATCTGAATTTGATGTTATCTTTGTGACACCCTTAGAAAGCGGTCAAAAAAGAGGTTTTTAACTACTAATCCCCTACACAATTAAAGACTCCAAAATATAAACTAACGATTCACATAATGGCCACATACCCGCATCATCCACGATGCCCCGAAGCCTTGAGGGCATTCAGGGTCAACTTCACCATCTCACAAGACAACTCCAAACGCTTATTGTAAAGCTCGAGCTCATCAGTCGCCATGTTCTTCCACTTGTTCTCCAAGTCAGCTCTCGTCTCATCACTGAGCAATTCAAATCCTTTCTTCAAAATATCATCCCTTAACCCCTTCATGCCAACAACATCTTTGGTCTTAGCGAGCTCACTCAAGCAAAACAATGTAGATTCCTCCTTCACCACTTGAGGAATATCATGCTTCATATTGGGCTTTGGAGTCCTCTTCCCTTTCCCATTCGCCTTCAATTCAGAGCCGCCACTTGCAGATGCCGACTT
Organism: Rhodiola kirilowii; assembly: GCA_033675215.1. Classification (NCBI taxonomy): domain Eukaryota; kingdom Viridiplantae; phylum Streptophyta; class Magnoliopsida; order Saxifragales; family Crassulaceae; genus Rhodiola; species Rhodiola kirilowii. The sequence continues at coordinate 46,647,875 of CM066193.1, forward strand.
CCCCCAAATCTTCTTAGAAAGATTATAGCACAATTGCTCGTGAGGTTTTCGGAAAGTTTTATCCACACCTTTCTTTGTCTTGCTTGCATTCTTTTCGTACTTTTTTTTCATTCTTCGAATCTTATCAGCAAACTGAGCGCTAGTAACATTAACATGAATAGACTTCTTCACAAAATCATGAAAATCGTTAATATCCTCAATCGGATCAATACATTTCTTGGCCGAGTAATCCAATAACGCATTCAGCATCACAATCTCATCCTCTTCACTAAACAGCCTCTTAAAAAGCTCCTTCTTTGGATCCTCCCCAACCTTTATCATCTCCTCCTCCTCTGCCACTCTCTTATCCTCCATATCAACCACCTTTGATTTCTTCGAAACTTTTACATCAGCCATACTTCCTCCCAGCCTCTTTTTACCCAATTTGTGCACAGTCATAGGTGAGGCTGGAGCAGTAGCCGGAGCCGGCTGCTTTTGATTGCTCTTCGCCCCAACCTTCGGCGACTGAACAACAACCGGCTTCACCGGAGGCACATGAGTAACTTCTTCATCAGATCCGGAGTCAGATCCATCCTCTTCGGACGAGGAATCAGGCTTTGGATCTGTTTTCTCCGGCTCGTCTTCCTCGGACTCTTCAGAGACTTCTTCTTCCTCATTAGAAACTTCTTCCTCGTCGTCTGAAGACGAGTCAGCTCGTGGCTGTTGTTCAAACAGAGTCGGCTTCTTCGGCGCCATGCGGATCGGGGATTTAGGGTTTCGGATGCGGACTAGGGTTTGAGACTCAAGAGTCGAGAGAGAGAGGGGTTAAATGGAAAGTAATTAGGAAAGTGAAAATGGTAAGAAAGTATTTGTATAATATCTTTTTGCTTTGGTTTCCTTTCAAATCAAACATATTTTCTTTCAAATATTCTTTTTATCTCTCTGTAAAGACGACTTGATACGATTAATTATTAGCTTTGAACAAAATTTGAGATCTTATTATGAAATTGATTGTGGTAGTGAAATAGAGATTCAAAGGAAGAGTAAGAACATGTAAGAGATGATAGAGAAGTAGAGTGATTGTATTTCTCTTTTGAATTGAGTTAAGATGTCTTACACAAAGTCCCTTTTTATAGGGCTAGGAAATACATAATAATATAAGAGATTAGGTAAATACATTACCATGAGGTAAGTGCATACATTATCATTAGTCACTTAAGTCATTACCATGAGGTAAGTGCATACATCATCATTAGTTACTTAAGTCATTACCATGAGGTAAATGCATACATCATCATTAGTCATCCATTTTATGATTATGTTTATAACACTCCCCATTGGATGACTTGTACAAATTTTGTGCCTCATTAAAACCTTACTAGGAAAACCCTGTGGGAAAAACCATAGTGAAGGAAAAAGAGTACATAGTTTGTACTGTACGCATAATTAATGTTACCTCATTAAAAACCTTATTTAGGAAAACCCATAGGGATAAAACCTAAAAGAAGGAAAAGAGTGTAACGCGTATCTCCCCCTCAATGTAGCCTTTAACATAAATCTCTAAGCTTTCGCATACCGATTTTATAGACCAGTTTCTCAAAGGGAGTTGTGGGAAGTGCCTTTGTAAACAAATCGGCTAAGTTGTCACAAGAACGAATCTGACAAACATCAATATCTCCATTCTTATGAAGTTCATGTGTAAAGAAGAATTTAGGAGATATGTGTTTCGTTCTGTCTCCTTTTATATAGCCATTTTTAATTTGAGCTATACAAGCAGCATTATCCTCAAATAGAATAGTAGGGCTTTCTTTGTTGACTGAAAGATCACATGATCCTCTGATATGATGGATTAAAGACCTCAGCCACACACATTCACGACTTGCTTCATGAAGTGCTAATATTTCAGCATGATTAGAAGAAGTGGCTGTAAGGGTCTGTTTGGTAGATCGCCAAGATATAGCAGCATCACCATATGTAAATACATAACCCGTTTGTGATCGCGCTTTATGAGGGTCAGATAAATATCCGGCGTCAGCATATCCAACTAATCCAGATTTTGAGTTATTTGAATAAAATAAGCCCATATCAGTTGTTCCTCGAAGATATCTTAAAATTTGCTTAATGCCAGTCCAATGTCTTCGAGTGGGAGAAGAACTATATCTTGCTAATAAATTGACCGAAAATGCAATATCAGGTCGTGTACAGGTCGTAAGATACATTAGTGCTCCAATAGCACTAAGATATGGTACTTCCGGACCAAGTAGTTCTTCATCATCCTCTCGAGGACGGAATGGATCTTTTGTCACATTAAGTGATCGAACAACCATAGGTGTACTCACAGGATATGATTTATCCATGTTAAATCGTTTGAGGATTCTTTCAGTATATGAGGATTGATGAACGAAAATGCCCTTTGATAAATGTTCAATTTGTAGGCCAAGGCAGAATTTTGTTTTGCCCAAATATTTCATTTCAAATTCACTTTTCAAGCATGCAATCGTTTCAGTGAGTTCATCTGGGGTACCAATGATATTTAAATCATCAACATAAACCGCGATAATAGAAAATCCGGTTTGTGTCCTTTTAATAAAAACACATGGACAAATTTCATTGTTGATGTACCCCTTCTTTAATAGATAATCACTTAGACGATTGTACCACATTCGACCGGATTGTTTTAAACCATATAAAGCTCTTTGTAGCTTTATTGAATATATTTCCCGTGGTTTTGAGCTATATGCTTCAGGTAATTTAAATCCTTCGGGAATTTTCATGTAAATGTCATTATCAAGTGACCCATATAAATAGGCTGTCACGACATCCATTAAATTCATTTGAAGTCCTTCTAAGACTGACAAGCTCAATAAAAATCTGAATGTTATTGCATCCATGACCGGTGAATATGTCTCTTCATAATCAATGCCTGGCCTCTGCGAGAAGCCTTGTGCTGCAAGTCGTGCTTTATATCTTACGACTTCATTATTCTCATTTCGTTTGCGCACAAATATCCATTTATAACCAACAGGTTTGACATTCTCGGGAGTTATGGAAATCTTTCCAAAAACTTGGCGATTATCAAGTGAATTCAATTCTGCCTCAATAGCACTTTTCCATTTTGGCCAATCATTTCTTTGTCGGCATTCATTAACCGATCTTGGCTCATGATCCTCATTTTCTTCTGTAATATCTAGAGCCATAGAATATGCAAATATATTATCCACTGTAATTTCTTTTCTATTCCACCTTTTCCCTGAAATGACATAATTGATCGATATTTCTTCATTGTCGTCAGGATCAGGTATCTCATTATCCTTTGAAGATGTTTCTTCATGTATCACATCTATTTCTTTTGGAATAGTGGTTGATGCATTTATTTGGTTATCATGAACCTTTCTTTTTCTTGGATTTTTATCCTTGGACCCGATTGGTCTACCACGCTTTTGTCGTGTTTTAGACTCACTTGCTAAATTGTTTCCAATATCTTCTTCAGGAAGATTGATTTTGCAAGGAGCATTGACAGCTGGTATATGTGACTTTGTCACTGTTTTAACATTTGTGAATGAATCAGGCAATGTGTTTGCCACACTTTGTAAGTGGATAATCTTTTGAACTTCTAGTTCATATTGTTTTGTACGAGGATCAAAATGAGACAATGACTCTGCATTCCAAGATATCTCTTGTCTTTTATTTGCAGACTTTATTTTATCTCCCCCTAATGCAGGGAAATTTGTCTCATCAAACTGACAGTCGGCAAATCGTGCCTTAAATATATCTCCTGTCATCGGTTCCAAAAATTTAATAATAGATAAAGATTCAAATCCCACGTAAATTCCCAATCTTCGTTGGGGTCCCATTTTAGTACGTTGGGGCGGAGATATTGGAACATAAACTGCACACCCAAAAACTCTTAAATGAGAGATATTTGGTTCTTGGCCACTAACAAGTTGCAAAGGGGAATGTTTATTATTTGCACTTGGCCTTACACGAATTAGTGATGCAGCATGTAATATTGCATGCCCCCAAGCTGAATTTGGCAATTTAGATCGCATAAGCAATGGTCTAGCTATCAATTTTAGTCTCTTGATAAAGGATTCTGCTAGACCGTTTTGAGTATGAACATGAGCAACCGGGTGTTCAATTGTAATTCCAGTTGACATACAATAGTCATTAAAAGACTGGGATGTAAATTCTCCCGCATTATCCATACGGATTTTCTTAATTGTATGATCTGGAAATTGTGCTCGTAATCGAATGATTTGAGCAAGCAATCTTGCAAATGCCATATTGCGAGTGGATAATAAACAAACATGTGACCAACGGGTCGATGCATCAATAAGTACCATAAAGTACTGAAATGGTCCACTCGATGGGAAAATAGGTCCACATATATCTCCTTGAATCCGTTCCAAAAATGTTGGACATTCAGTCTCAACTTTCAATGGGGATGGTCTTGTAATCAGTTTTCCTTGAAAACAAGCAACACATGAGAGATCTTTGGACAAGAGAATATTTTTACTCTTTAATGCATGTCCATGAGAATTTTCAATGATTCTTCGCATCATTATTGATCCCGGATGGCCTAATCGATCATGCCATATAAGGAAATTTTTCGGATCTATTGAATTCTGGTTTATCACCATATATGATTCAACATGATTTATGAAAGTATAATATAATCCGGAATTGTATGATGGAAGTTTTTCCATCACCCTTTTATTTCCTGAGATCATAGACGTGATATATAAATATTCAACGTCATTTTCATTTGTTGTCTCAACATGATAGCCATTTTGGCGTATATCTCTGAAACTCAAAAGGTTTCTTTTTGATTTAGTTGAGAACATTGCATCATTTATGATAAATTGAGTACCATTTGGTAACACAATTTGGGCTCTTCCATAGCCTTCAATGAGGTTTGATGCACCACATATTGTATTTACATTAGCTTTAGCTAATTTAAGATGCGAAAAATATATGACATCTCTCAAGATTGTATGTGTTGTTGCACTATCCGCTAAACATAGTGTTTTGCCATCATCTTTTATTGTAATTGAGGGATGATTATCCATGTCTCTTGAAAAAAATAAATGAGTAAAATTAGAAATAGGAATTTATTATGATAAAGTAAACAAAGCATAAGGGAAATTGGAAATTCAAATACTTCTATATAAAATATAAAAGACATTATTTTCTAATTCATATTCCCATCATTTATTGGTTGGCTGGGCTCCCCATTGACATTTTCATAGAAGTCACCAACATCAAAATGGGTCATGATCATAGGATCCAACTGTGCAAGATTCATGGGATCATCATTCTTTTGCTCAGTGAAGTTTGCCTCGACTCCTTTTCCCTTTAAAGAGGCTTTATAAAGATCAACAAAATGTTTGGGAGTTCGGCAAGTACGATCCCAATGACCTTTCATACCACATCGAAAGCAAGAACTTTCAGTCATTTTAAAATTTCCAGTCCCCTTCTGGTTTCCTTCATTATTCATCCCCTTCATGGGGTAATGTGTCTTTTTTTTGAAGTTTGGGGGATATTGAGTACTATGATTTTGATAACTTCCAAAGCTTCGCCCACGACCACGTCCGCGTTTATTAACGCGTCCACCACGTCCACCATGTCCACCACGTCCATGTTGCTGATTACGCCCATAATTATTGCTAAATATAGCATTTGCTTCAAGAATGGGTGTTGACCCAGTTGGACGGGAGTGATGATTTTTCATCAACAACTCATTAGTTTGTTCAGCCATAAGTAGGACAGAAATAAGCTCATAATATTTTGTAAAGCCTCGTTCACGATATTGTTGCTGCAAGAGCATATTTGAGGCATGAAATGTGGAGAATGTCTTTTCCAACATTTCTTTGTCAGTGATCTTTTCCCCACATAATTTCATTTGGGAAGTAATTCTGAACATAGCGGAGTTGTAGTCACTCACACTTTTATAATCTTGCAAACGCAAGTGTGTCCAATCAAAGTTGGCTTTTGGAAGTATCACAGTTTTTTGGTGATCGTACCTTTCTTTTAATTCCTTCCAAAGGATCGATGGATCTTTGATAGTTAAGTATTCAGATTTCAACCCCTCATGGAGGTGACGTCGAATGAATATCATGGCCTTTGCCTTGTTTTGATCGGATGCATCATTTCCTTCTTTTATTGCATCTCCAAGATCCATGGATTCAAGGTGAATTTCAGCATCAAGGATCCATGCCAAATAATTATTGCCAGTAATATCAAGAGCATTGAACTCAAGCTTCGAAAGATTTGACATAGTAACTATATGTGATAAAAACATGAATTAATTTTCAAAATAAAGTAAGCATCTAAATAAAGTGAAATAATGAATTCACATATAAACAGTGCATGACATATGATTATATGGAAATAAACATTAAGCATGATTATGAACATATGATAAACACATATTGAACAAGTGCCTTATTTCATTTATAGTGTCTTATAGATATATAACAACGGTAATTATCTTTTACTCTTAGTGTCCAACGGTAACAAAATTACAATGGTAAATTTTGTGCCCAACGGTTACAAACGGTAACAAAATCACAATTGTAAATTTTGTGCCCAACGGTTATATAACGGTAACAAACGGCTAGTTTTTCTTCTATAAATTCGATTTTATACACCATACAAAATATCATTCATTCTCTCTTCTACTACATAATCTTCTCAAAAAAAAATTGCCATAGAATGTCTCATCCATTTCTAGTTAGTGTTTTCTTAATTATTTTTGTACTTACTATTTGTGTCTTCAACGCAAATGTTCCGACGGATGAATTTTATCGTTGTTTAGAAATGATTGTAATAATGTATGTCGCCTTTTTCTTTACAATATTTGTAATCTTTTATGTTTTAAATTAATCTAATAAAATTTTATTACTTTGCCTTTACTATTTCTTTTTACTCTAAGCATATCTTTAGATGTAACCAAAATTCATGAAATCAATAACGAACTTTACAAACATATCACAAGATGTCACAAACATATTATGCAACAAAACCGGATGATATGGTTGGAACATGATGATTTAGTTATAAACAAAATTTATCATGCCATATGAATAGATAACAATATTAAAAGTTATGCATGAAATTAATCATCACATATGACTAACGAAGGGAAATATAATTATCCCGAATGCTAGGCTTTTGTGAGTTTCCCGAATTCGGACTCAATGTTGCCATCATTGCATCATGTAAATAATAAGAGGGAAGAAGGATTTGGATCACTACCTTGAGCAAGTCGTGCTGATAACGTATTATGAAATTGATTGTGGTAGTGAAATAGAGATTCAAAGGAAGAGTAAGAACATGTAAGAGATGATAGAGAAGTAGAGTGATTGTATTTCTCTTTTGAATTGAGTTAAGATGTCTTACACAAAGTCCCTTTTTATAGGGCTAGGAAATACATAATAATATAAGAGATTAGGTAAATACATTACCATGAGGTAAGTGCATACATTATCATTAGTCACTTAAGTCATTACCATGAGGTAAGTGCATACATCATCATTAGTTACTTAAGTCATTACCATGAGGTAAATGCATACATCATCATTAGTCATCCATTTTATGATTATGTTTATAACAGATCTAAAATTTTCTAATTTGACAAGAAATATTTGATTTTTTTTCTTTTTGTATGAACCGATCGCGGTTTAATTGACTAATTGAACCGATCAGGACTTCGGGGAATTGGTGTGACATGCATTTTCTCAATGGATCTCTGCAATCGTATCCATTTCACACTCGTCAAATCGCCACCGTCGTTCCTCCACCGTCGTCAGCATTGGCGAGCATCGTTCAATCACAATCGCCACACTCCATCCTTTTCCGTTTCGTCAGACTTCAAGCGACGCGAGAGCATAGCGGAAGTGCTGCAACAGGAGGCGCTGCAGACGCTAGAATGGGACGCGGTGTGCAAGCAGCTCTCGTCATTCACGTCGACTTCGATGGGGAGATTTGCTGCGGAGAATGGGAACGTTGTGATCGGGAGGAGCTTGGAGGAGAGTCAGATGCTGCTGGAGCAGACAAATTCGGCGACGAGGCTGTTTGGGAAGGAGCTGGATTTTTCTGGGATTGAGGATGTGAATGGGATTGTGTGTCGAGCGGTGGATGGAGAGGTGCTGAGTGTTGGGGAGCTTTGTGCGTTAGGGAGGACGCTGAGATCGGCCAAGGGACTGGTAGAGCAGATTGAAGCTGTAAGCCATGGATCATCTTTGCAATGGTAATGTTTCATTGCTTTTTGTGGCTAATTGGAATTGATTTAATTATGTTAAGAATCTTTGTTTCTGAAATTGTTTAGATAGTGAGCGGCCCAGCAATTGAAATTGTTTGATTTCAATTGTATAATAATGGCATGCAATGGTTTATGAAGTAGTTGATTTTTAAACAGGTATTCTCCTCTGCTTGAATTGTTTCAAAGATGCAATTTCCAGACAGAGTTGGAACATAGAATAGGGCGTTGCATTGACTGCAATCTCTTAGTGATACTGGATAGGGCTAGTGAGGATTTGGAGCTTATCAGAGCGGAAAGGAGAAAAAATAGGCAAGATCTTGACACATTGCTGAAGAAAGAATCTATCCGGGTGTTTCAAGCAAAAGGGAGTGACAGACCTTTAGTGACTAGCAGACGCTCGCGGATGTGTGTAGGTATAAGGGCCACACACAAGCATTTTCTCCCAGGAGGTGTGGTGTTAGATGCCAGTAGCTCTGGAGCAACGTACTTTATGGAGCCAAAAGATGCTGTTGAGTTGAACAACATGGAAGTGAAGCTGTTAAACTATGAGAAAGAGGAAGAGAGATCTATATTGAGGTCATTTTCTGAGGAAATAGCTAAGGCTGAAGTGGAGATACGATACCTTATTGATAGGGTTTTGGAAGTGGATCTCGCTTGCGCGAGAGCGGGTTATGGGCGTTGGATGCATGGAGTCTGCCCAACATTAAACAATGGAAGGGATGAATCCTTATTCGTGGATATTGAAGGTATAAGGCATCCCCTTCTCCTCGAGTCTTCCCTTCAAAGTTTGGCCTCAGATAAATATAACGAGCAAGGAAATGCTGTAAATGTTGATAAATGGCCGACTCTAGATTTTCCGGTGCCAATAGACTTGAAAATTGGAGGTGGGATCACCGTGGTTGTAATTTCAGGACCCAACACAGGTGGCAAAACTGCTTCCATGAAAACTCTTGGTCTGGCATCCCTAATGTCCAAGGCTGGCATGTATTTGTCAGCTGGAAACCAACCAAAGATCCCTTGGTTTGATCTTGTTCTTGCTGATATTGGAGATCATCAGGTACTTCCAGCTACTTGGATTCTGAATTTAGTGATATATGTGTATATATCCTTGAACTCATGACATTTTATTTGTTCTTAATTGAAGTCTTTAGAACAAAGCCTTTCAACATTTAGTGGGCACATATCAAGGATTTGCAAGATTCTAGAAGTGTCTTCGAAAAATTCATTAGTCCTCATTGATGAGATTGGCAGTGGCACTGATCCATCTGAAGGTGTTGCTCTTTCAACTAGTATATTGCAGTATCTCAAAGATCGTGTTGGTTTAGCTGTCATTACTACACACTATGCGGATCTAAGTAACCTCAAGGACAATGATATGCGGTTTGAAAATGCAGCCATGGAATTTTCTTTAAATACATTGCTGCCAACATATCGCATACTGTGGGGCACAGTTGGTGACTCAAATGCCTTAACTATCGCTAGTTCTATTGGTTTTGACAAAAGAGTTATTGAACGAGCCCGACTATGGGTGCAGCGGCTAGATCCAAATAAGCAGCAGGAAAGAAAAGGCTTGTTGTATCTGTCACTAATGGAGGAGTGCCAAAAACTGGAAACGCAGGCAAAGACTGCTGCATCTATTTATTCTGAGATTATCGATCTCTATCGTGAGGTTTGTGAGTTCAGGCTTAACGTTACATGCTTATACTACTACATTTATTTCTTCATCAACCAATATTGATTATCACTTCCAATGCCTAATATTTACATTTGTTGTCAACTGTTACAATATTCACTGTATGTTTTTACTCTATATTCCTTACTAAATTCTTAACAGAATTTTTGTCTTGCGTAGATAAGAGATGAGGCCAGTGACCTAGACAATCGTGTGCTAGCTTTAAGGTCACAGAAAACACAGCAGGTCAGACGAGAACTGAGGACTGCAAAAGCACATATTGAGAAGGTTTTGCAAGATTTTGAGTACCAAGTTATGAATGCTAGTGCTGACCAGTATAACACACTGATGAGAAAATCAGAATCCACAATCATGGCTATTGTGAAGGCTCATGAGCCAAGCGATGGCTATGTCACTAAAAGTAGTGATAATACTGCATACATCCCCAAAATAGGAGATCAAGTATATGTAAAGGGACTTGGTGACAAGGTGGCCACTATCGTGGAATCCCCTGGAGACGACGAGACTGTGTTGGTACAGTACGGAAAGTTAAGGGTCAGAGTGAAAACAGCAAATTTGAGAGTCATTTCAAATAGAGAACTGAATGCATCATCTGCTTCTGCCACAATGAAGAAAAAGGTGTGTATCAAACTGATTTCTGTATCAGTACGAGCTTCTTTCATTTCGTGTTGCAAGTAATTTCTGCGGAGTTCACAAGAGTAAACATGCGTATATGTTTTTAGTAGGTGTATCTCCTCACAGTTTCCTATTTCATCTTTCAGAGTTTCACTAGTACTGTCAAGTAATGGTGGGTTTAGTACTCTCTGTAAGAGTGTGATTGGTTGCCACTAGTCACTGATGCCGTATTAACCATATATTGTGGCATATATGATAGGGCCAGCAAACTAGAGACTCGCCATCTATTTCTGAGACCAGGACAGAAGAAATTCCTTTTGGCCCAGCAATACAGACATCGAAAAATACGGTGGACATGCGCGGCATGAGGGTGGAAGAAGCCTCTCAATATCTAGACATGGCAATATCCTCTGCCGACTCTCGTTCAGTTCTCTTTATCATTCATGGGATGGGCACAGGTGCTCTCAAAGAGCGTGTCTATGATATGCTGAAGAGCAATCCTAGGATTGCCAAGTTTGAACAGGAAAATCCAATGAACTATGGCTGCACAGTTGCTTACATCAAATAAATGGCTACCTCCAAATAAGTGAGTATCATCTCTCTCTCTGTTTTGCGATTTTACCCCAAACTCGTTTTAGTTCCCTTTCTTAGCCTGTATATAAGTTATAAATGTCGAATAGAATTTATGGAAATGAGTCCGCCATGTGTAGGATTATGTTAATTTTGCTGAAGTGATTCAAATAAAATAAGATCTGCTTTTGATGTTACTCACTATGATACCGTATTTAATACATACTGCAGGTTCATATTTCCTGAACTAAGCTCCTCTTTTGAATATATCCTCATGGACACAAGTTGATGGGTATGCACTAAGCTTTCTTTATCTCCAGACTAGCCTCCTTTTCTCCTAGTCATTGAACTGTCTGTACACTGATCCCAGCGCTTCCAGAATCCAGACCTTGCCCGAATTCTGTGCTGCTTTCAGATCCCTGTCTAACCCAACTTCAACTCTGGCAAGGCCAGAAGGCTGACTGACTTTATTGCCTTCTCCTGTGTCCTGTCCGATGCCAGTTTTGGAGGATCTAGGGTTATACTGCGGACAAATATCAACTCTGCAGTCTCTACAACCTGGATTTACCGGACAGCTGCTGCATTCTAAACAAACAACAACCCCACGGTCGGAATCTTCCAACTCCCACGAGGGCTCTGCATCTTCCCAGAATAACATACTGCCGGCTGAGCACATCCTTGAGATCAGCAAAAGAGTCACCAACACAACAAAACTGGCAAGCTTTATGACCCCGCAAATCCTTGAGCTCAGCAGTAGAGTCACCAACACAGCAAAACCACCAACTTTCATGATCCAGCATATCCTTGAGCTCAATAGAAGAGTCGCCAACAACGCAATACCTCTAACTTTCATCACCCACATTGTTGTCTATTTAACCTCCAGTCCTTCGACACCACGTCACAAATGCAAAGTTTTTTTTTTTTTTTGATGGAACAGAGGCTGATACAAATTAGGACACAACAAGAAACATAAGGAACATACAACAACCTTGAAATGAAAACTAATAAAGCACAGAAAAACGTAACAGCGTGATCCGTGCAAGCAATTCCATCTACCAGATGTAGAAACATCCTTACAGTTTAGAGGTCCAAAAGTCGCATCATGCCAAAGGTGGCCAAACGGGTGAAGCCAAGCCTCAAATAAACACTACAACCCAGCCACTTTTCTACAAACTTTTGATTTCTTCAGCCCACCCTTCCATCCGGTCAGCACCGGCCTATGAGACCCGGACGTAACCCGACTACCCGGATTAACCGGCCTAACTACAACCTAAACGAAAACCTACACACAAAAACCGGCCTAAGCCGCCCCGCCTCAACCCGCCGGCTAAACGCCGGCCCACAATCAGCACACCGGCTAGAAGGAATCTGCCACCGAATCAAGCCAGGGTACTCCCAAAGCTCAACCAGCCCAGCAGCTCTCCCATCCGATCCCGATCTACAGCAGATGCCAAGTTGAGATGACACTGAGCAGCCTTATACTTTAACTGATGTGTGGTTGGGTACAGGTACAGCATTTTATGCGTGAGAGTGAGATTCATAGGCAGATTTTGTTCTTTCAATCCGCTAAATTTCTCATATCAATCAAAGATCGAACCATTGTTTTTTTTAATCATTCAAAGATCGCTCAGTTTATGGTGAAATATGCTACTGTCCTCTCTTATTTGTTCTTCCTAGCAAATGTGTCTTTCCAGTTTAAGAGCTCAAACCAAGAATTCCGATTTATGTTGTACAAAATCATCATGAGTTTGAGGGAGTGTGTTAAAGTAATATTAGTACATGGTTAAGATATATTTTTTTGTATATATCTTAATCATATATTCTCTGTTGATTGATTCTAAGGTACGCTATACTCATATTAACAATAGAGAAGTTCCATAAAAAAAAAAACAAAAAAACAATAGAGAGTTCATAACAGCTATTTTCGAGCATCTGGAAAAAGTATGTTCGCTCTCAATCTGTCGAGGAGTGGGAGTTTGTTCAAGAGTGTCAGCCAAGTTATGTTTTGGAGCCACAGGTTCTTCCAAACAAGATCATCGTCACCCCATCTCTTTTCCTCAGGTTCAAATCATAACCTTCTTTCACTTTAAAATGTTCATCGGATCCACTTCAAAACAATTGTTGGCTTCTTCTCGCATTTGATATTATATTATGCAATGAGGAAGTGAGGCAGGAACTGGCCTACTTACCCTCAGCTTATTTTACAAAGGTGAGTTGATAGGAAGGTGTATAATAATATCTACATAGAGCTCCACAACAGTGGGGAGATCTGAAAGCTACATTGTCCGAGTGACTTAGTCGTTGGACAGTCATGTTTCTTATGTGACACACAATATTCGAATAAACTCGAGCTTGCAATTGAGCTACCGTCAAGTTTATTAAGCTTCTGAGAACAATACAATGGTTCACAAGTTCTTCGAAAAGATTTGTCAAAGAAACTCTTTAAGTGACGACTAAGCACACGAAAGCCGACCCGAGACGTGTTCTGCCTTGCCTTTTCAACAAGATTTGCAAAACACTCTACCACTAATCAGTTAAACTGTCTGGGGGCCTTCCTTTCCTTTCTTCTGAAGATCATCTATCAATGACTTTGCTTTCTCAACCAACCCCTTCTCAGAATACCCATCAATTACTAATTGTGGAAGTCGGGCGTCATAATAGTTGCTTGATGAATCCCAGTCCTTAAGCACCTTCTCAGCTTCCTCCAATGCACCAAGTCTAACAAGAGACTTCAACATGTTCATATAATCTCTGTTCAAATACCTCTTGCAAGCCTGTTTCTCAATATCCCACAGCCTCAGTACTTCAGATAAGTTCCCTATTTTTGCGTAAAGTGAGATCAGGTGGTTGTACGCGACTCCATCTCCATTTTCTAATGCTAGTCTTTTTTCTGACTTTTGGAGAGCACTAATTGCCTGTTCTGTTTGCCCGGCTTTTATATAGAAATTGGCAACAACAGCATATGTAGTCCAGTCCATGACAATGTGATCTTGGCCCTCCATCTCTTCCAAAACCTGCTTCATTCCTTCAATATCTCCTTTTTCTCCAAACGAAGTTATGCAAATTCTGTAGCTGTAATTGTCGGGGGAGACATTATTGCTTTTCATCTCGACTAACACATCTGGAACTTTGGCATGTTGTTCGAGATTGTTGTACAAGCGCATGATGGAATTGTAAGCTAAAGGTGAAGCAAATCCCATCTCTTTCATTTTCTGAAAATGAAATAGCGCCTTGTCCACTAGGTTCTGTCGAACGTAACAGTTCAGGAGAGCCCCATATGTCTTTGCATTTTTATCTTCATCTTTCAACTTTCTGAAATACCTTTCAGCAGCCTCGTAACCATTAACTTTCCCAATCAAATCCAGCTGCACTGCATGCTCAGCCGTTGAAAATATGCAAATTCCCTTCTCGTTCATCCATTCCGAAACCTGCATCAACAAGCTCATTGTCATCGCACATATATCCATCCAAACGAAACAGCACCTAAACCTTATTCGTAAAATCTAAAGCTATCAAACCAGCCACGAACATTGCTAAATTTCTTAACTACATACAAACTGGTATAAAAAAAGTAAACACTCGAGTATGAAAAGATCCAAAGTTTACATCCAAAACACAATTATGTCAACAACAACAACACCTCCGATCCTTAGTCCCTACCTTCACACCAATCAATCAACCACAATCACATTGCAACTGCTCCAAACTCATACAGCATTCCAATTTCTGAAGGATTTTATCAATTTGAAATGAAACCTAAGTTTTAACATAACGCAACCCTAACTCAAATCTCTGTTCTAAACTCAAAAATTAGAATTAAAGAAATTCAAAATGAGGCAAACCTGAAGAGCTTGACTGAACCGCTTGCGCTTGCGTAGGTCATGAATGATCCGCTGCAGCTCGGCGACACTCACCTTCCTACCATTTTCAACCCACTTATCCAACTCTGGAACGACGGTGATTCCAGGGTCACCCAATGGACAGATCTTCGAGTAAAGCGTCTTCCTTGTCAGGGTAGTCGTATAATACGATCTCGATTCGGCCGCCGACCCGGCTGTCACTCCGAAGCGATTCAATCCGGTGGCTGCGCGAGTTAAAATCAAGCTCAGCTTCCGGTAATTCATGGCGGAGAAATTGCCGGATTTTCGATAGCGAGCTGAGATATGTTTGACGAAGAAGCCCGACGAGGTTTTAGGCGAAGGATGTCTCGTTCATCATAAACCCTAAATCCAATAGGGCCTGTATTTGGTTGCTAATAGCTTTCGTAAATTCGTCGCTAATGCTCGCTTCCGAAATGGCACACTTTCGGTAAAAATTACAAATTATTAATCTCTTTTAGTTTTAACATCTCGTTTCTGATTAATTTCTCGACGATGACGAATTATAAAATTTTTTGATAAAGAAATCCAATAAATTTTGACGAACTTTACATTTTGCACCCAAAATATGCTTTGCACTTATCTCACCTCGCCTAAGCTAATAATTTAATTTATTATTATTATTATTATCTTTTTTGCCAAATGCTGCTAATAAGTCTCTACTCTTTCCATTAGACGGTTTATCCTGTTTTAAGTAGAAGACAATGCCTCACACAAGTGGAGAGTATCATACAGCATACATGGACCTCATAAAACTGGGAACAGTCTCGTTTGTACAACTTCGAGTCACGGAACCAGTCTTGATGTTACGTAATACAACGGCAATCCGTTGCTATAGTCGTTTTACTGAGTTGTGTTTACTGAGCTATAGGTTGACAGACCGACATAGGTTTGTAATTGGTATGGTGTGCTTACACGTTACAACTGAACCAAGTTCAGGACATGACTCAAGTCAAGTAGCTAAACGGATGACACTTTTCTCTTTACTTCTTTAGCTGGTTTTATGTCTTTAGTCAGCATCCTCGGGGCTATGGCCATGGACATGAGCTCTTGGAAGAGGAGCTTACACGCATAAGGAATGTGAACCTGCTCAAAATACAAGTTTCGATCATTGGTTTAGGATTGTGGTGGGAGGAGTTTGTAGTCTAAAATGTGCTGTAGAATTTTGATATGAAGTTTGAAAGTGGGAAATTCAGGATGATCAAGAGTCTTACCTGGACGATGTCAGTTTTATTCTTGCAGCCTCTGCACTCAAAAGAATTCTTTTTGAGGTTGGCAATTGCGATCAATCCACATTTCTCGCACACATGAATTCTGTACGCGTCACTTTGATCGAACAATCTCTCTTTCAAAAAGTTTGCAGCACCATGGGCAATCATACAGTCGCGTTCCATCTCCCCAAATCGAAGACCACCATCACGAGACCGTCCTTCAGCAGGCTGCCTGGTGAGAATTTGAACAGGCCCTCGTCCACGAGAATGGATCTTATCGTCAACCATATGCTTCAGCCTTTGGTAGTAGGTGGGTCCTAGGAAAATCATTGCAGTGAGTTTCCGACCAGTGTGGCCATTGTACATAGTTTCAAATCCACGCATCTGGTACCCACAATTGTGCAGCGCTTTGCTAATGTTGTCCACCTAGGATATCAGTGATAACGAATGATGTATTCCAAAATAAAACCAATTAAGCCATAATTATGGTTACTACTGTCATATCACTGAGATTTGAGACTCACAGTGACATCAGTGAAAGGTGTTGCATCTCCTTCTTTTCCAACGTGAGCAGCAACTTTCCCCATGATACACTCAATAAGCTGTCCAATTGTCATACGAGATGGAATAGCATGGGGGTTCACAATGATATCAGGGGTGATTCCTTCGCATGTCCAGGGCATGTCTTCTTGGGTGTATGTCATACCGACAGTTCCCTTCTGTCCATGTCGACTACTAAATTTATCACCAATCTGTGGTATACGCACCGATCTAACCCTTACTTTCACAAATCTCAGACCATCAGCATTAGTCGTCAACAGAACCTGCAAATATATGACAATTTGGACGTTTTATTTGGCCACTCTCAACAAATCAAGAACATGCTAAGGTAAATCAAAAGGAGTTTTCTACTATCTTACTTGATCAACCATCCCTGTTTCACTGTGACGTAAGCTTGTGCTATGATCACGTTTCGTGTAGCGAGACGCTTGTCCTTGCGCTTCGTCTTGAGCAATTGGAGTGGTTTTCCCGATTATAACATCTTCACCAGAAACTCTTGTTCCCTGACAGATGATTTTAACTTTTCAATGAACTGCCAAAGCTGGCAAATACTAATCAGCAGTTCAGCAAAACATTAATGTCTGTAATACTTACAGGAGGAGCAAGACCGTCATCATCCAGTTTATCATATGAGCCGTGACGCATGCCCTGTAAAAAAAATGATGAGCGTGGTTCTCAGGCAAGCAAAACAGAACAAAGTGGATGATAAATGTTTAGTGCCAACCATTGTATCAGCTCTGTTAGGGCGACCGAAATCCTCCTTCACAAGGGTTCCCATCTTCTTCTCCTCGTCTCTGAAATAAAAAAAAATGAACTTTTATATATTCACACTCTCAAAGAGAAGCTGTATAATTTGTCAATGTTCCATATAACAAATTTTGTTACCTGTAAGAGCGGTAGAACAATGATCGGAAAAATCCACGGTCTATTGAAGATTGATTCATGATAACCGAATCTTCTTGATTATATCCAGAATAGCAGGCAATAGCAACAATAGCATTCTGTAGGAAACTCATAGATGGTAAAATTACAATTTCAAAACCAGCTTCTTAGATGAATGAAAAAGTCAGTGTATTGTTATAAGAATTACGGCGTGTCTTAGAAAATTGCACTAACGAAGAAGTAAAACTTAAATGTGTGTTGATAACATACAATTCCAGCAGGAAGATGTCTGAAGTGCAGATGCTCCATAGCTCTGGTAGTAACCAGCGGTTTTTGGGGATAGTAGAGAACATATGCTAATGTATCCTGATTGATAACAATGTAAAACAAAACAAGAATCAAAATATTATCAGAGCAAAAACATATAATCATAAACAAAGAGGAGTTTGTTCAGGGAATGTACCATTCGAAATTGGTAATTAGTGACATATATCCCCATTGCTTGTTTTCCCATGGCTGATTGGTAAGTATTACGAGGAGACTGTGTATGCCAATAGAGTCAGAATTACCCGTGCTTGTAGCAAGAAGCAAAGTATAAAGAAATCTCTACACCTATTTCATATTCAAAGACAGTTTGTTTACCTGATTATGATCGGGAAAAGGTATGATGGAAGCGCACACACCTAATATTAATGATGGATGGATTTCACAATGTGTGTAAGTATCAGTGTAAGCTTCATGAGGATTTAGCCTTGCAGTTACAACATCCTGTGCATTTGGTAAATGGTCTATCCGGTTAGAGTCATTAAATCTGACATCTATATAGCCATGGGATTCATTCAACTACAACTCACACTAATAGTCATTGATATCATGGTTGTTTCTTCTTCCTCTGTATCAACATATTCGATAAAGCCCTTGGCCACCAGGTCATGCCAGCCAAAATCATCAGGGCTTTCCTGATGGAGAAAACTTGTTCAGAATAATCAAGCAAGAATGATGCACAGAAGATACTAAAACTAGAATACTCATAGAAGCAGAATGTAAATTATACCCTCAGCTGCAATTGCTGTATATCTCTCTTCTTTATAAGGAGTCGAGAATTCTCGACAATGAACAAGGGCCGACTGCACCGACCGTAATCAGTATATATTCGCAGCTCTTGCAAACTACTGTCGTTGACAACACCAACTTCGGTGTTGACATCAACCTGTGCAAGTTCATAAGACAAACATCAAACCTCTAGTATAACTTTCTCAATATGTATTACGGTGCAACTGAAATTTAAAATAAAACAACAAATCTCACCCTTCTCCTAAGACGCTTCAATGTTTCCACCAAAGTCTTTGGTTCACGGTGGATACCAACCCAACAACCATTGACGAAGATCTTTGTAGTACGGGGTAGAGTTATAACTGCTGGAGATATTTCCTACAAGAACCAACACAGAATGTAATCTCCTTTCACAAAGTCAAGTGCTCCATTTTTCTTTGATGAACACACACCTCAAAGTTTTCAGTACCAAACTCTTCAAGAAATTCCAGAATAGGGGATGCAGCTGATCCCACTGTTATGTACACCATCAAAGCAAGATTTTTCACCAACCCACACGCCTGTATAATATATCAGCTTAATACTTGGAAATTTTTAAAGGAAAAAAGGTATGTGCAATTGTGCACACGGAATAAAAGGATGCAACTATTCGTCACCTGTCCTTCTGGCGTTTCAGCAGGACACATCATACCCCATTGAGAATTATGCAACTGTCTTGGTTTAGCCAATTTACCTAAAAGAATGGACATAAACTCATATAATCATATATGAATCTAATTCAGTAAGGAAAGATGGAAGAGTGAAAGCAAGAGACTTAGCCGAGAAACTATGGCCTATAACCACAATTACTACTGAAATTTACCATAACAACCAAATTATAACGTTTGAAGAATAATGAATAGCTAAAAAGAAATGACACCTTCACGCCCTATAGGAGAGTTCAGCCTTCGAAGATGCGATAAGGTGGAGGCATATGTCAACCGATTAAGCACCTGCATATATCATGCACATACGTTAGCTAGCTTCCTAGAGAAATGATGTAAACATGGAAACAAATAATCCATATTGATACAAAACATTTATAGAATAAAAACAACCCCATTAATACCTGTGAAACTCCTGCTCTTGTACCAGCTGCATTAGCTTGCCCCCAGTTACCTGTAGCTAGAGAATACTTCAACCCACTTGTAATCGTTTTTGCTTTAATGGCAAATTGTAGGTTTACATCTTTCCCGTTGTCGACGCACTACAGTCATTAGACAAATTTTAAGATCATCAAGTAATCAGTACACGCAATAAAAAGTCAACGAAAAACTCACATAATGTAGACTATAATAAACAATGGAAACATTGAGTTTTCTATACCTTTTGAACATAACCTCTCACATCCCTTGTAAGCTTCCGGAAAAGCTGCAGTCACGAATAAATAGAAACCTCAGATCATTGAGAAATTACAGCTCCATTCCAGACACTAATTAAATCATTAACTTATTACAAACCATTCGAAACAGGCCTCCAAGTAAGGGACCAGCAAGGTCCAATCTTTTGTTTCCATAATGGTCACGATCATCTTCTGGTCTTCGGTCAAGTGCACATAACAGAAGACGATGAATGATGTACCTATTAGAGTTAACGGTCAATAAAAGTTCAAGTTTCATCCTGAAATAAAAAGTAACATTTTATCCATTTTCTGCATACCCAAAATAGTATGCCTTCTTTGTCTCACAAAATTCGGCAACACCAACATGTGGAAGCATCTCTTTTTGAAGAATCTCTCTGGCATACTTAATCCTTTTCTCCTTGGTGACTCCAACAGTAGAACCACGCTTACCAATATAATCTAATGCAACCTGCAACGAAAATATGATTATGGGAAAGAACAGCAAACTGGCCCTCCATAAGAGACGCTGAGTGGCAAATTTAAATTTAGCTGCTTGAATCCATTGGAAAACTAAAAAGACTTCCGCACTCATTAGAAAGCTTTTTAGTGTTTCCTAGTTACACTTCAAAATTATATGATGATCCCATAAGTCTGATCAAACTAATGACACAAATCTCATTGGAAAGATAAAAAAGAAAAAACAAATGGCGCCAACTATTGACAATAGCTTCAAATGTTATATAAGGATATCCATAAAGCATGCTTTTCATTAACAATTACCAGCTGATTTTGGATAACGAATGCTTCTTCAAGAGAAGGACGTAACAATTCCATCATTTGTGTGTCCTCAGGTTTGACAAATATGTGTTCTAAAATATCTTTGTCAGCAACAAATCCTAGTGCTCGAAACACAATAATGATTGGAATTTCTGTTCTGATATATGGAAGAGTAGCACGAATATACTGCCCCGAAGAACCCTGTCGTAAACGAAAAAATATTATAAAAATGAGGATACAATGGAACATGACTACAAGAGCTATTAGAAGAAAATATTCACAGCCAAGAAAAACTGTTACCCCTTTGGCACCGCTTTGTGAAAGCATCCTCACAAACATACCGCTCGGCGGTCTGTTTTGAGATTCTGCCATGGATCGAATTTCAGCCACATATGCATACTTGTTGGGTTGTCTCTTCTTGAACACATAGACGTGATTTGTGCTCATTTTCTCTTGGGCTATAAGAACTTTTTCACTCCCATTGATTATAAAGTAGCCACCTTGATCATATGGGCACTCTCCAAGCTCTGTCAAATCCTTTTCCGAATTCTGATACAATGTGCAATAGCTAGACCGCAACATAATTGGAACCTAAATCCACCAAAAAAAACATTAATAATGACGAAAAACGTCTCTTCATTGTTGTCCATTAAAAGTTTCACCCAATCCTCATGTTTATACCTTCCCAATGAAAACTTTTGTGAAATCCTGAGTTTCAGTGACTTCTTCACCGTCATGCCCTTTCTTTATGACTCTCTTTGAAACATCCACATACAGAGGTGCAGAATAAGTTAGATTCCTCAGTCTCGCAGCTTTCGGAAATAAAGTAGCTGTTTCTCCATCAGATTCCGTCATCATAGGTTTACTCAGATATATCTGGCCAAAGCTGATCTTATACACCGTCTGCAAGTACACAAAATCATAATAGAATGTGAACTTCTGTCGTACATAAATGTCATATTAAGCAACAAAACACGTCCTGGACCAAAGAATGCCCATTTCTCAGTAAACCTTTTTGTTATAAATTTCCTCATTCATTGAATTAAACATTTTTCTTACAAAATTGTAAATTCATCCCTGTTAACCACCACTAGTCAAGTGAATCTCCATTCAAATATCACAGTATCAGCTATATGAAGTCACAGTTTGACTCCTACTCTCAGGAAACCAACAACCTCATCTTCACTAACACATATAGCCTCCAGACAATCCTACTTAGTACCCATTACAAGATGTCTAACTCTTTAAAAGACACAACTTTTAACCCCCCCAATTTCTCAACATCACTTCATTCAAATCCATATAAACACTTGTCACCAGTTGCATCTCAATAAACGCCATCAACCATCCTCAATCAAGCTCAAATTAAACTATTCAATCAATCATCCAACATTTCCACCTCAGCAAAATCAGACTGCTGGCCAGGATTATGCTGCGACTCGGGCTTAATCTCAATATCAGCAGACTCATCCACAATCTCTTGCATAGTGTTCTGAATAAACTCGTCGAACGAATCGAGCTGCTGTCTGACCAAACCCTTGTCCTCGAAATACGCCGAAATGACCGCCCAAGCATCCTCCTGAGTGATCTCATCCTCCTCCTCGTCCCTGTATCCCATGCTATAAGGGTCTTCGTCCATTTTCAGATCACTCTCTATCCCTCTCTATTTCTCTCTCTCAAGCCCTAGATTCACGTCCGGAGGCGTCGCTCAGTGCTTGTCTGAGCATTTATATCCGAAATTGACATTTAATAATGAAACATGTCTGAAATTGATATTGTAAAAAGTTGTGTTGTAATTTGACGAAGTCGGTTTCTTTTAACGAAATGGGCTCTTTGGGCCAATATAGAAAACCCATCGATGGAAGAGCATTGTAATTATGGGACACGTGTACAGTTATCATTGGCAGTGATTGAACTGAAGTAAGGCACCAAAACGACGACGTCAAAGAAGGTTTTGACTTTTGACCTTCCTCTCTCCCTCCATCCGCCACTGATGCTCTGCAACTCACTAAATTCGCTAAACAGCTCAAAAACTCTGATTTCCCTGTTAATGGCGAAATTCTCATGGAAGCCCAGCGAAATCCACAACCACCTCGACCTCTCCACGCACCTCCATTGTCGCACTCCGGCACATACGAATTACTTCTGCGAGCCGGCGCTCGACTCAACCCACTCAAGCAAGTCCACGCTCAAATAATCCTATCAGGTTGTCACAAAAACCGATCCATCCTCACAAAGCTCATCACTTTCGTATGCGCCGCAGGTGACATCACCTACACTCGCCTCATCTTCCTCTCCGTCCCAAACCCGGATTCTTTTTTGTTCAATACCATAATCAAATCATCTTCCAAACATGGGTTCCCGCTACACGCAGTCTTCTTCTACCGCCGCATGATGCTTGGAAACGTAGCACAATCGAATTACACGTTCACCGCTGTGATCAAGGCTTGTGCTGATTTGGCTGCTTTGAGGTACGGTAAGATAGTGCACTCGCATGTTTTGGGGTTCGGATATGGTTTTGATCCGTTTGTGCAAACCGGTTTGGTGGCATTTTACTGTAAATCGGGTGAATTGATTGTCGCGCGCAAGGTGTTTGATGAAATGCCTGACAAAACTATTATTGCTTGGAACTCGATGATTTCGGGTTATGAGCAAAACGGGTCGGGTAACGAAGCAATCAAGCTTTTTAATAACATGGTGGAGTCAGGTGTTGAAATGGATTCCGCTACATTTGTGGGTGTGCTGTCTGCTTGTTCTCAGGTCGGAGCTCTTGAGTTAGGTTGCTGGGTGCATAGTTATATCGTTCGTAATAGTTTAGATGTTAATGTAGTTCTTGGTACTTCACTGGTCAATATGTACGGTAGATGTGGGAATGTTAGGAAGGCTAGGGAAGTTTTTGATTCAATGAAGGATCGAAACGTTGTTGCTTGGACTGCTATGATAACTGGTTATGGAATGCACGGGTATGGAAAAGAAGCCCTTGAGCTTTTCTATAGTATGAGGTGTAATGGGGTGTATCCGAATTACATCACATTCATCTCGGTTCTCTCAGCTTGTGCCCACGTTGGGTTGGTTGCTGAAGGTCAAGAGGTATACGCAAGCATGAGGCGGGATTATGGCATTTTACCATCAAATGAACATCATGTTTGTATGGTGGATATGCTTGGTCGTGGCGGGTTTCTTCACCAAGCTTACGAGTACATCAAGGAAGAAATACGCGGCACGCCAGCTCCAGCTGTCTGGACAGCAATGCTAGCAGCCTGCAAGATGCACAAAAATTTCGACATGGGTGTACAAGTTGCTGAACATCTTTTAGCAGCTGAGCCTGAAAATGCGAGTCACTACGTTCTGTTATCAAATATTTATGCGCTTGGTGGCAGGATGGATCGAGTAGAGAACGTAAGAAACCTAATGATTAACAAAGGCATGAAGAAACAAGTCGGGTACAGCATAATCGAGCTTGAACAGAAAACTTACATGTTCAGCATGGGAGATAAGACGCACTTCCAGACACGTGAAATATATAAGTTCTTGGATGAACTAATGTCTCGGTGCAGGGAGGCTGGTTATGTGCCTGCTCAAGAATCAATATTACACGAGCTTGAGGAAGAAGAAAGGGAGTATGCGTTGAGATACCATAGCGAGAAGCTTGCGATTGTGTTTGGACTGCTGAACACTAAACCTGGAACCAGCATAAGGATTGTGAAGAATCTACGTGTGTGCGAGGATTGTCATCTGGCTATCAAGTTCATTTCCTCTGTTACATGTCGAGAAATAATTGTTAGAGATAAGCTGAGGTTCCACCATTTCAAAGATGGCTCCTGCTCCTGCTTGGATTACTGGTAGTGTTCGGCAGAGGAAGCGAATAATTTACAGGGACTAACAATGAAAGAAGTTTGAAGCACTACAGAAATGGCTCAAAGCAACTCATGGAAGTTCATAAATTTGAATTCAATTGGACTGGATCATTATAGTAACAATCAAACTTTTGTATTCCTGTGGGAAAATCAGACTTTTTATTGAATGATTTCTGCAACATATGTACAGCCTTTAAAAACAAACAAACTATACTATGGGTCTGTCCACTTTGACTTATATTTGACTTAACTTAGATGATCTTAACTGATCTTAATTTATCTTAATTGATCTTAACTGATCTTAACTTATAGTGACTGATCTTAACTGATCTTAACTTATATTAACTTAACTGAAACTTATGTTGATCGATGAATAGTAATATTATGATGATGATGGTTATGATGATGATGAATAGTAATTTTATGATGATGATGAATAGTAATTTTATGATGGTGATGGTTGTGATGATGATGATGAATAGTAATATTATGATGATGAATAGTAATATTATGATGATGAATAGTAATATTATGATGATGATGATGGTGATGATGGTGATGAATAGTAATTTTATGATGATGAATAGTAATATTATGATGATGATGTTATGATGAATAGTATGATGATGAACATGAATAGTATGATGGTATGATGATGATGGTGATGGTATGATGAATAGTATGATAGTATGATGATGATGGTATGATGAATAGTATGATAGTATGATGATGATGGTCTGATGAATAGTATGATAGTATGATGATGATGAATAGTATGATGATGATGAATAGTATGATGAATAGTGTGATGATGATGATGGTATGATGAATAGTATGATGATGGTATGATGAATAGTATGATGGTATGATGATGATGATGATGGTATGATGAATAATATGATGAATAGTATGATGATGATGGTATGATGATATTGATGATGATGATGGTATGATGAATAGTATGATGATGATGGTTATGGTATGATGAATAGTATGATGATGATGATGAATAGTGTGATGGTATGATGATGATGGTATGATGAATAGTATGACAGTATGATGATGAATAGTATGATGATGATGGTATGATGAATAGTTAACTGAAACTTAACTTAACTGATCTTAACTGATAGTAACTTAACTTAAATGATCTTAACTGATATTAACTTATAGTGACTGATATTAACTTAGAGTAACTTATAAGTCAAAAATATAAGTCAAAGTGGACAGGGCATATGTCCAACTAGCAATGTTATAAAAATGCTAGGAGCGGGAATCGGACGGAAATAGTTCGTAAGGATTAGTCCGGATTCATCCATTTTGAATTTTTTATATTTCAAAAAATGTATACATAAATATAATATATAGATAGATTTATATTAATTTAATTTAATTTGAAATTAATACTTGAATGTGATTGAGTTGGTAGAATACTTGCGTCTTGCGGGTTCGA
Source organism: Rhodiola kirilowii (assembly GCA_033675215.1). Lineage (NCBI taxonomy): Eukaryota > Viridiplantae > Streptophyta > Magnoliopsida > Saxifragales > Crassulaceae > Rhodiola > Rhodiola kirilowii. The sequence continues at coordinate 46,674,048 of CM066193.1, forward strand.
ACTCCACCGTTGCATTTTTCTCTTCATAATTTTGTGGAATGGTGTTTTTCGTCCACATATGTCATATGTATTCGTATAATTTAATTTGTAAGAGATATTGTAAACCACAATAAAAAAATTAACACTTGAAGAACTAATTTGATATACGTGTTTCAAATATGAGGTTTGATAGTATGTTTTTTTATAGTATGATTTTAAACTTTAAGGGTGTAAGTATAATATTGTGGTAGTTCAAATGTAAACATTTCTATCAAAAATTAATTAATTTTCATGGCCGGTAATGGACTGCATATTGGGCCAATTAAAACAACCGATTAAAAATATATTGCGAAAATGACAAAGAGGGGTATGAACTATCACCCATTGATAAATTACGGTCCGAACTATAAAAATTTACAATTAAGGGCAATTTCAAAATATTTGAAACCTCAATTTCACAATTAAGGGCAAGAAGGTTTTTTCAATTCATTCGTTTAGTTAACTTTGTGAATTGACGGAGTGATATTCCATCAATTAAGTGTTATATGAGGATTAAAATATTTAAAAATTACCCTTAATTGTCATTTTTCATAGTTCAGACCGTGATTTGTCAATGGTGGTAGTTCATACCCCCTCTTTGTCATTTTCCCAAATATATATTAAAACAACGAAATGGTTCTGTTCACCATCATCTTTAGAAAACCCTAGCGAGTCACAACACGTACAACAGCAAATACCATTGACGGTAGGCGAGTTATTCACCTTCAAATGTTCAACTTGTCAGTTGATTTAACTGAGACAAACTCAAACACACCACTAACTCTTTCCGTCATCGTTAATTGTTCCATTTGGAACAAATCGGAAGGAATTCAAGAAAATGACCGCCTACACAGCCAGGGGCCGTTTTCTTGAACACTGCTAACAAGTAACAATTCTAATTAGTAGAATTTGTATGATGAATTAAAACTTAACCTAGTCAAATGTTATAATCCCTCCCTCAAACTGAATATATCGTAGAAAATACTTGGTTTGCAATTTTGGAAATTCATAACGTCACTTAGTTTACTTCATCCAAGTCAATATAATTTGCTTTCTCTCAGGTGGGATATTCATATTGAAAATGCCCTAATTTGTGACATTTAAAACACACCACAATAACTTTATTCAAAGTTGATCGATCTCTGATGTTCCTACGTATGACATGGTTTTGGCAAAATCTTCATAGTGTTCAACTAGAGGGTAAGAGATGTTCAACCGAATACTGGAACTCACGGACAATGCTGAATTGAAGATACGACAAAGTTTCCTAATCTGGGAATTTTCTAATATACTAAAGATATTGATTGGAGACAATTACAGATTTGAGGCGGTCAGAATTGAGGCGGCCGAAGATCCCATATGGGCTGGCATGATCATCAATCATCATCTTATAGGCTGAGGATATCATTAAGATATATGAAAGATACTCGGAATAGAAGATTTGGAAGCTCACAAAATATTTAGGAAATAATTCCTAAATATTTGAAATTGGATATCCTAACCAATTGGGAATCAGCCGCACACTAAATATACTGGGCTAGGGTTTCTTAATCGGTATCTATCACTTTTGGAGAAAAAGAAAACACGAGTGATCTTGAGTTGAGGAGGAGGAGGAGCGACGACCGGCTGATATTTCTCCATTGGAAATTCAACGGCGCTGAAGTAGTCTGTTCAGTGTGCTGATCAGACTGTTCTGATAGAACAACCGGCTGCACACACACACACGTTGCTGTCATTCACATTTGGGAGAAGGCGACCGAGCTTCGGGAGAATTTTGAGCAAGTTCGGGAGGGAGTCTCGAACTCAGGGGATCGAGGGGGAGCCAAGATCGCAAATCCAGAAGAACAAGTGATAGAGGCTAGGCGTTTACATTCGAGAGATTGTAAGAGTAAGACCACCTGTAACTCTATACTTTTTAATAAAAAATTGCTACTCTTTAGGGTGTGGGAAGTCCCCCAGAGTAGACTGTTGCCAAACTGGGTATTACATTGCGTGTCTCGGCTATGTTCTGTCCCAGTAACTGTTCGATCGGTGTTCCAACGACCTTGGTACAAGTCTTGAACAGACAACAATATTTCAATCTCTACAAAAACAAAAACAAAAGGTTGATTGATCTCTACTCCTTTTTTTGGCTCACCCTCTTTTTAAATAAGATACTTTTAAAACTTATTTTTCACATTCTTTTCTGTGACGATTGAGCCTCTGCTCATGAACAAGAAGACTGTTTAGTAGCTCATCTAATGTTACATTATCCAAATCCTTTGACGCTTGAATCAAACCCACAACATTATCAAATTTGTAATGTCAACAACTTTAAAAGTTTCTCAACAATTTCAACTTGAGGCATCGTCGAACAATTATGAACTTTCATCTTATTGACATTTGTGAGTGTCGGGCCAGAAATTTCATTCACATTTTCACCTTCTCTCATTTGAAGAACTTCACTCAAAGTCAGACGAAGTGTCCTCTTTACTCTGTTGGATCCATAATATTTCTAATTTAACGAAACCCTTATGCCTTTTGAAGATCCATGTCACGAATTATTTCAATAAAAGTACGGTCAATAGCTTCAAAGACAAAATTTGTGACCTTAAATTCTTTTGACTTCATTTCCTCGATTTGCTTCTCATGAACTTTACGATGTGTGTCACTCTGTTAACTTTTTTTCTAGCCATTAGGGATGCACAAAATTGGCCCGGACCGGAAAACCGGACCGGTCCACGGTCCATATTTTTGGAGGATTACGGGTTCCGGTCCGGTCCGGTCTGGACCGGAATAAACCGAATTTTTTTTATTTTCCTAATATATTTTTTATTTTCTATTTTTAACCCTAAATTACGGTCGGTCCCGGTCCGGTCCGGGTTTCGGTCCAAGTTTTCACACGAATTCCGGTCCCGGTCCATATATATCCGGTCCGGTCTGGTCCACGGTCCAAGATTTTAGAAAATTTCGGTCCACCGGTCCGGACCGGACCGTAAATTCCGGTCCGGTCCGGACCAGATGTGCATCCCTACTAGCCATCACTATAGCAAAATTCGTCGGTTGCTGAACGCGAATGCCCTTTGCCGTTATAGGAACTCTATTTTCTCTGAGACTCCATAGATCGTTGGATTGGAGAAAATTCCCCATCATCATTGACTATTTATCATGATGTCTGACGAATGTAGGTATCGACACAGTCTGATGTTCCTACGTATGTCATGGTTTTGGCAAAATGCCTTCAGAGTATTCAAGCAAAGGTCAAGAGCTGTTCAACCACTGATTAGAACTCATGTACAGCGTGATTCTGAAGATCGAAAGTTTTCCAAAGATCGAAGATTTTATTTGATGGAGTTGGCTAAACGATAAATTAGAAGATCAAATATTCAAAAGAATATCCTCTCATCAGTTAGAAGTCGGTTAAGAAGATTTGACATGCCTTGGCGAGGAAGAAATCACGAGATCTACTTAAAGATTGGATTATGGATATCTAGCAAATATTTAGGAATATTTCCTAAGTATTTGACAAATTATCTAGCACTGATTTGGGAACCACCGATGCATATAAATAGAGTGCTAGGGCGTCCATATCAGTATCGCTTTTTGGAGAATTAGAAAACACGAGTGATCTTGAGAAGAGGAGGAGGAGCGACGACCGGCTGATATTTTCCCACTGGAAACTCAACGGCGCTGAAGCAGTCTGTTCAGTGTGCTGATCAGACTGTTCTGATTGAACAATTCATTGCACTCACACGTTGCTGTCATTCGCATTCGGGAGAAGGCGACTGAGCTTCGGGAAAAGTTCGAGCAAGTTTGGGAGGGAGTCTCAAACTCAAGGGATCGATGGGAGCCAAGATCACAAATCCGAAAGAACAAGTGATAGAGGCTAGGTGTTTACTTTCGGGAGATTGTAAGTATAAGACCCTCTGTAGCTCTACACTTTTCAATAAGATTTGCTATCCTTTAGGGCGTGGGAAGCCCTCCAGAGTAGGCTGTTGCCGAACTGGGTATTACACTGCGTGTCCCTACTTTATTCTGTCCCAGTAACTGTTAGCTCGGTGTTCCACACTCTGTTGGAACACGTCATGGATCTGGTCTTGAACAGATAACAGTATTTCATAGTCACAAAGCTTTCCGCTGGTGTCGTTTTTCTTCACCCCAAACACAATTCAATCACTTTTTTCGCACAGGCACTTAAATCACCATTTTCTTTAACTCTACCCCTCAAATCACTATTTTCTTTTACTTTTATTTACTCATACTGACGTTCCCTTGAAATATTATGGTTTTTGGCAAAACGCCTTTAGAGAGTTCAAGCAGGAGTTCAAGCAGAGTTCAACCGAATATTGGAACAGAAGTACAACGTGGAACAGACGCAAGGATGCTTCATATTCAGAAAGTTTCCAAAGACCGAAGAGATGTTCGGTTGAAGTCGGCCAGCGAAGAAGTAGAAGATCAGATATTCAAATCAATATTTTCGCATCAGTTGGAAGTTGGTTTAGAAGACTTGGCGTGGAAGAAATCTCGAGGTATTCCTAAAGATTAGTTTAAAGATATCTAGCAAATATTTAGGAATATTTCCTAAATATTTGACAGATTATCTAGGACAGATTTGGGAACCGCCAGTGCATATAAATAGAATGCTATGGCGCCCATATCTGTATCGCTTTCTGAGAGAAATACACACAAGTGCATTCGAGAGATTGGAGAGAAGAAAAGCGACGGCCGTCTGAGTTTTCCCCACTGGAAAATCACCGGCGCTGAAGTAGTTTGTTCAGTGTGATGGTCAGACTGTTCTTGCTGAACTGACCGCTGCACACATGGAAGAGCATTACAAGCTTTCAGGAGAAAGCTTCCGAGCTTCAGGAGAAGCTCGAGTTCGTTCAGAAAGAAGTTTCAAATAAAGGGGATCTAGGGGGAGCCGAGATCACAAATCTGAGTGAATTAGTGATAGTGGCTAGGCGTCTACATTCGGGAGACTATTAGAGTAATTCCACGTGTAGCTCTATACTATTCAATAAAGATTTGAATCCTTTTAAGGTGTGGGAAGCCCCCCAGAGTAGGCAAGGCCGAACTGGGTATCTTATTGTGTGCTTACGGTGTTCTGCATTAATTACTGTCTACCAAGGTGTTCAAGGTACGACTGAACACCACCTGGAACTGGTCTTGAATAGGCAATAGTATTTCAATTGGTATCAGAGCAGACACTCGACATACAAAGTGTGATCCTAGATCTGTTCAAGATGAGTTTGAAGGAGGGACAGAGCACCAACCGACCCCCGCTGCTTGAAGGGCCAAACTATGGCTATTGGAAATCCAAGATGAAGGCTTTTCTGAAATCCCTTGATGAGAAGGCATGGAGAGCCGTTCTGATCGGTTGGACACTCCCCATGATGACCAACACAGAAGAGATGGAACAGATCCTGCATACCTAGAAGGTGATTCTTTATTCAAATTTTATTTGATAGTTTTGGACCGTTATGAAGAGAGAGATTATTGACAAATATCTCACGCAAATATACTCAAGTCGGTTTCGAGAAGGTGAGAAGTCTGCTATTTTGAAAATCAAATTACTCATCTTCTGCCATTCTCGCACAAGCTTCCGAAACCCTAGCACAACATCTTTCTCAAAATCTCTCATACCATCAGCAAATCAGCAACAATGGTGAAAACCAGAAAAACCACCAAGAGCACTGTCAAGACATCGCCGGAACCAAAGAAGAAGATAGAGAAGAAAGCTTCAACCGTGGCAGGTTCTTTGGATGTTCCTGTGGCGAATCCAAAAACGATCAAGACAGGAAAATCAAAAATCATGAAGGAGACGAAATTGAAACCACCCGGGAGTCTCACATTGAAGGATGATTTGGAGCCAGAATCGAGAGAAGTGATAGTCCCGATTATCCCTAAAATCAGAGAGAAGCAAAAGGAAGGAAAAGAGACTGCCGCAAAGCAGAAGGGTGTGCCTTCAAAGACATTGGAGGGGACTACTAAGCCTAATGTTGCAAGTTCACCATCGATTGGTCAAGATCTCCCATCAACTGAGCCACAAACTGAGGTAATCCTTAGTCTTAAAACTTAGTTTACTATTCCCATACCTGTGGAAGTGGTGAATGTGAAAAATAAGGAGAACAATAAGGGAGAAACAGTGATGGATGACACGGTTGTGGAGAATGTAGAAGAAAGGGGAGCCAGTAGGGCTGAGTCTGTAATGAACACGGTTGGCGTGTTGAAAGAAGTTGAACCAAGCTTAGACAAGTTCGTCGCTTGCGAAGCAGAATGGGCTGAAAGACAGACTGCATGCAACCGGGTTTGTGTTGAAAAAGGAAGGACTGCAACGGAAAATGGTAGTTAAAAGAAAATTTTCTCCAAGAAAGTCTTTAGCAAAAATTAGTGCCATCAGGGAGTGGATGAAGTCTACGTCAGAGTCAGAGACTGAACAGCTTGTGGAAAGTGCTGACAAGAGGATGTTAGTTCATGATGAAGAGACTAACGATGGATCAGTAGAAAAGGCTGAGAAAATAGTTGATGAGCAGCAAGTAAAAGAAGACGATGTTGGGTCTGCAAAGTTAGATCCGTCTGAAAAAGACGACGAGCTCGATGACATATATAAGGAGATTGATGAAGTGGTCCACGAGTTACTGAAGGAAGGGTCGTTTGATATGGAAGGCAACGAGTCTGGAAAAGGGTTTGCCTATAGGGAAGCTGTTGCTGAAGAAGACTCCGTTCCAGAGCGAGCTCCAGTTGGAGCGCCAGCTGGTGTGCACGCTCTTGTTGAACCAGCGACTCAACAGGTAGACGTGCAGTTCAATGTAGACATGGTGGAGGCTGCTCAAACTCAAGCTATACCAGATGTTGTACCAGCTAATGCGCAGGATGATGAACAATACTCTATTCCATTATCAGAACTCAAAAAGACTGAGAAGAAAAAGGGAAAGAAAAAGGTTTTCTTTCAGGAACCAGCGGATAAGGATACCACCTGGGCAGGTGAAGGAAGTCAAGATGCAGGGGGAGTCAGTGGTACCAAGAAGAGGAAACGTGATGCTCCATCTCCTGTATCAGCAGCTCTCTCAACTGGGATCACAAAAGGTGGTATATGGTTCCCAAATAAGGATGCTGCAGCTAAGTGGAAGACAGTACAGAAGAGAAAGATAATCCCAGAAAGACAGCTTGACGAGAAAAGCTACAAGGGTAAGGAAGTTGTGCATGTTCTGAAGCAAACGTGCCTGATTTGGACACTAACATGGAGCAAACCTTTCAACGAGCAGCTGGTTCGAGAGGCTATAGCTAACTTACCAAATAAGTTTGGAGTTGTCGGGGACAAAGACTATGGAGTGGTCTATGTTCGAGGAAAACGAGTCGAAATTGATCATGAGCTCATCAACATCTACTATGCTATGGATGATCCGGCAGTGGACGAGGAAGAACCTAACTACGACCAGATTGCCGACTGCATCACTGCGGGTTCTTATCCCTTTTGGGGAGACGCGGCCATCCCTGTAGCAGATTTGACAACATTCTACTCAATGCTCTTCTTCATTGCCATTGCCAATTAGAAGCCGACATCACACCGTTCTTCGGTCAGCAAGGAGATGGGTCAGTTGATATATCAAATTGGGAACATGCTGCACTTTAATTTAGGCATGATCATATTCGCATAGATCGCTGAACATGCCACCTCCAGCCGGTCCCTACATCAGATTGGGTTTCCATCCCTCATCTATGAGCTTATCATACACAAAAATCTATAACTAAAGACGTCACATGATAGTCTCTCCAAAGCCCTGCAAAAATTCTCTGTAGATCATAAGCTGTACAAGGGACGTCATGTGAATGACCTTAAGCATCTGGTGCTGGAAGGAAGGACATTCCAGAGTCTTCAATGAGCGGAGCTGGTGCTGGAGTAAAGATGCCTCATGCTGAAAGGGAAAAGCTACTGAAGGAACTAGAGATCATCCTCACGGTGGAAAAGGAGCAAAAGAAATGCATCAACACCTTGGTCCGTGCGCTGCGCTACCCCGTCGATGATGAGGATGATGCTACTGAAGCAGAAGATGGTGACTCTGAGGATATGTCTTCATGAAGGTCCATGATTTGATAAACTCTGACCCTTGACACATTTCGCTTTCGTTCTAGTCCTTGTTCTGGTACTCTTTACTTTCTGTTTGAACTATGATTGGACCCCTTGCCAATTTATGGCTAAAAGGGGGAGTAATTTTGGGGACACCTGCTTGTTCCCTCAAGTGTCTCTAAAGTCTAGATAGTTAGAACTAGAAGATCTGGTTTTGCCAAAAATGTCAAGGGGGAGATTGATGTTCCCTTGAAATGTCATGGTTTTGGCAAAACGCCTTTAGAGAGTTCAAGTAGGAGTTCAAACAGAGTTCAACCGAAGATTGGAACAGAAGTACAACGTGAAACAGACACAAGGATGTTTCCTATTCAGAAAGTTTCCAAAGATCGAAGAGATGTTCGGTTGAAGTCGGTCAGCGAAGAAGTAGAAGATCAGATATTCAAATCAATATCTTCGCATCAGTTGGAAGTCGGTTTAGAAGACTTGGCGTGGAAGAAATCTCGAGATCTTCCTAAAGATTGGTTTAAAGAAATCTAGCAAATATTTAGGAATATTTCCTAAATACTCCGTATTTGACAGATTATCTAGGACATATTTGGGAACCGCCAGTGCATATAAATAGAATGCTAGGGCGTCCATATCTGTATTGCTTTTTGAGAGAAATACACACGAGTGCATTCGAGAGATTGGAGAGAAGAAAAGCGATAGCCGTCTGAGTTTTCCCCACTGGAAAATCACCGACTCTGAAGTAGTCTGTTCAGTGTGTTGATCAGACTGTTCTTGCTGAACTGACCGCTGCACACGCGAAAGAGCATTACAAGCTTTCAGGAGAAAGCTTCCGAGCTTCAGAAGAAGATCGAGTTCGTTCGGAAGAGAGTTTCGAACAAAGGGAATCTAGGGGGAGCCGAGATCACAAATCTGAGTGAAGTAGTGATAGTGGCTAGGCGTCTACATTCGGGAGACTGTTAGAGTAAGTCCACGTTTAGCTCTATACTATTCAATAAAGATTTGAATCCCTTTAGGGTGTGGGAAGCCTCCCAGAGTAGGCAAGGCCGAACTGAGTGTCATATTGTGTGCCTACGGTGTTCTGCATTAATTACTGTATGTCAAGGTGTTCAAGGTACGAATGAACAACACCTTGAACGGTTCTTGAACAGTCAACAGTATTTCACATACTCTATTCACTCTCACTCATTATGATAATGACGCTAATATAAATGACTCTTGATATCATGTCGGAAAATCAGACTTAAACTCATGATTTTTATACTTTATTGGATGATTTCTGCAACTCTTAAATAGAGTCGTACATAACAAAACAAAAAAAAAGATGAAGAAGAAGAGTTGGGAATTTTGCGTCTGAATATAATAAGTATGCTTTTGAATAAATGAGTTGGGAATTTTGCGTCTGATCGTTTCGGTTGTTGGCGTTTTAGTGGCGTCCAAGCTCCAAGGTATGATTTTTGTCTGTTGCCAAATAATTAAGTTGGTTTTCTTATTAAGGTTGAGTTTCATAGATGTGTTGATTTGAATTGGAGTTGAACAGTTTTTATTTTATTTTATGGTGGGTGTTAGTGATTAGTTTGAGTTAGTAAGGACTTGAACCTGAACTTCTTTGCACCAGTTGAACAATTTTTGTTGCAGCATATATTGTCAGATGTTACAAGCTTTGCTTTTGGTCTCTTGCCCCAGCAGGTCCATGAGATTGTGACACAAAGATAAAGATTTACCAGGGGTCACGTGATATGATTTTTTTTTTCTTTTTTAAAAATGTAAAATGACGTCATTCGGTGCTGATAGCATTTAGCTGCGCATTACCGAATATCAGTCCTCTTTGGATGTAATGTACCTTTTAAATCCTTGAAGGACTCTTTTAGAGGCATATGGCTATGCTGGAGGATCACATCATCTGTAAACATCAAACAATGCATCTTTACCAATTATCCTAATCCTCACTTGTGCCCTCACATGTTTTCCACTCCCAGTAGCTCCAAAAAGAATGCAGACTTTGAAATCCACAAGCATCTAAATTACATCTATTAAATTAACCTCTAATTAGTTCACCAAACAAGTTATGCTTATGTGAGAATCTAGGGAAAATAAATAGCTTACCCATAATATCCTCTGAACTTTATGATCTCAATTTAAAAACTGGGTTTGAAAACCCTTGGGTTTCATTGAATTAATTTTTGCTCCAAAATTGCAATGAAGTCTCACCATTCTCAAGAAAAAATTTCCAACTGATTCAAATTGAGTAAATCGATTCTCAAGTTATTTTTATTGGGAAACTGATTCTAAAATTTATCAATTAAGAAATTTTATTTATAATTTACTCATTTTCTATAAAAACGTCATTTACGACGACATTTTACAAGTTAAACGTTGTTAATCTATCACGAAGAACACTTAAGACCAATTATCACTTAATAAATATGCCCTACTCCAGCTTCACTTGTATCCCAAATTCAGTAGCGGACCATCCCAAATCCTTTAAATCAGTAATTTTTTTTGATGCACGAAGAACATCTCTCGAGAATCTACGTAACGTTAAGACTTCAAGTACTCAACCAAAGCTCATTTCACTCTTTAAATCAGTAATTAACGTTTTAATCAAAGACAACAAAGTGACTTTCTGTGGAGGGACTTGACCATTCGGGTCAAAAAGATAAGTGTCATTTCCCTATTCGTCACACTACCACCGCGTGCAGCTCAACCGCTACATCTTTAGAGAGTGAGAGAGTTAGCGTAACCGATCATTGCTGCAATTCTCCAGCGTCACCGTCATCTTGTTCCACTCTCGCTCCTCTCGAATGCGCACGACAGCCGAATCCACCATGTAAGATCCGCTTCCGCTTTCTTTTCTTCTGTTTTACGCCGCCAGTCGTCGTCGATTTTTTTTTTTTCATTCCAATTTTTTCATTCGGTTGTTGTTTTTGAATTTTATTTCCAGTGCGAGATGCGGGGAATCGGATGCGGTAACAAGCAGTGTTACTGAGTCAGTTGGCGGCGGAGGAGTGAGAGTTGAGTAATTGAGCGGATATGGCCGGGAACGTGCGGCAGCGGACGGTGCCAGTGAGAGGAGGCGCATCTCCGTATGCGCAGCCGCCGCCGATGCGAGCGGCCGTGGAGGAGGTGTTTAATATCATTCCAATACATAGTTTGGTGACGGACCATCCGTCGCTTAGGTATCCGGAGGTGAGAGCGGTAACGGCTGCTTTGAGGACGGTTGGGGATTTGAGGTTGCCTGATTTTGTGCCGTGGAGAGTTGATATGGATTTGTTGGACTGGCTTGGTGCGTGTTTCGGTTTTCAGCCTGATAATGTGAGGAACCAGAGGGAGAATTTGGTGTTGCAGTTGGCTAATTCGCAAATGAGGCTTCAGCCTCCTCCTGCAAATGTTGATGTGTTGGATCCTAAGGTGCTTAGGGCGTTTAGGAAGAAGTTGTTGAAGAATTATAGCTCCTGGTGCTCGTATGTGGGCAAGAGGTCTAGTGTTTGGCTGACGAATCGGCATAATATGGAGTTGACGAGGAGGGAGCTGCTGTATGTGGCTTTGTACTTGTTGATTTGGGGTGAGGCTGCAAATTTGCGTTTTCTTCCTGAGTGTTTGTGTTATATTTTTCATCACATGGCTATGGAGTTGAATCAAGTGTTGGAGGAGCATATAGACGAGAATACTGGCCGCCCTTATGTGCCTTACTATAGAGGGGAAAATGCATTTCTGAAAAATGTGGTGAAGCCGATTTATAATACAATCAAGAAGGAGGTGGAGAGTGGTGGGAATGGTAGTAAGCCCCATTCGGCTTGGAGGAATTATGATGATATAAATGAATATTTTTGGAGTAGGAGGTGCCTGAAGTCGTTGAAATGGCCGCTGAATGTGAGTAGTAACTTTTTTATGAGCGCACCTGAGCCACGGCGTGTTGGGAAGACAGGGTTCGTGGAGCAAAGATCTTTTTGGAACGTATTTAGGAGTTTTGATAGGTTGTGGGTGTTGTTAATATTGTTTTTTCAAGCTGCTGCAATTGTCTCCTGGGATGGTGATAAGTATCCATGGGAAGCCTTGGGAAAGAGGGACATTCAAGTTGAGTTGCTTACTATTTTCATAACTTGGAGTGGGCTTAGATTGATCCAGTCAGTGCTGGATGCTGGTACTCAGTACAGTCTGGCTTCAAGAGAAACAAAATGGATTATCGTGAGGATGGTGCTGAAAAGCATGGATGCCGTTGCTTGGATTGTTGTATTTGGGGTCTTTTACGGGAGAATCTGGAGCCAGAAAAACAGTGACGGTAGATGGTCAGATGAGGCTTATAACAGGACTATCGTTTTCCTGAAGGCTGCCCTTGTTTTTATCACCCCAGAACTACTAGCATTGGTTCTTTTTATACTTCCATGGGTGCGAAACTTTCTAGAAAACTTAAACTGGAGGGTTTTGAGTTGGTTATCTTGGTGGTTTCAGACCAGAACTTTTGTTGGTCGAGGTCTCAGGGAAGGTCTCATCAGTAACATCAAATATACCATGTTCTGGGTCATTGTGCTGGCTTCAAAGTTCTCGTTCAGCTATTTCCTTCAAATCAAGCCTCTTGTTGCCCCTACAAAAGCTTTGTTGAAGCTGAGAACGGTCGATTATCGTTGGCATGAATTTTTCAACAATACAAATAGATTGGCTGTTGTTGTACTGTGGTTGCCCGTTATCTTGATATACTTGATGGATTTGCAAATATGGTATTCCATATACTCATCTATTGTTGGCTCTATATCGGGTTTGTTCTTACACCTGGGAGAGATTCGTAATATTGAACAGTTAAGGCTCAGGTTTCAGTTCTTTGCTAGTGCCATGCAATTCAATCTCATGCCAGAGGAGCAATTGTTAAGTACTCAGGTGACTGCGGTAAAGAAGCTTCGGGATGCGATGCATAGACTAAAACTCCGATATGGATTTGGCCTGTCGTTTAGTAAAATTGAATCGAGTCAGGTTGAAGCTACTAGGTTTGCCTTGATATGGAATGAGATCAATGTCACTCTCCGAGAAGAAGATCTCATCAGTGATGGAGAACTTGAGCTTCTAGAACTGACACCAAATAGTTGGAACATTAGGGTCATTCGCTGGCCTTGCATTCTCTTATGCAATGAGCTGTTGCTTTCTCTTCGGCAGGCCACGGAATTGTCAAATGAAGTAGACAGTGAGCTGTGGATAGCAATATGCAAGAATGGAGAATACAGACGATGTGCTATCATTGAAGCCTATGATAGCGTCAAGCATTTGCTTCTTAAGACAGTTAAGTATGGCTCAATAGAAAATTATATTCTTACTAATTTGTTTCGTGAGATAGACCACCACATTGAAACAGGAAAGCTGACAGAAGTGTACAATATGACTCTTCTGCCAGTAATGCATAAGAAGCTTATTTCCCTTCTTGAGCTTCTACTGAATCCTAAACGCGATTTGAGTAAAGTCGTAGACGTACTGCAGGCCTTATACGAGCTTACAGTTCGAGAATTTCCAAGGGTGAAGCGGTCTGCAGCTCAACTTAAGGAGGATGGTTTGGCACCTTCAAACCCGGCTGCGAAAGAGGATTTGCTTTTTGAAAATGCGGTCGAGTTCACTAATGAAGGGGACATTATATTCTATAGGCAACTTCGGCGTTTGCACACAATTCTCACTTCACGAGACTCAATGCACAGTGTGCCCAAAAATCTTGAGGCCAGACGCCGGATTGCATTCTTCAGCAATTCACTTTTCATGAATATACCCAGGGCCCCTCAAGTTGAGAAGATGTTGGCATTCAGTGTCCTCACACCTTACTATGACGAGGAAGTTATGTATGGCAAAGAAATGCTGCGGAAAGAGAATGAAGATGGAATATCTACCTTGTTTTATCTGCAGAAGATTTATATCGATGAATGGTCAAATTTTATTGAAAGGATGCGTAGAGAAGGCATGGTAGACGATGAGGAGTTGTGGACAATGAAGGTGAAGGATCTCCGCCTCTGGGCATCGTATAGAGGCCAAACTTTATCCCGCACTGTTAGGGGAATAATGTATTACTACAGGGCTCTTAAGATGCTTGCTTTTCTGGATTTGGCATCTGAGGTGGACATTCGAGAAGGATCAGATCGAGTTGCTTCTCATGTATCAATGAACAAGAGCTGGGGTATGGATGGCATTGGAAAGGATAAGCCTCCAACAAAGAAACTGAATAGAGCCACTACTGGTGTGAGTCTTTTATATAAAGGGCATGAATTTGGGACTGCTCTAATGAAATTCACATATGTGGTCACGTGCCAGCTGTATGGTGTACACAAGGCAAAAGGTGATCACCGTGCAGAGGAGATTTTGTTTCTGATGAAAAATAATGAGGCCCTTCGAGTTGCCTATGTTGATGAGGTACGTTTCGGGAGGGAAGAGGTGGAATATTATTCAGTGCTCGTGAAGTTTGATCAGCAGCAAGAGAAGGAAGTAGAGATCTACCGGATCAGGTTACCTGGTCCATTGAAGCTTGGAGAAGGCAAGCCTGAAAATCAGAACCATGCCATTATTTTTACTCGTGGTGATGCACTTCAGACAATTGATATGAACCAAGATAATTATTTTGAAGAGGCACTAAAGATGAGGAATCTGTTGGAAGAGTTCAAAGTCTATCATGGTATCAGGAAGCCTACCATTCTTGGAGTTCGTGAAAATATCTTCACAGGTTCTGTATCCTCACTTGCTTGGTTCATGTCTGCTCAGGAATCAACCTTTGTGACCTTGGGGCAGCGCGTTCTTGCAAATCCATTGAAGGTGCGAATGCACTACGGTCACCCAGATGTTTTTGATAGGTTCTGGTTCTTGACTCGTGGCGGAGTTAGCAAAGCATCCAGGGTAATTAATATAAGTGAGGATATATTTGCTGGTTTTAATTGTACACTTCGTGGAGGAAATGTAACTCACCACGAATACATTCAGGTGGGTAAGGGAAGAGATGTGGGCCTTAATCAAATATCCATGTTTGAAGCCAAAGTTGCAAGCGGGAACGGAGAGCAGGTTCTGAGCAGGGACGTGTATAGATTGGGGCACAGACTTGACTTTTTCCGAATGCTTTCATTCTTCTACACCACTGTGGGATTCTTCTTCAATACAATGATGGTAACACTGACTGTCTATGCCTTTCTTTGGGGCCGACTTTATCTTGCTCTTAGTGGCGTTGAGAAGGCAGCCATGAGTGCTACCAACAATAAAGCTCTTAGTACCATTGTCAACCAGCAGTTTGTTGTCCAACTTGGTCTTTTCACTGCTCTCCCATTGATTATGGAGACATCTCTTGAACATGGATTTCTTAATGCAATTTGGGATTTCCTGATGATGCAATTACAACTTGCTTCAGTTTTCTACACTTTTTCATTAGGGACGCGGACTCACTATTTTGGACGGACTATTCTTCATGGAGGTGCCAAATACCGTGCCACTGGAAGGGGATTTGTGGTAGAACATAAAAGCTTTGCTGAGAATTACCGACTCTATGCTCGCAGCCACTTTGTGAAGGCAATTGAGTTGGGAATAATTCTGACAGTGTATGCATATCGAAGCCCCGTGGCCAAGAATACATTTATTTACATAGCACTGACAATCTCCAGTTGGTTCCTCGTATTCTCATGGATTATGGCTCCATTTGTGTTCAATCCTTCAGGGTTTGATTGGCTTAAGACAGTCTATGATTTTGAAGAGTTCATCAATTGGTTATACTCAAGTGGCGGTCTATTCTTGAAAGCGGATCAGAGCTGGGAAACCTGGTGGTATGAGGAACAAAGCCATTTGCGAACAACAGGTCTTTGGGGAAAGCTGTTGGAAATTATTCTGGATATGCGTTTCTTCTTTTTCCAGTATGGAGTTGTATATCAGTTGAAGATCACTTCGGGAAATACGAGTATTGCAGTTTATTTGATCTCCTGGATATGCATGATTGCTGCAGTTGGGGTATCTGTTGTCATTGCATATGTTCGTGACAAGTATGCTGCGAAAGAACACATCAAATACCGACTGGCGCAGCTCATTGCCACATCTGTTATAGTAGTTGTCCTTGTTTTACTGCTGAAGTTCACGGATTTTGAGGTTATTGACCTCTTTGCCAGTCTCTTGGCGTTCATTCCTACCGGATGGGGCATGATTTCCATTGCTCTAGTTCTCAAGCCTTTCCTGGAGACCACTGTAGTCTGGGATACTGTTGTTTCAATTGCTCGATTGTATGACTTGCTGTTAGGTGTGATTGTTATGGCACCAGTGGCTTTGTTGTCTTGGTTGCCTGGGTTCCAAGCAATGCAAACCAGAATCCTGTTTAATGAAGCTTTCAGCAGGGGTCTTCAGATTTCTCGCATTGTTACTGGGAAAAAGTCTGTTTAGCATCCAGCTGAGGTAACTTCATCTCTGATAAGAACCCTAGTGAGTAGTGACTTCACTTATATTTCAAAATATTCTCTCTTTTTACTGTTAATGATGATGGCTTGTAAACTCTTGCTTCATTACTATTAACAACTATTCCTTATCCCTATCTTTTGTGGTTGCTCAAAATATAGTCAATCTTTTTGAATGTATACACCTTCTTTCAAAAAATTATACCTTATCCTAATATCGGATTTGTTTCATTGTACTGAACTAGATTCTGTTGATGGGCTTGGTATGATAAATTTAAAGACATACAAAAGGATTTGACTTTTCATGTGAAAGCCTAGTACAATTGCATAGAAGCCTTTAAAACTCAAACCAGTGACTTATAATTTCTTTTTTGATCTGCAGATGTTCATGACAGTCATCTGTCAGATACACACCGTGCACCGCAGCTGGAGAGGAAAGGACTTGATGCTCAATTTAGTTGGTAGGATAATCTTCTTTCCTTACGACTCTGCAATAGCATGCAGGTGGCTCAATATAGTCATGTTCTTCACCATAGATCTCACATCATTCCTGTTCTCATAATATTTCATTCAGGTTAGGTATTCATCCAACAGACAAGTTAGCCGCTGACCACTACTGCAGCCACCATTTGTTGCCAGCGGAGAAAGATAACAAGGTTCAGGGACTTTTTTTATCTGGCTCCATTTTGTGATCGTAACATTGTCTTTTAGAGAGCTCATCTCATTGCCAAATGTCAGTACAGAAATAATGTGTAGTTGTTAGCTCAATGAAGCAAAAGGGTTTTCAATTGCGGTTGTTATTTTTTGCTGAGTTATTGGCTGTGGTATCAAAACTTGCAAAAATGAATGACTATTAAACCCAAGTTGTGTAAAATATTGGGGTTATTGCCCAGTTTGCCCCTTTTTGAAACTCAAATAACTCGTTTGCCCCCTTTCAAACTCAAATAACTGGATTGCCCCTTTTTGTTAAATTCTCGGCTTACTATATACCGGCAATATCAATTTTGCACATTCTCGGTTTATAATAAACCGGTAGTATTGTTTTTGAACATTCTCGGTTTATTATAAACCGGTAATAATATTTCGGTTTTTTGAAAAATTTGATTAAACATCTATCTTCGATCACTATATTTATGAGCTTAATCTTTGAATTTCATTTTCGAGTAAACATGAAAGTTATAGAACATTCAATTAGCTTTCTAACCATATAAAGAACATCTTAAACGGACACCGGATGACGCCTCTATGAGCTTCCGAATGTTAGCTCGGACCCCCTCGATTTCGGCTAATTTCGATCGATCATCCATCTTTGGTCACTATTTTTATCAGCTTACCTTTGAATTTCATTTTTGAGTAAACATGAAAGTTATAGAACATTCAATTATCTTTCTAACCATATAAAGAACATCTTAAACGGATACCGGATGACGCCTCTATGAGCTTCCGAATGTTAGCTCGGACCCTCTCGGTTTCGACAAATTTTGATCGATCATCCATCTTTGGTCACTATTTTTTTCAGCTTAACCTTTGAATTTCATTTTCGAGTAAACATGAAAGTTATAGAACATTCGATTAGCTTTCTAACCATATAAAGAACATCTTAAACGGACACCGGATGACGTCTCTATGAGCTTCCGAATGTTAGCTCGGACCCCCTTGGTTTCGGCTAATTTCGATCGATCGAAATTAGCCGAAACCGAGGGGGTCCGAGCTAACATTCGGAAGCTCATAGAGACGTCATCCGGTGTCCGTTTAAGATGTTCTTTATATGGTTAGAAAGCTAATCGAATGTTCTATAACTTTCATGTTTACTCGAAAATGAAATTCAAAGGTTAAGCTCATAAATATAGTGGTCGAAGATGGGTGTTTAATCAAATTTTTCAAAAAATCAAAAATATTATTACCGGTTTATAATAAACCGAGAATGTTCAAAAACAATATTACCGGTTTATTATAAACCGAGAATATAAAGAAAAGGGGCAATCCGATTATTTGAGTTTGAAAGGGGGCAAACGAGTTATTTGAATTTTAAAAAGAGGCAAACGGGGCAATAACCCAAAATATTAGTCCTTAACTTGAATGAAAGCATTGCTCTTACAAAAAGAAAAAGAAGATAATTAAGATTGTGGAATGGTTTTGGCCTTTAGGGTTTTGGCCGAATCTGGTTGTGCGACAGCATATTCCTGCAAAAACTGATCCAGGCCTACATAAAGTATAATTGTTTGATCATAAATAACTAAATGAAACTTGTTTCCATATGTCTCACACATTTTAGTCGTGAACCCTCCAAGAATGTAGATCGATGATGACATGCTTTGACCCAACAGAATGTGCTTGATTCCATTCCGTTGTTAGGTGAGATCACTTCTCTCTCTTCTCTTTTTCTCTCCCCCTTCTCTCCTCCTCCAACAATCCACAAACACTCTCATCCTCCCTCCTCAGCCCTTTCCTTCTCCTTCTCCTCATCCTCCTCCTCCCTTCTTCAAATCTGGCCTCCTCCATCTCCCTTCATGCTTCATTCCTCACTGCCAATCTGATTCAATTTTCAGCAACATGCAGCTGGTTGGATCAGATTTGGATATGTGGGTGGTGGAGGTGGAGGTGGTTTTGGGATGAGGTACCGGAGATGGGTTGGGGGAGGTGGATGGGTGGGTTGGAGCTGTGTCTTTAGTTTTTTGTTTAATTATTGTAATTTTCATGTTTTCCTTTTTCGTTGTTGTGCCCTGTGTGGCCAAATAAATGGAGACTGGATCGCTGGCGGACGATGCATTGATGATTTTCAAGTGGTCCTGCCTTTCCCAGCTGTGAATGACGAGACGATGTGCTCAAGTCAGAGGCGAAGTGGAGCGGCGGACTCCTGTTTATTCATGTTTATTTTTTCTTGTCTGTTCTGTTCCCAGCTGGTTAACTTGTCCCAGCTTTAAGTCTTCGGTTCGCCGTTGTCTTTGTAATTCATAGTTTTCATCAAAAAAAAGAATGTGCTTGATTCCTAACAACAATTACAAAACATACAGAAACCAATTTCGTCACTTGTTTTAAATTTTGGTCTGCTAATTAATATTAGGGAAAATTGTAAAAAGACTATCGCACCATTTTAAATCGCGGCTTGGACTATTTCAATTTTCAATTCAGTGTGTTTGGACACTTTGCACACAATCAACCAACCCTGTAAATCTATTATTATTATTATGTAATCAAAATTATTTAATTTAATTGTGAACACACTGCCCTAATATAATAACAACGTTTCTATTCACGATTCAATTAAATTACAATATGAATTTCCTCCTCACTCATGTTTTAAAAAACATTTAACTGATATTTTGCATATCGAGCGAAATAATCCGTGGGTACAGATCGTCATCGTCACTCGTCGATCCCTGAAACTATTTCTTCATTTTCCCAGGAAGATAAAGAGCATCAACAGTGTAAGAAGAGACGCATCAAGGTGACGACGCGGGAGAGAAAAAGCCAGAAAGAGCTAGATTGGATACAAACGGATGAAATCTTTCTTAGCAATCCCCAGGATGCACGAGGAGAGAGAAGTAACAAGCGCGAGGAGAGAGAAGTAACACGCGCTAGCAAAAGGAGATCTAGGGTTTCTGACGCTTCCGTCGTCGGAGGATGGCGCACGGATCTGCACCCGCCCCTAATGGCAACAAAGGTAAGGAGCAGATGGCTATCGGAGCGATAGAGAAGGGTAAGGAACAAATCGGGACCGGAGCGGCAGAGAAGGGCAAGGAGCTGATCAGGATCGGAGTGGCAGAGAAGAGCAAAAACTTCTGGGCTGCTCGTACTGCGGCGAATCGGAATAGGGAAAGAGGGATTAAGCTTCTTCATCTTCCTCAGATTCAAGGTGCAGATCGGGTAGTCCTTCCGGCAGAGTAGTGGAAAGCGGCGACAAGCAAGTTTGAGCATGCGTTAGTCGGCTTCGTGTTCGGTACTAAACCGTACTTGGGCATGATGAGGGGCTTTGCTAGGGCCAAATTGGGAGATGAAACAGTAGTGAAGGTATCCCAGCTCAATGAAGGGATTTTTCTTTTCAAGTTCGTAGCCGAGGAGAAGAAGGTGGAGGTGCTGTGGAGGACCATGGACGTTCGACAACTGTCCATTGATCTTGAAAGAGTGGTCGGAGCAGGAAGAGTACACCTGCGGAAGTGTTGAAGCGTTGTCGGTCTGAATTCGTCTGTCGCGGCTGAAAGCTCATCTGCTGATACCATCATCTTGAGTAGGCTGTGTTCCAGACTTGGTAAAGCCATCTGCACAGATGGAGTGACTGCAGATGGGTCAAGCTATAATTATGCAAGAGTATGCGTTGAGATATATGCAGACCAGGAGTTCATGGAGTTCATTGAGTATGAAGACCCTTATGGGAACAGTTACGTGCAGCCATTTGAGTACGAATGGAGGCCTCCATGATGCTCTAACTGTTGTAATTTCGACCATTTATCATCGAAATGTCCTGAACCAAATTTAGAAAGGATGTTGGAGGGACTGAGAGAAAGGGAGAAAAGGGAAAGATCTTTGAAGGATAAGCAAGAGGCTAATGAAGATGAGAGGGATTTTGAGGAGGATACACCTAATGAGAGTGGGCAGCAAGGGGAAGATATTGAACTAGAGGAGTCAGCTTGTGTTCCTGAGACACAATTGAAGACCACTCTACTGGCAGATAGAATCTAGGAGAAGGAGACTGAAGGGACGAATGAGGGTTTTACTCTTGTTCTGTCCAAGAGTGCACAAAGGAGAGCTCGACAAAAGGAGAAACGTAAGGCGAATAGTGGTGAGAGCAATGTCTCAGGGGATACTATCAGTAGCACAAGTACCGATCACTCAAGGAAAAAAGAAGTAAGGAGTAAACAACAGAAGGAGATTAAAGTTAAGAGGACAAACAGTCTAAGAAGGGAGGTTGGCCTTAAAAACCCATTATTTAATGTTTAAGGTCGCAGCTTGGAACGTTAGAGGGCTTAATAGTCCCTACAAAAAGAATGAAGTATTGGGTTGGATTCGGAGGAATAAGTTAGATATAGTAGCTTTGTTAGAGGTCAAGTTGCAGGAAAATAAATGGGGGGATGCAGTAGCGAGATGTAGCCCTGCTGAAGGTTGGAGGGCTGAGTTTAGTACTTGTGAGAATGGCTGGGCTCGGATCATGTTGCTATGGAACGGGGAAACTTCGAAGATAGTGAATATTCAAAAGTTTTACCACTTCATGGCTTGTGAGGTTCAAGTTGCTAACAAGAAGTTTTGTATGATTGTGGTTTATGCAAGTAACAACTCGAGTGACCGAAAAGTTATGTGGGACGAGATTGCAAAGTGCGGAGAGAAGTTCACTGACAGCTGGATTTGTATAGGTGACTTCAACTGCGTGAAAGATCAGAGGGAAAAAATGAATGGCATAAGAGTTAGTGACAAAGACACGCTGATTTAAGAAGGTTCCTAGCTATTACTGGTCTTGTGGACCTTCCAGCGAGTGACAGTTATTTTACATGGAACAATAACCATATCAATCCAGAAGATAGGATTTGGAGCAAGCTGGACAGAGCTTTAGGTAACTCAGTTTGGTTCGATGAGATGGAAGAGGCTCACGCCAAATTCCTTTCTCCCGGAATATCGGATCATAGCCCAGTGATAGTGCAATGGGGGCAGGAGGAGAGGATTATTAAGTGTTTCAGATACTGTAATTTCTGGGAGAATCTGGCAGAGTATGAGGATATTATCCGTAATACGTGGAACAGTGGGAACAAGTGCCGAAATCTCTTCATGGTTCAAGCAAAGCTGAAGCTTATAAAGCAGATAATGAAACAGAGGCTGGTGGGGAGTACTAGAAGGATGGATAAAAGAGTGAACAGGGCCAGAGAAGCCCTCATGGAAGCCCAGCGCAGTGCGGAAAGTAATCCCCAGGATGCTGAGTGTTGCATTTTAGAGAGGAAATTGGCTATGGAGTTCAGGAAGATCAAATATAATCAGTTCCTCTTCAAAAAGCAAAGGACTAAAGCTCTGTGGATTAAAGAAGGAGATGCCAACACGAAGTTTTTCCACAGCATTCTTAAGAATAGGAGAAGTAGAAATAACATCATTCAAGTCACCCTTGGAGATGACACGGTGTCTACTGATAAGCTGATCATCAAGCAAGAGTTCTCTAAATATTTCAGAACTTTACTGAGCCAGGTTCGTGTGAGTAGTAATATTGAGGCTGAGGTGATAGCTCAAGGTCCATTGGTTAATGGTGTTCAGTGCAGAAGTTTAGTTCGTGAAGCTAGTGATAAAGAGATTTGGGAGGCTCTGAACAGCATTGGACCGGACAAAGCGCCTAGACCAGATGGTTTTTCTTCCAGTTTCTAAAAAAATTGGGGAATTCTGGGGAAGGAGATTTGTGATGGAGTGCGGCATTGTCTTAGACATAATGCTCTGCCCAAAGAATGAACGCAGCGTACATTTTGTTAATTCCTAAGTGCAGTCAAGCGAGCAAACCGGAGGACTTTCGTCCTATTTCTTGTTGCATTGTCACTTATAAGATTATCTCCTCTTTGTTGGCAGGAAGGCTCAAGGAGGTTCTCCCGGACAACATTGATTCAGCTCAAGGAGCGTTCATCAAAGGGAGGTCCATAGTCAGCAACATTTGCCTGGCTCGACAATTGCTCAATGGCTGGTAGGAAGAAATTGAGCGAAAGAATGGCCTGGAAGATTGATCTGCGGAAAGCGTATGATACGATAAACTGGAAGTTTCTGGCCTCAATGCTTGAGTTCCTGAAGTTCCCGTGCAAGTTCATATCTTGGATGACGATGTGTGTGCAATCTACCAGCTATTCGATTAGGATTAACGGTGAGATGATAGACTATTTTGAGGGAAAAAGGGGTGTCCGGCAGTGCTGCAGGCAATGGTGTTCTTCTGGGCTCGGGTCTGTATGTTGCCGAAGTCAGTCATTCACTCAGTCAACTCCCTCTGCGCTAGGTTTCTTTGGAGAGGTAGCTGTGACAGGAAAGGTGGTCACCTAGTGAGTTGGGAGAAGGTTTGTAGAGACAAGAAGGAAGGGGGGTTCGACATTAAAAACATTGAGCTGATGAACTATTCGATGGTTATCAATCAAATGTGGGAAAAGAATGAAGGCAAGTGCAGCGACTGGACAGAATGGATGGACAAGTACTGGTCTAAAGGGAAACATTGGTGGGAAGATGATGTGAAAGTTGATAACTCTTGGGTTCTCAAGCGCCTAATGCAATGTAAAAAGATTGGGCTTAGTTGTGTTTCTATCACATACGATGTAGTGACTTGGAGAGGGCAAGGGGAGGGGTTTGAGACCAAGGACACATACAATACGCTTAAAGATCACACGTTAGAAGTGGACTGGTACAAACTAGTTTGGAATGACTTCAATGTGTTGAGAGACTCCTTTAATGCCTGGTTAGCAGCTCAAGACAAACTGATGACAAAAGATCGAATGTGTAAATGGGGATTTACGGGAGGTAGTACCTACGTCTTCTGCAAGGTGACGGAGGAGAGCAGAAATCATTTGTTCTTCGAGTGTAGTTTCACAAGGGCAGTATGGACTGAAGTTAGTCAGTTCTTGAATGTGCTGCAGGCTCCTAGCAGCTGGGAGTTGCTGATCCCTTGGTATAAGGGGCTAATCCAAAAGAGGCTCAAAACTAAGTTAATTGCTGCAGCATGTACTAGAGCAATGAATGGTATTTGGCTAGCCAGGAATGCCAAGATCTTTAAAGATGAAGACACCACTGTTATCAGCCTAGTCCGAGACACGGTTTGGTATTTGAAAATGAAGATTGGGGCGATCAAGAAGGAGGCGTGCGACAAGGAAGATTTAGCTTGGATGACTAACATGCATTTCATTGATTATTGATTCTTTTAGCTAGTTTTCCATTGGGTTATTGGTTGTTAGCTGTTGCCTTTGCCTAGGCATGGCGAGTTTTGGAGTCATGTCTGCGTGCAGGGGTCCTGTAGTTTGTATTGTTAGTTTTGTGGTCGTCGGTTTTAGGTTGGTTTTGTGTTTTGTACAGCGTTTGTTTGCCATAGAAAATGATTTACATGCAGTTTCAAGTGCGCGCACTTACGTTATGCTCTCGAGCACAGGCATTGATGCGAAAATATGCCGTGCTCCTGCATACTTTACCGAGTCCACCAAGATGATAGATCTTTTTCTGGTATCTATCTCGGAACTCCTGAAAATGGAACGATGGAAAATGCCAGTTTGACTGCGAAGCAACTATCGTAAATTACAGGCAGTCATGAGTGTTGATATATCTTTTTGGATGATTCTAAATTAACATAGTAGAAAGAGATAATAAAAGTAAGAACACGAAAAATTACATTTTACCAATATGTGAAATACGTGCTACTCCTCTGTGAATTAAAAACTACAACAACATCGGCATTGGCTTTAGGATCTGAAAGCATAATAATAATAATAAAAAGGCCAACTGAATTAGGTAACATTAATGACAGATACTGTCTTAAGCTGACAAAAAAACACCCGATTTGTAATATATGATATTTAGTAAGTTGTGCAACGCTTACCCGATGAAGGGCCTCTTATTGCCACTGTATCCCATTATTGCTACAATATTAGCACAAAAGTGGCCAACTGTAGATCATGGAACAGCCTCATATGAAAACAAAAGCTGTAAATTTGTGATCATAATAGGATAAATATATGCAGTACCTTCAGCAGTGAAAAACGCCAGTTCAATTGTAGTTCTTTTTTTTATTAAACTGGCCGGGGCCAGCAACTTTATTAAAGAGAGGAGTGGATCAAAAAGCCTGATCCAGGGCTAACAAAAGGAGTCCTCAAGTGCCAGGAATTAGTTATAAAACATAGCTCCTTAAAAACACCGAACAGACTATCTAGGACAGGAAACTACAAGGGGGTCGGCAAGGACCGACTACAGCAAAACGAGGCTGGGAAAGCCTTAAAACTGGGAAGCCAGACGTGAGATAGAAGGGGCCGGGCAGTCATCTCGAGAGGAGCTGGAGGGGGAAAGGGGCTGAAGGCCTGGGAGGGTAGGGAGGAGATCTCCATTGAGGCCCAGGCGGACAGTACGGGGAAGAGCGTTCCTCTGAAGGGCAATGCCATGAAAGTCACTATAGGCTAAGGCAATAGCAGGGTTGTTGAGACTAGGGTGAATACGGATGCTAGTCAACCCATTGACGCTGGCAAGTACCTGGCGATACGAGTAGATCAAGTCCCAAGGCCGGGACTCTTCCTGCCCCGGGTCTAAAATAGCAGCCTGCGGGTGGGAGCTCTGAAGATGGTAGATGGACCAGCGGTTGACCCCCAGCGCCCGGGCGTCATCACGACAAAGGAGGACGATTTCCCGCACGTTGGATGAGCGGGGGAAACTGGAGGCGAAGGCTTTAAGGAAGGCTCCGATGTTGAGCCTAAGGATCGCGCCACCATGAACATGAGTTTCATACACTGCGATGGTGAGGTTCAGAGTCACACCAAGCCAACCGGGCTTCCAACGACGAGGCTGAGACAAGACAAGGCAGCGACCAGGGTTAGAAGCACGGAGGAGGTGAGAGATCCACTTCTACATGCTCACGTGCAGAGGGGTAACGGAGCCCTCATGCCTAACGTAGTTGCGGTTGAGCCAAATGTCCCATAAACCGCAGCAATAAGCGCCAAGGGGGAGCCAGCTCTTAGGATCCTTCAGGGAGGACCTTCTGAGCCGGACAACAAGACCTTTAACCGACTGGATGGGGGGGGGGCCCGAACTTGGCCTTGATAAACTCCCTAAGGTTTTTGCCCCATTGACCTTGAAAGAACAGGTGATGACTGGTCTCAGTGGAGGAATTGCAGCAAGAGCACATAGACACCATCGAGATGCCTAGTCGACAAACACGGTCATCAATGGGGACTGCCCGAAAAATAAGGCGCCAGATGAAATTAGCCACTTTGGGAGGCAGCCAGGAGTTCCAAACAGCTTTGGGCCATTTCAGCATAGGGAGATGCATGCAAAAGGTCTTCAAGAACTCTTTGACGGAGAAAAGGCCAGAAGAGGACCCCGTCCAAATAAGCCTGTCCTCAGCATGGGAAAGGACAATGCCATCCAAGTAGGATTGGAAAATGGGACTGCAGGCACGCCTGAGATCGCTTTTAGGAGTGGGGGAGGAGATAATGGAGCGCATAGGCAGCTGATGGACCATAATTATACGAATCATAAACACAGTAAAACCCACCAAATTAGACTGTTTGTCTATTTAACTTTTGCTTGTTAGTCCCGATATATTTCCACAGGGTATTTTGGACTCTAGAGAGAAAACACGCTAAGGAGAGGATTTTACGCTGAAAAGATGTTACGAGTTATTCCAGGTCACGACCATGCTACACTCAAAATCAGCCTTAACATCCTTCATGGAACCGACTTGGAATCACTCAAATATGCTAGAACGGTCGGCATTTGGACAAGAACGCAATGCAAAGGCTCAGAGCCCGGTAAAGGCCAAATAAGGGCAAATTCATCCGATTTGGGATTTCGACCATGTTCCGAGCAGAATTTGGCTTAGATTCCTTCTTGAGATCATCTTAGAATGACATTTTCATTCAGAATACACTCTCCAAAATCGAAGAAGCTCCGGTCAAGGCTCCGGTCAGATTCCGGTCAAACCGATGGCTTTTATGAAAAGGTCACAAGCTTCTAGAAGGATAAGGGGATGCTCCTCCTCACATGGGTGGCTAAGCTCTCCTCCACTCTCCTTCCTCCACCTCATAGAAGCCGGCGGCTAATGGAGCTCCATGGAGAGCTTGCCATGTGGTGGCTCCTCCACCACATCTTCATCTCCTCCTCCTCCTCCCTTGGATCAAAAACACATGGAATCATCTCCTCCATCCATCCTCCTCTCCTTTGGCTATAAAAGGAGGCATCTCGTCCTCATTTGTATCATCTCATTCCAAAACATCCTCCACCATAGTTAGTGAGAGAAGCTCTCACTTCTCTCTAGAGTTTGGGCACTACTATTGTAATAATCTTACTCTGGAATCAAAGCTTGATCCTTGGCGCTTCAACGGTTTTGTAAGTCTTATCGTATTTATTTTACTATCTTTCAAAACCCTTGTTTTTTCCAAATTCATAGTTATGATGTCCAGTGCCATGAATAGTAGTAGCTAAACTCTTTTCGGTTGAAGGTGTGTACTTGTATCATAAAATGTTTTAGACCCTGCACTTAATGTCGCTTTGTGTTCAAAACTTGTTCTATGTGCCATATATAGTCAGAATTTCCAAGGTTGAGTGGAAGCTGTAACAAGAAAAGCTCTTCCGTGGGGATTCGTGAACATACTCGGGTAGTGGAAGCTGTAACAAGCAAAGCTATCTGAGGAGTTCGACTCATCTAAAACACCACTTGGTCGATCGTAACTGAGAGATCAGGTGGATGCACAAAAGGCTAAGATACTTCGAAAGGAGGAATTAGTCTGAAGTAGAACAAGTGTTTTAAACGATGTTGCAAGTCTTGCGCTTAGAAATGGCCTCGATTCATCTTTGAACACTTAGTATAATCATTAATGGTCGATGATAAACAGACTATGATACAAGGCCACCCCCGAAACCAAATGCTTTCCTTTAAATTGTAATATCCACTGTAATTTTACCTCTCAGTACTAAAATCACAACCAACCCACGCTACTCTAAGTCCTAAAATCACAATCAATTCCCAACTGTCCAACTTAAAGAACAACTATTCATCTAATTCCCTTGGGTTCGACCCCTACTTACCACTTACTACCCAGTGGTGTACTCGCGAGTAGCGGAAAATATAAATTTATTTATATAGAGAACATTGCACCTTAACGACAGTGCAGTGCGCTCCGTCAGCAGCTCCCGCAGATTACTCGGGATGATGAGGCCGCACGAGTTGCCCCAGATACCAACATTGATGTCAACCCTCCCAATGACCCATTTGGCTTGTTCTTCGGGATCAGATGATTGAAAGAGTTTCAAAGCTGAGAGTTATCTTTGACGCCATGATGTTTGGCTCTATTAAAACCGGCCCAGAGCGAGTCGGAGGAGATGTACGCCCAGGCAAGCTTTCCCTGGAAGGCAAGCTGAACATCAGCGAGAGGCTTAATGCCAAGGCCCCCCGAAGCTTTGTTCCGGCAGATGTGCGCCCATCTGATCCAATGATGCCTTTTCTGGTCGCCCTGATCCCATATGAAACTAGCCATTAGGCTCTCAATACGCCGGAGGATGGTCTTGGGAACAGGGAGGCTGGCGACAACATGAAGGGGCATGGACCGCAGGATAGAGTTAACCAAAATGGCACGCCCGGCCATGGAGAGATGGTGACGCATCCAGCCAGAGATTCGCCGTCGGACTCTGTCAACAAGGTAGCTAAAGTACTCAATTTTGGCAATGCCCCGAAAGAGCGGGGCGCCCAGGTAAGGGACCGGGAGGGTGCCTTCGGAGAACCCGGTGAGGTCAAGAATATCTTTCTTTCGGACAGGGGTAATGTCTTTCGAGAAGAACACCAGGCTTTTCTCATTGTTAAGGGCTTGATCGGAGATGGTGCAGAACTCCTTAACGAGGTCTTTTAACTGATTAAGGGATGGCTTAGAGCCATTGGTGAAGAGGAGTAGATCATCCGCGTAGAGGAGATGATTGACATACATAGCGGGACATTTAGCATCATAAGGAAGAATGCGGCCCGTGGCAACTTTGTTATTGAGCTGGTGAGAGAACCACTCCATGGCAATGACAAACAGCGACGAAGAAAGGGGATCCCCTTGCCGAACACCTTGAGAAGATTTAAAGAAACCATAGTTTCCGCCTTTCCAATTGATAGAGTACCAGCAATTAGAGATGCACCTAAAACCATGTCGCACCACCGATGATCAAAGCCAAGGTTCTGAAGAACACTAATAATGAAGCCCCACGAGATGCGGTCATAGGCCTTAGCCATGTCTAGCTTAATAATGACATTCCCACCTCTCCTTTTGGCATGTAATTCGTGAGTGAGGTCATGGGCGAGGCCAATATTCTCATGGATGTTGCGTCCCTGAAGAAAACCAGATTGCTCGGGGCTGATGATTTTGTCAAGCTGCTTAGCGAGCTGAGAGTTGAGAATCCGGGCAACGACCTTGTGACCAAAGTTGCATAAACTAATCGGCCGGAGCTGCGAGATGCTAGTGACATTAGGGACTTTGGGGATAAGAGTGAGGAGGGTGGTTGACCAGGCGTTGGGCATTTGGAGGCCTTCGAAGAAGCCCTGGACAGCCCTAGTGAAGTCCTCCTTGATGGTACTCCAATGAAAGGTATAGAAGTGACCAGAGAACCCATCCGGCCCAGGGGAGCTATCACCATTCATGTTACTGATCTCATAGAAAATATCATCCTCCGAAGGAATGGCATTGAGAGACTCGTTATCCACATCGGAAATGACCGGAGTAATAAGGCTCATTAGACGGTCCGGGGGCGGAGCCGTATGCCCTTGAAGAATAGACGCAAAGTGTAGAGCAGCGGCATTGCCAATGGTGTCTGGGTCACACGAGAAGGTGTCATCGCCCATGTCGAGATTCACAGAAAGGCCTCTGCCGCGAGCTTTCAAAGCAGTATGGAAAAAGGCCGTGTTTCTATCCCCTTTCTGAACCCAGTCCATCTTTTCTTTCGCTTGGAGGAGATCAAGCTAGGACATCTCTAGGTCATTTAACTCGGCTTTAATGTTGTCCAAGGTCCGAGCCTTATCAGTGCTCCAGTGAGATTGGAGATCATGTTCGAGGACAGAGACTTGGACGTTGAGCTGCTTGAACTTTGTATGGATGTTGCCAAAAACATCCCAATTCCAGGTTTTGAGAAAAGCACGCAGCCTTTTGAGCTTGAAGGCAAAGTTTAGGAGATGGTTATTATGGAGCTGACCGTCCCATTGGGCTTGGACAAGCTCCTTGAACACATGATGCTTGTGCCACATTTTTTGATAGTGGAACCTAGAACGCCGAGGCGCCGGAACGCAAGACTGGAATAACAGGGGACAGTGATCCGAGCAAACTCTCTATAAGTGGGTGACTTTAGCCGTGGAGAAGTGAGCAAGGCCATGGGCATTGGCAAGAACACGGTCAAGACGTTGCCAAACCTGATTCGGGCCCTGCTGGTTGTTGCTCCAAGTGAAAGGATTTCCAACGAAACCGAGGTCCGTGAGACCTGCACGCACTTGGAAAATATTGAAGTCTATTCGGAAGGGTTGTTGAGGGCCTTCCTCAGGGTCAAAAACTCGACGGACCGAAGCACCTTGGTCAGTCTCGGACAATAGCTGGCTATCCTCAGGTCCAAGGTCCGAAGGCATAGCCGGAAGGACAGCCTGCGAGCCCCTTCCACGAGAGGATTTTTTTTGAGTGACAGGTCGGACAATGCTAATAGCGTCTGTATGGCCATCGGCCATGGCTGGAAGGTCATAAGCATTGGGGTCATTTACATCCGGGTCATTTGCATCAGGGCCAGAATCTTCGGGATGTAAAGAGGTCTGGCCAACTTCAATGACGGGGTCCAGAGGCCTAGCCGCAACCAGGGTTTCTTTCCCTCGAGGAGGTTTTTTCTTGTGGGTGACTGTATGGCCAGCGTTACGTGCGACTGCATGGCCATTATGCACACGGGGAGGGTCATTAGCATCTGGGTCAATGAGGCAACCCTCTGGGACCGCACCAGAGTCCATCAATTGCTGAGTTTCTGCATCAATAGGGGCCAAGGCCAGAGAAGGATAGGCGTCCTTTCCAGGGATTTGATTGCAAGTCTCGGAGACCAAGGTGGCTTGGCGGGGGCCAATAGCATCAGCACTAGGAGGTTGTAGGGGGGCTAAAGCAGCGGCAGCAGGTAGAGTAGGTGGGGCGCTTACCCGCTGGGTATTGTCTTTTTTCTGATTTCTATTTTGGTCCGAGTTGCAGGACAAACTAGTAGTAGCAGTAGCAGTAGCAGTAGCAGGATGTTGAAGTAGGGGACCGATAGCATCAGCAATAGGGTCCTGTAGAGGGGCTATAACAGCGGTCATAGGTAAAGTAGGGGGCGTTTATCCGCTGGGTATTACTTCTATTCTGGTTTCTATTCTGTACAGTTTGCCAAGGTACTTCCTGCTCGGCGGTAGCACCAGTAATCACCCATTTAGCCTTTGATTGAGACGTGAGAACTGTGCCCTTGGTGGTAGTAGGTGACGGAGCCCACCGCACTGTCGTTAAAGTGCGGTGTTCTCTGTGCAAAAGCAAATTTATATTCCGCTACTCGTGACCTTACTACTGGGTAGCAAGTGGTAAGTAGGGGTCGAACCCAAGGGAATTAGGGGGATAGTCGTTCTTTGAGGGATTGTATAGGACGGGAGCGTGTTTTAGGTTGATTGAGATTTTAGTGCGGAAAAGTAAGTGTTTTTTTGGTTGTTTTTGGTTTTTAGTGCGGAAAAGTAAATGACAGAAAAGTAAATACTGAAAATAAAAGTAGAAGACTTACAGCGGGTGATGCGTGATTGGCAAGTCCTCCGGAAGGTGAGCAGTTGATAGAGTAGTTTATACTAAGAAAGTAAATGCAGGTGGTGTTTGAATTTAAGGAAAGCATTCGGTTTCGGGGGCTTTGTTTCATAGCCTGTTTATCATTGACCTTTAGTGATCCTTCTAAGTATTCAAACGTGTATCAAGGCCATTTCAAGCGCTCGATTTGCACACACTGTCTAGCCCATTTCAAGGTCGTACAGCACTTGTTCTATTTAGACTAGCACCCCATTTCAAGGTATACTAGCCTATGTGCATCCATTGATCCGTCATTTCCGATCAAAACCAATGGTGTTTGAAAGAGATCGAACTCCTCAGATAAGCTTTGCCATTTCAAGCATCCACTTACCCGAGTATGTTCACGAACCCCCACGGAAGAGCTTTGCCATTTCAAGCATCCACTCAACCTTGGAGATTCTGACCTAATATATGGCACATAGAACAAGTTTTGAATACAAAGAAGAGGCACTAAGAGTATAGTCTAAAACATTTTATAATACAAGTACACCCCTTCAACCGAATGAAGAGTTTAGCTACGAATATCCATAGAGGTGGATACCATAGCTAAGTACTTACGGTTTTTGAAAGACAGTAAGTAAAGGAAAGGGGTGAGTACTTCAAGAACCGACAAGAGTACTCGAGAATAAAGAAAAGCTTGAGTACTCAAGAACCGATAGGAGTACTCAAGACCGAACTATAATACTCAAGAACCAACAGGAGTATTATATGTTGAAAACCAAACTTACAAATGCCAAACTTTCTAGAGAGAGAAGTGTTTATGATTTTGGATATGGATTTACAAATGACAATGGCTTGTATTTATAGCCAAAAGAGGAGGAGATGTGTGGAGGAGAAGCCACCACATGGCAAGCCATCCATGGCTTGCCAAAAGCCGCCTGTTGGATTTGTTTTGAGTGATTCCATGTCAGGATCTTGATATTTCTTCAGTCGGCATCTGATCGTGACCTTGGAATGACTCGTAATATATTTTCAGCGTAAAATCCTCTCCTTAGCGTGTTTTCTCTCTAAGCTCCAAAATACCATGTAGATAAATATCGGAACTAACAAGCAAAAGTTTAATAGACAAACAGTTTAATTTAGTGGGTTTAACTGTGTTTTTGATTCGTATAATTATGGTCCATCAGATCACTCCACACTTTTAGTTGTTCGTCACGAACAATGCTATTAAAGGGCGGCACTAAGTAAGCTTTTAAAATATGAAAGTTAGACTGTGGGACTAGATTTATCCTAATTCATGCATTACTTACTTATTACCAAATTGAACTGTGTAAATAAATAGAAGAAACTTGATACTTGTACCTCCGTGCTGAGATGCAAATTATTTTGGATGTTTCGGGAGATAGCCCTTTTCAGGCTCCTGGACTTCATTCTCGGGACCGTCTCGCACTATATGGTTTCCTTGTAGCTTTCTCTAGCACGTGATTCGGTTCGGGTTTCAATGGTTTGGTCTTTGATTTTCTTTTGGCGAGGGACAGCTTTTGTAGTGAATCGGCCTTTGGCCTTTGATTTGACTCTTTGAGTACTTCACTTTTTGTTCGGTTAAAACCTTCACAATTTTGGGCCTTTGGCCTCTTGATTTGCTTCTTTGAGCTTTTTGCTTCTTTGTGACTTGCTAGTCCATTTTCTCAAGCCTTTTTGGGAGGTCCAATCGTCGCCCGCGAGTATATGGAAATACCTCCCCGCTCCTCTCATCCTTGCCGTTTCGCGCGGGTCAAGATGAGGGTCGCTCATCTATTTTCTCGGCTACTTTGACTAGATATAGGACGGTCTGATTCCCGTCCTTGCCTTTTTTCTTTTTGCATAAACACTGCATGGCGGAGATGACTTCAATCTTCACTGAAACCCGAAGTGCAGCCTCCACTGACTTCGAAAACCATATAGCGAAATTTAGTCCTTCGATTGCTTGCCAAGCCTCTCTAGGGCAGTTTATGTCAACTCCACATCCCTAGTTTATCTCAGCACAAAGGGACAAATGAGAAGTTACATTCTAAGTTTTTAAACAGTTGAATTTTGACAAGGTTAATGCATGAATTATGATCTATCTTTTTCACATTCTTAAGTTCATATTTTCAAAAAGATAATTATTAAGGGAAAAGGAAAAACATGTTATTTATTTACAAAGGTGGATCTCAGCCCACACTTTTGAACGAAGGCGTGCCTTTCAGCACAACTTAGTTCAAAAGCCATGCAAGCAGATATTGTACGAGAAGGAAATGACATCAAGGAAAAAGGGAAGAACGGAACTCCCTTTAAAGTGTCTAGTGAATGACATGACATGAGGCTGGATAATCGAGGGAGTTCGGCTGGGGCCTTGAACTCTTGGCGTAGGCCTGGCTGGCTTAATGTTGCACCCAAGTCTGATTCCTGAATAGTCATTTCTTATATGCACCAAGTGGGTGAGAGCGACTTACGGAAAAAACTAAACGACAGAAAAATAAAAGACAGAAAGTAAGATAGGTGTCGGGTTACCTCCCGACCAGTGCCTTTGTTTAACGTCGTTGGCTCGACAGTACCTCATTCCTGGATCACTGGTTTGGATCCCATGGGTGGCTTAGGTCGTATTTCACCACTGTTCCTGTGTTGATTTTTGCCTTGCCTTTTCCTGATTTCTTGCTTGGGTTAGAACCCCATGGTTTTGGTGTTTTTTTCTTTCCATTGCTTTTGAGAAGGCGGGGGACCTTTGACCATAGCTGCTGGTCTTGTTACTCTTTCGGTCTCCTTCGGCAGGTCAGAAATCTGTGTACCATGATCTGAGATAGGTATAATGTCTAGCGGTTTCTTTGTATCCGTGCGGCTATTATCAATGGAGAAATTTGCAATTTTGCCGCCAAACTTAAGCGATAATGAGCCCTTGCCCACATCGATCCTTGCTTTAGTAGCGTAGAGGAATGGTCGTCCCAATATTATTGTTGGAGGGTCGTCTTCGCTGGTCTCTCCCGTTTGTATTACATAAAAGTCTGCAGCAACGACTAGCTCTCCCACATGGAGTATTACATCTTCCAGCACTCCAACCGAACGGATGCACGATTTATCTCCTAGCTCGATATTTGACCTGGGTGGTTTTAATGGACCAAGTCCTAATAAGTAATATAAGGAGGAGGGCATGGCGTTGACAGCAGCTCCAAGATCGACTAAGCACTTATGAATCTGTGCTTCACCAATACCGCCGGTGACTGTGAAGGCCCCTGGGTCTTTATCTCTTTCCGGTTGTGGCTCATGATCTGAAGTGAGGGCTCTTTCTATTGTCGGGCCATTCTGCCCGTTCCTTGGCTTAGGATTTGTATAATCGGACCCCTTAATATTTTGCTTCGAAGCATAAATATTAGTTGGAGAGTCCCACTTTAATTCGTTATTATCATCCCATCCAGGTGCTGGTATGTCGGAGTGTATGATCAGTGGTGGTGTTATGCAAACGGTGAATGCGTACCGTCCATTGTCAGCATGCGTAACCCATGTTTTGCCATCATTGGGTCGGTCTTCCTCTTGGTTCCAATCAGGACGACGCCTGCGGGTGAAGTGCTTGTTCGTAAGTTTGTAAGTTGGGGATCGTGCAACTTCTCCCAGTGTCGCCTTTTCGTTTGACCTCTTTATCATGCTAAGATTCGCCTTTGGGTTTTGGATGGTTTGTGAAGGAAGTCTGCCAGGCTCATTAGTGAGTGTTGACATTGCAGTGGCGAGCTGGGACATTTGTTTGGTCAATTCTGAAATTGCCCCGTCAGTTTTCACCTGGTATTGGTGTAACGAAGTACCCAATTGATTTATGCTTCCTGCGAGCTCCTTCATCGTGTCATCGAGCGACTTGGTTGGTTCTTGCTGATTATGCGGGCCGGTTTGGTACTGATTTGGTCCTCTTTGCTGATATTGGCCTGCTGATGGAGCATTCTGGTTATACTGTCGGTGGGGGGGGGGGGGTTGGTAGTATGACTGAGCTAGTTGAGGGACAGCTGGTTGTGCTTCCTTCTGAGGATAGTTGTTGTTACGCCAGTTCGGGTTGGTTGCTTGACCATACTATCGGGTTTGTCCGGCTCTGTCGTTGCTGTTGTTGTTGTATCCTTGGTATCCTCCCACTGCATTCACTTCTACCGGTTCCTCTTCTATTAATGTCGGGCATGCGTTGGTTTTGTGGTCCGTAGAACCACAAAATTCGCAAGGCTTAATTGGAACTGGTTGTCTTCGTAGGAACTGAATCATCATCTCCTTCAATTGTTTCATCTCTTCTGGCATGGAGTTCATCGGTGTTTTAGT
Source organism: Rhodiola kirilowii (assembly GCA_033675215.1). Lineage (NCBI taxonomy): Eukaryota > Viridiplantae > Streptophyta > Magnoliopsida > Saxifragales > Crassulaceae > Rhodiola > Rhodiola kirilowii. Next base: position 46,710,236 of record CM066193.1, read on the forward strand.
TTTTGCCACATTCCTTGTTCGGGAAAATTCTTCCTGACGAGTCGTCTCTTCTCTAAATCGGGCATTTTCAGCAACGTCGGTGATGAGATCCCTTATGCCACTTAATGACAGATTCATCATGGATCCTCCAGTTGAGGCATCCAGGAGCATTTTGTCTAAGGGTCTTAATCCATCAATGAGATACTCGACGGTGAGTTTCTTGGGCAGTCCAAGGGTACATCAGCTTCTCTCCAGGCGGTTGAACTTTTCCAGGTAATCGTACATGGTTTCATTGGGTCCTTGCTTGATGTCTTGTAGTTGCCTCCGTACTTGCATCGCCCATCCTGCCGGGTAATATTTGTCCAGGAATTTCTTTTGCATCTGAGCCCATGTTCTGATGCTACCGGAAGGCAATGAAAGGAACCAGTCGTTTGCCGCGTCGATGAGGGAAAAATAGAACGCCTTCAACTTGAAGTCGTCTACGTTTACGCCATTTGATTTTAAGTTCTGGCAAATACCATGTAAGCGCTGGAGATGAGTCATTGCTGATTCTCCACGTGTTCCTGAGAATTTTGGTAAGTTGTGGGCCACTGAAGTATTGATTATGACATTTTCCAGTTCAGGGCCTTCGTGAATGCACCATGGCTGGTTTCTGAAATACGGTGCTGAGAGTTCTCCCATAGTAGGTTCGCGAAAATTGGTGTTATCCCCGTAGTAGTTATCGAAAGCGGGTTCTCGTCTCGGCACTTGTCGAGGTTGAGGGGGTGGTGGATATCTAGGGGGTTGTTGTACTGGACCAGCTACATTTCGGTCCTCGGGTGGTTCTTGATTTCTTCTGATTGCCTCCCTATCACGAGCTCTTCTGTTTCTGATGAGTTGTTCCGGATCGTCCACAAATGGAAGTGGCACCTCATCATTTCGATCGTACAGGTTTATCTCGTCGTCATCTCGGTAGTCATGGGGCTTCCTTCGCGAGACATGGTTATTTTGAAGCGAGTATCGATTCAAAGAACTTATCCGATTAATTAACTAATTCCCCGGCAACGGCGCCAGTTTTGACGGAGCCCACCGCACTGTCGTTAAGGTGCGGTGTTCTCTGTGCAAAAGCAAATTTATATTCCGCTACTCGTGACCTTACTACTGGGTAGCAAGTGGTAAGTAGGGGTCGAACCCAAGGGAATTAGGGGGATAGTTGTTCTTTGAGGGATTGTATAGGACGGGAGCGTGTTTTAGGTTGATTGAGATTTTAGTGCGGAAAAATAAGTGTTTTTTGGTTGTTTTTGGTTTTTAGTGCGGAAAAGTAAATGACAGAAAAGTAAATACTGAAAATAAAAGTAGAAGACTTACAGCGGGTGATGCGTGATTGGCAAGTCCCCCGGAAGGTGAGCAGTTGATAGAGCAGTTTATACTAAGAAAGTAAATGCAGGTGGTGTTTGAATTTAAGGAAAGCATTCGGTTTCGGGGGCTTTGTATCATAGCCTGTTTATCATTGACCTTTAGTGATCCTTCTAAGTATTCAAACGTGTATCAAGGCCATTTCAAGCGCTCGATTTGCACACACTGTCTAGCCCATTTCAAGGTCGTAGAGCACTTGTTCTATTTAGACTAGCACCCCATTTCAAGGTATACTAGCCTATGTGCATCCATTGATCCGTCATTTCCGATCAAAACCAATGGTGTTTGAAAGAGATCGAACTCCTCAGATAAGCTTTGCCATTTCAAGCATCCACTTACCCGAGTATGTTCACGAACCCCCACGGAAGAGCTTTGCCATTTCAAGCATCCACTCAACCTTGGAGATTCTGACCTAATATATGGCACATAGAACAAGTTTTGAATACAAAGAAGAGGCACTAAGAGTATAGTCTAAAACATTTTATAATACAAGTACACCCCTTCAACCGAATGAAGAGTTTAGCTACGAATATCCATAGAGGTGGATACCATATCAAAGTACTTACGGTTTTTGAAAGACAGTAAGTAAAGGAAAGGGGTGAGTACTTCAAGAACCGACAAGAGTACTCGAGAATAAAGAAAAGCTTGAGTACTCAAGAACCGACATGAGTACTCAAGACCGAACTATAATACTCAAGAACCAACAGGAGTATTATATATTGAAAACCAAACTTACAAATGCCAAACTTTCTAGAGAGAGAAGTGTTTATGATTTTGGATATGGATTTACAAATGACAATGGCTTGTATTTATAGCCAAAAGAGGAGGAGATGTGTGGAGGAGAAGCCACCACATGGCAAGCCATCCATGGCTTTCCAAAAGCCGCCGGTTGGATTTGTTTTGAGTGATTCCATGTCAGGATCTTGATATTTCTTCAGTCGGCATCTGATCGTGACCTTGGAATGACTCGTAATATATTTTCAGCGTAAAATCCTCTCCTTAGCGTGTTTTCTCTCTAAGCTCCAAAATACCCTGTAGATAAATATCGGAATTAACAAGCAAAAGTTAAATAGACAAACAGTCTAATTTAGTGGGTTTAACTGTGTTTTTGATTCGTATAATTATGGTCCATCAGTAGGCTTGCCTACTGGAATCCCGAAGTCATCACGCACCTCCCATATACGGTGCTCCTCTTCTCGCCGGCGCTTTACTTTTCGGCAGTTTTGAAAGGAGTGCCCATGAAGCTTGCAGTTTGTGCAGTAGTCAAGCCTGTTTTCATAGACGATTTTTTGCCAGAATCCGGAGTCTGTTCCAGTAGAGATCCAGATTTCCTCCGGAAACCCTTTTAACATGTCCAGCTCCATGCAAACTCTGGCATAGTTGGAGTTTGTGAGTTGCCGGGTGCGGTTGTTAACCGCCAGAAATCTGCCGAAAGAGGAGACGATGGCCTCGATATATCCAAGATTTGTGAGCAATGGAGGTAGATTCATCAATCGAACCCAAGCCATGGTGGACGTTGGCTCACGACTGGTGCTAAAGTCTTGAGACCACCAAAAGATTCTGAACAGCGAGAGTCCGATTTTCCTCAGCGAATGAGAAAGGACTTTACAAGCATCAGCTTATGTTTCCAAAACGATGAGAATGTGTTTGGCGTCAAGAGCACCAATGGAACAGTGCCCGGAGGGTTTCCATGTAGAAGAGAAACACTGCCGGAGTTCTTGGATAGGAGGACGCCCCCCAGAAAATTTTGCCACAAGGGCATGCTTCATATGATTAATACCGACTTGAAGTTCCGATGGAGTGAACGAAACCGAAGGTTTGTTATCCTTCAAGCCGTATTGCCTCGTGGTGAGTTGAACAGTCAGTAAGATACATTCATTTTGGCCTTGTGTGACTGCCGCAAAAGTTTTGGCTACGGTGGACGAACCCCCCGGAGGTGGCGAAGCATTTTTTCGATGGCTGAGCCATCGGCAGAAGTTGAGCGCCCATGGTCTGGAGGATGGGGCTCAGCTGGCTTAGTTGAGATTTGAGGTTTTTCAAATCTAGAAAGAAGGCGGAGCATTTTCGTCCTCAATTGTAGTTCTAAAGTATGAAATGCCCCAATCTATAATGAAACTCGTCAACATACTATAAGTTTTTTTTGAAAAATGTGGATTCATTGATCAAAAATGATAAAACAGACAACTAACAGAAGACACACAGCTCGGAAAAAACTGAGTACAAACCGATGCTGGAAAAACTAGAAAGACCGACTAAACTACTAAAAAGCCCAAGCTATCTAACCAATTTCTGTCCACTTGTGGAAGTTTTGAGCTATCTAGAGCTCCTATTTTCAGTTTTTGGTACCATATAATGTCTTTGATCAACGTCTCTTGAGAAATAATTTCCTCTATGAAGATTTTATAATTTCTGCTCCTCTACAACTCATGCATAGTTCTAGTAGCTGCTGCCTTCAACATACTATAAGTTATAACAATGAAGCCATTCAGAAAATAATAATAACACCCAAAACACTCTCTTTACTTCATCCACACATAAATCGAAGGTAATAAGAGTATAAAGACAACATTAGCTTATCTCAACTACTACTATTGTCAACTTCACTTTAACATGCTCAACATCTCTTTTACCCCTGATGCTCACTGTCTTAGCACTTATTCAGACAACAACAACCACAAAACAGCCATTTATCATGACCACACTACCAGGTCGGCTAGTCCACAATCTATTTTGTCTATCAAACTGTGTAACATATATCAAAATCGCACCACCACTAACGCCCCATGAGTTTCAGTGTGGGTGTGTGTTCCTGGCGCTGCCTCAGTAACCAAAAATCATGAAATAAAAGTATTAGGCTGGTGCACTTATTTGACATGAAAAGAGCACAGAAACTTTACCTGATCATATCTCATACCTGACAGTAAAGGATAACTAACACTGAGTCTCCAGCAGCAATCAAATTGTAAATGCACAATAGTAGGTCATTGGAATCCACCATTATCATTTAAATCAATTCAACGAACTGATTACACATAAAAAAAAAGAGTCAGTATTTAAGTACATACAAAAATGGATAGGCTCCTTACAAAATACAGGATGAGAAACATGACTATGAATGTCGATCCTATCTGTGTTCTCTGCAAGGAGGAGGAAGAGACAAGGGACCATCTATTCTTTCATTGTAGCACTTTCCGCGCTGTTCTTGGGAAGGTGCTCAGCGTTCTTGGAGTTTCTAACATGCCCATCCAATGGCACCTCCTTATTCCTTGGTTCAAGGGACAGGTCCGGACAAAAATGATCGCTGCAGCAAAATCAGGGGCCATGTATGAGATCTGGGGCGCGAGGAACAACTTTATTTTCAGAGGGTGTAGCATTGATAGGGACGGCCTTAGTAGGACTATCATCTGGGGATTGAAAGTAAAAATTGGAGGTTTGTATATCAACATTAGCAAGTTACAATTACATGATAGATATTGGTTGGATAGATTGAGTTGGTGATGGTGCTTTGTTTTGGTAGGCGTTTGTTAGGCTTTTGGGTGCTGTGTCATCCTGTCTTGGGTTTTTGGTTTTAGCAGTTGTACATCTTCATCTTTTGACTAATGAATTCATCTTTATTCAAAAAAAAAAATGCCGCAACAGTGCCTGACACCCTGAACCATTTTTGAATAGCTACAACCAACTGAATCGAATCTTTCGATAAAGATTGAGCTGAATTGTGTCGTTACTTCAGAATGAAATCCTGAAAACATTTGACATCCTAAACTTTAGTAGGAAAAAGTATCATATATAAATTATTAGGGAACTATCCCTAAAATATTGTGTTGGTCTTCTGCAATGATTCAAATTTGAGTTTCTAATTCCCTTTTTTCTGGCGCCAAAATAGTAGTTGGAAGAGTCTCCTTATCTTAGGGAACTATTCCTAAAATAAGAAATAACTGAAAAACCAGACCAACCAAATCAATTTGAACCAAACCAACTCCTGCCAAAGAGAGCAACAAAATCTGTCACAGGCACATAGCAAACAATGCCATGACAAGTAATCTTGGACAAACCTGAACATGGCAATCTGCCGTGATAACCTTTGATCCATAACCAAACAAATTTGTAATTATATAATGTTCCAGAATTTTCAATGAGGATGAGATAACATCACTATGAGCATCATTTGGTCTTTCACAATTGTTCACCGTTAGCTACAGGTACTTTCTCATACTCGTAAGTCTGTCTGAATCTCTTGGGCAGGATACACCGACCACCAAATCGCTGTTGTGAAAAGACCATAGCAGCAAACAGCAAGCCGAGACAAGGAATAATGATATTCCATGCCGTGGAGTAAAAATCCAGGACATGATTAGCATAAAGGATCCTCATTGTAGGAAAATCAAACCCCTTATGATCCCTGTAGAGGTCATACAGGTGTGGGAACACTCGCAGAAAAGTTGTCCCAATGTAAAATGAATGACCCAGCGCCTTTTCTTGAGAGTTATGGAACATGTTGAATAGTATTTGAGGGAGTAAAAACCCGTCATGGACCAAACCTCCATATGCCGTTATACTGCCCCAAAGTGCTGATAGCTGGTTGTGTATAGGCTTGGGGTTGTGAATTTGATAATGTTGCAAAGGACGAGGAATTAAGGTATCAAATTGAAGAGGAGCGTCCTGTTTACGTGCAAACCAAACAATCAACATGCCACCGAAATAGACTGGTAAAGTGGAGTAGATGACCTTCTTCTCGGAATCCCGGAGCCTTTTTGACTTTGCATCAGTATTTCTACATGACCATGTCAACTGGAGAAGGCGAAACTGCAACAAGAAGGCTACCATTGTCACGATGCGAACAATAACTTCATTGACAGCAAGCCAACCGCCATTGTCCAGGGAAACATTTGACTTGTCGTGCCTATCTATAAATAAAGCCTCAAAATTCAGCAGTAAAGGTATCATGTGCCCAAGAGTTAGGACAACCAGCATCAAGATGGATATGAAGGGAGGTGTTTCGGGCCACTTTCTGGTGTAATATAATTGTAGTCCCACAAACACACATGCAAGCGTCTTCGAAACCAGAACTAATGTGATCTCTATATCCATCCTCCAAATAGATTCTTCAGCAACATTTGTGTAAATGGATCTTGAAGACACCTCTATAGGCTCAAAGTAATGTGGATCTGTTGCTGCTCTTGTGCTCGCGATAGTCCCCTTAGCCTTAACATGATGTTTAGCGTCTGAATCCAGCGCTGGAAACTGAATGTTGATGCGAATATCACAATCTAACAATGCGTTTCTCCACAGTTTTCCATCACTTGATTTCGGAAGAAAACAGCCAATCATACAAAGTTTACCAGTCGTGGTATCATAGATACCTTCTGCTGACATATCAATTCGATCCATATTCAGATTATTAAACTTCAAACTCTGTGAATGGAACTCCATCGCATAGCTAATGTTCACAATACTAGTGTTGCTAGGCTCCATTGGATTAACAACTCCACGCCTCCAAAGTTGATCGCCCACAGAGAGTGGGATACCATGAACTCGACCACCTTCACTTTTCTTATGTTTTATCTGCAGACTAAGGTACATATCGGGTGAATAAGCATTGGGATACCTCGCCTCCCCTTTACTCGTCTTGCCAACAAGGCACGCGTTTTTTATCGTGTCCACCACACTGTACTCATACTTAACCCCTGCAAGCAAACCAGGCCTCGAAGTCGACTTCGTCCAAGACATCAGAAAATCCACCTTGTCGAAATAGCTTGAATCATTAACACTACTAGTACTCCAAATATCACCAACAATTCTACTTCTGTTCCTAAGAGAAAGCACTGGCGGAAACATCAAAGTCAATCTTATTGAGCAATCCCCAACCCGAGCATTAACCAAGGAATCCGTGTGATTCACAATACGGCAAGCCACAACATGAAGCTGATTTGTCTTCCCATCCCACGCTCCCTCACCAACCAATGATGCCTCAGGTAGCAAGGATTGGTACTCATATCTACTAGTGTTGTAAAAATTTATCAACAATCTCACCCTCTCCTCACTCTGCAAGCACTTAAACTTCAAAAAACTAAGAACCCCAGGCAAACTTCCAGCATTCGCCCCGAGTGGATTACAATTCCTGCTAACACAATCACTCCCATACACCAAGCTAAATTCAGTAAGCAAATTACTCATCAAGGAGCAAAAACCTCCAATGTTTTCAGTCCCCAGCGCCACGCCAACCCCTCCACCATCAGAAACCCAATCTTTGCTCTGATTCTCCACCAAGGTGTACTTATACCCCATCTCAGATATCCCAATCACATCTATAGGCTTGAAAAACCCTGGACTACTTTCACTGTCCACACTCTCCAAGACTCCATTCACCATGCTGGTCTCAATGGTGGAGCTATTCAAATACCTAAACCTAAAAACAACAGAATGTGTAACGCGGTTACCTCCCTCCGATGTGGACACCCCAGATCCAACCGCACACCCCTCTCCAGACCTAGCAGACCAAAATCCATGTAGATTGAAGACCAAGCTCCCTCCTAATCCAGTGACCGGAATCCTGGGCCCCCTAATTCTCAACTTCATCAACCTCCGCCTCCCATTCGGCTGGACGCCGATCCTCCTCCTATTGCCGCGGAAATACAAGGTTGCCACGAACTGAACCACATCCGAATCCCTAGTGTTCCGCACGCCGAACGTGGTTAAGGAGACGCGCTTGGTAGAGTCGAACCGGGTAGCGTTGAGGATCGGATCGCCGCCAGAGTAGTAGCCTTGCGTCAGCTGGAGAAACTTAGATTCGGATTGGTGGAAATCGGTTACGGGTGAGTCCGGGACGATGCGGCGGCAGTGGTCGGCGTAGAGATCGGTTTCCGAAACGGCGGCCGACAGGAGTGCGAGTAGAAGGGTGAGGATGATGAAGATGTGTGTCGACGGTGATGATGTGGTCATGGTGTAAACCCTAGAAATGGCATCCGTCGGTCTACTGGAGGTGGAAAATTGATGAAGCCGTCCATCCACCCTCCCTATTAGGGGAGAGCAAAATTCGGTAATTACCGTTTACCATCGGTAAATTTACCGTTACCAAATCAATTCGGTTCGGTAAATCGGTAAAACGGTAAATCGGTAAATTTACCAACGGTAAAACGGTAAAAATAAGTCGGTAAACGGAATAAATTCTGAAATCGGTAAATTTACCGTTTTACCGAAAAATATAAATAAATAAATAAATAAATAATATATTATAAAGAAAAAATTACAAAAATATTTATATATATTAAAAATCAACATATATATTTATAAGATTTATAATATATATTTAAAAAATTAGAAAAATAATAATTTTCGGTAAAATCGGTAAATTCGGTAAATTTACCGATTTACCGTTTTACCGAAATATCGGTAAATTGGTAAATCGGTAACGGTAAACGGAATAGAATTTTACACGTCGGTAAATCGGTAAACGGTAAAACGGTAAACAGTAAAACGGTAAATTACCGTTTGCTCTCCCCTACTCCCTATGTCTTTCTGTCATGATATAAAATATTATTTTTTTGAATTTATTATTTCCATCTCTATAAATCTTATTTACTTCATTGATTTCTTTCCTTTTTCTTTTTTTTTTTAAATTCAAGGGATATATTCGTACATAAGAAGCCAAGCAAACCATACATCTAGTAGCAAACATGTCTACTAAGGGATGCAGGCTTGGACTGAGGAAGATGATTCTTTGGTAAACACAGGAGACGATACTGAGCATGATACATTTTTGAATTATGCAGGCGTGGATGGTACATGCATGTTGATCGAGGAAGGTGGCAGTCGATTCCCATGTCGGTGAAGGCCTCCACCATTTGAGGGAGGGGCTTGGATCCAGTTGAGCAGCATTCTGTTTCGCACAACTTGTCCAGGGCCATGCCAATTGGAGCCCCTTGTTCCATGTAGGCTTTACACGCATAAAGAATGATAGGGGCATGACTAGTGAAGTGCTCGACCATAAATGACTCAAAGTGCTGCACAGGTCAAAATGTAGAGAGGCGTCACCGACACCATCACTGTCATCATTTTAATGTGTATATATATATACACTAGGCCGATGAAATCAGATTTCAGAATTAAAAAAATAAATAAAGTTCACCTCACCTGAGGAGGTTTGTGGATCAGGTATAACATAGACTTGCAGTTTAGGAGGAATGCATTCTCCTTATAGCTCACAGCGTTCTCCCCCCCCCTTCAGCACTGCCTATTTGCTTATCAAATCCAGCCTCGTTGAAATACGGATTATCGTTCAGTACGATGGCCTGAATAGAAAGAAGAATCTGGAGGATGGTAGAACTTCCAGGATTCCACACTTCAGTATTGTTACCCGTCCATGTGTTGATGAGACTTTCCCAGACTTTACCGGACTCATACAGGTTGGGGGTGAGCCCTAAATGATAATGCACCTTCTGCAAAATATTTAGGAAGGGTGTTAGTTTTATGGCATGTAGTTTGGCAAATCTTAGTATAGTTGTTCAAGCTGTTGTTCAAGACTAGAAGAGTCAACTGTCCTGGAACAAGTCGAAGCAGATGGAATGTTTCCTAATTCAGATTAGGAAACACAGTTGACCGTTGGAGATCAAGGCGGTCACACATGGAAGGACAGAAGTGGGAAGTTTCCTAATTCAGATTAGGCAAGTTGTTTCAACCGACGTGGAACAACTCAGACGCAGCAGAGATTTCCTAAGGCAGTTTAGGAAAGTCGGTGTTGTGGCATATTGAAGATATGATGCAGATCTTGGAGTCGGTGGACGTAAATATGTTCATGCATATCAAGAAGTCGGTTGAGAAGAATTAGAGATGACTTGCGCTTGAAGTTAACTTAACAAAGAAGATAATCAAAGGTTTCCTAAACGGAGTTGAAGATATTTGGAGGATTATCTACAAGAAGATATGCACAAGGATTTAGGAAAGATTTCCTAAAAGATTAGGAAACATATAGGCGGTTAAGATTATGAATCCTATTTGATTTAGGATTTCTACCGTCCTATATAAGTAGTGCTAGGCTTGTCAATTATGCATCGATCATTAAGCTAAACGCAGATACACACTCAGAGAGGAGAGAGATCGATCGGCCTTGAGTTCATTATTCCGGTGAACTCACGGCGATGATGTCCAGTTGTTCCAGGTTGCTGTAACAGACTGGCAGTTGGACAAGTTGCAGAATTCAGCACTTACGGAGATATAATTCACGCTCATACTCACTGAAGGGAGGAGGAGGCAAACGGCGGTGAACTAATCGTAACTGGTTATTCACGACGCTCGTAATCGGTCGGAGAGTTAATCGTCACTGGTTACTCAAAGGCGCTCGGAATCAATCTGTGCTGGTGCTCAGCAGATTGATTGAAGAACAAAACTGAAGGTTCACGCACTGAATCTATTACTGCGCATTCGGGAGAAGGCGCTGATTCTCACGGAGAATCATTCTGGTGGATACGGAGCGGGAGCAAAGATCTAGGGGGAGACCTAGATTGCAATTGCTAGAGTGTCCGAGGCTCAGGTTGTTTAAGAGGGATTCTGTAAACGTAAGATCCTGTACTCGCAATACTAATTATTAGTGAATTGCTATCCACCGGGCTAAGAGACAGCCCCCCGGACGTAGGCTCGTTAACACCGAACTGGGTAACAATTTTGCGTGTCATTTATTTTCCGCACTGCATTTATTTCTGCATAAGTTCTTCTAGATATTGTTCTGCACTCGACCAGGACAACATCTCATCTACCACGGGAAGATTTCAATTGGTATCAGAGCAAATACTCAACATACAGAGTAAGATCCGAAGGTTGTTGAGATGGAGTTGAGAGAAGGGCAGAATATCACGCGACCTCCACTACTTGAAGGAAACAAATATGGATATTGGAGAGTGCGAATGAAGGCTTTCCTACAGTCACAAGATGAATCAGTTTGGGAAGCTGTTGAAAACGAGTGGACACATCCAGTGACTACCGAAGTTGGCAAAGTCAATCTCCTTGCTAAAGACAAGTGGACCGAGATACAAAAGAGTGCTGAAGCCGCAAACTCCAAAGCAATGAATGCCATATTCTCAAGAGTTGATGGGAAGAACTGTTGGGCTGCCTTGAATCTGAAGTGGGCTTAAGGCCCATGTTTGGCTAGGGTTAGGGTTTTTTTGTAGTAGACAATATATAAACCCTACTAGTCATGCTGTAAATCATACTCTCCAAATCTGAATACAAAGCTGCCTCTTCTTGCCCGTGGACTAGCCAACACACTGTTGGTGAACCACGTTAAATTTCCTGTGTCGTTTCTTATTATTCGTTCTACATCTTTGTTGTCAAATCACTTCTGTCACAACAAACTAGTATCAAGAGCTGGGTTTTGCCGCTGCTGCTAGGGTTTGTAATTCCAACATCAAAGATGGCTGCTATGAACGTGAAGATCGACAAATTTACCGGGAGGAACAGCTTTGGGTTATGGCAGATCAAGATGCGAGCTCTGTTGAAGCAGCAGGGTCTGTGGGCGCCGTTGTCCGGGAAGAAGAAAACGGATGCTGATGACGAAGAATTGAATAGCCTGGAGGAGAAGGCTCATTCAACAATCATGCTGTGTCTGGCTGATGATGTCATCACTGAAGTCGCTGATGAAGATACTGCTGCTGGTCTGTGGTTGAAGCTGGAGAGTCTTTATATGACGAAGTCTTTAACCAACAAGTTGCTTCTGAAGCAACGTCTGTTCAGTCTGCGTATGCAGGAAGGTACACTTCTGAGAGATCACCTTGATCAATTAAATTCAATATTATTGGATCTGCGTAATATTGATGTTAAGGTTGATGATGAGGATGCTGCTTTGATTTTATTGGTATCTTTGCCCATGTCGTACGAGAATTTTGTGGACTCGTTTATTGTTGGGAAAGATAGCTTGTCATTGGAAGAAGTCAGATCAGCCCTTCACACCAGAGAAGTTCGCCATAAAGCTTCTGGTTCAGTTACTGAAAATCAGGCATCAGGGTTAGCTGTTATCGGGAATAAAGGACATGGAAAAATTGTTAAGAAGAAGGCGAATTACAAGAAGTCCAAGTCAAATGGTTCTAAAGCTAATGATGTCTGCAACTATTGTAAGGAGAAAGGACATTGGAAGAACGAGTGTCCCAAGAAGCAGAAGCAGCAGGGAGATGGTTCTGCAGCTGTGGCAGAACATGATGTCAATTCTGAAGAGGATTTGGCTTTGGTAGCTAATGAACAACCACACTACAAGAATGTTTGGGTTCTTGATTCTGGGGCATCTTATCATATTTGTCCGCGCAGGGAGTGGTTCTCAACTTATGAGCAGATAGACGGAGGCAATGTATCCATGGCCAACAGTGCTGTCTGCAAAGCTGTTGGAATTGGCTCAATCAAAATACGGACGCATGATGGCTCTTTCTGCACATTGAACGAGGTCAGACATGTTCCACTGATGACAAAGAACCTGATATCGCTGAGTTTACTAGACAGCAAGGGTTTCAGTTTCAGAGGTGAAGGTGGAGTTTTGTATGTCTGCAAGGGTTCTGATGTGATTTTAAAAGGTGTGAAGCGTGGAACTTTGTATTTTCTGCAAGGGTCTACAGTGACAGGTTATGCAGCTGTGGCATCGTCTGAGGCTTACAAAGAGGATATGACTAAGCTGTGGCATATGAGGCTTGGTCATATGAGTGAAAGAGGGATGCAAATTTTGTCGAAGAGGGATCTTCTTGATGGCTACAAGGTTAAAAGCCTTGATTTTTGCGAGCATTGTGTGTTTGGGAAGCTACATCGTAGCAAGTTCCCAAAAGGTGTTCACAGAACAAAAGGCTCGCTGGATTATATCCACTCTGATTGTTGGGGTCCTGCTCGTGTTGAATCCGTTGGAGGTAACAGATATTTTGTGTCAATTATTGATGATTATTCTCGTATGACTTGGGTGTTCATGATGAAGCACAAAAGTGAAGCCTTCAACAAGTTCAAGCAGTGGAAAACTTTAGTGGAAAATCAGACTGGAAAGAAGATCAAAAGGCTTCGAACTGATAACGGGCTGGAATTTTGTTCAGCTGAGTTCAATGAGTTCTGCAAGACTGAGGGGATTGCGCGGCATCACACTGTGAGAGACACGCCGCAGCAAAATGGGGTGGCAGAACGTATGAATCAGACTCTGTTGGAGAGAGCGCGGTGCATGCTCTCTAATGCTGGATTACCTAGGAGGTTCTGGGCAGAGGCTGTAAGCACGGCGTGCTATCTGATTAACCGTGGACCTCACACAGGTATTGGCGGGAAGACACCCTATGAGGTGTGGTCTGGTAAGCCTGCAGATTATTCTTTGCTGAGAGTATTTGGTTGCACTGTTTACTATCATGTTAATGAAGGTAAACTAGAACCAAGGGCCAAGAAGGCTATATTTGTTGGTTTCGGGGATGGAGTTAAGGGATATAGAATTTGGTCACCGTCTGAGAAGCGAGTTATACTTAGCAGAAGTGTCATATTTGATGAAGGTCCTATGCTTAACTCTACATTGAAGTCAACTATTGTGCAGGAAAGTGGTAGTGTTGATAAACAGGTGGAGCTGCAAATTACTCCGGAGCAGAGTGTAATGCAGCACCAAGGTGGAGAAGATCAACACGTTATCACTGAAGCTGATACGCCAGAATCAGATGATCCTCAACCCTCAGAAACACGCCAGCATTGCATAGCTCTTGATAGAGCTAGAAGAGTGGGTGTTGGAGCTCCAAGGAGGTATGGTTTTGAGGATATGATTTGTTATGCACTACAGGTTGCTGAAGAGGTGGATATTCATGAGCCGTCTACCTATAAAGAAGCTATTTCTGGTAGTGAATCTACACAATGGCTTGCTGCAATGGGAGATGAGATGGAGTCACTTCACAAGAATCAGACTTGGGATCTTGTCAAACGACCTAAGGAGAGAAAGATTGTTACTTGTAAGTGGGTTTTCAAGAAGAAGGAAGGAATATCGCCAGCTGAGGGGATTAAGTATAAAGCTCGAGTTGTTGCCAGAGGATTCACACAGAGAGAAGGGGTTGACTATAATGAGATTTTCTCGCCAGTGGTCAGACACACTTCTATCAGAGTGCTACTTGCAATAGTAGCACATCAGGATTTTGAGCTGGAGCAACTAGATGTCAAGACAGCTTTCTTACATGGAGAGTTGGAAGAGGAGATTTATATGACTCAGCCAGAGGGGTTTCAAGTTCCAGGAAAAGAAGATTATGTTTGCAAGTTAAAGAAGTCTTTGTATGGACTTAAGCAGTCTCCGAGGCAGTGGTATAAAAGGTTTGACAACTATATGATTGAGCTAGGCTATAACAGAAGTCCATATGATTGTTGTGTTTATCATAACAAACTTGGAGATGGTTCGATGATTTATCTGGTGTTATATGTCGATGATATGCTTATAGCTGCAAAGTCCAAGTCTGATATTAAGAAGTTGAAGGGTCTTCTCAGTGCTGAGTTTGAGATGAAGGATTTGGGTGCTGCTCAGAAAATATTGGGTGTGGAAATCTACAGGGAGAGAAGTCAGAAGAAGCTTTTCTTATCACAGAAGAGTTATATTCAGAAGATATTATCCAGGTTTGGAATGTCTTCAGCTAAACCTATAGATACACCCAGTGCTGTTAATCTTCGTCTGTCTTCAGTGTCTGCAGCTCAGTCTGAAGCTGAGAAGGAGTATATGTCTCGAGTCCCATATTCTAGTGCAGTAGGAAGTCTGATGTATGCCATGGTCTGCACTAGACCTGATATTGCCCATGCTGTTAGTGTTGTCAGCAGATTTATGGGTCAGCCTGGGAAGGAACATTGGCAAGCGGTGAAGAGGATTTTCAGATACCTTAGAGGTACATCTGATGTGGGTCTCATTTATGGGAGTGATTCACAGTGTTTGGTGACTGGTTACACAGATTCTGATTATGCTGGAGATGTTGATAGTCGAAGATCCATGACTGGTTACGTATTTACTCTTGGCGGTTCTGTTGTTAGTTGGAAGGCAACTTTACAGCCTACGGTTACTTTGTCTACTACTGAAGCAGAGTATATGGCGTTGATAGAAGCTGCTAAAGAGGGGATATGGTTAAAGGGATTAGTCAGTGATCTTGGTCTTCATCATGATCAGGCTATTGTATATTGTGACAGTTTGAGTGCAATATGCTTAGCCAAGGATCAAGTCCATCATGAGCGGACTAAACACATAGATGTCAGATATCATTTCTTACGCGGTGAGAAGAGGATTAAGGTGATGAAAGTAGGCACTGCTGATAATCCTGCTGATATGTTCACCAAGCCGGTTCCACATGGCAAGTTCAAGCATTGTTTGGACTTGCTCAATGTTTTAAGCTTTTGAAGGCCCTTAGGGGCATCTGAGGCAAGAAGAGGATCTGAGTATTTCTGGCGCATTAAGGTGCATCTGGTGTCCGGGGATTCAAGTCAAGGTGGAGATTTGTTGGGCTGCCTTGAATCTGAAGTGGGCTTAAGGCCCATGTTTGGCTAGGGTTAGGGTTTTTTTGTAGTAGACAATATATAAACCCTACTAGTCATGCTGTAAATCATACTCTCCAAATCTGAATACAAAGCTGCCTCTTCTTGCCCGTGGACTAGCCAACACACTGTTGGTGAACCACGTTAAATTTCCTGTGTCGTTTCTTATTATTCGTTCTACATCTTTGTTGTCAAATCACTTCTGTCACAACAAGAACTTCAAGATGATCTCTACATGTGAAGTTGCAAAGAAGGCGTTGGACATACTGCGAACCGCTCATGAAGGTACAACCAAGGTCAAAATATCTAGAATGGAGATGGTTACGTCAAAATTCGAAAGTCTAAGAATGCTGGAGGATGAGACCATGGCTGATTTCAACACAAGAGTCCTCGACATAACTAATGAATCGTTTGCCCTTGGAGAACCAATGACTGAAGAGACGCTGGTAAGAAAAGTGCTGAGGTCTCTAACAAAGCGGTTTGCCATGAAGGCTCTAGCAGTCAAGGAAGCATATGATGTGAAGACCAGGAGGTTGGATGAACTGATGGGATCTCTTCAGACCCATGAGATGGATAGGAATGAAGAAGACAAACTCATGAAGGTTAACAGCATCGGTCTAAAAGTTGAAGTCTCTGTTGTTAAAGACAAGGCAGGTGAGATGTCAGAACAACAGTATGCCATGTTTGCTAAAAACTTTGAGAAGTATATGAGAAGGCGGTACAATACATGGACTGATTCTGGTCAGCCATCTTGCTCGAGATTCCAGAAGGATGGTAAATTTCAAAAGGGGAACGCACCTGGAGACTTCAATCATGACAACAAAGGCAAGGGGATCCAATGCAGAGAATGTGAAGGCTATGGACACATTCGAGCTGAATGTATCAACACCAAGAAGAAAAAGAATGCCTATGAGATCAACTGGAGTGATAGTGAATCTGAACAAGAAGGTGAGTCCAATAACTTTGTGGCTCTTGCTAGCTGTGTCAATCTGAAAGGAGAACGAAGTAAAGGAGTAGAGTCAAAGTTATCTTCCGAGGATCACACACAGTACTCAAGCTGCAGTGATGATGAAGAAATCACAGAAGAAGATTTTGTTAACAATTACAAGGAGTTGTTCCAACAGTTTGTGATTGAAGTTGAGCAGAACAAAAAGCACTGCAACAACTTGGCAGATCTGAAAGAAGAAAAAGGAAAGCTATGTGAAGAAGCTGCTATCTTAGTAGCTCAGAAGGTGGAATTTCAACAGACAATCACTGACCTTAAAGCCCAGTTGATTGAAATAAAGGATGAATGAGCTGAACTTATTGCGCAAAAGACCGAGCTACTGGAGGTTGTGTCGTCTCTGAAGATTCAGATTGAAACAAGCCAAGGCGAACATCCACAAATAATAGATGATCTAAAGAAGAAGAATGATGCTCTACAACGAAGAGAGGTAAACCTTCTTAATAATGTGGATGCTTTGAAATGTGAGATTGAGATAGAAAAACTTGTTCATGCTGAGACACTGGAAGAGTTGAACAACCTGAAGAAGTCTGTCAAGATGCTCAATTCTGGAACTAAAAATCTAGACGATATTCTGGGAGCTCAAAGGACGAGTAGCGGTTACAAAGGGTTAGGGTTCACTGGTGCATCTAGCTCCGGAAAGACAACGTTTGTGAAAGCTAAGCCACGATCACACGTTGTACCAGCAGAGCATCTCCCGCGAAGAAAAGCAACCTGGTATCCCCCAAGAAAGCAAAAATAGAACGATGTACAAAGAAGAGATGGGAGAATCTGCTACTACTGCAATAAAAGGGGACATATCAAACCAAGATGTTACGAGTTCCTTGCTTATCTTAGAAAGTTGAAGCAGAAGCCTTTTCCTCAGGTCAGATAAGTTTGGAGAGTGAAACAGAAGGAGGAAGTCTGTCTAGCTGCATATTGTTCGACCAGTCACTTGAAGAGGGGACGATGGTACTTTGACAGTGGATGCTCAGCCCACATGACTGGAGATCCTAACTTCCTAGCCAACATCAAGTTATTCAAGGGTCAATCTGTAACATTTGGAAACGGAGTAAAGGGCAAGGTGATCGGAAAGGGGACATTGAAGGTTCAAGGTGTACCACAACTCGAAAGTGTGCTTCTTGTTGATGGATTGGAGGCAAATCTGATCAGTATTAGTCAGTTGTGTGATGAAGACCATCATATAAAGTTCACCCAAGATACCTGCCAGGTGCTGAACAAGGAAGGAGAATGCATAATGCAAGGTAGCAGATCATTGAACAACTGTTATCTATTGGAGAGTGGTCAAACATCACCTGAGACAACCTGGATAGAGTCTATATATGTGACTATGAAAGACAAAGTGGATGCACTTCTTGTTCAAGGTAATGATGAAGATAGAGCTGTAGCAGACCCTGAACAACAACCCTCACTAAGTCACGTTGTGCAAGAAGCTGTGTTAGACAAATCGCCTAAACTACCTATTGAGGACGCTGCATCCAACGGAGATAGACCAACCTATCACCTGAAGTTTAGGTTGTTCCAGATGGATGTCAAAAGTACCTTTCTGAACAGTTTGCTGAGTGAAGAAGTCTATAGAGCGCAACCAAAAGACCTTGAAGATTGACGGAGCCCACCGCACTGTCGTTAAGGTGTGGTGTTCTTTGTGCAAAAGCAAATTTGTATTCCGCTACTCGTGACCTTACTACTGGGTAGCGAGTGGTAAGTAGGGGTCGAACCCAAGGGAATTAGGGGGATAAGCTATTCTTTGAGGGAATTGTACAGCGAGGGAGCGTGTTTTAGGTTGATTGAGGTTTTAGTGCGGAAAAGTAAGTGATTGGTTGGTTTTGGTTTTTAGTGCGGAAAAGTAAGTGATTGGTTGGTTGGTTTTGGTTTTTAGTGCGGAAAAGTAAATGACAGAAAAGTAAAGTACTGAAAATAAAAGTAGAAGACTTACAGCGGGTGATGCGTGATTGGCAAGCCTTTCGGAACGTGAGCAATTGATAGAGCAGTTTATACTAAGAAAGTAAGTGCAAGGGGTTTTTTTAAATCTAAGGAAAGCATTCGGTTTCTGGGGCCTTGTATCATAGCCTGTTTATCATTGACCTTTAGTGATCCTTCTAAGTATTCAAAAGTGTATCAAGGCCATTTCAAGCACTCGATTTGCACACACCGTCTAGCCCATTTCAAGGTCGTAGAGCACTTGTTCTATTTAGACTAGCACCCCATTTCAAGGTATACTAGCCTATGTGCATCCATTTGATCAATCATTTCCGATCAAACCAAATGGTGTTTAAAAGAGGTCGAACTCCTCAGATAAGCTTTGCCATTTCAAGCATCCACTTACCCGAGTATGTTCACGAACCCCCACGGAAGAGTTTTGCCATTTCAAGCATCCACTCAACCTTGGAAGTTCTGGCCTAATATATGGCACATAGAACAAGTTTTGAATAAAAAGAAGAGGCACTAAAAAGATGGCCTAAAACATTTTATGATACAAGTACACCCCTTCAACCGAATGAAGAGTTTAGCTACGAATATCCATAGAGGTGGATACCATAGCTAAGTACTCACGGTTTTTGAAAGACAGTAAGTAAGGGAAAGGGGTGAGTACTTCAAGAACCGACAAGAGTACTCAAGAATAGTAAAGACAAGCTTGAGTACTACAAGAACCGACAAGAGTACTTAAGAACTAACTATAATACTCAAGAACCAACAGGAGTATTATAGATATAGAACAAAAGCTTACAAAGTACCAAATCTTAGAGAGAGAAGTGTTTTTGATTTTGGGATGTTTTTCAAGTGAAGGGGAGAGGCTCTATTTATAGCCATGGGAGGAGGAGATGTGTGGAGGAAAAGGAGGACACATGGCACAAAGCCATGGTCTCCTCAAAGCTGCCGGTGGCCGGTCATGGAGGAGAAGCCGCCGGTCATGGAGGGGAGGGGAGGGGAAAGCCACCCCATGAGTCATCCTTCTTCCCCAAGTAGCCGGTCATCTAGAGGGGAGAAGAGGAGTTTTGTGATTTTTGTGATGTTTTCATAAAACTATCGGTGTATTTCAGCTCCGGACTGACTTTGGTTGCTCCTCGGTTGGATTTGTTTTGAGTAATTCAATGTCATGATCTTAAGATTTCTTCACTCGGCGTCTGATCGTGACCTTGGAATGACTCGTAATATATTTTCAGCGTAAAAACTCCTCCTTAGCGTGTATTCTCTCTAGTCTCCAAAATACCCTGTAGATAAATATCGAAACTAACAAGCAAAAGTTAAATAGACAAACAGTCTAATTTGGTGGGTTTAACTGTGTTTATGATTCGTATAATTATGGTCCATCAGATCACCCCACACTTTTAGTTGTTCGTCCCGAACAATGCTATTAAAGGGCGGCACTAAGTAAACTTTTAAAATATGAAAGTTAGACTGTGGGACTCGATTTATCTTAATTCATGCATTACTA
The DNA here is from genome assembly GCA_033675215.1 of Rhodiola kirilowii. NCBI lineage: Eukaryota > Viridiplantae > Streptophyta > Magnoliopsida > Saxifragales > Crassulaceae > Rhodiola > Rhodiola kirilowii. The sequence continues at coordinate 46,730,530 of CM066193.1, forward strand.
CTTATTACCAAATTAAACCGTGTAAATAAATAGAAGAAACTTGATACTTGTACCTTCGTGCTGAGATGCAAATTATTTTGGATGTTTCGGGAGATAGCCCTTTTCAGGCTCCTGGACTGCAACCTCGGGACCGTCTTGCACTATATGGTTTCCTTGTAGTTTTCTCTAGCACGTGATTCGGTTCGGGTTTCACTGAGTTGAGCCTTTTTGATTTCTTTTTGGCGAGGGACAGCTTTTTTTGTAGTGAATCGGCCTTTGGCCTTTGATTTGACTCTTTGAGTAATTCACTTTTTGTTCGGTTAAAACCTTCACAATTTTGGGCCTTTGGCCTCTTGATTTGCTTCTTCGAGCTTTGGCCTTTTTGTGGCTTGCTAGTCCATTTTCTCAAGCCTTTTTGGGAGGTCCAATCATCGCCCGCGAGCATATGGAAATACCTCCCCGCTCTCTCTCATCCTTGCCGTTTCGCGCGGGTCAAGATGAGGGTCGCTCATCTATTTTCTCGGCTACTTTGACTAGAGATAGGACGGTCTGATTCCCGTTCTCGCCTTTTTTTCTTTTTGCATAAACACTACATGGCGGAGATGACTTCAATCTTCACTGAAACCCGAAGTGCAGCCTCCACTGAATTCGAAAACCATATAGCGAAATTCAGTCCTTCGATTGCTTGCCAAGCCTCTCTAGGGCATTTCTATCAACTCCACATCCCTTGTTTATCTTAGCACAAAGGGACAAATGAGAAGTTACATTCTAAGTTTTTAAACAGTTGAATTTTCACAAGGTTAATGCATGAATTTAGATTTATCTTTTTCACATTCTTAAGTTCATATTTTCAAAAAGATAATTATTAAGGGAAAAGGAAAAACATGTTATTTATTTACAAAGGTGGTTCTCACCCCACACTTTTGAACGAAGGCGTGCCTTTCAGCACAACTTAGTTCAAAAGCCATGCAAACAGACATTATGAGAAGGAAATGACATTAAGGAAAAGGGAAGAACAGAACTCCCTTTAAAGTGTCGAGTGAACGACATGGCATGAGGCTGGATAATCGAGGGAGTTCGGCTGGGGCCATGAACTCTCGGCGCAGGCCCGGTAATTCACGGAAGCTGCCTGGCTGATCCGGTCTTGCTCCAAAAACCGATTCCTAAATAGTCATTTCATTCTATGCACCAAGTGGGTGAGAGCGACTTACGGAAAAAACTAAATGACAGAAAAATAAAAGACAGAAAGTAAGATAGGTGTCGGGTTACCTCCCGACCAGTGCCTTTGTTTAACGTCGTTGGCTCGACAGTACCTCATTCCTGGATCACTGGTTTGGATCCCATGGGTGGCTCAGGTCGTATTTCTGTGTAATCAAGTTGACCTCGCCATGGTAATGTTTGACTCGTTGCCCATTCACCGTTAATCTACTTCCATCATTTGGGCTTTCTAACTCAATTGCTCCATGGTTGAATACTGATGGACCATAATTGTATGAATCATAAACACAGTTAAACCCACCAAATTAGACTCTTTGTCTATTTAACTTTTGCTTGTTAGTTTCGATATTTATCTACAGGGTATTTTGAAGTCTAGAGAGAATACAGGCTAAGGAGGAGTTTTAAAGCTGAAAATGAATTACGAGTCATTCCAGGTCACGACCGAATTCTAACTTTCAAGAACCGACTTGGAATCACTCAAATATGCTAGAACAGTCGGCAGTTGGACAGGAACGCAATACAAAGGCACCGAGCCCGGTAAAGGCCAAACAAGGGCAATTTCAGCCGATTTGGGATTTCGTTCATGTTCGGGGCAGAATTTGACTTAACTTCCTTCTCGAGATCATCTTAGAATGACATTTTCATTCAGAGTACACTCTCTAAAATCCAAGAAGCTCCGACCAAAGCTCCGGTCAGATTCCGGTCAAACCGATGGCTTTTGAGAAACAAATATCTTCCGATGGCTTTTGGAGATGATGACTCACCTTGATGGCTTTCTCCTCCTCCTCTTCCCTTGTGACAAGTGGCCTCATCTCCTCCACAAAACTCACCTCCCTTAGCCTATAAATACCATGCCTCATTCCCTTTGTAAATCATCCACAATTCCAACATCACAAATACAAGTCACTTATCTCTCTAGATTTTGGGCACTATTGTAAACACTTGTTTTAAATCTATAATACTCCTGTTGGTTCTTGAGTATTCTAGTAGTTCTTGAGTACTCTTGTCGGTTCTTGAAGTACTCAAGCTTGTCTTTACTTTTCACTGTTCTTGAGTACTCTTGTCGGTTCTTGAAGTACTCACCCCTTTCCTTTAATGTCTTTTATTTTTGAAAACTTTACTTTCCTATCTTTCAAAACTGCAATTTTACTTTCCTTGTCTTTACTTTCAAAACCTTTACTTTCCTGTCTTTCAAACTGCAACTTTACTTTCCTTGTTTTTTACTTTCAAACCTTTACTTTTTCTGTCTTTCAAAACCTTTACTTTTCAAGTACTTAGCTATGGTGTCCTCTTCCATGGATAATCGTAGCTAAACCCTTCATTCGGTTGAAGGGGTGTACTTGTGTCATAAAATGTTTTAGACCCTTTTCTTAATGCCTCTTTGTGTTCAACTTGTTCTAAGTGCCTTATATTAGGTCAGAACTTCATTGGTAGAGTGGATGCTCGGAAGAGCAAAGCTCTATCATGAACTCGCGACCTCCGTGGATAAGTGGAGGCTCGGAAGAGCACAGCTTATTTGTGGAGATCAACCTCTTCCAAAAACCATTTGATTTATCAGGAATGATGGTCAAATGGATGCACATATTAGACAAGAGTACTACGTCTTGCAAAAGACTAGACAGTGTGGCAAGTCTTGTGCTAGGAATAGCCTCGATTCACTTTTGAACACTTAGTATGGTCATTAGCGGTCAATGATAAATGGATTATGATACAAGGCCCCTAAGACGAATACTTTCCTTAGATTTAAACACCACCTGCATTTACTTTCTTAGTATAAACTGCCTTATCAACTGCTCACCTCCCGGAAGACTTGCCAATCACGCAACAACCGCTGTAAGTCTTCTTCCTTTTATTTTTAGTATTTACTTTTCTGTCATTTACTTTTCCGCACTAAAAACCAAAACCAACCAAAAAAACACTTACTTTTCCGCACTAAAACCTCAATCAACCTAAAAACACGCTCCCTCGCTGTACAATTCCCTCAAGGAATAGCTTATCCCCCTAATTCCCTTGGGTTCGACCCCTACTTACCACTTGCTACCCAGTAGTGAAGTCGCGAGTAGCGGACTTATAAATTTATTCTTGACGTTTGCACACGACGACTGTGCATCCATCAAAATTGGCGCCGTTGCCGGGGAATTAGTTAATTAATCGGATAAGTGCTTTGAATCGATACTCGCTTCGAAACAACCATGTCTCGTGAAGGAAGCCACCATAACTACCAGGATGACGAAGAGATAAACCTGTACGACCGAAATGTAGCTGGTCCAATACAACAACCCCCTAGATATCCACCACCCCCAACCTCGACAAATGCCAAGACAAGAACCTGTCTACGATAACTACTATAGGGATGTCAACTACCGTGCACCTACTATGGGAGAACTCAATGCCCCAGAATTCGAAACATAGCCGTGGTGCATTTGCCAGGGCCCTGAACTAGAGAACATTGCCGTCGACATGTCCGTAGTCCACAATTTGCCAAAGTTCTCAGGAACTAATGGAGAATCAGCAATGACTCATCTCCAGCGCTTACATGGTATTTGCCAAAACTTAAAACCGAATGGCGTGAATATAGACGACTTCAAGTTAAAGGCGTTCTATTTTTCCTTCATTGACTCGGCAAACGACTGGTTCCTTTCATTGCCTTCGGGAAGCATCAGAACATGGGTTCAGATGCAAAGGAAATTCATGGACAAATACTACCCAGCGACAAGAGCGATGCAAGTAAGAAGGCAACTGCAGGACATAAGGCAGGGACCTAATGAAACCATGTACGACTACCTGAAGAAATTCAACCACCTGGAAAGAAGCTGCTGCACTCTTGGACTACCCGAGAAGATCATCATCGAGTACCTAATTCATGGACTAACTGAGTTAGACAAAATGCTCCTGGATGCCTCAGCTGGAGGATCCATGATGAATCTATCATTAAGTGGCATAAGGGATCTCATCACCAACGTTGCTGAAAATGCTCGGTTTAGAAAGGAGACCACTCGGCAAGATGAGTTCTCCCGAACAAAGAACGTAGCACAAGCCGAGACATCAGTGAACTCCATGACAGAAGAGATGAGACAAATGAAGGAAATGATGATGCAATTATTACAAAAGCAGACAGTTCAAGTAAGACCTTGCGAGTTTTGTGGCTCTACGGACCACAAGACTGATGCATGCCCAACTTTGATCGAAGTCAACCCGGTGGAAGCCAATGCAGTGGGAGGATACCAAGGGAACAACAACAAAGGCGTACCCCAACCAGCTCAGACGCTCTACCAACCTCCCCACAAGCAGTACAACCAGAACGCCCCACCAACGAGCCAGTATCAACAAAGGGGACCAAACCAGTACCCGATGGGCCAATATCAACAGAAGGCTCCAAATCAATATCAGGCGGGCCCGAGTAATCAGCAAGGACCAAACAAATGGCTGGAGGACATGATGAAGGAACTCTCGAGTACTGTACAGCAATCATCGAGTGTTGTGCAGCAATTGAAGGGTATTGTGCAGCAATCCTCGAGTACTGTGCAGCAATTGTCGGGCTCTGTGCAGCGATTGAGTACTACTGTGTATCAAAACCAGGCGAATAATGATGGAGCAATAGCCGACCTGAAAAAACAAATGTCTCAGCTCGCCACCTCAATATTTGAGCGAAATAATGAGCCTGGTCAACTTCCTTCACAAACCATTCAAAACCCGAAGGAAAATGTTAATGCCGTGACCCTAAGGAGTGGGAGAAAGCTTGCCGTCGAACACATGGAGCAAACGGAGGACAAAAACCCAAGGTTGCCCGGAGAAGAACAAATGAGGCCCGAGACTCGCGGAACTCTTGAGCAGGATGCGGCCGAGAAAATGGGGACGCACCTGAGGAACACAGGCCTAGCCTAATTCCACCGACCGAAGAACACAGGCCACACCCGGCGCCCAGAACCGAGACCTCCAAGATACGCGCCGAACTTCCATTTCCAGTGCCAGCTCGAGTACCAAAACAACATGTCATGGATGAGGACGTGTTCGAATTGTTCAGCAAAGTCGAAATCAACATCCCCCTCTTGGAAGCCATCAAGCAAATTCCTCGATATGCTAAGTTTTTGAAAGAGCTTTGCACCAACCAGAGGAGGAGTGCTAGATATGATCAAGAGCTAATGAGTAGAAACGTGTCGGCTGTCATACAACGAAAGGTGCCCCCCAAATGCGGAGATCCAGGAACCTATACCATTCCATGCACAATTGGCAACATCCGGATCGAGAACTGCATGCTAGATCTTGGAGCATCAATCAACGTCCTTCCCTTCTCTATCTACTCAAGCCTCAGAATTGGACCGCTCGAACCTACCGGCCTCACTATTCAACTGGCAGGTCAATCGTGCAAACAGCCCGAGGGCAAAATAGAAGACGTCTTGGTTCAAGTAGGCAAATTGGTGTTTCCGGCAGACTTCTACGTCTTAAAAATGGAGAATGGCGGGCCAACAGACCATGCACCCATCCTTTTCGGCCGTCCATTTCTTAAAACCTCAAAAATAAAGATAGACTGCGGAAGTGGGATGCTATCAATGGAAGTAGAAGGAGAGGTTTTCAGCTTCGACATGTTCAGAGCAATGAAGCATCCCATGGAGTTCGAGGAAGTGCACGCTCTCGATGCTTTGGACGACCTAGTCCAAGAAGTTCAATCAGAACCAAGAGCGGATCCCTTAGAACTCATACTCAATGGAGCCGAGAGCTCATATGACTTGGCCGAAGGCCTGCATGAAACACTAGCCCACTTAACAATCTCGGAGCCTCTCACACCAGGATATGAAGTCAACGAGGTAAAACTATTCAAATCAAATACCTTTTTACCCTCGGTGATGCAAGCTCCCAAATAGAATTGAAGCCCTTGCCCGTACATCTGAAATACGCATTCCTAGGGGAAAATAACACGCTCCCGGTAATCATAAAGAGTGGCTTAGAAACAGACCAGGAGCGTCGTTTAATAAAAGTGCTGAGACAACACAAGTTGGCTATTGGATGGACTCTAGCCGACTTAAGAGGAGTCAACCCAGCAGTTTGCATGCATCGCATCTTACTCGAGGATAGAGCTAAGCCGTCAAGAGAACCTCAGCGACGACTCAATCCAATCATGATGGAAATCGTCCAGAAGGAAATACAGAAGCTCCTGGATGCAGATGTAATCTATCCAATATCGGATAGCCAGTGGGTGAGTCCAGTCCACATAGGCCCGAAGAAAACTGGAATCACAATCGAGGAAGATGCTGAAGGAAAAATGGTGACAACAAGGGTCAAGAACGGATGGAGAATGTGCATCGACTACAGAAAATTGAACGCCGTCACAAGAAAGGACCATTTCCCTCTGCCATTCATCGATCAAATGTTTGACCGACTGGCGGGCAAACCGTACTTTTTCTTACTGGACGGATTCTCAGGCTTCAACCAGATTCCCATAGCGCCTGAGGACCAAGAGAAGACCACATTCACCTGCCCATTCGGCACATTTGCTTTCAGAAGAATGTTGTTCGGTCTATGCAATGCTCCGGGAACTTTTCAAAGAGTGGTGACCAGCATCTTCTCGGATATGATCGGGATATTCATCGAAGTCTTCATGGACGACTTCACCATCTATGGGAATACATTCGACGCTTGCCTAGACAACATAAGCACGGTTCTGGCACGGTGTGTCTCGATGAACCTTGTGCTCAACTATGAGAAATGCCACTTCATGGTAACTCATGGAGTGGTCTTAGGGCACGTCGTCTCACAAGAAGGCATAGAGGTGGATAAATCTAAGATAGACATGATCATGACTTTGCCATACCCCTCCACTGTCCGAGACATCCAATCCTTCCTTGGGCATGCGGGATTCTATCGACGATTCATCAAGGACTTCTCCAAAAAGGCGTTGCCTCTATCCACTCTTCTCCAAAAAGAAGTTCCTTTTGAATTCACCAATGCATGCAAGGAGGCCTTTGATGATCTGAAGAAAGCCCTCACTAGCACACCTATCATCCAAACGCCAAATTGGGAATTACCATTCGAAATCATGTGCGACGCGAGCGACTTTGCTGTGGGAGCAGTGCTCGACCAAAAGATTGATAAGAAAGCGGGTGTGATCTACTACGCCTCACGAACCCTAGATCCTGCCCAACGGAACTACTCCACCACCGAAAAGGAACTCTTGGCAGTGGTATTCGCTCTGAAAAAATTTAGATCCTATTTGCTTGGAGCAAAAGTGATAGTTTATTCCAACCATGCTGCCATCCGTTACCTAATGAAGAAGAAGGAGGCCAAGCCAAGGCTCATTCGGTGGATCTTGCTACTGCAAGAATTCGATGTGGAGATAAGGGACAAAAAAGGGATCGAGAATACTATGGCCGACCACCTAAGCAGGATTGTCTGAAAGGAAGAAGAAGGGCACATAACCGAATCATTTCCTGACGAGCACCTCTATGCAGTCTCAACAAAAGTGCCATGGTATGCTCAAATCGGCAACTACCTTGTAGGAGGTACATTTCCTCCTTCTTTTACTAAAGCACAATGCATGAAACTTAGGCATGATGCTAAACATTACTTATGGGATGATCCTTATTTATGGAAAATAGGAGCATATCAAATACTTAGGAGATGCATCCCCGATAATGAAATAGCTTCTGTTATTAGCTTTTTCCATGAGTTTGCATGTGGAGGACACTTCGGGCCTAGGAGAACCGCTAGAAAAATCCTAGATAGCGGCTTTTTCTGGCCAAGTATATTTAGAGATGCATATGAAAAGTGTCAAAAGTGTGATAGGTGTCAAAGAGTAGGAAATGTGTCAGCTAGAAATGAGATGCCTCAAGTACCCATAATGGTCAACGATGTTTTTGACATTTGGGGTATTGTTTTCATGGGACCATTCCCAGTGTCATGCGGTTATACTTACATTCTAGTTGCCGTAGATTATGTGTCAAAATGGGTAGAGGCTAAGGCCACAAGATGCGACGATGCAAAGACTGTCATAGATTTTTTGCGCAGTAACCTGTTTTGTAGATACGGGGTACCCAAGGCCATAATCAGCGACCAAGGAACGCATTTCTGCAACCGCATGATGGCTTCCACCGTAAAACACTACCATGTCCACCACCGGACGTCCACGGCATATCATCCTCAAAGCAATGGTCAAGCGGAGATCTCCAACCGCGAAATCAAGAGTATTCTATAAAAGATGGTGAAGCCGGCAAGGAAAGATTGGAGTCAAAGGCTGGATGAAGCTCTTTGGGCTTATCGGACGGCATACAAGACGCCAATTTGGACCTCTCCATTTAGACTTGTTTATGGGAAAGCATGCCACCTTCCGGTGGAATTAGAACATAAAGCCTATTGGGCGCTCAAGCAGTGCAATCCAGATTTAAAAGCTGCCGGACTAGATAGGAAGCTTAAGCTATGCGAACTTGAAGAATTGCTTGAGGCCTATGAAGGGCAAACGGACTACAAGGCGCGGACAAAATTATATCATGACAAATTCATCCTTCGGCGCTCATTTGAGGAAGGACAACAAGTACTACTCTTCTCCTCACGGTTGAAGTTTATGCTAGGCAAACTGAAATCAAGATGGACCGGTCCTTATACCGTAACTAAGGTATTCAACCATGGGATGCTTGAGTTGGAAAGCATGGAGGATGGAAGACGATTCAATGCGAATGGACAACAAGTCAAACACTACCATGGCGAGGTCAACTTGACAACAGAAAAATATGACCTAAGCCACCCATGGGATCCCACCTTATGATCCAGGAATGAGGTATCGTCGAGCCAACGACGTTAAACAAAGGCACTAGTTGGGAGATAAGCCGACACCTATCTTACTTTCAGTCATTTAATTTCTGTCATTTAATTTTTTCATTCTCACATTTCCTGTATATATTTGCTTGCATGACTTTTGAACTAAGCCTTGCTGAAAGGCACGCCTTCGTTCAAAAGTGTGGGGTGAGAACCGCCTGTGTACATAACATGTTTTTCTTTTTCCTTTTTCCTTAATATTATCTTTTTGAAAATATGAACTTGAGAATGTGAAAAAGATAGATCATAATTCATGCATTAACCTTGTGAAAATTCAACTGTTTAAAAACTTAGAATGTAACTTCTCATTTGTCCCTTTGTGCTGAGATAAACAAGGGATGTGGAGTTGATAGAAAATTCCCTAGAGAGGCTTGGCAAGCACTCGAAGGATCAAATCTAACTATATGGTTTTCGAAGTCAGTGGAGGCTGCACTTCGGGTTTCAGTGAAGATTGAAGTCATCTCCGCCATGCAGCGTTTATGCAGAAAAAAGGCGGGACGGGAATCAAACCGTCCTATCTCTAGTCAAAGTAGCATGGAAAATAAATGAGCGACCCTCATTTTGACTCGCGCGAAACGGCAAGGATGAGAGAGAGCGGGGAGGTATTTCCATATGCTCGCGGGCGATGATTGGACCTCCCAAAAAAGGCTTGAGAAATGGACTAGCAAGCCACAAAAAGGCAAAAGCTCAAAGAGCTAATCAAAAGGCCAAAGGCCAAAGTTGTGAAGGTTTTAACCGAACAAAAGTGAAGTACTCAAAGAGTCAAATCAAAGGCCAAAGGCCGATTCACTACAAAAAAAAAGCTGTCCCTCGCCAAAAAGAAATCAAAAAGGCTCAACTCAGTGAAACCCGAACCGAATCACGTGCTAGGGAAAGCTACAAGGAAACCATATAGTGCGAGACGGTCCCGAGAATGCAGTCCAGGAGCCTGAAAAGGGCCATCTCCCGAAACATCCGAATTAATTTGCATCTCGGCGCGAAGGTACAAGTATCAAGTTTCTTCTAAGTATTTACACAGTTTAATTTGGTAATAAGTAAGTAATGCATGAATTAGGATAAATCTAGTCCCACAGTCTCACTTTCATATTTTAAAAGTTTACTTAGATAGTGTGCCACCCTTTAAAAAGCATTGTTCGGGACGAACAACTAAAAGTGTGGGGTGATCTGATGGACCATAATTGTATGAATCATAAACACAGTTAAACCCACCAAATTAGACTCTTTGTCTATTTAACTTTTGCTTGTTAGTTACGATATTTATCTACAGGGTATTTTGAAGTCTAGAGAGAATACAGGCTAAGGAGGAGTTTTAAAGCTGAAAATGAATTACGAGTCATTCCAGGTCACGACCAAATTCCAACTTTCAAGAACCGACTTGGAATCACTCAAATATGCTAGAACAGTCTGCATTTGGACAGGAACGCAATACAAAGGCACCGAGCCCGGTAAAGGCCAAACATGGGCAATTTCAGCCAATTTGGGATTTCGACCATGTTCGGGGCAGAATTTGGCTTAACTTCCTTCTTGAGATCATCTTAGAATGACATTTTCATTCAGAATACACTCTCCAAAATCCAAGAAGCTCCGGCCAAAGCTCCGGTCAGATTCCGGTCAAACCGATGGCTTTTGAGAAACAAATATCTTCCGATGGCTTTTAGAGATGATGACTCACCTTGATGGCTTTATCCTCCTCCTCTTCCCTTGTGACAAGTGGCCTCATCTCCTCCACAAAACTCACCTCACTTAGCATATAAATACCATGCCTCATTCCCTTTGTAAATCATCCACAATTCCAACATCACAAACACAAGTCACTTATCTCTCTAGATTTTGGGCACTATTGTAAACACTTGTTTTAAATCTATAATACTCAAGTTGGTTCTTGAGTATTCTAGTAGTTCTTGAGTACTCTTGTCGGTTCTTGAAGTATTCAAGCTTGTCTTTACTTTTCACTGTTCTTGAGTACTCTTGTCGGTTCTTGAAGTACTCACCCCTTTCCTTTACTGTCTTTTATTTTCGAAAACTTTACTTTCCTGTCTTTCAAAACTGCAATTTTACTTGCCTTGTCTTTAGTTTCAAAACCTTTACTTTCCTATCTTTCAAAACTGCAACTATACTTTCCTTATTTTTTACTTTCAAACCTTTACTTTTCCTGTCTTTCAAAACCTTTACTTTTCAAGTACTTAGCTATGGTGTCCTCTTCCATGGATAATCGTAGCTAAACCCTTCATTCGGTTGAAGGGGTGTACTTGTGTCATAAAATGTTTTAGACCCTTTTCTTAATGCCTCTTTGTGTTCAACTTGTTCTAAGTGCCTTATATTAGGTCAGAACTTCATTGGTAGAGTGGATGCTCGGAAGAGCAAAGCTCTATCATGAACTCGCAACCTCCGTGGATAAGTGGAGGCTCGGAAGAGCACAGCTTATTTGTGGAGATCAACCTCTTCCAAAAACCATTTGATTTATCAGGAATGATGGTCAAATGGATGCACATATTAGACAAGAGTACTACGTCTTGCAAAAGACTAGACAGTGTGGCAAGTCTTGTGCTAGGAATAGCCTCGATTCACTTTTGAACACTTAGTATGGTCATTAGCGGTCAATGATAAACGGATTATGATACAAGGCCCCTAAGACCGAATACTTTCCTTAGATTTAAACACCACCTGCATTTACTTTCTTAGTATAAACTGCCTTATCAACTGCTCACCTCCCGGAAGACTTGCCAATCACGCAACAACCGCTGTAAGTCTTTTTCCTTTTATTTTCAGTATTTACTTTTCTGTCATTTACTTTTCCGCACTAAAAACCAAAACCAACCAAAAAAACACTTACTTTTCCGCACTAAAACCTACATCAACCTAAAAACACGCTCCCTCGCTGTACAATTCTCTCAAAGAATAGCTTATCCCCCTAATTCCCTTGGGTTCGACCCATACTTACCACTTGCTACCCAGTAGTGAAGTCGCGAGTAGCGGACTTATAAATTTATTCTTGACGTTTGCACACGACGACTGTGCATCCATCAAATACCTTAGTTATCGTGAAAGGGCCGGTCCATCTAGATTTAAGCTTCCCGGGCATCAATTTCATTCGCGAGGAAAAGACCAGTACTTGTTGTCCCTCCTCAAATGAGCGTCGGAGGATGAATTTGTCATGATACAATTTGGTCCGCGCTTTGTAGTTCGTTTTCCCTTCATAGGCCTCAAGCCGCAATTCCTCAAGCTCACATAGATTAAGCTTCCTATCCAGTCCTGCAGCTTTTAAATCTGGATTGCAATGCTTGAGCGCCCAATAGGCTTTATGTTCTAATTCCACCGGAAGGTGGCATGTCTTCCCATAAACAAGCCGAAAGGGGGAGGTTCCAATTGGCGTCTTGTATGCCGTCCGATAAGCCCAAAGAGCTTCATCTAGCCTCTGACTCCAATCTTTCCTGCCCGGCTTTACCATCTTTTCTAAAATTCCTTTGATTTCGCGGTTGGAGAACTCTGCTTGACCATTGGATTGGGGGTGATATGCCGTGGATGTCCGGTGGTGGACATGGTAGCGTTTTAAGGTCGCAGCCATCATGCGGTTGCAGAAATGAGTTCCTTGGTCGCTTATTATGGCCTTGGGGTACCCCGTACCTACAAAATAGGTTAGTGCGCAAAAATTCTATGACAGTCTTTGCATCGTCGCACCTTGTGGCCTTGGCTTCTACCCATTTTGACACATAATCTACAGCAACTAAAATGTAAGTATAACCGCATGAAACTGGGAATGGTCCCATAAAATCAAGACCCCAAATGTCAAAAACATCGTTGACTAATATGGGTACTAGAGGCATTTCACTTCTAGCTGACACATTTCCTACTCTTTGACACTTATCGCATTTTTTACACTTTTTATAGGCATCTCTAAATATACTTGGCAAGAAAAAGCCGCTATCTAAAATTTTTCTAGCGGTTCTCCTAGGCCCGAAGTGTCCTCCACATGCAAACTCATGGCAAAAGCTAATAACAGAAGCTATTTCATTATCGGGGATGCATCTCCTAAGTATTTGATCTGCTCCTATTTTCCATAAATAAGGATCATCCCATAAGTATTGTTTAGCATCATGTCTAAGTTTCATGCATTGTGCTTTAGTAAAAGAAGGAGGAAATGTACCTCCTACAAGGTAGTTGACGATTGAGGCGTACCATGGCACCTTGGTTGAGACTGCATAGAGATGCTCGTCTAGAAACGATTCGGTTATGTGCCCTTCTTCTTCCTTTCGGACAATCCTGCTTAGGTGGTCGGCCACAGTATTCTCGATCCCCTTTTGTCCCTTATTTCCATATCGAATTCTTGTAGTAGTAATATCCACCGAATGAGCCTTGGCTTGGCCTCCTTCTTCTTCATTAGGTAACGGATGGCAGCATGGTCGGAATAAACTATCACTTTTGCTCCAAGCAAATAGGGTCTGAATTTTTCCAGTGCGAATACCACTGCCAAGAGTTCCTTCTCGGTGGTGGAGTAGTTCCGTTGGGCAGGATCTAGGGTTCGTGAGGCGTAGTAGATCACACCCGCCTTCTTATCAATCTTTTGGCCGAGAACTGCTCCTACATCGAAGTCGCTTGCGTTGCACATGATTTTAAATGGTTTTTTCCAATTCGAAGTTTGGATGATGGGTGTGCTAGTGAGGGCCTTTTTGAGCTCATTAAAGGCTTCCTTGCATGCATTGGTGAATTCAAAAGGAACTTCTTTTTGGAGAAGATTGGATAGAGGCAACGCCTTTTTGGAGAAGTCCTTGATGAATCGTCGGTAGAATCCCGCATGCCCAAGGAAGGATTGTATGTCTCAGACAGTGGAGGGGTATGGTAGAGTCATGATTAGGTCCATTTTAGATTTATCTACCTCTATGCCTTCTTGTGAGACGACGTGCCCTAAGACTACTCCATGAGTTACCATGAAGTGGCATTTCTCATAATTGAGCACGAGGTTCATTGAGACACATCGTGCCAGAACCGTGCTCAAGTTATCTAGGCAAGCGTCGAATGTATTGCCATAGATGGTGAAGGCGTCCATGAAAACTTCAATGAATTCCCCGATCATGTCTGAAAAGATGCTGGTTACTACCCTTTGAAAAGTTCCCGGGGCATTGCATAGGCCGAACGACATTCTTCTGAAGGCGAATGTACCGAATGGGCAGGTGAATGTAGTCTTCTCTTGGTCCTCAGGTGCTATGGGGATCTGGTTGTATCCTGAGAACCCGTCCAAGAAGCAGAAATATGGCTTGCCTGCCAGTCGGTCTAGCATTTGATCGATGAATGGCAGTGGGAAATGGTCTTTCCTTGTGACGGCGTTTAATTTCCTGTAGTCGATGCACATTCTCCAGCCGTTCTTGATCCTTGTTGTTACCATTTTTCCTTCGGCATCTTCCTCGACTGTGATCCCACTTTTCTTTGGCACCACGTGGACCGGACTCACCCATTGACTAACTGATATGGGATAGATAACGTCCGCATCTAGTAGCTTTTGTATTTCCTTTTGGACGATCTCTATCATGATTGGGTTGAGTCGTCGTTGAGGCTCTCTTGATGGCTTTGCTCCATCCTCAAGTAGAATACGGTGCATGCATACAGCTGGGCTGACTCCTCTCAAGTCGGCCAGAGTCCATCCAATAGCTAACTTGTGTTGTTTCAGCACTTTTATCAAACTTTGTTCCTGGCCTGCTTCCAAGCCACTCTTGATGATTACTGGGAGTGTGTCATTATCCCCTAGGAAGGCGTACTTCAGATGTCCGGGCAGGGGCTTCAATTCTATTTTGGGGGCTTGCATTACCGAGGGCAGAAAAGTATTTGATTTGAATAATTTTACCTTGTTGACTTCATATTCTGGTGTGAGAGGCTCCGAGATTGTTAAGTGGGCCACCGTTTCATGCAAGTCTTTGGTTAAGTTGTATGAGCCTTTGGCTCCACTGAGTATGGCTTCTAAGGGATCTGCTATTAGTTCTGGTTGAATTTCTTGGACCAGGTCGTCCAAAGCATCGAGAGCGTGTACTTCCTCGAATTCCATAGGGTGCTTCATTGCTCGGAATATGTCAAAGCTGAAGACTTCTCCTTCTACTTCCATTGAGAGCATTCCACTTCCACAGTCTATCTTCATTTTTGATGTTTTGAGAAATGGTCGGCCGAGAAGGATGGGTGCATGGTCTGTAGGTCCGCCATTTTCCATTTTCAAGACGTAGAAGTCTGCTGGAAACACTAATTTGCCTACTTGAACCAGGACGCCTTCTATTTTGCCCTCGGGCTGTTTGCATGACCGATCTGCTAGTTGAATAGTGATACCGGTGGGTTTGAGCGGCCCAATCTTAAGACATGAGTGGATAGAGTATGGAAGAACATTGATTGATGCTCCAAGGTCTAGCATGCAATTCTCGATCCTGATGTTGCCAATTGTGCATGGAATGGTGTAAGTTCCTGGATCTCCACATTTGGGGGGCACTTTTCGTTGTATGACGGCCGACACGTTCCTACTCATCAGCTCTTGATTGTGTCTAGAACTCCTCCTCCGGTTGGTGCAAAGTTCTTTTAAAAACTTGGCATACCGAGGAATTTGCTTGATGGCTTCCAAAAGGGGAATGTTGATTTTGACCTTGCTGAACAACTCAAATACGTCCTCATCCATGACATGTTGTTTTTGCACGCGAGCCGGTACTGGAAATGGAAGTGTTGCGCTATTTTTAGGGGTTTCGGTTCTGGGCACCGGGCCAGGCCTGTGTTCCTTGGACGTATTCTCTTCTTCTTTGGTTACGTCCCGCTCTTCCTCAAATATGTCGTCGTCTTTATCGGCCGCATCGTCCTCTATAGTTTCGAGAGATTTGGGCCTCATTTGTTCTTCTCTGGGCAACCTTGGGTCTTTGTCCTCCTCTTGCTCCAAAGGTTTGCCGACAAGCGTTTTTTCGCTTCTAAGAGTCAAGGCATTCACATCTTCCTGCATGATTTGAATGGTTTGTGAAAGGAGTCTGCCGGACTCATTAGCGTGCGCGGACTCTGAGGCAGCGAGTTGGGAGATGTGTTTCTTTAAGTCCGATAATTCTTCCTTTGTTTCGACTTGGTTTTGATGCATAGTAGTGCTCAACTGCTGCACAGTACTTGACAATTGCGTTATCATATCCTCAAGTGACTTGTTTGGTCCTTGATGATTGCTCGAGTTTGCCTGGTACTGGCCTACTGGTGGGGCGTCCTGGTTGTACTGTTGGTGGAGCGGTTGATAGAATGACTGGGCTAGTTGAGGGACAGCTGGTTGTGTTTCTTCTTGAGAATAGCTATTGTTATGCCAGCTCAGGTTGGTTGCTTGACCATTCTGTTGGTTTTGTCCGGCTCTGTCGTTGCTGTTATTGTTGTATGTTTGGTTTCCTCTTAATGTATTTATTTCTGCCGGGTCCTTAACTAGTACTGTCGGACATGCGTCAGTTTCGTGGTTTATAGAGACACAGAACTCGCAAGGTCTTACTTGTACTGTCTGCATTCGTAAGAATTGCATCATCATTTCCTTCATTTGTTTCATCTCTTTTGGCATGGGGTTTACTGATGTCTCGGCTTGTGATACGTTTTTTGTTTGGAAGAATTTATCGTGACGAGTAGTCTCCTTTCTAAACCGAGCATTTTCAGCAACGTTGGTGATGAGATTCCTTATGCCACTTAACGATAGATTCATCATGGATCCTCCAGCCGAGGCATCCTGGAGCATTTTGTCTAACTTAGTTAGTCCATTAATTAGGTACTCGATGATGATCTTCTCGGGTAGTCCAAGAGTGCAGCAGCTTCTTTCCAGGTGGTTAAATTTTTCCAGGTAGTCGTACATGGTTTCATTAGGTTCCTGCCTTATGTCCTGCAGTTGCCTTCTTACTTGCATCGCTCTTGTCGCTGGGTAGTATTTGTCCATGAATTTCCTTTGCATCTGAACCCATGTTCTGATGCTTCCCGAAGGCAATGAAAGGAACCAGTCGTTTGCCGAGTCAATGAGGGAAAAATAGAATGCCTTCAACTTGAAGTCGTCTACGTTTACGCCATTCGGTTTTAAGTTCTGGCAGATACCATGTAAGCGCTGGAGATGAGTCGTTGCTGATTCTCCATTAGTTCCTGAGAACTTTGGCAAATTGTGGACCACGGACATGTCGACGGCAATGTTTTCTAGTTCAGGGTCCTGGCAAATGCACCATGGCTGTGTTTCGAATTCTGGGGAATTGAGTTCTCCCATAGTAGGTTCGCGGAAATTGTTGTTATCCCCGTAGTAGTTATCGAAAGCGGGTTCTCGTCTAGGCACTTGTCGAGGTTGAGGGGGTGGTGGATATCTAGGGGTTGTACTGGACCAGCTGCATTTCGGTCCTCGGGTGGTTCTTGGTTTCTTCTGATTGCCTCCCTATCACGAGCTCTTCTGTTTCTGATGAGTTGTTCCGGATCGTCCACAAATGGAAGTGGCACCTCATCATTTCGATCGTACAGGTTTATCTCGTCGTCATCTTGGTAGTCATGGTGGCTTCCTTCGCGAGACATGGTTGTTTTGAAGCGAGTATCGATTCAAAGAACTTATCCGATTAATTAACTAATTCCCCGGCAACGGCGCCAGTTTTGACAGAGCCCACCGCACTGTCGTTAAGGTGCGGTGTTCTCTGTGCAAAAGCAAATTTGTATTCCGCTACTCGTGACCTTACTACTGGGTAGCAAGTGGTAAGTAGGGGTTGAAGCCAAGGGAATTAGGGGGATAAGCTATTCTTCGAGGGAATTGTACAGCGAGGGAGCGTGTTTTAGGTTGATTGAGGTTTTAGTACGGAAAAGTAAGTGATTGGTTGGTTGGTTTTTGTTTTTAGTGCGGAAAAGTAAGTGATTGGTTGGTTGGTGATGGACCAAAATTATACGAATAAAAAACACAGTAAAACCCACCAAATTAGACTGTTTGTCTATTTAACTTCTGCTTGTTAGTCCCGATTTATTTCTACAGGTTATTTTGGCGCTTAGAGAGAAAACACGCTAAGGAGAGGATTTTACGCTGAAAAGATGATAAGAGTCAATCCAAGGTCAAGATCAGACGCCGAACGAAGAAATCTCAAGATCCTGACGTTGAATTACTCAAATCAAATCCAACCGAGGAATATCAAGGACAGCCCGGGGTGAAATTGGACTGATAGTTTTGTGAAAAGACTGCACAAAAATCACAAAACTCCTCTTCCATGGGTGACCGCTAGCTTTGTGCAAGAGGTGGCCAAAGCACATCCCTTCTCCTCCATGACCGGTGGCTATTGGGAGGAGGTGAGCTTGAGGAGAAAACCTCCCCATTTTGTTACCTCCAACCGGCGGCTTTCCAAGCTCCATGGAGAGCTTGCCATGTGATGGCTCCTCCTCCACATCTTCAAAGCCTCCTCCTACACCCTTGGATGCAACACCACATGCCACCATCTCCACCCTCCATTCTCCTCCCCTTTAGCTATAAATAGAGGCTCACACCTCCTCATATCCATCATCAAAAAATCATAAAACACTTCTCTCTCTAAGTTTGTTACTTTGTAAGTTTGGTTTTGGAAATAATACTCCTGTTTGTTCTTGAGTATTATACTGATTGGAAATAATACGCCTGTTTGTTCTTGAGTATTATACTTTAGAGAATACTCCTGTTGGTTCTTGAGTATTCAGTAGGAAATTGGGAATACTCCTGTTGGTTCTTGAGTATTCCACCCCTTTCCCTCTTACTGTTATCAAAAACCCCCGAGTATTTAGCTATGGTATCCACCTCTATGGATATTCGTAGCTAAACTCTTTATTCGGTTAAAGGGGCGTACTTGTATTATAAAATGTTTTAATTCTTTTAGTTTCTTTTCTCTGTATTCAAAACTTGTTCTATGTGCCATATATTAGATCAGAACTTCCAAGGTTGAGTGGATGCTTGAAATGGCAAAGCTCTTCCGTGGAAGTTCGCAAACATACTCGAGTAAGTGGATGCTTGAAATGGCAAAGCTTATCTGAGGAGTTTGATCTCTCTCAAACACCATTTTGGGTAAATCGGAAAAGACAATCCAAAATGGATGCACATAGGCTAGTATACCTTGAAATGGGGTGCTAGCCTAAGTAGAACAAGGGCTTTACGTTTTTTGCAAAAGACTAGACAGTGTTGCAAGTCGAGTGCTTGAAATGGCCTTGATTCACTTTCGAACACTTTTGCAAAAGACTAGACAGTGTGGCAAATCGAGCGCCGGAAAAGGCCTTGATACACGTTTGAATACTTAGAAGGGTTACTAAAACAATAAACATGCTATGATACAAGGCCCCTGAAACCGAATGTTTTCCTTGAATTACAAAACCCCCTGTATTTACTTTTATAAACTGCTCGATCAACTACAACCATCAACCGCTCATCTACCGGAGGAATCACAATCACGCACCACCCACTGTAAGTCTTCTTCCCTTAACTCCTTTATTTTCAGTACTTATTTTCTGTATTTACTTTTCCGCATAAAAAACCAAAAAAACCAAAAATAGTAGCTTAGTAATTAGCAGTAAGTCCGCAATCGACCTAAAATCACTCACCATACGATCCCCTAAAGAACAGATATCCCTCTAATTCCCTTGGGTTCGACCCCTACTTACCACTTACTACCCAGTAGTGTAGTCGCGAGTAGCGGAAAATATAAATTTATTTGTACAGAGAACATTGCATCTTAACGACAGTGCAGTGCGCTCCGTCAAATTGGCGCCGTTGCCGGGGAATTAGCCATCGGATAAGTTCTTTAAATCAATACGCGCTCGAAACAACCATGTCTCACGAAGGAAGCCACCATGACTACCAAGATGATGACGAGATGAACCTGTACGATCGAAACAATGAGGTGCCACTTCCATTTATGGATGATCCGGAGCAACTCATCCGAAGCAGACGAGCTCGTGATAGGGAAGCCATCAGAAGAAACCAAGAACCACCCGAGGACAGGAATGCAGCTGGTCCAGTACGACAACCCCCTAGATATCCACCACCCCCGCAACCTAGACAAGTGCCGAGACGAGAACCCGCTTTCGATGACTACTACGGAGATAACAACAACTACCGCGAACCTACATTGGGAGAGCTCTCGGCACCAGATTTCAGAGTTCAGCCGTGGTGTATCTATGAAGGCCCGGAGCTAGAAAACATCATCATCAACACTTCTGTGGCCCACAACTTGCCAAAATTCTCAGGAATTCGTGGAGAATCAGCAATGACTCATCTCCAGCGCTTACATGGGATTTGCCAAAACCTCAAACCGAATGGCGTAAACGTAGACGACTTTAAGTTAAAGGCGTTCTATTTTTCCCTCATTGACGCGGCAAACGACTGGTTCCTTTCATTGCCTTCCGGAAGCATCAGAACATGGGCTCTGATGCAGAAAAAGTTCTTAAACAAATATTACCCAGCAGGAAGAGCGATGCAAGTAAGGAGGAAACTGCAGGACATCAGGCAAGGACCCAACGAAACCATGTACGATTACCTGGAAAAATTCAACCACCTGGAGAGAAGCTGCTGTACCCTTGGACTGCCCGAGAAACTCACCATCGAGTATCTCATTAACGGATTAAGACCCTTAGACAAAATGCTCCTGGATGCCTCAGCTGGAGGGTCCATGATGAATCTATCATTAAGTGGCATAAGGGATCTTATCACCAACGTTGCTGAGAATGCCCGATTCAGAGAAGAGACAACTCAGTAGGAAGAATTCTCCCAGACAAAAAATGTGGCAAAAGCGGAAACGTCGATGAGCTCTATGCTTGAAGAGATGAAGCAGCTAAAGGAGATGATGATTCAAATCCTACGAAGGCAGCCAGTTCCGGTAAAACCTTGCGAGTTCTGTGGTTCTACAGACCACAAAACTGACGCATGTCCAACATTAATAGAAGAGGAACCGGCAGAAGTGAATGCAGTGGGAGGATACCAAGGATACAACAACAACAGTAATGATAGAGCCGGACAAAACAGACAGTATGGTCAAGCAACCAACCCGAGCTGGCGTAACAATAACTATTCTCAGAAGGATGCACAACCAGCTGTCCCTCAACTAGCTCAGTCATTCTACCAACCCCCCACCGGCAGTATAACCAGAACGCTCCATTAGCAGGCCAATATCAGCAAAGAGGACCAAATCAGTACCAAACTGGCCCGCATAATCAGCAAGAACCAACCAAGTCGCTTGATGACATGATGAAGGAGCTCGCAGGAAGCATAAGTCAATTGGGTACTTCGCTACACCAATACCAGGCAAAAACTGACTGGGCAATTTCAGAATTAACCAAACAAATGTCCCATCTCGCCACAGCAATTTCAACACTCACTAATGAGCCTGGCAGACTTCCTTCACAAACCATCCAAAACCCAAAGGCGAATCTTAGCATGATAAAGAGGTCAAGCGAAAAGGCGACGCTAGGAGAAGTTGCACGATCCCCAACTTACAAACTTACGAACAAGCACTTCGCTCGGAGGCGTCGACCTGATTGGAATCAAGAGGAAGACCAACCCAATGATGGCAAAACATGGGTTACACATGCTGACAATGGACGGTACGCATTCACCGTTTGCATAACACCACCACCAGTCATACACTCTGACATACCAGCATCTGGATGGGATGACAGTAACAATTTAAGGTGGGACTCCCCAACTAATATTTATGCTTCTAAGCAAAATATTAAGGGATCCAGTTATACTAATCCTAAGTCAAGGAGTGGGCAGAGTGACCCGACAATTAAAAAAGCCCTCACTTCAGATCATGAGTCACAACCGGAAAGAGATAAAGACCCAGGGGCCTTCACAGTCACCTGCGGTATTGGTGAAACTCAGATTCATAAGTTCCTGGTCGATCTTGGAGCTGCTGTCAACGCCATGCCCTCCTCCTTATATTACTTGTTAGGACTTGGTCCATTAAAACCACCCAGGTCAAATATCGAGCTAGGAGATAAATCGTGCATCCGTCCGATTGGAGTGCTGGAAGACGTAATACTCCATGTGGGAGAGCTCGTCATTGCTGCAGACTTCTATGTGATACAAACGGGAGAGACCAGCGAAGACGACCCTCCAACAATAATCTTGGGACGACCATTCCTCTACGCTACTAAGGCAAGGATCGATGTGGGCAAGGGCTCATTATCGCATAAGTTCGGCGGCAAAATTGCATATTTCTACATTGACAATAGCCGCACGGATGCAAAGAAACCGCCAGATATAATACCTATCTCAGATCGCGGTACACAGATTTCCGACCTGCCAAAAGAGACCAAAAAAGTAACAAGACAAACAGCTATGGTCAAAGTTCCCTCACCTTCTCAGAAGCAATGGAGAGAAAAAAATACCAAAACCATGGGGTTCTAACACACACAAGAAATCGGGTAAAGGCAAGGCAAAAAGCAACACAGGAACGGTGGCAAAATTCGACCTGAGCCACCCATGGGATCCCAACCAGTGATCCAGGAATAAGGTACTGTCGAGCCAACGACGTTAAACAAGTGCACTGGTCGGGAGGTAACCCGACACTATCTTACTTTCCGCACTTTAATTTTTTGTCTTTTATTTTCTGTAGTTTACTTTTTCAATAAGCCGCTCTCACCCACTTGGTGCATAGAAGATTTGACTATTCAGGAATCGGACTTGGGTGCAACATTAAGCCAGTCAGGGCTACGCTAAGAGTTCAAGGCCCCAGCCGAACTCCCTCGATTATCCAGCCTCGTGCCATGTCGTTCACTCGACACCTTAAAGGGAGTTCTGTCCTTCCCTTTTCCTTAATATCATTTCCTTCTCGTAATTGTCTGCTTGCATGGCTTTTGAACTAAGTAGTGCTGAAAGGCACGACTTCGTTCAAAAGTGTGAGGTGAGATCCGCATGTGTAAATAAATAAATAACATATTTTTCTTTTTCTTTTTTAAATATTATCTTTTTGAAAATATGAACTTAAGAATGTGAAAAAGATAGATCTAAAATTCATGCATTTACCTTGTAAAAATTCAAATGTCTAAAAACTTAGAACGTAATTTCTCATTTGTCCCTTTGTGCTAAGATAAACTAGGGATGTGGAGTTGATAGAAATGCCCTAGAGAGGCTTGGCAAGCAATCGAAGGATCGAATCAAACTATATGGTTTTCGAAGTCAGTGGAGGCTGCACTTCGGGTTTCAGTGAAGATTGAAGTCATCTCCGCCATGCAGTGTTTATGCAAAAAAGAAAAAAGGCGAGGACGGGAATCAGACCGTCCTCTCTCTAGTCAAAGTAGCCGAGAAAATAGATGAGCGACCCTCATCTTGACCCGCGCAAAACAACAACGATGAGAGGAGCGGGGAGGTATTTCCATAGGCTTGCGGGCGATGATTGGACCTCCCAAAAAGGCTTGAGAAAATGGACTAGCAAAGCCACAAAAAGGCGAAAAGCTCGAAGAACCAAATCAAGAGGCCAAAGGCCCAAAATTGTGAAGGTTTTAACCAAACAAAAAGTGAAGTACTCAAAGAGTCAAATCAAAGGCCAAATGCCGATTCACTACAAAAAGCAGTCCCTCGCCAAAAGAAAATCAAAGTACTCAAACCATTGAAACCCGAACCGAATCACGTGCTAGAGAAAGCTACAAGGAAACCATATAGTGAGAGACGATCCCGAGGTTGCAGTCCAGGAGCCTAAAAAGGGCTATCTCCCGAAACATCCAGAATAATTTGCATCTCAGCACGGAGGTACAAGTATCAAGTTACTTCTATTTATTTACACAGTTCAATTTGGTAATAAGTAAGTAATGCATGAATTAGGATAAATCGAGTCCCACAGTCTAAATTTCATATTTTAAACCAAACTTAGTGCCGCCCTTTAATAGCATTGTTCGGGACGAACAACTAAAAGTGTGGGGTGATCTGATAGACCAAAATTATACAAATCAAAAACACAGTAAAACCCACCAAATTAGACTGTTTGTCTATTTAACTTCTGCTTGTTAGTCCCGATTTATTTCTACAGGGTATTTTGGCGCTTAGAGAGAAAACACGCTAAGGAGAGGACTTTACGCTGAAAAGATGATAAGATTCAATCCAAGGTCAAGATCAGACGCCGAACGAAGAAATCTCAAGATCCTGACGTTGAATTACTCAAATCAAATCCAACCGAGGAATAATCATGGACAGCCCGGGGTGAAATTGGACTGATAGTTTTGTGAAAAGACTGCACAAAAATCACAAAACTCCTCCTCCTCCATGGGTGACCGGTAGCTTTGTGCAAGAGGTGGCCAAAGCACCTCCCTTCTCCTCCATGGCCGGTGGCTATTGGGAGGAGGTGAGCTTGAGGAGAAAACCTCCCCATTTTGTTACCTCCAACCGGCGGCTTTCCAAGCTCTATGGAGAGCTTGCCATGTGGTGGCTCCTCCTCCACATCTTCAAAGCCTCCTCCTCCACCCTTGGATGCAACACCACATGCCACCATCTCCACCCTCCATTCTCCTCCCCTTTAGCTATAAATAGAGGCTCACCCCTCCTCATATCCATCATCAAAAAATCATAAAACACTTCTCTCTCTAAGTTTGTTACTTTGTAAGTTTGGTTTTGGAAATAATACTCCTGTTTGTTCTTGAGTATTATACTGATTGGAAATAATACTCCTGTTTGTTCTTGAGTATTATACTGATTGGAAATAATACTCCTGTTTGTTCTTGAGTATTATACTTTAGAGAATACTCCTGTTGGTTCTTGAGTATTCAGTAGGAAATTGGGAATACTCCTGTTGGTTCTTGAGTATCCACCCCTTTCCCTCTTACTGTTTTCAAAAACCCCCGAGTATTTAGCTATGATATCCACCTCTATGGATATTCGTAGCTAAACTCTTTATTCGGTTAAAGGGGCGTACTTGTATTATAAAATGTTTTAATTCTTTTAGTTTCTTTTCTCTGTATTCAAAACTTGTTCTATGTGCCATATATTAGATCAGAACTTCCAAGGTTGAGTGGATGCTTGAAATGGCAAAGCTCTTCCGTGGAAGTTCGCAAACATACTCGGGTAAGTGGATGCTTGAAATGGCAAAGCTTATCTGAGGAGTTTGATCTCTCTCAAACACCATTTTGGGTAAATCGGAAAAGACAACCCAAAATGGATGCACATAGGCTAGTATACCTTGAAATGGGGTGCTAGCCTAAGTAGAACAAGGGCTTCACGTTTTTTGCAAAAGACTAGACAGTGTTGCAAGTCGAGTGCTTGAAATGGCCTTGATTCACTTTCGAACACTTTTGCAAAAGACTAGACAGTGTGGCAAATCGAGCGCCGGAAAAGGCCTTGATACACGTTTGAATACTTAGAAGGGTTACTAAAACAATAAACAGGCTATGATACAAGGCCCCTGAAATCGAATGTTTTCCTTGAAATACAAAACCCCCTGTATTTACTTTTATAAACTGCTCGATCAACTACAACCATCAACCGCTCATCTACCGGAGGAATCACAATCACGCGTCACCCACTGTAAGTCTTCTTCCCTTAACTCCTTTATTTTCAGTACTTATTTTCAGTATTTACTTTTCCGCATAAAAAAACCAAAAAAACCAAAAACAGTAGCTTAGTAATTAGCAGTAAGTCCGCAATTGACCTAAAATCACTCACCATACGATCCCCTAAAGAACAAATATCCCTCTAATTCCCTTGGGTTCGACCCCTACTTACCACTTACTACCCAGTAGTGTAGTCGCGAGTAGCGGAAAATATAAATTTATTTGTACAGAGAACATTGCACCTTAACGACAGTGCAGTGCGCTCCGTCAGTTGGTTTTGGTTTTTAGTGCGGAAAAGTAAATGATAGAAAAGTAAAGTACTGAAAATAAAAGTAGAAGACTTACAGCGGGTGATGCGTGATTGGCAAGCCTTCCAGAACATGAGCAGTTGATAGAGCAGTTTATACTAAGAAAGTAAGCCCAAGGGGTTTTTTAAATCTAAGGAAAGCATTCGGTTTCTGGGGCCTTGTATCATAGCCTGTTTATCATTGACCTTTAGTGATCCTTCTAAGTATTCAAAAGTGTATCAAGGCCATTTCAAGCACTCGATTTGCACACACCGTCTAGCCCATTTCAAGGTCGTAGAGCACTTGTTCTATTTAGACTAGCACCCCATTTCAAGGTATACTAGCCTATGTGCATCCATTTGATCAATCATTTCCGATCAAACCAAATGGTGTTTAAAAGAGGTCGAACTCATCAGATAAGCTTTGCCATTTCAAGCATCCACTTACCCGAGTATGTTCACGAACCCCCACGGAAGAGTTTTGCCATTTCAAGCATCCACTCAACCTTGGAAGTTCTGGCCTAATATTTGGCACATAGAACAAGTTTTGAATAAAAAGAAGAGGCACTAAAAAGATGGCCTAAAACATTTTATGATACAAGTACACCCCTTCAACCGAATGAAGAGTTTAGCTACGAATATCCATAGAGGTGGATACCATAGCTAAGTACTTACGGTTTTTGAAAGACAGTAAGTAAGGGAAAGGGGTGAGTACTTCAAGAACCGACAAGAGTACTCAAGAATAGTAAAGACAAGCTTGAGTACTACAAGAACCGACAAGAGTACTCAAGAACTAACTATAATACTCAAGAACCAACAGGAGTATTATAGATATAGAACAAAAGCTTACAAAGTACCAAATCTTAGAGAGAGAAGTGTTTTTGATTTTGGGATGTTTTTCAAGTGAAGGGGAGAGGCTCTATTTATAGCCATGGGAGGAGGAGATGTGTGGAGGAGAAGGAGGACACATGGCACAAAGCCATGGTCTCCTCAAAGCCGTCGGTGGCCGATCATGGAGGAGAAGCCGCCGGTCATGGAGGGGAGGGGAGGGGAAAGCCACCCCATGAGTCATCCTTCTTCCCCAAGTAGCCGGTCTTCTAGAGGGGAGAAGAGGAGTTTTGTGATTTTTGTGATGTTTTCACAAAACTATCGGTGTATTTCAGCTCCGGACTGACTTTGGTTGCTCCTCGGTTGGATTTGTTTTGAGTAATTCAATGTCAGGATCTTAAGATTTCTTCACTCGGCGTCTGATCGTGACCTTGGAAAGACTCGTAATATATTTTCAGCGTAAAAACTCCTCCTTAGCGTGTATTCCTACTAGTCTCCAAAATACCCTGTAGATAAATATCGAAACTAACAAGCAAAAGTTAAATAGACAAACAGTCTAATTTGGTGGATTTAACTGTGTTTATGATTCGTATAATTATGGTCCATCAAAGATCCCCACTATTCTGACCATGTGTACCAGCTGAAGACAAATGTATATAGACTCAAGCAGGCGCCCAGAGCATGGTACGAGAGGTTGAAGAGGTTCTTAATTGACCATGGCTATGTGCGAGGGGGAGTAGAGATGATGTTCGTCAAACACACGAGGTCAGACTTTATTATTGCTCAAATTCTTATGGATGACATTATGGTGGATCAACTTGTGAAACGAATGAAGAGCGAATTTACGATAAGCAAGAAGCAGAACAGTATATCCCTTTCCACTATTGAAGCAGAATATATTATCGCTGGATGTTGTTATACCCAGATGTTGTGGAAGAAGTCGATGCTGAAAGAATACAGGGTAAAACAAGATGTGTTGAAGCTGGGAGCAGACATCTTCACCAAAGCCGTGGACAACCTACTGTTCGAGACACTTCGATCCTCGCCGGGTCTATGTGTCATTGACAACTAAGTTGTTCCAGTACAAGTTGGTCAGCCGGAGCTTGAACGAGATATGTATTAAGGGCTGACGTGGAAGGAAAGTTGAAGATTTCAAATTTTGCTACAAAGAAAATATAATTACTATGAAACAGATCAGTTGCTTCAGAGGTTATTACAGAAGAAGAACGAGTTGCAGTTGAACTTGCTGCTCATGACAAGCTACCTCAAAAGAAGAAAAAGATCACCCAGTATAAGTTGATGAACCAGCAGTTGTACCAGCTAAGCAGCTGGATGTTAATCAAGCTGAGGATGGTTCACATGAGGAGAAGTACTTGTTGCACGAAGACAAGCAAGGTTGCAGGGGGAGAAGACTGATAGAAAGAGGAAAGCAGTTGTGCTAGGAGTTGTCATTGCAGGAGTCTGGTTCATGTCAGAGGAACAAGCCAAGAAGTGGGACGTCATGTAAAGAAGATCTTTTGTCCCTGAAAGGATCTTGAAAGCTGACTAGTACTCAGTCAAGGAGATTGTGAGCTTGCTCAAGGGGTTGGATTTATTTCCCTCAATTACTATAGAGAAGCTATTCGTGGAACATGTTCTGAGAGAAGACATAACAAATCAACCGGAATAATTTGGTTTCATTGATAGGGAGGAGTATGGGAAGCTAAGCATAAGAAAGAAGCAGATCACGATCACTTCAGATGTGAACAATAATACTATGGAGTAGAAGGTAGAGAAGTGGATCTAGCAAAGCCAGACTGGAACAAGATAGCTATTTATCATGACTTAGCATTCGGAGATCAAGATAAGTCAGGACAGGTTAACAGATGCTCCACATGTCCTAGAAGCTGATCATGGGTTCTTCAAGAAGAAACACGTATATGATCTTGAAGGAGAAATGTCGGGAGGTCGTAATCGAGTTATTCTAGAGACTTCACTGCGAAGTACCAGCACATCTGAAGGAGGAGTTAGTCAGTACCAATAACATGGTACTCCAGTTGGTTGCACAAGATGCTGCCAAAGATGAGGATGCTGAGCTCGACGCCTAAAGCTCTGAGGTATCTTTCTTGAACGCTGCATTTTATGTTGTTGAACCCTCCTTGCTCATTTGTGGCAAAAAGGGGGAGAAGAGTCGGAGTTTGAAAGCTCCTTAAAGATTCATATGTGCTAGATCGTTAGACATGTTTTAGAGTTTGAAATCTCTTTAAAAGATTCGTTGAGAGCTTATTCTCTTTGGAGTTTGAAAGCTCCTCAAAGATTCAGTCAATAGCTTAGTTAGTAGCACAGCTTGGGAGTTTGAAACCTCCTTCAAAGATTCAACTATAATAGTAGTACAGGTAGATTACAGTAGGTAGTTTTGCCAAAAAATGCCAAGGGGGAGATTGTTAGTTTTATGGCATGTAGTTTGGCAAAACTTAGTATAGTTATTCAAGACTAGAAGAGTCAACTATCCTGGAACAAGTCGAAGCAGATGGAATGTTTCCTAATTCAGATTAGGAAACACAGTTGACCGTTGGAGATCAAGGCGGTCACACATGGAAGGACAGAAGTGGGAAGTTTCCTAATTCAGATTAGGCAACTTTTTTCAACTGACGTGGAACAACTCAGACGCAGCAGAGATTTCCTAAGGCAGTTTAGGAAAGTCAGTGTTGTGGCATATTGAAGATATGATGCAGATCTTGGAGTCAGTGGACGTAAATATGTTCATGCATATCAAGAAGTCGGTTGAGAAGAATTAGGGATGACTTGCGCTTGAAGTTAACTTAACAAAGAAGATAATCAAAGGTTTCCTAAACGGAGTTGAAGATATTTGGAGGATTATCTACAAGAAGATATGCGCAAGGATTTAGGAAAGATATCCTAAAAGATTAGGAAACATATAGGCGGTTAAGATTAGGAATCCTATTTGATTTAGGATTTCTACCGTCCTATATAAGTAGTGTTGGGCTTGTCAATTATGCATCGATCATTAAGCTAAACGCAGATACACACTCAGAGAGGAGAGAGATCGATCGGCCTTGAGTTCATTATTCCGGTGAAATCACGGCGGTGCTGTCCAGTTGTTCCAGGTTGCTGTAACAGACTGGCAGTTGGACAAGTTGCAGAATTCAGCACTTACGGAGATATAATTCACGCTCATACTCACTGAAGGGAGGAGGAGGCAAACGGCGGTGAACTAATCGTAACTGGTTATTCACGACGCTCGTAATCGGTCGGAGAGTTAATCGTCACTGGTTACTCAAAGGCGCTCAGAATCAATCTGTGCTGGTGCTCAGCAGATTGATTGAAGAACAAAACTGAAGGTTCACGCACTGAAGCTGTTACTGCGCATTCGAGAGAAGGCGCTGATTCTCACGGAGAATCATTCTGGTGGATACGGAGCGGGAGCAAAGATCTAGGGGGAGACCTAGATTGCAATTGCTAGAGTGTCCGAGGCTCAGGTTATTTAAGAGGGATTCTGTAAACGTAAGATCCTGTACTCGCAAAACTCATTATTAGTGAATTGCTATCCACCGGGCTAAGAGACAGCCCCCCAGACGTAGGCTCGTTAACGCCGAACTGGGTAACAATTTTGCGTGTCATTTATTTTCCGCACTGCATTTATTTCTGCATAAGTTGTTCTAGATATTGTTCTGCACTCGACCAGGACAACATCTCATCTACCACGGGAAGATTTCACACTGAGATTTCACAATGAAGAACAATGAAACAGTAAATATCTTATGTTTAGATCAAGTACATATGTGAAGCTACTTATGACATGTGATCCTGAGTAGCCTATGACTATGTTTGACAAGAATGTTGTTTATAAATATGATTCATTGTCAGTGAACAGTGAATGACTCATAAGCATTCCCCCTTGTTAGTTTTAAAGTAAAAATCCGGACCAAGAATCTTATAATGTCAGGTTTTAAAGTTAAATTAGCTACAAGTATTTCAGCAGCATGATGACTGATTATATAAGGTTCAACTAGAAATCTAAGCATCAGCATTGTATTATAGTAACTATTGAACTATCAATAAAATACAGAATGTGTAGGCCTAAACAGACCATAATCCATATAGGCTGGCTATGGAGACTTGATTGGTTCCTAATGTATCTTATCCAACTACAGAAGCTGAAACACCATTGTAAATCCTGATAAAGGTAAAAAACACCTTATAGTTATAGTCACGAAACTGTTTGTCTCCATTTACACCTGCATTCTGTTGCTTATCAATTGCAGCCATGGCAACTTGAAATGAAATCCCATCCTTTTCAAAAAGACAAATTTCAAAAGGTTCCACCTATAAGGTTAAAAAGAATGATTAAAATAGACACTTAGGTAGGTAACTAGAATCAGAGCATCTGACGTACGGAATAAAGTCGAGCTTTCATAGGTAAACAATAAGCAGAAATGTGTACCTTATTAATAACACCAGTAGCCGATGTCACTTCAACACAACCATCCTTGAAGCCATGCAAGACAAGTAGTGCGTCTCAACAAAATCTGAGTGATCTCTGCCACAGTACTTCACTGGAATAGGAGTAATAAGTACTACTTTCTGTACTGATCAGCTTGAACAAATAGCTCATTATGTGGTCCCCTGAATACTAAATCACCCATGTAATATTTGTAATCAGGATGCTCAATGAGTTCATAGGCACTGGCGGTTTGTGTTGCCTCCTGGCCTGAGATGGTCTTCCAATTCACCCCAACAGTGGCATCTCTGGAAATGTGACTCCTCAAATATATACCCCTTAACTTTGAGATACAAACTGACTGGGCCAAAACTCATGGGAGTTCACGGGAATATAATGACAGATTGTGAATCCAATCCCAAACTATAGCTACCATCCTGCCATGCATAAAACATCATTTTTCATCTTCGTATTTGCTATATAGCGTAAGTGTTACCAACATAAGAAGTCACATCATCCTGCTTGAGTCCCCTTAATCCCTCGAGTCCTTTACTAGACCAAAAAGAAGGATTATACATTACTTGGCTCAGATCAACACGGACTTCTGAATATGGAAAAATACACCAGTCGCCAAGGTGCCAATGAGCATGAGAAAAGCAAGATAATAAAGTTAACTTTTTGAGTCTTGAACACGAGCAGGAGGAGGCACAGTAAGACCACAAACAAACAGAGCACAACGACTGTCCCTCCATAGTAGACCAATCCCGCTTAGCAACTGTCCCTCTGATGCGATTCAGAAGTCGCACCAAGGACTACGGATGTGATATTGAAGAGTTACGGTAGAATTAGGGAAGGAGGAGAAGGGATTTAGGGTTAGAAGAAGAGATGATTTGGGGAAGAAGAGACTAGATGAGGAAGTTTGGTTATTTCATTCCTTCCTTATTGTCTGGCTTACACTTAGTCTTATACATGTCTAAGTTATGCCAAATTACAAACAGTCCCTCTAAGTTTCCCAATATTCTATTCCGTAACATTCCTCCATCCTTGAAATTGACCTTGTCCTCAAGGTCAGCTACTTCCGGAGGCCTTGGTGATGAAAATATGTAAAATTTGTTGATAATCCAAATAATCCCTAATCTGGTGGAATATGCACCTGCCATCAATTGTTCCATAAGCTTGTTATTTGCACACTTGGTGGGAAGTTTGATATCAGGGTAGAGCTTATGGAGCATGTTCACCACTTCAGAACTGTGGGCAACTATTTCCACCAAACAGTATCTACCATTGGCTGGAGGACCCTCAAATGCAAGAATGTGTGCTTCTGCAACATCTTTCACATTGACCCATTCAAAAGAAACATTTGGATATGTTTCCGATCCATTGACCAAGTTCAGAATAGCAGCAGCACTGGTATTGAGTGTTGGTTGCAGAAGGGGACCAATCAACATGGCCGGATTTGTGGTAACCATCAACAACTCGCGTTTAATCTCCGCTTTCAGTCCCGAAACGAACATGTTTATCAATTTAGGTTCTTGTACATCTCGAACTTGGTCTGCTAGCAACTCAAAAGCCGTAACAATCTCAGAAACAGTACCAATTTGAGACAACTTTGACAACTGGTCATGGGGATCCTCAAATGATGATGGACCAAACCACTGGCGAATTGCTGAGATAAATGAAGACCAACTAACCAATTTACCATGTCGAAACATCCAGTGGTACCCAGTCATAGCCAAACCAGTCATATGCAAACAGGCGATTGCTAACTTTTGTTCAATCGGCACCAAATAACACTCAAAATACAGATTCAACTGGAATAGCCAGCTTTCCAAATTGTTACCGTCAAACATTGGAACATCAATATCATTCTTTTTGCTGTACTTGTGTACCTTTCCTTTGTCAAACACATAATTTCCATCAACACCATTGAAGT
Source organism: Rhodiola kirilowii (assembly GCA_033675215.1). Lineage (NCBI taxonomy): Eukaryota > Viridiplantae > Streptophyta > Magnoliopsida > Saxifragales > Crassulaceae > Rhodiola > Rhodiola kirilowii. Next base: position 46,763,500 of record CM066193.1, read on the forward strand.
ATAAAAACTTTTGAGTGGTCTCCTCACCCGGCTCAGCTCCTTCCAAATATTTTTCCATCACCACATCATCCCGCTCAACTATAATTTTAATCATCAGTGCTCAATACTCATCCCATCCTTGAAGCCTCTCTTGAACAACCTTCCCATTAATGTGGAGCACAAGAAGGTGAGAATAATTATCAAAGCCGTCAAGAATATTAGGATCGCTAAGGACCTCAAAAAGCTGCCGATAAGCCTTTTCCTCAATAATAGAGATATCATTTCCAACATGAGCTAATCCACTATGACATATTACTAAATGAGTAACTTCAGGCGGTAATGGAGGAGGTTTTCCAGACGATAATGAGTAAACAATCATCTCATGAGCATTTTGTCGAACACGTGGTGAGCATACATTTAAACTGTCATTGAGAGCACACACTGATGTTCTCACCCATGATTCAACATTCTCATCCTTACTCTCATGCTTTTGCAACACCAAACTTGAAGATGAGTCAATAGAAAATATCTCTTTATGAACAATACCAAAACCAGTAAGCTTTGCCAACACCGAATCGGAATATTTATCTACTTCAGAATCAATGTCATCTGAATCCTCGGCATCAATAGCAGAGACAATCTTCATTTCATCTTTAAAAATCAAATTAGGTTCAGTAGAGGAACTTACGATTTCATGGTGTTCGTAGGGTGGGAGTAACAGCGGTGGACTGGACACGGTGTGGGTTTCGTCGAGTGACGCACATGGTGTGAACGGTGGACTGGACAGTGTGGAGGGACTCGGTGGGTATTGCGCCGGCTGTTTCTCAGCCCTGATCCTTTGCAGCTTGAGTTCCCAAAACTCACTCCGCATCTCAGCTCGCATCTCCTCCAACATCTCCATGATACGGGCGAAACTTGCAGCGTTGCTTCCGTTGTCAGGCATGATGGAAGAGCTCTCAGTGAAAGCACCAATTGATGCGATTCAGAAGTCGCACCAAGGACTACGGATGTGATATTGAAGAGTTACGGTAGAATTAGGGAAGGAGGAGAAGGGATTTAGGGTTAGAAGAAGAGATGATTTGGGGAAGAAGAGACTAGATGAGGAAGTTTGGTTATTTCATTCCTTCCTTATTGCCTGGCTTACACTTAGTCTTATACATGTTTAAGTTATGCCAAATTACAAAAAGTCCTTCTAAGTTTTCCAATATTCTATTCCGTAACACCCTCCATGACGACTGTCCTTTTCACTACCATCTAGCTGACTTGGAACTAGACTGAACCTGAAATCTTTGCCCTGGATAGTATGGATACTGTGAATCTGCGACAGCACTAGGAGACTCCGGCAAAGTTCTCTGGATCCTGGGTGGTAATAACCTCACATTTGGCTCCGTCCGTCATCATATAAGATAGTGATGCAGGCAGATTGGCAAATATTGGACTTTCGGCGGACCGGGGTGCACGTTAGCAGAATTTGGGCGTCCGGTGCAAGTTAGCAGGATTCGAGTTCCCGATGTCCGATTTCAGCCCATAATACCCTGTTTTGAGCGGAACGACGTGACGATCAGATATCACGAGCTTCGCTCGTGATGTATGGTGTTTTTTGGCAATCCGGAGTCGTTTACTATTTTATTTTGAATTTTTAATGTTTTTAGATATTTTTCGATTTTTAGCAGTTTTAGGTTTTTGGTAATTTTCGTTTTAGGCAGCTTATTTTCCTATTTAAACAATCTTCTGTAGCCTTCATTGGCAGTTTTTCGTTGAATAAAATACAGAATTAGGGTTTTCCCTATTCCATCAGCTTCGTTGTGCGACTCTATCATAGTGGTATCAGAATACGGTGATCCTGCGATGGCTCGAGGTAGACCAAGAGGAGGTGCCGCAGCTCGTGATATCGCTGATTTTAGAGACCGTGAGAATGCTGATTTACGGCACCAAGTTGAACACTTGACGTGACGTTTGGAGGAGTTTGAGACCAATCGTTCTGATGGCGAGGTGGCGTCTGAACACAATCCGTTCGCGGATGAAGGAGTGGAAAATTAGCGTGACCGACGGTGGGAGATTGGTTTTAAAGTTGACATTCCAGACTTTGATGGTGGCCTTCGGGCTGAGGAGTTCATTGATTGGCTGTCCCAAGTGGAGGAAGTCTTTGACTTCAAGGAGGTTCCTGAGGATCGTCGTGTGGCGTTGGTCAGTTTCCACTTGCGTGGTAGGGCGCAAGCTTGGTGGCAACAATTGAAGAAATCTCGTGTCCGTGAAGGTAAGGGTAAAATTGTGACTTGGCAGAAGTTTGTGAAACATATCAAAGGGGCGTTTTTACCATACAATTTTGAACGGAGTTGTATCAAAGGTTTCAGAATTTGAGGCAAGGTAATCGTTCAGTGGAGGAATATAGTGGTGATTTTTATCAATTATTGGCTCGTACAGATGTGCGTGAGACCCCTATGCAGTTAGTCTCGCGTTATATTGGTGGGTTAAAGCTTCAATTGCAGGATGTCCTTAACATGTTTGATCCAGCAACTGTGTCTGAGGCACATCAGCGTGCTTTGCAAGCTGAGAAGCAGATACTGAGGCGTGGACCAAGTGGCTTTCGCCAGACTCCGAGTACTAGCACCCCAACTCCAGTAGCGCGGCCTCTTGCTGCTAAACCAACACAGCCTCAACCTGGGGGAAATTTTCGTTGTTTTGGTTGTGGAGAGATGGGACATAGACAATCTGCGTGTCCCAAGGGGTCGAGTTCTCACGGCCTTTTAGCGCAAGATGGTCCCGATGATAGACCTGAGTTGGAAGGAGAACCTATCTTTGATGACTATGGCGATGATGGATTCGAGGAAGAAGTTGTTTCAGGAGATGTTGGCCCTGTGTTGATGGTGCGACGCACGTTTCTGAGTCCTCGTGCCTCTGACCATTCTGAGTGGTTGCGTACTAATGTCTTTCAGTCCTCGTGTACAATCGGGGGAAAGGTGTGCACATTCATCATTGATGCGGGCAGCTGTGAGAATGTGATTTCCGAGATGGCGGTGACTAAGCTGGCCCTTCCAAGTGAACCTCATCCCAAGCCTTACAAGCTGGCGTGGCTGAGCAAGAATACTGATGTCACTGTCTCGAAGCGGGTCTTGGTGTCCCTTGCGATTGGTGCAACTTACACGGATGAAATTTATTGTGATGTAGTTCCTATGGACGCGTGTCACGTTCTGTTAGGCCGCCCGTGGCAGTTTGATCGTTCGGTGTTACATGATGGTCGAGCTAACACCTATTCTTTTCTCTTTCGGGGTAAGAAGATCTTACTTGTACCCACCCAACCGCGTGCTGTCCCCACTAGTCGGAGTCCGCCTGTGACTATTCTGTTGTCACGAGTACCATTCCAAGAGGCAATGCAAGATTCTGGAGTAGTTTTTGTATTGTTTTGCTGTGCATTGCAGGATTCTAGCCATGATGTGGTGATACACCCTAGTATCCAAGTCCTTTTGACGGAATTTGCGGATGTGTTTCCTGATTCATTGCCATCTGAGCTTCCCCCACTCCGTGACATTCAGCACCAGATCGACCTTGTACCCGGCGCTGCATTGCCTAATCGTCCACACTATCGTATGAGTCTCAAAGAACATGAAGAGTTGCGACATCAAGTGGAAGATCTTCTCCTTAAGGGTCATGTTCGGGAGAGTCTGAGCCCTTGTGCTGTGCCGGCCTTACTAACTCCGAAGAAGGATGGTACGTGGCGCATGTGTGTTGACAGTCGTGCCATCAACAAAATCACGGTCAGGTATCGATTTCCCATTCCACGTTTGGATGATTTACTTGATCAGTTGAGTGGTGCTTGCGTGTTTAGCAAGTTGGATTTGAAGAGTGGATATCACCATATTCGCATCAGACCAGGGGATGAATGGAAAACTGCGTTCAAAACGCGAGAGGGGTTGTTCGAGTGGTTAGTAATGCCGTTCGGCCTGTCAAATGCACCCAGTACCTTCATGCGGATTATGAACCAAGCTTTACGACCTTTCATCGGACGGTTTGTTGTTGTGTACTTTGATGACATTCTGATTTATAGTTCATCTGCTGCTGATCACATTCGTCACTTACGGGAGGTCCTATTGGTTCTTCGTCGTGATCAGTTTTATGCTGCTTCTGCTAAATGCTCGTTTTTAACTGATTCTGTTCAGTTTTTGGGTTATGTGGTTTCCAGTGTTGGCCTTTGCGCAGATCCATCCAAGATTGCAGCTATTAAACATTGGCCCCAACCGACATCTATTACTGAAGTCCGTAGTTTTCATGGCCTGGCCTCCTTCTACAGACGCTTTATCCCTCATTTCAGCGGTGTGATGGCCCCAATAACTGACTACATGAAAGGCACGAAGTTTCTTTGGACTCCTGAGGCAGCTGAGGCATTTGCGGAGATCAAGCGACGCCTTACTTCAGCCCCGATTTTGGTACTCCCTGACTTTTCCCTCCCTTTTGAGCTGCATAGTGATGCATCGAAGACAGGTATTGGCGCAGTCTTAAGTCAGAATGGACGTCCAGTTGCTTACTTCAGTGAAAAACTGTCGGGTGCTAAGCTTCGGTTCAGCACATATGACGTGGAGTTCTATGCTGTGGTACAAGCAATCAAGCACTGGAGACATTATCTATTTCAGCGTGAGTTCGTGCTTTTTACTGATCATGACGCACTGAAGTATCTTGGCAGCCAAGATAAGGTCTCTCACCGACACGCCTCCTGGATTTCCTACTTGCAGCAGTTCACTTTTGTTATCAAGCATCAAGCAGGTATTACTAACAGGGTGGCTGATGCCCTGAGTCGGCGACACAACCTACTGTCCGAACTTCGCCTTGAGGTACCTGGTTTTGACTCTTTCGTGGACCTCTACGTTACTGACCCATATTTCTCGCAAGTCCTTGTGTCATTACAACAGGGCGAGACATCTGACTTCGTCTTAGAAGATGGATTTTTGTTTCGTGGAGTCCAACTTTGCATCCCGGATTGTAGCCTTCGACTTCAGCTGATTCAGGATCTTCATTGTGAAGGTCATGTGGGTCGTGACCGCACTTTCCATCTGCTGGCTACTTCTTATTTTTGGCCATCCATGAGAAAAGAGGTTGGACGTTTCGTGGCTCGTTGTACGGTTTGTCAGACAGCTAAGGGGACTTCAACTAATGCTGGTTTGTACATGCCATTACCTATTCCAACCCAGCGATGGACTGACATAAGCATGGACTTCGTCCTCGGACTCCCTCGCACTCAGCGCGGTGCAGATTCCATCTTTGTAGTTGTGGATCGTTTTTCGAAGATGGTACACTTCATTCCATGCAAGAAAACATCTGACGCAGTGGCTGTGGCCCAATTATTTTTCCGTGAGGTCTACCGTATTCATGGCCTGCCGGCATCCATAGTGTCCGACCGGGATACTCGATTTGTGAGCCACTTCTGGCGCAGTTTATGGCGTATGGTGAATACTCAGCTCACGTTCAGCAGTGCCTATCATCCTCAGACAGATGGGCAGACTGAAGTTGTCAACCGCTCTTTGGGCAATCTGTTACGCTGTTTGGTGGGTGATCATCCGAAAGCATGGGATCAGCGTCTTCCACAGGCAGAGTTTGCACATAACCATGCTGTTAACCGAACTACAAGTTTTTGTCCATTTCAGGTGGTGTATGGCATTATTCCCCGCGGTCCTTCAGACTTACTGAACTTGCCTAACAAGACTCGCGTACACGCGACTGCCGAGGAGCTCATTGATCAGATCCAACAGACCCACCAACGAACCCATGATCAGATGGTGCTGAATACAGCAAAGTATAAGGCAAGTGCAGATGCTAAACGGCGTTCAGTTGAATTTGAAGTGGGTGATCTTGTATGGGCCGTGCTGACCAAGAACCGCTATCCAGCTCATGAATACAACAAGTTGGCAGCGCGCAAAATCGGTCCAGTGGAGATTGTAGAAAAAATCAACCCCAACGCTTATCGCCTTCGACTCCCCGGCAATGTGAATACATCGGATGTGTTCAATGTTAAGCACTTAATCCCCTTTGTTGACGCAGATTCAGACACAGAACCGGCTGCGGATTCGAGGACGAATCTTCTCGACCTGGGAGGGGATGATGCAGGCAGATTGGCAAATATTGGACTTTCGGCGGACCGGGGTGCACGTTAGCAGAATTTGGGCGTCCGGTGCAAGTTAGCAGGATTCGAGTTCCCGATGTCCGATTTCAGCCCATAATACCCTGTTTTGAGCGGAACGACGTGACGATCAGAAAACACGAGCTACGCTCGTGACGTATGGTGTTTTTTGGCAATCCGGAGTCGTTTACTATTTTATTTTGAATTTTTAATGTTTTTAGATATTTTTCGATTTCTAGCAGTTTTAGGTTTTTGGTAATTTTCGTTTTAGGCAACTTATTTTCCTATTTAAACAATCTTCTGTAGCCTTCATTGGCAGTTTTTCGTTGAATAAAATACAGAATTAGGGTTTTCCCTATTCCATCTGCTTCGTTGTGCGACTCTATCAGATAGTGACACGATCAACTACCTTATCAACCGTCCAATCCAAGACCCACAAACAACAAAATCTCCACTTTTGACATGGAGCGTATCTTTTGAAGCTTCCTTGAGTTTACATCTTCAATGATTTCACCAGAAATATTTTCCAAGTCTACAAGTTGAAAGGACTAGCGTTTACTTTTAAAAAAGGATTGGACTGGAGTGTGAAGGTAGTTGCGGTGTTTATATTTGGGCCGGCCCAATTTGATAGTTAAAAACTGTAATATTACGAACAGTTGGTTCCATTTGAATTTAGAAGAGTGAGATAGTTGCAGGCTTTGGATTTGGAAGACGAAGCGAATTTATACTTGAAGCGACCTGACAAGCATCATCTTCATCGTCCCTCTTCTTTGTAAACCAAAAAAAGAAGAAGAAGAAGAAAATGGTGGTGGATGGTAAAGAGAAAGCAGTAACGGACAATGAAATGTCTCACTCCGACGAGCATAATCAGGTATTGGTTATAAGGTTTAGGGTTTGTTACTGCTACTTTCATTTCACAATCTGACAAAGAGATGTTGTTTAATGTTTCAGAACTTGTCTAATCCTCCGTCTAAGACAAGAAATCTCAGGATAAAAAAGTTGAAGGAGGGGGATGCATCATCCATACCTCCTGATGCTTCTGATTCCAAACAAAAGAAGAAAAAGAAAACTGATGGCTGCAGTCAAGGGGTTAGGGAGGTGAGACTCTGTAGTACTTTTAATTATTCAATGCATGCTCATCAGTTTCCTTTGTTTTGCCACTTATTTAAACAAAATTCATTCATGGATGCTTTTGCAGTATCTCATTGCTTTACCAATCCCTACAAGTAGGGCTCATATTGGACTAACGCAGCTACCAAGTAGTCCCAAGTCTCTCAATCAATGCTCAGTCCAGCCTCCTACTCCTATTTCTGCACTTGAAGTGCCTGATGCAACAACAGATATCAATCAAGGAGATAAATTGAAGTTGGCTAGTTATGTTCAACCATCCGGATCCAACTCCGCTACTGAGATGCTGGGTAATGTCTCATCTTTACAGCCTGAGAAGCAGTGTACTGCAGCTGCAGTGGTCACTGTCAATGTCGAAGCTTATAGGTTAAAGCCAGAATTTTATGCCACTGCGCAATATATTCTGAAAAGGTACGGAGATATAGTTGCTTGTACTTCTTTAAAGGGCCCCATGCTTGCACATCTGTTACAGAGTGTCTGCGTAATTTACCAAAAGCTGGAAATGTACGAGTTCATAGATTTGACACTAGCAGAGTTAGAGGACATGTCCATTGAAGTAAGTGACTTTTTGAAAATCAATATGAATGTTGGTTGGCTGAAAAAAAGATTGGATGACATCATAAATGCTAAGAAGCTGCATCAGTCTTCTACACTCATAAAGGATACTAAGAGACAGACTCAACAAGTCATAGTCGAGCTCGAAAATGAATTGAGGATAAAGGAAGAGGCTATGCAGGAACTTCAGGTCAAAGTTGAAGAAATCAAGGAAAAGCTTTTTAGAGAAAAGACAACATTGGAAACACTTAACCAAACTATTATGGAAGGCAAGGAAAAGGTGAAACGATTTCAGAAAAAATCATTGGTGGATGATATATAAGATTATTTTATTTGACATCAGGTATTATGCTAAAACTAGAACTTAAAAGTGTGTTTTTGTTTCTATCAAGCAGTATGGTATTTCCATGTCAGATTAGTTTTGGTTAAGTTGTAAGAGCCTGTTTAGTCCTTTTGTTGGTATTATGCACTGTTAATTGGATTTTTTTTTTTGCCTTGTTATATCTGAGTGCTTACATATTTTGAATTATTAGGCATGTCTTTTAATAAACTTTAAACCTTAATATCATCCTGTCTAATGTCGTTGTCTCAGTGTATGATGATCAGTCTTACAGTTTCAGCATCATCAACGTTTAACACTAGACACGCATCTGTCATTCAAGTTCGTCCATTGTCTCTTGTACATCATGAATATTTCTGATTTCTTAGAAGTAGCATTATGATGTTGACATGTCTTTTTTTTCTTTTTTCTGAGTAATGTTTATGAATTGGATTCTTTCACAACATACGATTTTGCAGAAAGAATGCTGTAAAGAGAAAGGCAGATGGTATCTGGGGGTGCAGGGTCTACTGTTAGGAGTGCACTGAGAGTTAACTTTTTAATTTTTTCATTTTGTATTGGCTCATCTATGGTCAGATATGTATGTTCTTATGAATGCTCTCATTCTACTTCAGGGGATGTATCTTTTTGCAACTTGCATTTTGAACACAACCGAGTTTGTTGGTTTATAGTATCATACCAACAACTGTTCTGCTTTCAATATACTTAATTTAGCAGTTGCTTAATTTTCTGCTAATGTGTTAATTTAGCAGTTGCAACTTCCAAGTATATACTGTGCTAAACATGTTTCAATTACTGCAAATGTACCACTTATAAGTTTCATAAACAATATAATCATCATCATTGACTAATTGATTGATAATATGGATTCTGCCACGATCTCTTTTATCATCTTTCGAACTGTGCATTTTGTCTGCAAGAGTATAACAGTAACACTCGACATTTGTTCATTCAGATTTTGGTACTCAGTTATTTGTAGCAGGTTCTGTCTCTCATGTTTTATGACATGTCTTTGCCTTCTCTAAGTTAATATCACTCGAAATGCTATGCTCATTCTTGTTCAACTTTCTTCGTTACTACTAGAAGAGTCCTTTGTGTGATTATTTTACATGACTTACATTACATGTAATATTTTCCATGCATAATGTTCCAGATGACCAATAAAAGCCAGCTATCTTGTTCTTCTCAAACGATATATTTCCTCACAAAAGCCTGCTTGACACTATGACTGATCATAAAGGAGTTGGTAGTGTCTTGCATAATTAGTCTTGATTTCTTATTGCATTTGGAACTGCTTACCACTTGGTTACACATCATTTTTATTATGGTGAGTTGGGCTGTGATATGGATCTTCAGCAACTTAATGATCACCTAGTTGTTCTCGCAAACATAGTTGTTGTTTATTTGCTATATTTTTTGGTACGAAATATGGTGAAGCTGAGTATTAAATGTATTTAGTTGTATGATAAACTTGTTTTGATTATGGGCTTTGAATTGATGGTGACTTGAATGAATATGTGACCAACTTATGTTGTGTTGTTCACTCATGTGTTAGGGAAGTACTTGGTCTTTTGATTCTTTCATTCATGTTTTCTAATTTTTGTCCTTGTGACCAAATGTTATTTGAAGGACCTAGTTTTAATAATAGCATTGAGGAACTGAAAGTCCTTGTGGCTTACTGTAGCAGGTAATGTTAGCATTGAATATATCATGGTTTTGCACCTGAAAATTTTGATTGGTTTCATGAATAAAATTTTGAAAGTGTCATTGTATTTGAGGACGGGTTACTATCGTTTTTAGATAAAAGCTTAACGGTTACATTGCACTTGATTCAATAATTCAATTAGTAGTATTCATATGCACATGTTATGTATATATCTTTTGGACATAAGCTTTTAGAATATGCTCTTAAGCTGAGAGCAGACGATCTTTACAGATTCTAGTTTATGATTATAAAATATAACGAGGATACTCAAAAGTTTTCTCTGGTATTAATGTAGTGCCCTTGTTGATCATTCTCAATGTTTTTAGATCAGTAAAGCTTGAGTTGATTATATTTACCCGAAGCCCAGCATTATAGTTTCTGAATTTACTAGACTTGTGTAAAGAAATACTCATGTCCTTCATTTGTCGCTGCTGACTACTTTTTGAGTACTACGGACACCCACACGTTTATATGGTGTTAGTTCGGCATAGTCAATCTTATCTGTTCCATTCTCAGTTTTAAGTTGCAGTACTCATGACGTCAACCTATTCTGACGAACGGATCCCTTGGTGTCGGAGGCTCTCTTATTACTGCAAGAAACATGTTTCTTGGACCTTGCGGCTGAAGTTGGTTATTAAATCTGGATTTTGATTATTCACATGTTTCTTTATGCCTTTCTGACCAGGTGATTGCGAGGTTTATATTCTCGGTGGACGTTCTAGCTGTCAGTATCCTGCTAGTATTTCCCATCATATGGTTGTTCATTATTTCAGTTAATGGATTGTTTCTCAGATATAAAGGTCATAGGCAAGAAAGTTTCTTTTTACTGATTTCTTTACTATTTCGTAGTCGGGTTTTAATTCTTTATAAAATGTTGATTAGGGCTGTGATATGGATCTTCAGCAACTTACTGATCAACTTTCAGTTCTTGCAAACATGTTTATTTCTTTTCCTGTATTTGTATTTGTTGGTATGTATTATGGAATTTGATGAAGATTACTATTTTAGGTTATTTTGGTATGATAAACATGTTCTGAGAACGGCTTTCTTTTTGATGCAGGTTCAATCCTCTCATCTGGTTCAAATAATTCAGGAGCTTAATAGTGAACTGGGATCAAACGTCCTTCACTTCTGCAAATGCATTTGAGATAGTTATACTTTTATCACAAATCCAGCAGCATTTGGTAAGTGGAACTACTTACAGAATCAAATTTAAGTAAATGAAAACTGGAAAAATAGACAGAAATCAACATTTGAATCACGCAATGGAAGAGATCTCAAAGCAACAAGTTTTATATAAATGAATTTGAAATGAAAGATTTTAGAAATTGGTCATCAAATCGGCATGCGTAAGTTTAAAGGCTTGCGTTGAATGCTACATTGAGGGCGAGAATACGTTACACGTTTTTCCTTATTTTAGGTTTTATCCCTTTGAGTTCCTAAATAAGATTTTTAAAGAGGTAACATTTATGATAAAGACACATTGAGGGGGAGATACCGTTATACTCTTTTCCTTATTCTAGGTTTTATCCCTATGAGTTTTCCTAAACAAGATTTTTAATGAGGTAACATTATTTATGCGTACTATACAAATTATGTACTTTTTTTCCTTCATTAAGTTTTTTCCACATGGTTTCCTACTAAGATTTTAATGAGGCAAGATATTTGTACAAGTCATCAAAGGGGGAGTACTGTTATAAATACCAAAATTATGTGGATGACTTACACCTTTTCCCAAGTGTTCAATGGTGTTCCCAAGTAGACTATGGTGTGCCCCAAGTGTCTAATGGATGCCCAATGATGAGCTACTTATGTGCATTGTTATTACTAGTCTTTTAAAATATCCATGAATTTCTAACCCTATATAAAGGGATTACTTGTAGCGCATTTGATCAATTATCAATCAATAATATTTCTCCCTTATATCTCATGTGTTCATATTATTCATCATTTAATTTTCACAACGGTTCATACTTTTATTCTATTTGAACTTTTTATAAACAAGAAGAATGAAGCAAAGGGGTAAGCATTGAAACGCCTTAGTAATCTCGCGTTTTGGTCGCAGGAAGGAAAATGTTATTTACAGATTGATCCTTGAAGTATTTGTATTGAACAAAAGAGAATGAAGTAAAGGCCCGAGGCTTTGGCTGGGCTGGGTGTAGTCGTGACTAGATAAAGGGTTTAGGGTTTATCGAGCAGACTGCCTCTCCCACTCCGAGCCACATTTTCAGCATCTGCAGCGAGCGATTCGATTCGATCTTCATCACGTGGACTCTTCGCCGAACTTCAGCTTCCCACAGGTCGCCATCCTATTCATTTTCGTTCTCGTATTTTCTCCCGTCATTTATTGGAAATTATAGATGTCCTTGTATTTAGGGTTTTGTTGTTGTTCTTAATGTATGAAGTTGAAGGCTGTTGGATTTCCTCGATAGTATGATGTCATTAAAATGCTGTTAGAGATAGAAGAGTGAGATTTTTTATTTAGTAGTTATGAGATACAAATTGTTCTATGCGCTCATTTGTACTATAAGGCTCATCTGTACTATAAGGCTTGATGAAGATCGAATCGAATCGCTCGCTGCAGATGCTGGAAATGTGGCTCGGAGTGGAAGAGGCAGTCTGCTTGATAAACCCTAAATCCTTTATCTAGACTACACCCAGCCCAGCCAAAGCCTCGGGCCTTTACTTCATTCTCTTTTGTTCAATACAAATACTTCAAGGATCAATCTGTAAATAACATTTTCCTTCCTTCGACCAAAACGCGAGATTACTAAGGCGTTTCAATGCTTACCCCTTTGCTTCATTCTTCTTGTTTATAAAAAGTTCAAATAGAATAAAAGTATGAACCGTTGTGAAAATTAAATGATGAAGAATATGAACACCTGAGATATAAGAGAGAAATATTATTGATTTATAATTGATCAAATGCGCTACAAGAAATCCCTTTATATAGGGTTAGAAATTCATGGATATTTTAAAAGACTAGTAATAAAAATGCACATAAGTAGCTCATCATTGGGCATCTATTAGACACTTGGGGCACACCATGGTCTACTTGGGAACACCATTGAACACTTGGGAAAAGGTGTAAGTCATCCACATAATTTTGGTATTTATAACAGTACTCCCCCTTCAATGACTTGTACAAATATCTTGCCTCATTAAAATCTTAGTAGGAAAACCCTGCGGAAAAAACTTAGTGAAGGAAAAAGAGTACATAATTTGTATAGTACGCATAAATAATGTTATCTCATTAAAAATCTTGTTTAGGAAAACTCATAGGGATAAAACCTAGAATAAGGAAAAGAGTGTAACGGTATCCCCCCTCATTGTGTCTTTATCATAAATGTTACCTCTTTAAAAATCTTATTTAGGAAAACTCAAAGGGATAAAACCTAAAATAAGGAAAAACGTGTAACGTATTCTCGCCCTCAATGTAGCATTCAACGCAAGCCTTTAAACTTACGCATGCCGATTTGATGACCAATTTCTAAAATCTTTCATTTCAAATTCATTTATATAAAACTTGTTGCTTTGAGATCTCTTCCATTGCGTGATTCAAATGTTGATTTCTGTCTATTTTTCCAGTTTTCATTTACTTAAATTTGATTCTGTAAGTAGTTCCACTTACCAAATGTTGTTGGATTTGTGATAAAAGTATAACTATCTCAAATGCATTTGCAGAAGTGAAGGACGTTTGATCCCAGTTCACTATTAAGCTCCTGAATTATTTGAACAAGTTGAGAGGATTGAACAGACCTACAATTTGTATATGCATGCAGGTTCTGGAACTGAAGTAAATTTGATGCAGCGGGAAACCTTTTGTTTTTTTTTGATTGGAGAGAAAACCTTTTGTCTAAATACCCTTTTATTGATAAATAGACTGTACAAAATACAGATATTTTGTACACATGCAATAGCAAGAGCTACTACGATAACAACTTTGGAAACTGCTTACAATACTACCAACCTTAGATCGGTATTGTAGTCTCCCGAACAAGCTTGCCGAAGGTCTCAGTACCTGAGCTTGTCCAATTCTGATTTGCCTTTCACCGCTATCACAGCTGAGCTCTCAATACTCACTAACATTCTAGTGTTTGCAGAACTCCAAGTGAAAACTCTCTCGAAATCGTCACACAATTTGTCACAATGTCGCCCCCTGATTTACTTGGTTTGATTTCTTTTTATATGTCATCAAGTCTCCAACGGTTAGTTCCCATGATATGCTCACGTTCTGTTGTGATTCCACTCGTTGTAATCAAACGTGGCTTCTGTTACCGAGATTTTCTCCCTGGGTTCCAGTCCGCAAATCTCGAAACAACCCAAGGCTCGGTCCTTCAGCTCCACGAGCTGCAGTGCTTCGCGATATGCTCAACCGCTTTGTATCCACTTGTTCCATGATCTTCTCGAACTGAATGCATCGGCTACTTCTTTGACTTTGATCATTGACCACGCTCCGCAGGTTCTAGTACCTCACATGATGTTTTAAGTTCTTGAACCTGCACACTTAACTTAGAATTTAAATAACGTGGTGTTGTCATCATCAACCATTGAAGTACTAACAATTTCCCCCTTTGATGATGACAAACACCCTGAGATAAAAAGTGTTCAAAGTTAATTAGAAGTTTCAGAACCCAACTACTAAGTTCCCCCTTAGTCAAACAGCAGAAGAACTTTCTCGTGGTTGAGGAACAGATGCCTGACCGATTACCCCTCAAGGGGTTCCCACTAACTCTTTCCCCCTTTTGGCATCATCAAATAAGGTTAGATAATCCATCAAGGTTATCATTAGTAGAGTTAGTCAACAAAAGTCAGCGTGCCAATACTCATGAAAGTAACTTAAACTTCATAATTAAAAGCAATGTTCAAAGAGGTGCATGGGATCACAAACAAAACACAATTCATAATCAAAAAGAAGGGATCAGATGTGGTAGGGTTTGAAGGAATAGGGCAAGGACATTGCTGGCAGAGGTACTTGCATTCTCAAAGTCAGGTTCTGGAACCTGTCACTGACACTGGGTTCTTATGCTTTTCTTAGCCTTGCGAATCCTTCCTCAATGACCTTCTTGAGTCCATTGATTTCCTCCTCTATCATCCACTGACTTGTTGACATCCTCCTAACCTCTGATTTTAAATCCGCTAACATTTCCTTGATCTCAGCAACACTCCGCTCAATCTTACCGAGTCTGTCATCAACATCCATGGTATGCTCAAGTCTGACTTCCATAGTATCATCCTCTTCTGGAACTTTACCAGGTAGTTGCTTCTTTCGAATCCACCCCAGATCTTTGTCCAACAGAATTCCCCATCTGTGAATCGAATTCATAGTCAATGGTTTCAGCACAGAAACTTCTGATGACGGATGGTAGACATTCTGGAACTGTAGGATCTTTTTCACAATTCTTGCATGCCCAACTTGTTGAAACTTACTGACATACTCCATTTGGTGAATGATCAGCTTTGTCAGATTGACCTTCTGTTTCCTCATTATTTTATCATGGACCAGTATGTCCTGAATCTGAGCTAAAGCTGGTTTCGATCCTCTGGGCAGAATTGTATGCACAAGATATCTGTGAAGAATCTTCATTTTCGGATCCATATTGACAGTAGTGAGATCAGTGACATTGAGGTCATAGTAGTTGCAGACTTTGAGTTCCATCTCTTCCTTTATCTCCTCGGTGATAGACTCTGGCCATGAACGCTTGGTGAAGGTATCAAAACCCTCATGCTTTAGATCAAGTTCATAGGCCAAGTCCTTACTGGAAACTGTCAGCTCCTGGCCTTTGAATTCAAAATTCAGATACACAATAGGCCCATTCTCCACCTTAGAGACCTTTTTATAGAACTCAAGCACCAACTCTTTATCAATCTCCTCCTCATCTCTAAAAAGATGTTCCCACTCCTGAAACTTGATCAGATCATACACTTCTTCAAGCTTATTGATCACCAAAAACTCCTCATCAATGCAAAACTCATCCATAACGATCTTGGGTTTCTTAGCCGGCGCAGTAACAGGAGGTTCAGGAACCTTCATCTCTTTTCCTTTCTTTGAAGAAGTCCTCTGCTTCTTTCCAGGTCGAGGTGGTTGCTCCCTCTTTTGTACTACCGAAGCCTTTCTCTTGTTAGAGTTTCTGCTTGAGAGTTTTAGACTCTCATTTTCTTCATCACTAGCCACAAGGACTGGATTCCGGACACTTGGTGACTCTGGATCAACTGGAGAGGCTAGGTTATGATTTGCTATTCTAGCCCGGTCAAAACATATAATTCACAGTGAGACACGTCATCTTCTGTCTAGCACAAATCTGAGTCCAATTATCTGAACTGGTTCTGGAACCAAACTGTGTGAATACAGTACCAATACCATGCCATATCCTTCTCAAAAGGTGTTGTGATGGGTCGGCTTAACCATAAGGGTCATTAGATTTGCAAGCATCACAACGAAACACTCAATATAATCACACAAGATGTATGTACCTTTGGTCGCAGTAGTCCAGCATTAGCAAAGGGTCATTGGACATCCTCGACGAGGTAGAGCTAAGGTGGCTGTGTACTCTTCCTTCACGGGGTTTAGTGGGGTGCAAAATCCGGAAGGTACAAAGGTTTAAGAATAAAAGATCCCAAGCACAAGCAGAGAACACACAACCTTTAATTGAGAAGTAAAATTATACTAGCATGTTATCACACAAAGACCTCAGTGACGTTCCAATACTTCAGACAACAATGAAGGATCAAGAACACTATTCTAACCAATCATTGAGAGAAAGGGTAAGAGTACCTCATTAAGCGGAGATCAGGCCAAGCGCTATCCTCAGCCTCTCGAAAGGCTCTCTTTGCAAGGCCTTGGTAAGGATATCCGCTACTTGATCCTCGGATCTACATAACTCAATAGAGACTAAGCCCTTTTCGACACAATCTCTAATAAAATGATGTCTAATTTCAATGTGTTTCATTTTACTATGATGTACCGGATTTTTAGCTACGCTAATTGCACTAGTGTTATCACAGTAAATAGGAATATTATCAAAAGATAGACCGAAATCACTTAGCTGGTTCTGTAACCACATAAGTTGTGCACATCACGCTGCTGCTGCCACATACTCTGCCTCTGTCGTTGAGAGAGCTACCGAGTTTTGCTTTTTGGATCCCCAAGAAACTAAGCACGAGCCAAGCAATTGAGCCATTCCTGATGTTGATTTCCTGTCCGCTCGGTCTCCTGCATAGTCTGCATCCGAGAAGCCTTCCAGTACCAGGGACTTGTCCCTAGGGTATCACAGCACTAAGTCCTTTGTCCCATTCAGGTACCTCATAATCCGTTTGACAGCCTTCACGTGAGCTTCCCTCGGATCAGCTTGATACCTGGCACATTGACACACACTGAACATAATATCAGGTCTAGAAGTTGTAAGGTACAAGAGTGAACCGATCATGCCCCTGTACTTAGTTTGGTCCATTGGCGGTGAATTCATCTCTTTTGAAAGCGAGTCAGCTGGGGAGCTAGGTGTACTGATGGTTTTAGAACCATTCAACTCGTACTTCAGAAGAACTTCTTTCAAGTACTTCTGCTGATGAATCTGAGTCCCATCTACTTTTTGCTTAATCTGTAGTCCCAAGAAGAAGGTGAGTTCTCCTACCATGCTCATCTCAAATTCGCTTTTCATAAGGTTCTGGAACTCCTTAACTAGTGTGTTACTGGTTGAGCCAAACACTATGTCGTCGACGTACACTTGAACTACAAGAAGATGATTCTTAGTTCTGAGTAGAAACAACGTCTTATCCACAGTTCCACGTTCATATCCGTGCTTTATCAGAAAGTCGGACAATCTTTCATACCATGCCCTTAGTGCCTGCTTAAGACCGTATAATGCCTTGTCAAGTACGTAAACCCAGTCGCGATGTTGCTGGTTCTCGAACCCTGGTGTCTGTTGTACGTAAACCTCCTCCTTGAGGTTTCCATTCAGGAACGCCGTCTTCACGTCCATTTGATGAAGCTTGAAACCAAACTGACTTTATCTACACTAATTTTTCTGTTTAATTTGATCATACATTTTCCGAAGACCTTACATTTGCTCTTGTTAGCAAAGGTTATAGTACCTCCGGAATGGTGTTGAAGAGAAGAGAACCATTTCACACTTCCGGTCATGTGCCCTGAGCACCCACTGTAGACCATCCATGGATGCTTTCCTCTCTTCTCTTGCAAAAATAAGATTAGTTCTTACGAACCCAAACCAGCTTAGCTGCCTTGGGTCTATGATTAGAACTAAATGAATTGCAGTTAGTATGAACATCAGAAGATATATTAGTGTTTGTAGTGGGAACTTGATTCCCTCTGTTTGGTTTTCTTGGTTCTGAATCCCTCTTCCGAGTGCTAGGTTTTGGAACCTTCTTCAGGGAAGTTTGTCTGCCTGTGTGGTGAGGTTTTTGAACCTAGTTTTGAAGGGTTCTTCCTGGACATCTGTTCCACAAGTGTCCGATCTAACCACAATGGTAACATATCTTCTCCTCTTTGAAGTTTGTCTTTTTACATTCAACAACTTTCCTCTTTTGTTTGCTGAAGTTGATGCCCTCCGAGTGCTTATCTTTGGTGTACCGGTTCCAGATATGAAATCCCTTCCAATAGACTTTTGCATCATCATGAAGATCAACTTTTAGTCGATGAGTGCTACATGGCTCTCCAGCCTTCTGAGGTCGCTTCAGTATTGTCACCTCACCATAACCAAGTCCGGGTTTGGACTTCTTTCCCTTGGGAGCAGTTACCACCTTCTGCTTAACAGGTTCCTGAACCTGTGTCTTAGCGGTAGGTCTCTGAGTACTAGCAAGTTGTTTCTCCAATTGCCAAATTTTGATTGCTTGCTGATGATTTTCCTCAAACATTTCACCCGCTTTGCCATCTTGCTCAGCAATGATGTCTTTGAGCTCATCATTCACAACTACCAATTTTCTAATGATATCTAATAGCCCTGAACGTGAATTAGTATTTGAAGAAATTGAATTCACAGAAGAGAAAGATACCTCAAAGTCAGAAGATCCTTCTGCAGCCATAAGACACACATCGCCTGTTTCAGAAGTCTGATACTTAGACTCCAGTTCAAGGTCACTGTCAGTTACGGAACCATCAGCTCCTCCCCAAGCGCACATGGTCTTCTTGTCCTTAGACTTATCATCTTTGGGCTTGTATTCTTTTTCTTTCTCATTTTGAGACTCATCATATTTCTTTTTGCGACAATCCTTCAGGAAATGTCCTTTCTTCTTACAGTAGAAGCATTCATCCTTTTTGGTCGGACTGCGCTTTGAAAACCTACGAGGTTCCTGAACCTCGCCACGTCTCTCCTTGGCGACTTTGAGCGCCTTTGTCAGTAATGCTAGTTCTTCGTCAGATTTTAAAGAAAACTTGCCCTTTCCTTTTTCAGTAGACTCCTTGTCGTTCGAGTACTTCGACTTTTCACCCTTGCTGCCCAATGCGATCTGTCGAGAAACCTTCTGAGGTTCTCAATCCTTATCCAGCAGCATGTTGCTATCCAGTTTAGTAACCAGGTCTTCCTAGGTGAACTGTTTAGTGTGGGCCAAGGCTTGCATGGTCCTTATAATGTCATTCCATTCTGAGCTCAATCCGCGAAGGAACATATGATTGATCTCCCACTGTTCATATCTCTTTTCACGGTTTGCAAGGTTTGATACACAACCTTGAAATCGAGAATGAAACTCATGAACTGTTTCGTTCTTGTCCTGCCTAAGATTAAACAACTCGGTCTGAGCAGTAAGAACTCGGTTCTTCTTGACATCTTCTGATCCCTCATAGATTCTCTTGAGTGTCAACAAGATTTCCTTTGGACATTTGAGGTGCGAAACCTTCTGCATATCACCTGGTTCCAAAGCCGCGTGAAGAACCTTCATAGCTTTAGCTATTTTCTCAATACTTTTGAAGTCATCCTTTGTGTATGAAGCTCTCGGTTTTTCTTTAGTTGCATCGTTTGGATCCGGATTGACCTTTCGACCTTGCTCAACCACTTGCCATACTACACCATCTGTGCCTAACAAGTGAGCTTCGAACTTGACAACCCAGGTTGCGTACTCGCTGGGTTTCAACTTCGGGGGATTTGACAAGGAATCACCTGACATACCTACAAAACTAATCAAGATCTAGAACCTGTCGGCTCTGATACCAATTGATAGGATCGCTGATTAGTGTTTAAGTTAAACTAAGAGCTATTAGGAACCTAGTTTACGCCTGCAGGTTCTGGAACTGAAGTAAATTTGATGCAGCGGAAAACCTTTTGTCTAAATACCCTTTTATTGATAAATAGATTGTACAAAATACAGATATTTTGTACACATGCAATAGCAAGAGCTACTACGATAACAACTTTGGAAACTGCATACAATACTACCAACCCTAGATCGGTATTGTAGTCTCCCGAACAAGCTTGCCGAAGGTCTCAGTACCTGAGCTTATCCAATTCCGATTTGCCTTCACCGCTATCACAGCTGAGCTCTCAATACTCACTAACACTCTAGTGTTTGCAGAACTCCAAGTGAAAACTCTCTCGAAATCTTCACACGATTTGTCACAATGTCGCCCCCTGATTTACTTGGTTTGATTTCTTTTTATATGTCATCAAGTCTCCAACGGTTAGTTCCCATGATATGCTCACGTTCTGTTGTGATTCCACTCGTTGTAATCAAAACGTGGCTTCTGTTACCGAGATTTTCTCCCTGGGTTCCAGTCCGCAAATCTCGGAACAACCCAAGACTCGGTCCTTCAGCTCCACGAGCTGCAGTGCTTCGCGATATGCTCTCAACCGCTTTGTATCCACTTGTTCCATGATCTTCCTGAACTGAATGCATCGGCTACTTCTTTGACTTTGATCCTTGACCACGCTCCGCAGGTTCTAGTACCTCACATGATGTTTTAAGTTCTTGAACCTGTACACTTAACTTAGAAGTTAAATAACGTGGTGTTGTCATCATCAACCACTGAGGTACTAACAATATCTGATCTATTTCTAAACTTGCAAAATGATCGAGTATTCCTGGGTTTGTAGAGGCATACAGTTTATGTTTCCCAGCTGACCATATTATTATCATTTTTCGATTTTCAGAAAATTGATCTTAAAGCTATACAAGTACGGTAAGTGTCGTCTGCCACATACCATGATTTAAGTGATACTTATTATGTACAACTTAGGAATCTGATGTTGTCAGGTTTTTGATCAATGAGTTTTGGGCGTCTCGATGTCTTTTGTTTTGTTGACGAGCCTTTTTTTAATCAAGAAAATTTTATTTGTTTTGTTGAAGGGCTTGTTAGTTGGAATCTTTGATTGGGTTCATCTTATTATTATTATTATTATTATTATTTGGAGCATGTTTGTTGATTCCATGGATTTTACTAATTGGGTACACCCAGAAAAATAAGTCCTTGTTTTTCATAACAATTTTTTGACGCTTGAATCTTTTTTTAAATAAGTCCTTCGTTACTTTTAAATCATATTCTCCTTCTTTCGCTATCATTTTCTTTAAACAATATTGAATCTGGTGGCTCTCTGTCTTCGAAATACGGAAACCTTGAATTTGAGGGTGTTTAGGCGGGTCTTCTATTCATCTATTTCTAATATTGTTATGGGTAGTTTTTGAACGAGCAATGAGTGGTGTGAAAAGTTTATTTTTGGAATTTGAGGAGCCAAGAAAACTTTGCCTAAAGATAGATTAGGAGGTCTCTTCAATCCGGTATGTAGTGGATTTGTGGCCTTGACTGTTGGACAAAGTTCTTCATCTACTCATTTTCGTGTGACTGTAATTTTATATTCGTTGTTTGAAATGGGTGACATTGGATTTTATCTCTCGAATAGATTTATCTAACAATATAGAATTCGAGTATTGGTTCCATCTATATTTTTCTAAAATTGAGTTACAAGTTGAAAGTGAAAAATTATTTTCTGCGATTCTGTCAACTAATTTTTAAACGCAAATAACTTCTTTTTCTGTTGGTCAAATAGACTATTTTCAAATTCTATGTTGTTCTAGATGAAAGGATCTTTCCAGTGACGTACATTATGCACATTTATTCAACTTAATGAATTTTGAAAGTAGGTTTAAAGGTGAGGTTTTGAATTTGTTTACTGAATCTGGCTGATCTGGCAGCATATTTTCTATGTGTGATAAGTTCTGTTCCAAAAGTCCAAATTCAGTTTTATTGAGTCCATGATTTTTTATTTCGAAAAGAGTTTTCTAACTACATAAAGAATTAATTTTAATTCGTTGCCAATAGTTTCAAAATTTGATCGGAAGTTACGACACATAATCTAAAATTTTCAAGATTGTGCCCTGGTTTGGTTGAGAGGGCCCTAGTAGCTTATTCTCATAAATAGATGATATGTGATGTGCTTATGGAATGATTTTAGTGCTTATTTATTCACTTTGCGACTTGGTCTAATTTTTGACTTATTACTTATTGAGTCTAATTTAGGTAAGTAATATGGATTTTTCTTGTTATTTTTCAAAATCGTATTTTCTCAAATTTTAGATGGCATGTGTGCCGCTCTTGAAAATTTGTTTTTTAATAAATTTGGATCGTGAGTGTAACTTCTTCTAACATTTCTTCATACATCTCAGTAAGAAGATTTCCTACTATTGCCATACCATTTTACAATTCATCGTGTTTCGAAATTTTCAAACTGTTTCCTTTTCACGTAAAATTGATATGTATTTCTAGAGGCTCACAATTTGATCATGGTTTATGTTTCCCGGTCTTAGAGCCAAATATGGTATTCCGTAGCTCAATCATAGGGCCCAAGTATGGTATTCAGTTGCACGACCATAGGGCCAAGTATGATATTTTGTTGTTTAGTTATAAGGCCAAATACGACGATGTTGTTCCGGAACCCCTGTTTGCAAGATTTGATTATGTAGCCATTCTATCTGGCATGTGTATGAAAGCATTTTGTCTGTTATAATTCTGGTGGTATAATTTTTGAAAAGATTTTCTAAATACACACTATTGTCATACAACCTTTTGCTTCATCACTCTTTTTTACCTCTTGTTAATACTGGTCTATTAAAATAATTCTGACACTCACTAGTTAGGTCTATGTTTACTTACACGAATCTTACACTCATATTTTCCATCTTTTATTTTTTAGATATACTTGACCGAATTGGGAAAAATAAGTGAGATGCGCACTAGCGGAAAACCCTACTTAAAGTACATTTTCTTTCAAAACTATGACATTTTATTGAATTATTATTAGTTGGGAATATCATATTTTAATCGATGAAAAGCTCTTTTCGAGTACTACAACATAGCATTAAGAATTACTGAATTCCAGCAAGCGAAGTAAAAGTTTTTCTCACATTAACATAAGCCAGTAGATCTGATTTTTCACCCAATAACCTAGAAACTTACAATTTTAAATCGGAATCTTACCCAACGCGAAGTGAGCCTCCAACCACCTTCAAGTCAGCTTCAAACAGGTTGTCTATCCTCTGAAAATATCCATGCAAAATTCTTAACGTCTTATTTTAGCTATTGGAAATAGAAATACGATTTACGGTACTTACCTAGATCAATCTGCACCTTAAGATTTAGTCGGCTAATGGAAGCTCGCTAGGGTTTTCTTCAAAGAAAGAATGGAGGGGCTATTAAATGGATGAGTAAAGAAAAAGAACCATATAAAAATAGAGTTTTCGTTTCTTTTCTGCCCATAATTAATTTTTACTAATTTGACTTAAATTTTCCTTTTATTTAATTTTGACCCCTAATTGTCTTTATTATAACATACTTTATGCAATGCTTCTACATCTATGATGGTATCACCGAAAACATGTAAAAATCTTTACGCAAATGTTTGTGGAATTTAAGCAGTGTTACTAAAAGTGAACCAAACCAGTCGGTTCGATTGGTTGCATCGAGAACTAATTACCAGACCGATTCGATTTTGTAATCGGCCATTTATGCATTTCACCCAGCCACCACCCGATTGAATCGATCGGTTTTTCATTAACCTGATGACTTGACCAGTTCAAACGGTTCAATCTGATCTGAAAAATAATATTTTTCTAGATGGACAAGAGTCAAACCCAACACCCATGTATAATGAATCACACTTTCCTTTCGCTAGGCTAAATATGATTTCAGCTTTATAAGTTGTTTAAATAACTATATTCGTTTATCAAACTTAATACTTATTATCTATTTAACTAGAAGTTCAGTTAGTCCAATAACCTATCACGATCGTACAATATAACTTGATAATTTTTGGCATATACTAGATTGGTATTAATTTGAGTATGAGAAATACCTAAAACCCTATTTTAATCACGAATTCGATTCGACATCAAATAAAACTTTGAATTTTTGATATAATATGATTGTATAATAAGCCAATTTTTTTGAAATACAATTATTCGGCATGTTTGGATTATTGAGTAATATATTATCAACTAGCTTTAAATTTTACTTTGTGATGTCCTCTTTGTTTATATTTAACCATTTTGATTTTAAAATCTTACAATTTCCAATATTAATGAATATCACAATATTTTTTCTATATGATATTGTTGTAAGGATGTGATTTCCTTACTCCGCCTCTTGTTGTTGCGACTTGCGAATTAAGTTTAAATTGTTATTATTATTTTATTACTGTTGGAGTATTAATGTGTACTATTTGAATTCTAAATTTGTTATGAGTATGGTGTTGTATTCAGATCATAAACATGTAAAATTTGATAGGGATAGAGATCGGGTAAAAATCCTATTTATTTAAAATATGCTATAAACCTCCTCAAAAAATGACACGTCACATATTTATCAAAATTTCGTAATCAAACATAGAGGGGCAAAATAGTCTTTGGTATTATCGTAATTAATTGAATTGAATTGAATTAATTTAAAGCATAATGTTCAGACTTAACATAATATTCAGAGTTATGCGATAATGTTCAGACTTACAAAATGTAAAAGTTCAGACTTAACATAATGTTTAGAGTTATGTGATAGAATGGCTAACAGAACCAAGATGGAACCCGTTCCCCCCGATCCTCCATTGGAACCCTCAGTCCTCCTCCCAACACCCTCGTCCCAGCATATGGCCCGTCCTTTGCCGCGGTGGCCAGATCTAGCCCTTCGAGCTTGTTGCCCCCCATCCAACTTGAACCCCGAAAAACCTCCATTAAAGATGCCAAGCCTATGATCACCTTCTCTAAGGCAGAGATTCAAGACGAACGAGATCGCCTCTAAAATGCCCTAATAGCCAAGTTCACCTCAGGCCGCTCGCATATCGATGATGTATGCACCTCTCTAACTACTGCATGGAACCGCCCTACTGCATTCAATACTGATTTTTCTCCATTTTCAGTAGCTTATCCTCAAGCACACGGTCATGGATGAAGAGAATGGAGCGCTTCTGAATGCGGGGCGTCACATTGCTAATCACATAGGCGTACAATAACTTGTTCACCAGTCCCATTAATCCATTGGTGACTTCCTTGGGAGGGGGATTTGGGTTTTCGCTTATCCTCTTAACCATCTCTGCTGGTACAACATCCTGAGGCCAGCTTCCCTTAAAGTATCCATCGAACCCATTGTGGGAGACCTCGAGGATGATGCTGAGGTCGAGACTTCAAAGCCGGCACTCATGGCCATTGAGCTTGTAGCGAGCAATTAGGGAATACTCCTGATCACCCACCTTCAAGGTCTTGAATAATTCCCTCAGCAGGTGCTTACTTACTATCTCATCTGTGTTGAACACAGAACCCATCCTTAAGTCGAGATGTCTTCACTCACCTCCTTCAGCCCATTCTCCTCTAGAAATTCTGGATCCATCATCAACTCCTTCACTACATGCCTGACCATTCATCCTTTTGGAGGCCGTAGAGCACTCTTCTTGGCATGGGAGGAGGAACCCTTGGCCTTCTTCGCCTTCGGGGGAGTGAATTCACAGGACGGATTCGAAGAGTATTTAGAGATTCGGGCACAATTTCAAAATCGGGAAGCAATACTCGCTCCTTTCTTGATGGGAGTGGTGGTGTCGGTGGAGCTTACTTACATTAGATCGGCAGCCGGAGCTGGTGTACTCTCTCCTTCAAAGAGTATTATGGCTGTTGGGGAGATTGGTGCGGGCTCCTCAAAGATTAAGTCCTCGGAGACGGCAGCGGTGATAGGGGTGTTTGTGGAGGAGGCCATGGAGAGTTTCGCAGAGGGAAGGCTGAATACTTTTAGGGTTTCTTGAGGAATGAGAAAGCTGAGTACTTTTACACTACTACAAACTAGTCTTTATGCATCGGGTTTTTTTGATATTATGCATCGGTTTTGGTTCCGATGCATAATAAAGCGTTGCAGTTCTAAAAAAACCGCGGTTTTCCAGAGAAACCGTTGCATAAGAGCTGAACATTATGCATCGGTTTAAGGGAAAACCGATGCATAATGTTCAAAAACGTCCAGACATTATGCAACAGTTCAAGGAAAAACCGATGCATAATGTTCAAAAAACTGGCAGATTTAGCTTTACAAAAGCTCAAATCCACCTGAAATTAAACATCAATAATGAACCTGCTGTTCCAACTTTCAAATACAATACAACTTACATGCTAAACATCATTTCACTGAATTTGCAACATACAATATCATCATACACATATATTTGTCTCTTTAGCACATAAACGCCACAAAACGTCACATAACAAATGTTTTCTAAGTTAATGTCCTATAGTAGTGTAGGATGAGTGGTCACATATTCACGTAGGTAGTTGGCGATTTCATCCCGAACTCTATGAATCTTGTCGACGTCGTATGACTCTACTGCATTAGGAAAACAGTACTATAAAAAAACAAGAGAACTAAGTCAACAATTAAAGAGTGAAAACGATTAAGCCTTAAAAAGCTTAATTAATGACTAACGTCTATAAAGCTAAATCAACAATTAAAGAGTGAAAACAAGAGAACTAAATCAACAATCAACAAATACACAGTTAAATGATAATAACATATGTATATATATCTCTAAAAAACTCACTTGGTTAATGTCTTCAACCCCCCGCACCATTATTAGCCCGTACAAATGCGATAATGTCCTTAATATAACGAAGGACATAATAACCACAAAAAAGCTAGGTGGTTGTCTTAGACACTGCACGATACCAATAATCACAGTTAACATACTTTATAAATGAAAAAAATATTTAATAAAAATGTCCTGACATTTGTGAATACCAAAACTTTCTTCCACTCTACTTTACGTGTACTCCTCGGTACACGTCCTTGGTAGTATCGATCTAATCCCTTAAAACAAACACAATAATATAATTATTAGTGACTTTCAATACAAGTTATAAGATAAAAGTAATTTCCAAACTTACATGTCCACCAACTCTTTTGCATCAGCGCGTATATCCTTCTCTTCTGTAGATGAATCAAGCCAAAGAACCTTATGTTGTCTCGGAAAAATGATGCATAACATCCAATGCCACATAAAAAACCCAATAACTTAAAAACAAATGTGTTCGGAACAGAAGTGAATAACTTATAAAGTAAGTGATGAACTCACTCAATGTGATCAACATAAGGGAGAAAGTAGCAAAAGTTGGTCTTTGTCTGGCATATTCAATCTTCCCACGAACGTCGCCAATCTATCATTTTTCTCTATGGTTGGGGTCATTAATGACGGAATAAAAAAACCAAACTTGATATCCCAATGAAGCATCTGATCGTGTAAATGACTACAAAGTAAACACTTGTGTTAGTTAGACTAATTACAAAAAAAAATCATTTTAAAGATATAATTATTAACATATATATAACTCAGCTGCTGCGTTCCCCAACGCTTGAACCTTTAATAGGTCTGTGACTTCCTTGTCAAACACGTAGATATCGTAGTCGTCACCGAAAACCTCAGCTTTAGGAGTTACCTGAACCGATGCTCTACCCAAAGTCTTCCACACCTCACGTAGAAGTCTACAGTCCACAGACTTTTCATCTACGAAATCATTGCCAGTGAGTGGCAAAGACTCGTAGAAGTGTATGTCATATGCCTGTATGTTAAGTTTCCGTGAAGCTTAAATATCTTATTTTATTAGTAGTGTAACACAATGAAGCAAATGAAATTATAATCTTCGATGATCTCACCCTTTTATCGACAACGACCAAGTCTTTCGGCCAAGCCACGTGATGGTTAACTGCTTCTTGAACAGTCGAGTGCTTTGGATGGGCTGTTGGCAATACTGCACCTCGACCTTGTAAAAGTACTTTATCGACCTTCACCTTCACGGTATCTTCGGGTATTGCTCGAAAGTTAACAAACCGGCCATTTATGCAGCGACCGATAGCCACAAGATGCTTGTCACCTTCAAGTTGCCCCTCGATGTATAATAGGCTCTTCAGGCCACCCTGTTAGTAGAAGTAATAATTTGTAAACAAATACAAAAAGTATTACATACATTTAACCAACATAAATAATAAATTTAATAATTGTAAATGTACCTCTGGTATGTCATTCCACGGGTCTGAATCAATGGGACAGTGAAGGCTGCAGTGATCGGACGCATCTCTTCGAATAATATTACTTGAACTGGGCGTGCCACCCGAGGAGGTGGAGATTGGTAACCCAACCCTCCACGGAATGTGTAACCCAACTCCTCGGGTGCGTCCTTTGGGCTCTGGCGTCCCAAGCGCCTCAGTCAGTATGTCATGTCGTCAATTATGAGACGAGAACTGTCCTTGAGAGGATCTCTCCACTAACTCATCCTATATAAACCAATCATTAAATACCAAAATTTAGTGTATCATATTAACTATTGAAATGTACATAAAAATAACTTACGATCTTTGTTGCCACTCGCTGAGATGCTTCGGTGACGTACTCGTCATTTTTCTTCTTTCGTCCCCTCTTCCACAGCTCATGTCTATCTATAGTGACAGAAGAATGCACCTCTTCAATTGCGCCCTGCGCAAATAACTCGGCTACCTTCTCAGTTGTCAATTTTTCTTCAAGTTGTCTGTAGCCTCCTCGACCAAGTATGTGTGCATACACATTCTTCTTCACAAGCTCTTTGTTAGTCTCTCTTAACTTCATATCATTTTCAGAGAGCCTCTGCTCCTTAAATATCCTCCATGTATCTTTGTCAAGATACTTATACTCACCCATAGGGTCTTCATTTGCCTTGGCACCATGGATGTACTCTTTTGCCAGTCTTGACTTGAAATTCTTCCATATGCTACCAGCGACCTTCATCTCATGCTTTTTATGCGGCTCGCATCCATCAAAAATTACCTAAAGAGACATATAACAAGTATTAATTAATATAAAAAAATCAACTTCGCTGCAGTTGCATCTCTCCACAAAATGAGCTTATAATGGTCAGGAACTTTCCTCCAATCGTTATAGGTGATAGGAATTTGAGAACGAGCCACCGTACCCAAGAAGCTCCTCCAATTGTTTCCATTCTGTCCTTTGGGATTCCCCTTACTATCGAAGTTGACCGTAAGCTTGGTACCAGCCTTTGTGTGTTGCTTAATCAACTTCGCCATGTATACATGGCCTTTCTTGTGGCTCGGTGTGCGGGCAGAGACACAAAAATCATCCTCACCGCTGCTGCTGATGCTAGCCATGATTCTGTAAAAGAGTCACATTAAATGTCAGATTAAACACATTAAATATATGTATACATAAATGAAGACGATAATTAAACAAATAAAATGACGTGTGATAACGAAATAAGTAGCATATACAACATACGCACAAATTAAATTTCTTTATCAATCCAAATTAAGTATGTTGTACATACGCATAAATCTAGTTGGCAAAGTGTAACAACTATATGCTCTTGAAGTCCATCAAGCTCCGATATATCAATAACCTTAGCACATAAAGAGCTAAAAATGACGCAAAGTCTTTGTATAGCTGTCCTTACTTTGTGAGACATTATACCTCTGATTGCAATAGGTAGGAGTTGTTGCATCAATGTATGACAGTCATGAGATTTTAAGCCATTCAGCCGCAGATCTTTTATTGAAACTAAGCTGGAATTATTTGAAGAGAACCCATATGGAACTTTTAACTCCCTTCAGACATCCGCACAAACTAGTTTTCTCGCTCTTAGAGAGTGTGGTGCACGACGGTGGTAAATATGTACGCTGCCCTCGAGATTCATGTGCTAATTTGGTACGAATATTCATCTCTAGCATATCAAGTCTTGCTTTAATTCCATCTTTTGTCTTTCCAGTAATGTTTAATAAAGTACCAAGCAGACTTTCACATATATTCTTTTCAACATGCATCACATCAATACAGTGTCTGATGTCAAGAGAATACCAATAAGGGAGATAAAAAAAATCAACCGCTTCTTCCATGGAGCACTTTCGGTGCACGAATATGGTTTCCCTAATCGATTTGTAATATTCTGTATTTTTTGAAGTATTTCATCGCCAGAAGCTGGTTGTGGTTCTATTCCGTGCTCAGTCTCACCATTAAAGGTAGCTTTCTTTCGCCTGTAAGGATGATGTCTCGGTAAGAAATGTCGATGTCCCATATAAACCATTTTCAACAATTGCTTAAATGGCGTGCATGTGTCCCTTCCCCGCATACAGGACAAGCTTTGTACCCTTTAATACTATATCCGGACAAGTTGCCATAAGCTGGGAAGTCATTGATCGTACACATCAACATAGCACGCATATTGAAATATTCTTGCCTCGATGCGTCATATGTGCGTACTCCTTTGTCCCATAAAAGCTTCAAATCATCTATCAGAGGAGCCAAGTATACATCAATATCATTTCCAGGTTGCCGAGGACCCGATATTAACAAAGAAAGCATCATATATCTACACTTCATGGTTAACTTAGGAGGTAGGTTGTAGATAACCAAAATCACAGGCCATGTACTATGCTGACTGCTGAGATTCCCATGTGGATTCACCCCATCAGTAGAAAGGCCAAGCCGTAAATTTCTAGACTCTGCTCCAAACTCTGGGAATGTGTTGTCTACTTTAGCCCATTGCAGTGAATCGGCAGGATGACGCATTTTCGTATCAGCAACACGTTTCTCAGCATGCCAACGCATATTATTTGAATCTTCCGTGTCGGCCAATAATCTCTGAAACCTGGGGATCAGTGGGAGATACAATAGTACTTTTGAAGGAGTGCCTTTAGATTTACCTTTCGGTTCTTTGTTTAACTTGTAGCGAGAAGCCTTGCAAACTGGACATTCTTTCAAATCACTGTAGGCATTTCGATACAAGATACAATCATTAGGACATGCATGTATTTTTTCATACTCGAGGCCCATGGGACACATAACCTTCTTAGCCTCGTAAGTACGATTAGGTAGGGTGTTCCCCTCAGGAAGCATGTCTTTCACCAGCGCCAATAATTCGGTAAAACTCTTATTGCTCCATCCATTTTTTGCTTTGAGATTGAACAACTTCAACGTTGTCGATAGCCTTGTATATTTGGAACACTCTTCATACAATGATAATTCGGAGTCATTCCTCAACGACTCCAAAATATGTGGCGTATCAACAAAGTTATTAGCGACGTTGTTAACCATCTCAATTAGATTATCCTCTTCCCAATCATCATTATCCTCCGGCAAGCTTTCTATGGGTGGCGGCTCAAAGTTTTGTTGTTCACCCTCCCCATGCAAATACCACACCGTATACTGTGGGTTAATCCCCTTTAACAAAAGTTGTTTATGTAACTTCTTCGGTTTGACCTTTTTAAAATTCAAAAAACCTATATACGGACAAAAGACACGTTCAATGTTGTTTCTAGACGCATATGCCGACGCAAACGCACATAAATCCATAATCCCTTTCTCGTACTCATCACTCAACCTATTACCGGACACCCACTCTCGATTCATTATAATTTCACTACATGAAACGTGTAAATATTATTGTTAGAATAAGATTATATCAAATGTGATATTATTACCATTATCATATTGCATAGCTCAAAATCTTATAAGAAATGAAATAAAAAAATGTAGCTTGTTTACATACTACTTATTTACACTAACCAACAATCACTCCAACAATTAGTAAATTAAGAAAGAAAATCAAATATCCAAAATGAATGGAAACATAAGTAGTGAATTAGTTTAATTGTGATGTTTACATTGATAAAAAAGCGCGCGAAGAAGAAGCTTACTAGTGGGTCTGCAATAAGTACGGTCTAGAGCTATAAACAACAAAAACAAATTATTAAACAAGGAAAAATAAATTCTAACTCCATGTTAATCGGAAAATAAGAATGAATGAAACCCATCAAATACCATGAATTGGAGATGTTCGTTGGATAAAGTTGGAGAGGAGAAGCTTTCTCTTGCAAATCGACTAACAATGACTA
The DNA here is from genome assembly GCA_033675215.1 of Rhodiola kirilowii. NCBI lineage: Eukaryota > Viridiplantae > Streptophyta > Magnoliopsida > Saxifragales > Crassulaceae > Rhodiola > Rhodiola kirilowii. The sequence goes on from CM066193.1 coordinate 46,795,649, forward strand.
CAAGTAGTTAACGAACACAAGTTAGAAATTAAGAACAAATGGTATCAACAACATGTTACTATAAATGCGTATACCATATCGGCATAGAATTACACACCAAAATTCATTAATAAGAAACAAGTAGACGGACGTAACACCATTTCTTCCATTATTACATACCAAATCATACACCAAAAAATGGATTCACCAAGCCTACACAACACCCCAAATCGGGTTACATGTCACCATAAACCCTACACACGCTCAAATTAAACACATTTGACTCAATATCATACCTGGGAATATGAATTCAAGAAGATGGGAATGCGAATTCGAGCAGTTGGGAATGCGAATTCGGAGCAGGCGTAATTGAGCAGATGGGAATCCGAGCAGGCGTATTCGAGATGCAAGCGACTGAGTGAAATGACGGCGGCGACGGGGTGAAATGAAGGAGGCGACGGGGTGAAATGACGGAGGCGTCGAGAAACCGTATCGGATGCGACGGAGGCAACGGAGTGTATCGAAGTCGGAGGGAGGAGAGTAGGCGGACTGACAAAATTTCGAAATAAACCTAAGTCTTTTATCGAATATTATGCATCGGTTTCAAAGAAACCGTTGCATAATGGTAACCATTATGCAACGGTTTCATTATAAACTGATGCATAATGGTGAACCGATGCCTATTGTAATTTTTGAACCGATGCATAATGCCTGTTCTGTAGTAGTGTTAGTAGTGTGATGCACAGAGTACTCTACTGCTCCTTATATACAGATGGCCTTCATGCACTTGCCAAAATTTGAATTTTCAAAATGAAGACTGTTGAGATATTCGGTGCTAATTTTTCGGGGTTTGAGTTTCCAAGATTTGATTAGCCAACACATTCACCCAATTCGATTGGATTTGAAGCACCATTATCCCAAAATTTTGGTCGGTATATCAACCATCAAAGCATATTGATCGGTCAAGTTCTTGACCTATTATTCACCTCATTCAATGACGGATTAGGTTTGATTTCCAGACGATTTGTTATCATTTAATCTATTTTCCTAGTGTTTCAGGTTTGAATTACGTGATGACTCGACATGGACCTGATTGCATGAAAAGATGAAGAAATCAGCCCAAAGGAGCACTTTTGGCCCAGACCCCGTGACACCTCCATGTGTCACGGGACAAGGAAGCATCACGGGACTCAGCCGTAGCAGCAACATTCTTGGGACCCGTGACACCCCGTGACGCAAGGCCTGTCACGGGACAATGAAGGCATCACGGGACTACGCCGTGGCCTTGCAATTCTCAGATCACGTGACACCCCGTGACGGATCAGCTGTCACGGGACTTTCCAAATTTCATCCTTTGGCAATTTCGGTAAACTTTTGGCAATTTCGGGAACCTCGATATAAAAGGAGAATTCGACCAAATCAGATGGTGTGCTATTTTTTGGAGAACAGAACCCTAACTTGGGAGAGAAGACAAAGCTTTCATCATGAAGATCATCGAGCTACATCGTTTACGGTTTACTCGTTTCTTTCCTTCATTATACACTGTTTTTGGGTTAATCACCATGAATAGTGAGTAGTCCTATTATTCTGGGATCCTATGGATCCCGTGCTATGTAACCCTAACTCTTCATGTGATCAATTAAAGTTGTTATTTATGCGATGCGATTCGATTATTCAATTTCATTGTGTGCTTAATATTATCGTTCTATGCAAGTATTTACATCAAAGGGTATGTTTGCATTGCTAGAACATATTTAGGTTATATGCCGAAAGGTGGATGGGCCCTAGGGATTAACCGGATTACATGAAATTGATATTAGGTCATGTTTACATGAGTTAATAGGAAAACCTTTAGTTTAATAAATCGAGATCGTTGATAATCCGTGGATGGGCGGCGTTCAACGATTGAGATTAATCTAGACAATGATCCGTGGATGGGTGGCTTGTCTAGTGTTATTTCGGTTATATTCCATATTCGATAGCATGAATAATCAATGTGGAATGATTGCATGATTAGTGGGGTTAGCACGGGTGAAGTATGGATTCTGGAATTCTTCCTCTGATAAAAGCACAACCTTTACTTTCTGCACGTTTAATTTTTGTTATTTAATTACTACGATTCAAATCACAACAAAAACCTTTTTCAATCGAAATAGCTAAATAGGTCACTTGTTAGCTAGTATTCACACGCATTGCTCCTTGGATCGACCCTTGCCTTACCAAGGTATAAATTTTGTTTGACTACGACTTGACCCGTAAAACACTTAATTTGACAACTATAAAGGGTTAAAAATATGCTTGTCACATATCGATATAAAACTCTGTACCTGTCATGAGTACTAGTCGTCTGCTTTTCTCTCTCCTCATTATTGCTACCCGGCTTCCAATCTCACTCACATCAGAAGTTCCCGCCTAGTAATGTTCCTTACAAAAGCTCCCGCCGCTTATCAAGGAAGGGTGTGATGCGGTAGGATTACCCGAGTGGTTTGAGAATGCATCACACAAAAACAATACAGGTAATATGCATATAATACTGTATTTAAAAAGAATACGTTGTACCTTACGGGGAGCACTGACAGCACGTCGTTGTGCGCTGCAAAATTTACATTTATAGTTCCACTACTCGTGGCTCACTATTGGATTAACAAGCAGTAAGTAGGGGTCGAACCCAAGAGAGTCAGTGTGGAGTAGTTGTTCTTGAAAAGAAAAGAAAAATGAAAGTAACTACAGGTTGGGTTTGAGTGAGTTTTAGACAGAAAGTAAATGACAGAATTGAAAGTGCTGAAAGTAAAGTGCTGAAAATAAAGTGCTGAAAGTAAAGTGCGTAAAGTAAGTGCGTGAACAACCGAGTTCAATATCAACCATACAACATACGTTTTGGTTTGTCGCACGCTGTGTTTCAAGCGCAATACGTACCAAAATGTTATGTTTGATTGATGTTGAAAACTGCTGTAATGAAAGTAAAAGTGCGGAAAGTAAAGTACGTGAAAGTAAGGTGCTGAAAGTAAAAACTGAATTTAAATGATAGAAAAGTAAAGTGCGTATAAGTAAGGATGAAAGATATTCAGTCTAGGGTCTCACATTGTGGCATTTCCATCATAGACTTACTTTGTGTTCATAAGTGTGGTTTTATTCCATTTCAAGATATAAACCCTAAGGTAAGGCCATTTCAAGCACTTACGCCACAATCTACTCCAAAATCAAGACATAGACTTCTAGTTCAAAAGTGCAGCCACTTAATCTCTCATTTCCGATCAACCAATAGACTTAAAGGGGGTTTGAACCACTCGGAAAAGCTTTGCCATTTCAAGCATTTACTTAACCTTGTTGTTCAAACCGAATAAAAGGCACAAGAACTAGTTGACACACAAAGAAGCATTAAGCTTAAGTCTCAAGATGCATACACAAGTATGAACACCCTTTGACCGAATATGCTTAAGCTACTTGTATTCATGTCAAGGAATACAAGCACCATACTTATGAAAGTAAGGAAAACAAGAAAAGTAAAGGAAACCGTGAGCAATTTTGTAACCGAGAACAAGCTTTAGCTACTTGTATTCATGTCAAGGAATACAAGTAGCCGTGGCTTTTGTGCAAGAAAGTAAAGGAGAGGAGCTCCAAATCAAGAACAAGAACACGAAATAAAGAGAGCTTCGGACTAGGACAAGAAAAGTAAAGTGAGCAAGAACAAGTAGAGAGCAATTGTGTTTGTATTGAAAATGAAGAGAAGAGAGTTAAGCTCTCTTCTCTCTAAGGACTTGGGACTTGGAAGCACTTGGACAAGGATACATTTCTAAGGGCATGCCCTTCTATTTATAGATAAGGGAAACTTGAGGGCTAAGTTTGGCTTGAAAAATATCCCAAAGCAAACCACATTGATTGGTTTAGCCACCACTTGCACATGACTTTGCTTCCAAGAGCCAACCACTTGGCAACCCACTTGCATCCCCATAACCGACTTGCCCATGGCCAACCAAAAGCCTCCACATGCCAACCGACTTGCTTGAGCCAATCACATGCCAACCGACTTTGAATAGTAAGGGCCAACCGGAATCCAAAAGTCAACCGAAATGAATAGTAAGTAACCAGAATATTGGGATTTTGGTTGGTTCTTGGCCGGAACTTGGTTGTTAGTTGGTCGGAGCTTGATCGGAGGTTGGCCGGAGTTGGCCGAAATCTGGCCGGAATCTGGCCAGAGCTTTGGCCGGAGCTTCTTGGCTTTTGGAGAGCTGATTTGGAATGACAAAGTCATTCTAAGATGATCTCAAGAAGGGTTCTAAGCCAGATTATGCCCGGAACATGGTCGAAATCCCAAAACGGTCGAAATTGCCCTAGTTTGGCTTTGAGCGGGCTTGAGTTCTTGGCATTGCGTTCTTGACCTTTGGGCAATGATTCTAGCATGTTGAAGTGATTTTAAGATGAATGCCCGAGCTATATTTGTAAGGGCCCGACCGGAATTATGATTGGGCCTAGAGTGGCAAACTCGGTTATTTCACCTCGGACGGACCCGGATTTTGGACCATGCGTTCTTGGCATTTTGATTGTGGTTTTGGAACGACAATGAGATTTGAAGTCGAGTGCCCGAAGTGGTTTTTTCGGAACGCCGCCGGAAAGTGGTCATGGCCTGGTGTGAAGTTCAGTTTGGGCGCAGGCCTCGGACAGGCTCGGACGCGGGCCTGGTTTTCTCGGCGCTGGCTCGGACTCTCGGGCGCAATACTCGGACGCGTCCGTCTTTTCTCAGACGGCCCGGCTGAAGTTCTCGGCGCGCCCGGACGCCACCTGCGTTCTCGGTACTGGCCTGGGCTCTCTCGGTTCTGGGTGAAATTCATCGGGCCATGGTCGCGACTTCTCGGCCAGAAATGCTTGGTGTGCTTTTTGGGCATAAATCTCCCCTTTTGGGCATGTTTCCTCTTTAGCCCCCAAAAAAGCCTATATACACAAAAAGGCATTAACAAGCACTTGTTCTTATGATCAAATGTCTAATTTGGTGGGTTTAGCTGATTCGATGAATCGTATAAATACGCGCTATCAAGCACTTCCGGTGTAACATGTATCAAATGGCTCATAGGGGTGACTCCGCCATGAGGATGCTTATGGACGATTGTTGACACTTTCTATCACTTGGGCTTGTAGTGAGGGATAAAAACATCAGGAAGGTTCTTTTTGGTCAGAAAGAAATTTCTCATCCCCTTCTTAGAAGTACCATAAGTTACACAATCAAATAACTAAATAAATGCAGAGTTCCAATTCTACTCCTTGGTAAGAGTGAAAGTACTAACAGACTGAAGTCATACAGTCATGCTCAAAAGCATGGTTATGACTTTCTCACCAATCACGAGGGTCTTACGAGGAGGCAATGTCAGTTAAGGGAAATCATCCCGAACTCCATACGTTGCTTCTCAAAGGATTCCCTATTAAGGGCCTTAGTGAATATGTCAGCGATCTGATCTTCTGTTCTGTAAAATTCCATACACACCATACCCTTTTCCACACAATATTTAACGAAGTGATGTTTAATTTCTATATTCTTTGTCATCGAGTGTTGCACTGGATTCTTGGAAATATTTATAGCACTAGTGTTATCACAGAGTAAAGGAACATAATCGAATGTAATACCATAGTCACTTAGCTGTTGTTTGAGCCACAATATCTGTGAACAGCAGGCTGTAGCTGTAGCATACTTTGCCTCCGTCGTTGATAGTACCACTGAGTTTTGTTTCTTTGAGGCCCAAGATACTAGACACTATCCCAGGAACTGCACCATACCTGATGTGGATTTTTGATCCACTCAATTTTTTGCAAAATCAGCATCGGTGTATCAAACTAGTCGAAGATCAGCATTCCTGGGGTACCATAGACATAGGGTATCAGTACCCTTGAGGTATCGTAGAATCCACTTCACTGCTTTGAGGTGTGTCTCCCTTGGGTCAGCCTGAAAACGAGCACATAGACACACATTATACATAATGTAAAGTCTGCTAGCAGTAAGATAGAAAAGTGAACCTATCATTCCTCGGTTGAGCGTTTGCTCCACTTCTTTGAATTCTCATCTTGAGCGAGTGATTCATTTGGAGATATCGGTGTGGACATGATACTGGAATCCTTCATACCGAATTTTGTCAGCATCTCTTGTAGATACTTCTGTTGGTGGATTCTGGTACCACCCTTCTCCTGAGCAACTTGAAGTCCTAGAAAGAACTTGGGCTCTCCAACCATGCTCATTTCAAACTCGCTTTCCATGAGATTGGTAAGTTTTCGGACACGAGAGTTAGTAGTGGAACCAAAAATGATATCATCTACGTATACATGTACAACGAGCGTATCTTTTCCATCCTTCAAGAGGAACAATGTTTTGTCCACCTATCCCCGTACATATCCATGATACAGAAGAAACTGAGATAGCCTGTCGTACCGGGATCGGGGAGCCTATTTTAGACCATACAATGCTTTGTCGAGGATATATACGTGGGCGGGACGTGCAGTATCCTCGAATCCTGGAGTCTGAGCGACGTATACCTCCTCCCTAAGTACACCATTCAGAAATGCCATTTTATGTCCATATGTTGTAGTTTGAATCCATGGTAGGCTGAGTACGCGATCAACATCCTAATAGCCTCCAATCATGCTACGGGGGTGAACGCCTCATCGTAGTCTATTTCTTCCTGTTGATTGTACCCTTTGACTACTAGCCGTGCTTTGTTCCTTACTACATATCCTTTATCATCCAGTTTGTTCCTGAATACTCGTCATATCCCTGTCTGAAGTTAAAATGTCGATCAAGCGAGTAAGTAAATAAAATAAAGAGAGTTGCTTAGTGTAATAAAACTGAATGTATAGACTTAACATAATGTTCAGAGTTATTGTTGATAATGTTCAGACTTAACATAATGGTCAGAGTTATATGATAATGTTCAAACTTAACAAAAAGTTTAGACATACTGTAATTTTTTTAGAATGTTTATACCCTCGCATCTCTAATGTATTTTTAAATAAGTCCGTTTTAATTTTTTATATTAACAAAAAAGTGTCCCGAATTATGATTGGTCAAGAGTGTCACGTGTCGAATTCATAGGTGATTTTTAGTTTTTATATTTAAATATGGTTTTTATTTGATCCATTCTCTAATGAAATTTATTTAGATTTTAAATTTAATAAGTTATATACCTCCATCGAAAATACTTTTTTCTTAAATACATAAGATTTTGTAGTAGATTGGTATATTGTACAGTTGGGATAGATTTCAGAATTTTAATTTGTGTGATTTTGACTTAAAAAAAATCTCATGAAATATAGTACGATTTTTTGTTGTGTCTCACCTTCGTCTTTTTGGTTGTGTGTGCTATGTTCTCTTAGCACCCCGTGAGCGCACCAAATTGACAGCTCAGTCTGTTGAGTGTGTCTTTTTGGGCTATAGTGCTGAACATAAGGGATATCGTTGTTGGGATCCAGTTAGTCGACGAATTCAAATTTCTCGGGACGTTACTTTTGATGAGTCTCGTCCCTTCTACCCTCGACCTTCTTCGGCACCGGCTTCATCGTCTCTTGTCGAACCGCTTTCTTTCTTATCTTTTCCTTCTTCACCCATTCGCCCGACCTCCAGACCACCTTTGTTGCCCTCTCCTACACGCTCTACCTCACCCAGCCTTCAATCTGGTGTTGTTGCTGACCCAGGTTCTCCTCCTCCAGTTTCTCCTGGTCGTCGTCCGGAAATAGATGACTCTCCTCCTATTGTTTCTCCATCTCCTATTTTATCATCTTCTCCTGAGGGATCGCCCCCTCCGACGACATCTCCTCGTTATATGCTTCGTGATCGTCAAGCTATTCGACCTCCCGCGCGTTATAGTGTTGCAGCCGCTACTCTCACTGAACCCACCTCATATCGTGAGGCTATTGTTCATCAGGAGTGGCAGCATGCGATGGCGGGGGAGATTGCTGCCTTTGAGCGTACTGGTACATGGGATATTGTCCCCCTTCCTCCTCAGGTTCATCCTATCACATGTAAGTGGATATATAGGATTAAGACTCGTTCTGATGGTTCTATTCAGTGCTATAAGGCGCGTCTTGTGGCACGTGGCTTTCAGCAAGAGCATGGTTGTGACTATGATGAGACATTTGCTCCTGTGGCTCATATGACCACTATTCGTGCACTCATTACAGCAGCTTCCATTCGTAAGTGGTCCATCTCTCAGCTCGATGTTCAGAATGCTTTTCTCAATGGTGAGCTACGTGAGGAAGTTTATATGAGACCACCTCCTGGATATTCTGTTCCCGATGGTATGGTTTGTCGTCTTCGTCATTCTCTTTATGGCCTCAAGCAAGCTCCTCGTGCTTGGTTTGAGCGTTTCTCCTCTGTTCTCACTGCAGCTGGTTTCTCTGCTAGTGACCATGACCCTGCTCTCTTCATTCATTCTTCACCTCGTGGTCGGACGCTTCTTCTTCTCTACGTCGATGACATGCTCATCACTGGTGATGACACTGATTATATTGCGTTTGTGAAGGAGAAGCTCAGTACTCAGTTTCTCATGTCGGATTTAGGTCCTCTTAGTTATTTCCTTGGGATTGAGGTTTCTTCTACTTCTGAGGGTTTCTATCTATCTCAAGAGAAGTATATTCGGGATCTTCTTGATCGTGCCTCTCTTACAGATCATCGTACCGCCGACACTCCAATGGAACTGAATGTTCACCTTCGCGCCACGGATGGTGAACCTCTTGAGGATCCTACTCGCTATCGCCACCTAGTTGATAGTCTTGTGTATTTAGGTGTCACTCGTCCCGACAACTCTTACACAGTCCATATTCTGAGCCAGTTTGTTTCTGCTCCCACTCAGCTCCACTATAGTCACCTTCTTCGTGTTTTACGATATGATGTTCCCAAGAATGGCATGCTGTTGGCAAAACGCCTTTAGATAGTTCAAGCAGGTGTTCTCAGAAGAGTTCAATCGCTGTCTTGAACTGCAGCACAGCGTACAGCAGACGCAGGAAGATTTCCGTATCCAGAAGATCGACGAGATTATTTGATTGGGATCAATTGACGAGTCATCATTAAAGATCAGATATTCAAATGAATATCTTCAGCTTGGATTCGAGAATATTGGATGGCTTGGCACGGAAGTAATCTCCAAAGATTGGATATAGAGGAGATTGAACATCTATCAAATATTTAGGAGTATCTCCGAAATATTTGACAAGATATTCAGATTAGATTTGGACGATCGAAGATCGAGATGGAAGTCGGCCAATGAAGAATTAGATATTCAAATGAATATCTCCGCATCAGATTGAAGAAGGTTGGCTGGCTTATTGAGGAAGAAAGATCGAGATCTTCACAAAGATTGGATTGGAAATATCCATCGAATATTTAGGAATATTTTCTAAATATTTGATGAGGATATTTGGAATAGATTTGGATCTCGCCAATGCATATAAATACAAGGCTAGGGCAACCAGATCTGGGTCGCTTCCTGAGAGAAAAGAAAAACACGAGAGTTCGTGAGATTGGAGGAGAAGCGGCCGCCGGTTGATTATTCCACACCGGAATATCAACGGGGAAGTAACAGTATGTTCAATGTGCCGTTCAGACTGTTCTTGAAGGACAACAAAGCGCACACACACACGGTAATCAAGCTACGTCTTTGAGAGAAGGTGACTGGACTTCCGAGAAGTCGAAGACTAGGCCGAGAGAGAAGTATCGTCCTACCCATAAGGGATCGAGGGGAGCTGCGGTGAACCGAGATTGCAAATCCGAGAGACGGAGTGTTAGAGGCTAGCCTATTACAAACAAGGCGTTGTGTAAGTGTAAGTCCACGAATAGCTCTAAACTCGTAATAAGATTTGTGTCCCTTTTCGGGTGTGGGAAACCCCCCCAGAGTAGGCGAGGCCGAACTGGGTTATCATATCGTGTGTGCTCCTATTTTGTGCTGTTTACGTTCTGTCTGCTAAGGTGTTCTAGTCTCTGTTTGAACACAACCTGAAACTATCCAACAAAGTGTTCGAGACACAGTTCGAACACCATCTAGAACTCGTTTTGACTAAGACAAGTAGATTTCAATTGGTATCAGAGCAAACACTCGACATAAGAGTGTGATCCGGCAATTGTTCAAGATGAGTTTGAAGGAAGGACAGAGCACTAACTGACCACCGTTGCTTGAAGGGCCGAATTATGCCTATTGGAAATCCAAGATGAAAGCCTTTCTGAAATCCCTCGATGAAAGGGCTTGGAGAGCTGTAATGATAGGATGGGCGGAACCCATAATGTCCAACCCTGAAGGAGCTGTTATTCCAAAAACCCAAAGCCCTGTGGTCTGAAGCAGATGATGTAGCGGCTGTTGGGAATTCAAAGTCCCTGAATGCAATATTCTATGGAGTGGACGAGAATGTGTTCGAACTGATTGCTGAATGTGAGGTGGCCAAGGAAGCATGGGATATTCTCAGAATAGCATACGAGGGTCCAGACAGTGAATCTAATGATAAAGAAGAAGAACATGAGAATATCAATCTCGTCAGACTTGAAGACTGCAGTGAGACAAGTGAAAATCCATACTCTAGTACACTGTCTGAACAGGCTGTTGACGATGCATCAAGCAGTGATGATGAAGGACTTACTCATGAGACATCGGCCGAGACGTACAAGGAACTCTATGAGAAGTGCCTATTGGTGATTGGCTTGAACAAGAAGCTCACAGAAACAGTGGCAAGCCTGACAGAAGAAAAAGACAAAAAGTGGCAGGAGGTTGAACTTCTCATTGCCCAGAAGGTGGAACACCAGGAGGAAATATCTGCTTTGAAGCACGAGATGATTGGAATGAATCAAGAATTCTCGTCACTTCTTGCACAGATGGTGGAACTGGTAGACACCGTATCGGTTCTGAAAGCTGAGGTGGATAAACGTAGAGGTCTCGGCTTCAATGGTAACAGTGGCTCAGAGAAAACTTCATCTGTTAAGGCAAAACTGAACCCTGCACAGAGAGCAGAACAGAGTGTGAACCACTACCCTGAGAAGCAGCTTGGGAATCAAGGAAGAAAGCAGCTCATGCCCAACCGTAGAAGACACGGTACTGAATGGAGAGGAAACAATCGTACATGTTGGTATTGCTATCAGATGGGGCACATCAAATCAAGGTGCCGACTACTTCTGGCTGAGCAAAAAGTAATGGAATCCAGAGTCACCCCTCGAGTCAGACAGGTCTGGAAACCAAAAACAAGGAAAGAAGTGTGCTTCGTTGCTCCTAGCTCATTCAGTCACATGAAGCAAGAATGCTGGTACCTCGACAGTGGATGCTCGGCTCACATGACAGGTAATCCTCAATATCTCATCAATGTTAAACCTATTCACAAGCGTCAGTTTGTCACTTTTGGAGATGGAGGGAAGGGCCAGGTGATCGGCTGTGGGACATTGAAGGTTCCGGATCTACTTGAGCTCATGGATATCCTCCTAGTCGATGGGTTTAAGGTGAACCTGATCAGTATCAGTAGATTGTGTGATGAAGGACAGTCTGTTACATTCACTCGTGATACGTGTCAAGTACTGGATAGGAATGGAGACACACTGTTGGAAGGAAGCAGGTCAACAAACAAAAGCTACTGCCTAGGCACAGCTGGAACAGGAGCTGCCACTGTATGTCCGACAAACACGATACATGAGATGGAATTGCAAGGGACAGGTATGGTGTCCTCTTTTAGAAAGGTAAAAGACAAAGATGCCATAAACTCAGTTCCAGAAGATGATAAATGTAGAGGTGGGACATTGTCTTAAACACCCATTCAGACCAAGGCTACAGAAGATAAAATTCTAGAGGGAGGTCCAGCTGATGAAGCCACACCTACTTCAGCTGGGACACTTGACAATGCATCTGCGCTGCAACCCTCATTGAGAATTAAGAGTCGAGCGAATGAGATCAAGTGTCGAGAGCTAGCTGCCTGTTCATCTAGTCCGAAGAATGTCATCAAAGTAATTATTGATGAGATTTGGGTGGTGGCAATTCACGTGGAACTGGGAGAGTTCACCAGATCTGAAGCATGGATGTCATATCATCTTGCGCATAGTCACGAACTGAAGAAGACTATGTACGGACTCACACAAGAGCCCAGAGCATGGTACGAGACATTCCTCATCGACCATGGCTATGAGCGAGGGGGAGAAGAGAAGCATATGTTCGTCATGAGTACAAGGAAGCTGGTTGGCCAGTTCGTGAGATGGATGCAAAAGGAGCTCCAGGTGACCATGGAGGGAGAGATGAAACACCTTCCTGGAACATATGTTGACCAGATGCTGGGAGAGCAGGAGACCATCGCTGTAAGAAGATGCTACACTCAGTTGTTATGGATGAAGCAGAAGTTGTCTGAATACGGAGTTGAACATGAGGAGATGACGCCTGACTGTGACAACATGAGTATCAGTAACATCTCCAAAAATTCGGTACAACAGTACAAGACAAAGCACAGTGAGCCGATAGAGAAGAAGGCAATCACAGCGAACCATGTGAAAACCAACAAGCTGCTAACTGACATACTCACCACTCACCTAAACACTGCTCAGTTCGAAACACTTAGATCCTCTCTGGATCTGCGTGTCGTCACCAACTAAGTGTTCCAGAAGGAGGTCAGCCAAGAGCAGAACCCCAGCAAATAAGTTGGGCTGACCTACCGAAGAAGAGGGCTGGAACAGATGGTACTTGGCTGGAACAGATTATTAAATTCAACTTATCTACAGTATTATGAGCCGTTGGAGCATATCAAGGAGGCGATTGGACAGATACCTCAAGAGATATACACATGACAGCTTTTGGGAAGTTGAGGAGTCCAAATATTTAAAAATCAAAGAAAGCAGTTCAATCGAAGTCGGATAAGGATACAATATCAGCAAACCCTAAGATCGGAGAAGGGAAAAAAGGGAGAAGAGGCGGCTGTGACAGAACATAAAGAAGCTACCTCAAAGGCGTCAAAGGCTGATCCTAATCCAACCGAAGAAAGTGTGCAGACTGCGAAGGAAAATCAGGCAATGGCTGAACCACCCCTCAATGAGTAGAAAAAGATAAGGTGAAGCAATAAAATCCTAAAGATGCTGTCGCTGATGTATTGGATCCTTCTGAAGAGGACAGTGAGCTTGAAGAGGTGATGCAGTAAATTGTCCAAGAAGAAGAGATGACTGAAGCTGAACAAAGCGCTAGTCGTAAAGCACATAAAGGTGTTCAGACTCATGTCTCCTTAGTAGAAGTGAAGAATAAGCAGAAGGAAGGGATCAAAACTCAGGAAGAGGTTGATGGCACACGAGAATCAGATCCATCTGAGGAGGACGATGACGAGCCTGGTGCAATGTACAAGGACATTGATGAGGTTGTCCAGTATTTGCAGAAGGAAGGGACTATCACTCAAGACAGAGATGAGCCTATTAAGTCTGTAGAGAATTTAGAGACCGACAAGGCTGCTGAGAAAGTGTCTGTTGAAGCAGATGTTCTGAGAGAACTGGAACAGCCAGCTAACCCAGATGTGAAGGTGCAAGAAGCTGATCTGGAGACACCAGATAATGGAGATTGTGAGGTCAATCAGGACTCACTTTCATTGGCTGAGCGCAAGAAGTCTGAAAAGACGAAAGTGACCATCCAAGCACGCTCGACTGAAGTAGCTACCAAGAAGGATGGTAAGAGAACAGATGCAGGGGGAGCAAGTGCATCCAAGAAAAAGAAGAGGAGTGTTTCAGGTTCTGTTCCACCTAGTGTACCAACTGGAGTGACTAAGCATATAGTGTGGTTTGCCAGTACAGTCGCAGCAGCCAAGTGGAAAGCAGTGCAGAAAAGAAAGATCTTCCCTGAGAGGATGCTTGATGAGAAGAAGTACAAAGGAGAGTAGATTATTCAGCTCTTGAAGGAGACTGATCTGATTTTGGACCATCCAAAGATGCAAACCGTTTAATGAACAGTTGGTGAGAGAAGCTATTGCTGATGATAAAGACTACGACATAGTCTTTGTCAGAGGAAAGAGGGTCAAGATTGATCCTGAGATCATCAATTTGTACTTCGCAATGGATGATTCTTACGAGGTGGTGGAAGAGGAGAGATATGACAAGATTGCAAGCTGTTTAACGGCTGGAGCATGCCCTCGGTGGGAAGACACCTCCATCCCAGTTGCAGTTTTGACCACATTCTACTCGATGTTGTTCTTCATCGCCATAGTCAACTGGAAGCATACATCTCATAGAACCATGGACATCAAGGAGATGGGACAGCTGCTCTACCAGATTGGAAACAGGATTCTCATTGACATGGGAAGAATTATGTTTGACCAGATTGCAGAACACGCCATATCTACAAAGTCTCTGTACCAGATAATCTTTCCATCGCTTCTATAAGATGAACATCAACCAGCATCCAGATTTGAAGACAGACCAGGACAGACTGTCAAGTGCTCTATTGAAGTTAGTAGTTGATCACAAGCTATTCAAGGGTCGTCATAAGAATGATCTGAAGGACCCCGGGTTGAAAAGGAAGGACGCACCTGAGTCTTCCATAACGAGAGCTGCTGGTGAGAAGTTGTCCCGAGCGGAATGCGGACGGCTACTAGAGGAGGTGAAGACTATACTGAAGGTCGAATAAGCGCAGAGGTCAAGAATCAATCAATTGGTGCACGCTCTACTATATCCCAATGATGATGAAGAAGACGGAGAGAGTTCATGTCCTGATTAAAGAAAAGGAAGAACTCCTTGATGTTATCTCGTCGTTAAAGATTCAGATGGAGAACGACTACCATGCAGCAGTACTGGACGAGCTGAATCAGTTCAAGAAATCAGTGAAGATGATAATCTCTGGATCAAAAGACCTAGATACAATTTTGAAGTCCCAGAGAATGATTGGAGGATGTAGAGGCATTGGCTATACTGATTGGAGGAGTTCAGGAACCTATCAATTACTGACCCGTGGTCGAACAGCTGCTGAGACACCATGGTTTGACAGACTCACAACATGTGTCACTGTCCCATGCTATGTTTAAGGGGCAGTTGACAAGATTCTAATTGCCGAAGAGACCAGGTTGCTCGATTGGACCCCTTGCCAGTTTGCGGCAAAAAGGGGGAGTGGTTTGAGGTAACTGTTCTGGTTCCTCAAGTTGTGTCTAAAGCCTAGATTGGGGTTTGCCAAAAATGCCAAGGGGGAGATTGATGTTCCCAGGAATGGCATGCTGTTGGCAAAACGCCTTTAGACAGTTCAAGCAGGTGTTCAAGAAGAGTTCAATCGCTGTCTTAAACTGCAGCACAGCGTACAGCAGACACAGGAAGATTTCCATATCCAGAAGATCGACGAGATTATTTGATTGGGATCAATTGACGAGTCATCATTAAAGATCAGATATTCAAATGAATATCTTCAGCTTGGATTCGAGAATATTGGATGGCTTGGCACGGAAGTAATCTCCAAAGATTGGATATAGAGGAGATTGAACATCTATCAAATATTTAGGAGTATCTCCAAAATATTTGACAAGATATTCAGATTGGATTTGGACGATCGAAGATCGAGATGGAAGTCGGCCAATGAAGAATTAGATATTCAAATGAATATCTCTGCATCAAATTGAAGAAGGTTGGCTGACTTATTGGGGAAGAAAGATCGAGATCTTCACAAAGATTGGATTGGAAATATCCATCGAATATTTAGGAATATTTCCTAAATATTTGATGAGGATATTTGCAACAGATTTGGATCTCGTCAATGCATATAAATACAAGGCTAGGGCAACCAGATCTGGGTCGCTTCCTGAGATAAAAGAAAAACACGAGAGTTCGTGAGATTGGAGGAGAAGCGGCCGCCGGTTGATTATTCCACACCGGAATATCAACGGGGAAGTAACAGTCTGTTCAGTGTGCTGTTCAGACTGTTCTTGAAGGACAACAAAGCGCACACACACGGTAATCAAGCTACGTCTTTGAGAGAAGGCGACTGGACTTCCGAGAAGTCCAAGACTAGGCCAAGAGAGAAGTCTCATCCTACCCGTAGGGGATCGAGGGGAGCTGCGGTGAACCGAGATTGCAAATCCGAGAGACGGAGTGTTAGAGGCTAGGCTATTACAAACAAGGCGTTGTGTAAGTGTAAGTCCTCGAATAGCTCTAAACTCGTAATAAGATTTGTGTCCTTTTTCGGGTGTGGGAAACCCCCAGAGTAGGCGAGGCCGAACTGGGTTATCATATCGTGTGTGCTCCTATTTTGTGCTGTTTACGTTCTGTCTGCTAAGGTGTTCTAGTCTCTGTTTGAACACAACCTGGAACTGTCCAACAAAGTGTTCGAGACGCTGTTCAAACACCATCTAGAACTCGTCTTGACTAAGACAAGTAGATTTCACGATATCTTCATGGCACTATCACTCGCCGCCTTTTCTGTCCACGATCCGGCTCCCTTCAGCTTCATACTTATTCTGACGCCACCTGGGCTAGTGATCCCTCTGATCGTCGATCTTTGTCATCATATTGTGTGTTTCTGGGTGATTCTCTCATTGCTTGGAAGACTAAGAAACAGACAGTAGTGTCTCGTTCGAGTACTGAGGCTGAATTGCGTGCAATGGCTTTGTTGACTACTGAGGTTACATGGCTTCGATGGTGTTTCGATATCTGCACCTACACCTCTTTTTTCCGACAGTACGGGGGCTATCAGTATTGCTTGAGATCCGATGAAGCATGAGCTCACCAAACATATTGGGGTGGATGCTTCTTATGTTCGCTCTCAGGTACAGGACCGGATTATTGCTCTTGAGTATGTTCCTTCCAAGCTTCAATTGGCAGACTTCTTCACGAAGGCACAGACCAGAGCACAACATACATTTCATCTCTCCAAACTCAGTGTTGTTGACCCACCTTGAGTTTGAGGGGTGGGTGTTAGAATCTATGTATCTATTCATCTCCATTCATGTATCTGTCCGTCCATGTACTTGTCTCTTCACCTTCAAAAAAGTCAAAAAGTCAACCATCTTAAATGATTAAATTTAATAAAGTTGAAAGTGTACAAAGTATCCACATTCAAATTTAAACATTGAAGTTCTGGCCTTTCAGTGTTATTATAACGCCTTGGTCGGAGTTCCTCAAACTATGTCAATAATTGATAAGGCAAAGAAAATCAACATGGTTTTCTTGTGGTGCAGTGTGACATTTCATACTTTCGCTCTTCTAGTCTCCACTTCTACTATCAGATTCTCCTTTTCATGAATGGTACCATACACTGTGTACGTAACAAGATATAAGATAATTTCTTATCGTATTATTTGGAAACAAGTTTTTAAAATATGTATGTGCTATGATAACAAGTTTTTTTTGAAACAATGTTAATATTTTTAAAGTTAAAGTACATTTTCACTTGTCACCCCATGTCTCAAATCCTGGGTCCGTCAGTGCTAGGGCACGCAAAGTATCAATCCGGATTGATACTTGAATCGTCCATTGAGGCATATGCCATAAGGCACCATCTAAGTTGAAACCCACGACAAATGCACATCCATGGAAGAACTGGCGAAACAGCACCTGCGGAACTGTAAGACACAACAAGTCCACAAAGGAAGAATAACAACAATACTTCCACAAAAGAAGAAACAACACGTTCACGCCGAGGTGGGATGAAGAACACTTCCGCAAGGGAGGTTTAACGCGTCCACGCTAGAGTGGGACAAAAACCACTCCTCCAAAAAAGTTGGAAGAATTATGCAATTTAGGAGAGTCGAACCATTGACCTATTGACATAGTGTTAAGAGTGAAAGTCACTCGACTAAACCCCCATTTCACGAGTTTCCAGGTTTATTAATCTTCCTTACAAAACAAGCATGGAGGTTCATTACGATGCCTGATTCAAAGGTTAGCAGATGCCAAATTGTATAGAGCTACATACTACCCTGATGGTGATGGCAATATTTTCAACTCATCTTTAGGTTATAGAACTTTGTATTGCTGGAGAAGTAATAAAAAGTGGTTACAAATTTTGAATTGTAGATTGGATAAAAATGCAGAAGGAGCTAATTCATTTTGGATATGTAAGATATAAATTACTAAAACAATATTAATACGCCCAGGATCGTAAACTCAAATGAGAATAAATAGGACATACCATTAGAACCTTGAATACGCAAAAACGTAACTTTTGAAATGGATGTGCACATGAGTACACCAGATTAGGTCTTTCAATCCTGCCACCAGAGTCATCTCAGCTTTTCCAGCTAGAGGGCAAGAAAAGTGATCATTGTTTTGATGTGGTGGACTGGGGACCATAACCCATATAAATAGTGGTGTGCTAGGGCAACCACTATTTTCATAATTACCTTTCCGCCTCTCATAGAAAGATAATTATCAAATGACATCTACACAATAACCCTCATGACATTATACCCATAAGCCAATATAAATCACAACAAGACCACTTTAGTTAGGCTTATTTAAATGATAGCACACACATTCATTTTATTTACATGTGTGACCCTACATAATTGGTTAATTAATCTCCCACTGGGCCACATATGTAAATAATAAATGTATAACAAAAGTGAGCTCAAAATTGCTATCATTACATAAATGTATATCCCCTATCCGGTCCATTAACTATGCTCACATGGGATCAAGGCGGCTTTCGTATGCATCATCGATACTTGACCGAGCTTGTCACGAATGTCAACATAATTTAACAACATGGATTCATCATGAGTGTGCAGCATGGAAATTACGTGAACAATGATCTTACATGTCTATTTCCAACTGGTCCCTAAAGCGAGATCAACAACATTACACAGAGTGAGTACTAGCAACAAAAGTTTTGCAGAACATAAATCGATAGTATAGATAAAATCTATGTCCAAAATAGATCAACGCACAAGCCAAACTCCCACTAAATCTGAATATCCTCAAATAAGGTAACAGGCATATAACCAGTATGCCACCAAAAGACCTCGGATAGTAATCCCTTTTAATGAACGGATCCGCAACGGAGTTTGTTACAAAATGCTCTATATGTTCACTATGTATCTCTTAATTACAACTAGCATATCGATATCAATGTTATCACATTGACTATTTCTAGTTGCCAACAGAATATGGTATAATCAAATTTGTCACATATCAATATACACGGACACGGTCTTTCGCAACACGAAGTCTGAAGTTGTAAAGTGACAAAAACACAAATCATATTCTTTAATTAATGCCACAAATATGCTATTCAAACTAACATTGCATAATTAGATTAATCATAATCTTATCAGGCATCACATTGGAGTCAGTACAAAAGTGATCCCTAGCAAATCTGACATCCAACACTTGAGCATGTTCGTCAGATGTTCTCTAGATAATGAAATCAATAGTGAATTCCTCAAATATCTGCATAACATTATCATGTATGTAACTTCGGAACGCATACATACTTCAACAAGTAAATGAGACTACACATGTCTCAATTGCGAATGCGTGTACCACAAGTTCCATAATGTAAGAAAATCATATCTCACTCCCACTGAACCATGATATACACACCAACCATAATTTGCGTTTCATCTCCAAACAAGCAAGATGACAAAAAGTAAATATGAATATCATCAACTAAAAGCATACACCAAATCGTATCTGACTCGGAAGTCATAATACATATTCTTGTGGTAGTTGAGTTTGTCCTACTGAAATAATCAGTATCTTGACTGGAGAACAAATAGACATTGTCTTGTGATTGATTATCGCAAGCATGCATGCAAATTTAATCAATCACACCATAATAAGAGACAATTTTCTCGTCAACGACAATGTCCCAACCATATCTCGCCCAAACTCAATTTCCTCAAGAATCATGAGATTCAAAATCTCACCAGCAAAAGTTTGAATTTCAATGTCTTTAAATTCCACACAGCGCATATAGAATTTAGGACCCGCAAGGAAATTCAACCACAAAACTGTATGCACTTTCAAAAGGATGATATTCAATACACAATTGTGTAATGAAGCACCGAAATGTCGCAGATATTTCTCAAACAGAGAACAAGTTAGACAAAATAAACATGCTCACCAACACCATACACATGCATGTCATAGACTATGTATTTATAAAATAAGCTTTAAAAGCATATCATGACATTCACAAGATATCGGTACACATTAATAGCAAGTCGGAGGACAGTGGTATTAATTGTAAGTGATATCTTGTTCAAGTGAATAAATATTGATGATAAGGTGATGTTAAACAATAAACCATCGGAGGATAGATTTAATAGTCACATCGAAAACTAAAGATCATCAACTATTTATCACTAAGTACGCGTGCAACTACATTAAATATTGAATTTCCGGAGGGCCTATTAATATTCAAACAAGCTACACACATCCGATATAATAGACCATGCCAACCTACGCGGATACGTCACAGAGGTGATCATGTTTTCCGTTTTCAACATACAGATGTAAAATATTGGTCCACGGTAGGAATGTCAAATTTAGAGACTAAATCTCAAGTGGTGTTGGGTTTCAAAAGAAGTTCATGGTTCCAAACAATAGGACAGAACATGATCAAAAGAGACAAGTCTGTCGATTTAACTGAACCATGCATAAGGAAGAGACAACTTGAAATGCGTAACGATGCCTTAAGATCTCTCTGTAGGTGCTTGCAATCTTGAAATGCGCTGGGGCCTTGTATTTATATTGTTAGATTTATGGCATGTAGTTTGGCAAAACTTAGTGTAGTTGTTCAAGCTGTTGTTCAAGACTGGAAGAGACAACTATCCTGTAACAAGTTGGAGCAGATGAAATGTTTCCTAATTCAGATTAAGAAACACAGTCAACCGTTAGAGATCAAGGTGGTTGCATATGGAAGGACAGAAGATAGAAGTTTCCTAATTCAGATTAGGCAACTTGTTTCAACCGACGTAGCACAAGTTAGACTCAACAGATGTCCTAAACTAGATTTGGAAAGTCAGCGCTAGGATGCATATCAAGAAGTCGGTTGAGAGATATTAGGAAATACTTGCACTTGAAGATTACTTAGAGAAGAAGATAATCAAAGATCTACTTGAAGATATTTTGAAGATTATCAAGAGATAGATACGCAAGGAATTAGGAATGTTTCCTAAAAGATTTAGGAAAGATTTCCTAAAGAGATGGGCGGTTAAAGATTGGAAATCTTAATCGTTTAGGATTTCACCGCCCTTATATAAGCAGAGATGGGATTCTCAATTCTGCATCGATCATTGAGCTAAACGCAGATACACACTCAGAGAGATAAGAGAGAGATCGATCGGCCTTGAGTTCATTATTCCGGTGAACTCACGGCGGTGCTGTCCAGTTGTTCCAGGTTGTTGTTTCAGACTAGCAGTCGAACAAGTTACAGAATTCAGCACTGTTAGAGAAATTATTCACGCTGATATTCAGAGAAGGGTTGGAGGAGGTCATCGGTGTTAAGTTCATTATTCTGGTGAACTCTAACACGCTCAGATTCAGTCTGTTCTAGTGCTCGGCAGACTGATCGTAAACAACTTGATGATACATGCACTGTTGTTGTTACTGCGCATTCGTGAGAAGGCGCTAATTCTCATGGAGGATCATATTGGTGGAATCGGAGGTGAGGCTCATATCTAGGGGGAGACCTAGTTAGCAGTTGCTAGAGTGTTCGAGGCTCAGGCGGTTTAAGAGGGATTCTGTAATTGTAAGATCATGTACTCGCAATACTCATTATTAGTGAATTGCTATCCATCGGGCTAAGAGACAGCCCCCCAAACGTAGGCTCGTTAACGCCGAACTAGGTAACAACTTTGCGTGTCGTTTATTTTCCGCACTACATTTATTTCTGCATAAGTTGTTCTAGATATTGTTCTGCACTCGACTAGAACAACATCTCATCTACCACGGGAATATTTTAATTGGTATCAGAGAAAACACTCAACACACAGAGTGAGATCCGAAGGTTGTTGAGATAGATTTAAGAGAAGGGCAGAACATCACGCGACCTCCGTTGCTGGAAGGAAACAAGTATGGATACTGGAGGGTACGAATGAAGGCGTTTCTAAAGTCGCATGATGAATCAATTTGGGGAGCTATTGAAAATGGGTGGACACATCCAATGACTATCGACAAAGCTGCCAAGCCTGTCCCACTCGCTAAAGCCAGATGGACTGAGGGACAGAAGAATACTGAAGCCGCAAACTCCAAAGCAATGAATGCCATATTCTCAGGAGTTGATGGGAAGAATTTCAAGATGATATCAACCAATGAGATTGTGAAGAGGTCTTGGGGCATATTGCAAATGGCTCACGAAGGTACGACAATGGTCAAAATATCCAGAAAGGAGATGGTCACATCAAAGTTCGAAAATCTAAGAATGCAGGAGGACGAGACTATAGCTGACTTAAACACAAGGATACTTGACATCTCTAATGAATCGTTTGCACTTGGAGAGCCCATGAGCGAAGAAACACTGGTAAGAAAGATGCTGAGGTCTCTACTAAAGCGGTATGCAATGAAGGCACTCGCAGTCAAGGAAGCACACGATGTAAGACCATGAGGCTAGATGAACTGATGGGATCCCTACAGGCTCATGAGATGGAGATGGAGATGGATGAAGAGGAACAACACATGAAAGTCAAGTGTGTTGGTCTGCAATCTGAAGTTACTGATGTTCAGGACAAAGAAGGGGAGATGTCTGAACAACTGTATGTTATGCTGGCAAGGAACTTCCTGAGAAGACTGAACAATGAAGCTTCAGATCCAGGAGAATCATCCGACTCAAGAATCCAGAAGGAATGGAAGTTTCAGAGAAAGTACAAATCTAGAGATTATGGCCAGGCCAACAAAGGCAAAGGGATCCAATGCGAAGAATGTGAAGGCTACGGACACATTCAGGCAGAGTGTGTTAACACACGCAAAAAGAAGAAGGCATATGCTGTTAACTGGAGTGACAGTGAATCTAATCAGGAAGGTGAGTCCAATAACTTCGTTGCCCTGGCTAGTTGTGTCAACCTGGAGGAAGAACGAGGTAAAGGAGTGGAGTTAAAATCATCTTCTGAGGATCACACACAGTACTCAAGCTACAGTGATGAAGAGGAAATCACTGATGAAGAAATTTCTAACAAATACAAGGAGTTATACCAACAGTGGTTGTTTGAAGTTGAGTGGAACAAAAAACGTCACAGCATCCTGGCTGACCTGAAAGAAGAAAAAGAAAAGCTATGGCAAGAAGCTGCTGTATTAGTTGCTCAAAAAGTGGAACATCAACGGACAATTACTGACCTTAAAGCCCAGTTGATTGAAGTAAAAGGTGAACGAGCTAAACTTGTTGCACAGAAGGCCGAGTTGTTGTCAGTTGTATCATCTCTGAAGATTCTGATTAAAAAGAGCCATGGCAAACATCCAGGAATTATGGATGATCTAAAAAGGAAGAATGCTGCTCTACAACGAAGAGAGGTAAAGCTTCTTAATATTGTGGATGTTTTGAAATGTGAGATTGAGACATAAAAACTTGTTCATGCCGAGACACTGGAAGAGCTGAACAACCTGAAGAAGTTTGTCAAGATGCTTAATTATGGAATTAAAGATCTAGACGATATTCTGGGAGCTCAAAGAACAAGTGGCGGATACAAAGGTCTAGGGTTCACTGGTGCATCTGGCTCCGGAAAGACAACATTTGTGAAAGCTGAGCCACGATCGCACGTTGTATCAGCTGAGCATCTCCCGTGAAGAAAAGCAACCTGATATCCCTCAAAAACGCAAAAATAGAACGTTGTACGGAGAAGAGATGGGAGAATCTGCTACTACTACAACAAAAGGGGACATATCAAACCAAGATGTTACGAGTTCCTTGCTTATCTTGGGAAGTTGAAGCAGAAGCATGTTCTACAAGTCAGACAAGTTTGGAGAGTAAAACAGAAGGAGGAAGTCTCTCTAGCTGCATATTGTTCGA
The DNA here is from genome assembly GCA_033675215.1 of Rhodiola kirilowii. Classification (NCBI taxonomy): domain Eukaryota; kingdom Viridiplantae; phylum Streptophyta; class Magnoliopsida; order Saxifragales; family Crassulaceae; genus Rhodiola; species Rhodiola kirilowii. The sequence goes on from CM066193.1 coordinate 46,819,513, forward strand.
CCAGTCACTTGAAGAGGGGACGATGGTTCTTTGACAGTGGATGCTCAGCCCACATAAATGGAGATCCTAACTTCCTAGCCAATATCAAGTTGTTCAAGGGTCAATCTGTAACATTTAGAAATGGAGTAAAGGGCAAGGTGATCGGAAAGGGGACATTGAAGGTTCAAGGTTTACCACAACTCGAGAGTGTGCTTCTTGTTGATGGATTGGAGGCAAATCTGATCAGTATTAGTCAGTTGTGTGATGAAGACCATCATTTAAATTTCACACAAGATACCTGCCAGGTGCTGAACAAGGAAGGAGAATGCATGATGCAAGGTAGCAGATCGTTGAACAACTGTTATCTATTGGAGATTGGTCAAACACCACCTGAGACAACCTGGACAGAGTCTATGTATGTGACTGTGAGAGACTATGTGGATGCACTTCTTGTTCAAGGTAATGATGAAGATGAAGCTGTAGCAGACACTGAACACCAACCCTCACGAAGTTGCGTTGTGCAAGAAGCTATGTTAGATAAATCGCCTGAAGTACCTGTTGAGGACGCTACATTAAACAAAGATAGACCAACCTGTCACCTAAAGTTTACGTTGTTCCAGATGGATGTCAAAAGTACCTTTCTGAATAATTTACTGAGTGAAGAAGTCTATGTAGCGCAACCAAAAGACCTTGAAGATCCCCATCATTTTGACCATGAGTACCAGCTGAAGACAGCTGTATATGGACTCAAGCAGGCACCCAGAGCATGGTACGAGAGGCTGATGAGGTTCCTAATTGACCATGGCTATGTGCGAGGGGGAGTAGAGACGATGTTCAACTCGAGTAATCAGAAGATGGTGGATCAACTTGTGAAACAAATGAAGAGCAAATTTACGATAAGCAAGAAGCAGAACAGCATATCCCTTTCGACAGTTGAAGCGGAATATATCGCCGCTGGAAGTTGTTGTACCCAGATTTTGTGGATGAAGCAGATACTGGAAGAATATGGAGTCAAGCAAGAGGTGATGACACACTACTGTGACAACATGAGTGCAATCAGCATTTCCAAGAATCATGTTCAACACTCCAGAAAAAAGCATATCAACATCAGGCATCACTTCATTCGAGAGCTAGTTGAGAAGAAAGTAATCACTTTGAAGCACGTATCTACTGAGAAGCAGCTAGCAGACATCTTCACCAATGCCTTGGACAACCTACAGTTTGAGACACTTAGTTCCTCACTGGGTCTGTGTGTCATTGACAACTAAGTTGTTCCAGTACAAGTTGGTCAGCCGGAGCTTGAACGAGATATGTATTAAGGGCTGACATGGAAGGAAAGTCAAAGATTTCAAATTTTGTTGCAAAGAAAAGATAATTACTATGGAACAGATCAGTTGCTTTAGAGGTTATTACAGAAGAAGAACCGGTTGCAGTTGAACATGCTACTCAAGACAAGCAAGGTTACCGGGGGAGAAAAGACTGATAGAAAGAGGAAAGTAGTTTTATTAGGAGTTATTGTTGATGGTTCGTGTCAGAGGAACAAGCCAAGAAGTGGGACGTTATGTAAAGAAGATCTTTTGTCCCTTCAAGGATCTTGGAAGCTGACAAGTACTCAGTCAAGGAGATTGTGAGCTTGCTCAAGGAGTTGGATTTATTTACCTCAGTTACTATGTTAAAGCTATTCGTGGAACATGTTCTGAGAGAAGCCATAACAAATCTACCAGAGGTATTTGGATTCTTTGATAGCGGAGTATGGGAAGCTAAGCATAAGAAAGAAGCAGATCATGATCACTTCAGATTTGATCATTAATGACTATGGAGTAGAAGGTAGAGAAGTGGATCTAGCAAAGCCAAACTGGATCAAGATAGCTACACTTATTATGACCTAGCATTCAGAGATCAAGATAAGTCAGGACAAGTTAACAGATGCTCCACATGTCCTAGAATCTGATCATAGGTACTTCAAGAGGAAACACGTATATGATCTTGAAGGAGAAGTGCCAAGAGGTCTTAACCGAGTTGTTCTAGAGACATCCCTACGAAGTGCCAACACATCTATCAGCTTTGCAACAGTCACAAAGAACACAATGATAAATAATCTGGAGGAGGAGTTAGTCAGTACCAATAACATGGTACTCCAGTTGGTTGCACGGAGAAAGAAGGTCAGGAGTCGTGACACAAGATGCTGCTAAAAGATGAGGTTGCTGAGCCCGACGCCTGTAGCTTTGAGGTATCTTTCTTGAACGCTACTTTTTATGTTATTGAACCCTCGTTGCTCATTTGTGGAAAAAAGGGGGAGAAGTCTTAGAGTTTGAAATCTCTTTAAAAGATTCGGGTAGTGCTTATATTCTTTGGAGTTTGAAAGCTCCTTAAAAGATTTGTTTGTGCTTAGTCGTATGTTTAGAGTTTGAAATCTCTTTATAAGATTCGTCGAGTGCTTATTTTCTTCGGAGTTTCAAATCTCCCCAAAGATTCAGTTGGTAGCTATTAGTTAGTAGCACAGCTTGGGAGTTTGAAACCTCCTTCAAAGATTCAACTGTAATAGTAGTACAGGTAGATTACAGGTAGTAGTTTTGCCAAAAATACCAAGGGGGAGATTGTTAGATTTATGGCATGTAGTTTGGCAAAACTTAGTGTATTTGTTCATGCTATTTTTCAAGACTGGAAGAGACAACTGTCCTGGAACAAGTTGGAGCAGATGAAATGTTTCCTAATTCAGATTAGGAAACACAGTCGACCGTTAGAGATCAAGGCGGTTGCATATGGAAGGACAGAAGATAGAAGTTTCCTAATTCAGATTAGGCAACTTGTTTCAACCGGCGTAGCACAAGTTAGACGCAGCAGATGTCCTAAAATAGATTTGGCAAGACGGTGCTAGGATGCATATCAAGAAGTCTGTTGAGAGATATTAGGAAATACTTGCCGTTGAGATTACTTAGAGAAGAAGATAATCAAAGATCTACTTGAAGATATTTTGAAGATTATCAAGAGATAGATACGCACGGACTTAGGAATGTTTCCTAAAAAATTTAGGAAAGATTTCCTAAAGAGATGGGCGGTTAAAGATTGGAAATCTTAATCGTTTAGGATTTCATCGCCCCTATATAAGCAGAGATAGGATTCTCAATTCTGCATCGATCATTGAGTTAAATGCAGATACACACTCAGAGAGAGAAGAGAGAGAGATCGATCGGCCTTGAGTTCATTATTCCGGTGAACTCACGGTGGTGCTGTCCAGTTGTTCCAGGTTGCTGTTTCAGACTGGTAGTTGAACAAGTTGCAGAATTCAGCAATGTTGGAGAAATTATTCACGCTGATATTCAGAGAAGGGTTGGAGGAGGTCATCGGTGTTAAGTTCATTATTCTGGTGAACTCTAACGCGCTCAGATTTAGTCTGTTCTAATGCTCACCAGACTGATCGTAGAACAACTTGACGATACACGCACTATTGTTGTTACTTCATATTCGGAAGAAGGCGCTGATTCTCATGGAGGATCATATTGGTGGAATCGGAGGTGAGGCTCAGATCTAGGGGAGACCTAGTTAGCAGTTGCTAGAGTGTCCGAGGCTCAGGCGGTTTAAGAGGGATTCTGTAAACGTAAGATCATGTACTCGCAATACTCATTATTAGTGAATTGCTATCCATCGGGCTAAAAGACAGCCCCTCCAGACGTAGGCTCGTTAACGCTGAACTGGGTAACAACTTTACGTGTCGTTTATTTTCCACACTGCATTTATTTCTGCATAAGTTGTTCTAGATATTGTTCTGCACTCAACCAGAACAACATCTTATCTACCACGGGAAGATTTCATATATATTCGAGGCACCCCTAGAAAGGCCATGGAAGAATGGGTGCAGAGCCTTGGTCGCACCCCCTCGAAGCGCAATCAGTTGCTAGGATTTCTTAACTAATGTCGGATGCGCAGAGCTATTGTCGGCTATTGAAATTCAATGTTTCGTCAAGTGATTACGATCTAGAAGTTGGGATATAGTTGGAATAAGACCTTAACAAATCCGGGCTAGCCCGACCGGACCGATCCGCTTGCCCGGTCAATATAACGGGCTTGGACAAGCACACTAGTCCGACAGACCAAGCCCGACCCGGTTCGTATTTTTATAGGGTCGGACTTGGACACATATTTTGGCCCGAATCGGGCTAATTGGCCCGCCTATTACCCGCTATAAATTAGATTTTTTTTTTATTATTTCTAATTTTTAAAAAAAACAGAGCTGCGACACAAATCCCTCAATTTTTATGTTTTTTAATTTAAAAAGGAAAGAAAGTAAGAAGTATGATGAATGTTTGAGAATGCATCAGTGTAATGAATGTTTGGGTATGCATCAACGTGGTGAATATTATGATATATCATCAAGAATGTATTGTTGTAGTGCAGAAAAATTATAGTCTTTTTAATTTAAATTTAAAGAAAAATGAAAATGTATGGACATATTTGTAGCGGGTTGGCCCGATGGGTAACTCGGCCCGGTAAATAGGGCGGGCTTGGAAAAGATTTTGCGCCCGAATTGACCGAGCAGGTTTAGCCCGGCCCGACTGTATGGGTTATCAAATCTAGAAAAACCCGGCCCAAACCCGAGTTTGTGCAGGTCTAGTTGGGATTTAGGTTGTAGGTCTTGTGTGATTTGGGGGGGGGGAATACAGTTTATCAATAATTTAATTACCCGATAATACTCTTATTACGTCAGCAATCCAATTAAAAATGAATTATTAGTATTAACCGGAGACAGATCTGAACCGCTAATTACATAAGATCTATGAACGTAAAAAGTTCTAAGTTCTCATGAGATATGTGGTTTTCACGGATTCTCGACCCATTTTTTGAGTGATTGAATCCAAGGACGACCATCTTTGAACTAAACAGATGTGAGTCGAAATGAAGTAAAGAACTAAACTTTTTAAGTTCAAAAGAATCGGCCAACAAGGTGATGCTTGAATTGGTTGAGCTCATTATCTTGAAATGACAAGTCAAGGGTTCAAACCCTACCGATGACATATTCTTCTTCCAATTATTGGAAGTGTGATTAATCCATCTTTGATATGGACTTGCGATTAATCCCTCTTATGCGTGGATTTGTTATTCATGATTTGTATCTTGCAGGTTATTTGATTGCATGAGTCGTGGAATGATGAAGTTTAGAGTTGTTTGCACACTTGGATGGGTAGAGGTGTCCGACAAGACTCGCGCTTCAATTTCTAAAAAATTGTACTAGATAGTAACTATGAGCTTAGATGATCTTATACGAAATCAGTTGTACCCATCAATAAAAAAATTCAAAAGAACAAATTCTCATTGACAAAAAAATTAAAATATTTGATGAAAAATATATAATTCAATATCGAATTTTCAACACTTAAATAAACAGTAAATAATCTATCAAAAAAAACTAAGAGTAAATAATAGGATTCACATCAAATACAAAGCACAGTTATAAATAAAATCTAAAAACCCAATAAAAACTTGCCACGTGTAAATTTTGACCAATAGTAATTCGGGGTCTTTTTTTAAATATAGAAAATTAAATTGGACTTGTTTGTGATTACAAAATATAAATAAGGGGTAAAAATGTCAGTCTGTTATAACGGCGTTAAAGAGTACGTTTGAATTAAATGCACAACGGAAAACAAAAAATCAACAATTTTAAGTATGATCATTGTCTCTTTAAGTCTGATCAAAAACCAACAATTTTAAGTCTGGTCATTGTCTCTTTGAGTCTGATCATTATCAATTTTAAGTCTGATCATTACTAATTTTAAGTCTGATCATTGTCTCTTTAAGTCTGATCATTACCAATTTTAATTAAGTCTGATCATTGTTTCTTTAAGTCTGATCATTATCAATTTTAAGTCTGATCATTACTAATTTTAAGTCTGATAATTATTAATTGTAAGTCTGATCATTGTCTCTTTAAGTCTGATCATTTCCAATTTTAAGTCTGTTCATTACCAATTTTAATTAAGTCTGATCATTGTCTCTTTACGTCTGATCATTATCAACTTTAAGTCGTATCATTACTAATTTGAAGTCTGATCATTACTAATTTTAAGTCTGATCATTACAATCGTAGTTTAAGTCTGATTATTGTTTCTTTAAGTCTGATCATTACCAATTTTAAGTCTGATCATTATCAATTTTAAATCTGATCATTATCAATTTTAAGTCTGATCATTATCAATTTTAAGTCTGATCATTATCAATTTTAAGTCTGATCTTTGTCTCTTTAAGTTTGATCATTATCAATTTTCAATCTGATCATTACCAATTTTAAGTCTGGTCATTACCAATTTTAAGTCTGATCATTATCAATTTTAAGTCTGATCATTGTCTCTTTAAGTCTGATTATTACCAATTTTAAGTAAGATCATTGTCTCTTTAAGTCTGATCATTACCAATTTTAAGTCTGATCATTACCAATTTTAAGTCTGATCATTACCAATTTTAAATAAAGATCATTGTCTCTTTAAGTTTGATCATTATCTATTTTGAGTCTAAGCATTATTTCTTTAAGTCGGATCATTGTCTTTTAAGTCTAATCATTGTCTCTTTAAGTCTGATCATTATCTATTTTAATTCTGAGCATTATTTCTTTAAGTCTGATCATTATCTATTTTGAAGTCTGAGCATTATTTCTTTAAGTCTGATCATTAACAATTTTAGTTTAAGTTTAAGTTTGATCATTATCTATTTTAAGTCTGAGCATTATTTCTTTAAGTCTGATCATTAGCTTTTTAAGTCTGATCATTATAAATTGAAGTTTAAGTCTGATCATTGTTTATTTAAGTTTGATCATTATCTATTTTAAGCCTGAGCATTATTTAAGTCTGATCATTGTCTCTTTAAGTCTGATCATTATCTATTTAAGCCTGAGCATTATTTCTTTAAGTCTGATCCTAAAATCAGATTGAATGAAATACTTAACGGAATTAAAAATAAACTAAATACAATAATAAAGGGATTATGTATAATGACTATAATACCCTTCCGTGATTTATCCAAAATTTTGAATAAACACGATTTCGAATAAATAAGACACGTATCAACTGTAAATAAAATTTTTAGTTTTTCATTTATAAATGTGATTTGTACCTGAACCTTACCCTAAATAATAAATGATAAAAACAGTAAGTATATATTTTTCATTCATCAGAATTAGCAAGCGAAGCTGCGTTTGTTCGAGCAGTGTGAGAGTATTTTTTTTTTGACATTATCAATTCTGGAACAAGAGACCACAAGGAGGGCCTGGGCTCGGTTCGTTTCGGTCCTTAATTTTGCGAAAACCGGCCCAAAAACCGAAAATTCGGTTCGGTTTGGGTTCGGGCTTTTTGAAAGCCAAAACCGACTAAAGCCCGATTTTTCGGGTTTCGGGTTTTTTCGAGTATTTTTTTGGTGATTTTTCGGTTTTTTTTGGGCTCGGGTCGGGTTTTGTTTCTGTAAATTGACAGAAAACACATATTTTTTGTTTGGGTCGGGCTTTTGGTCCCAGAAAAAAGCAAAACCGAGACCGAACTGTATATCACCATTCGGTTCAGTCTTTTTGTCGTTTTGGTTTTTGGTACGAGAAGAACCGGCCCGTTGGGGCTTTTTCGATTCGGTTCGGGTCAGGTTTCGGGTTTTTGGGTCTGCACGCCCAGGCCTACAAGGAGCCCTAAAAACAACAGAAACAAGCTAGCTAAAACAAAGCAACTCTGGGCGGAATAGAGGAATGGCTTCCGAGCTGCTCCATTCCCACCTCTCCGTGCGCGCCTTCCTAGCCAGCCAGTCCGCTGCCCGGTTCAAATCTCTAGCCGTGCTAATAACAAACCATTCAGGATGGTCATCCAGGAGCTTGATACATTCTCTGATGCCCAGCGAGGGTGTGTTTGGCCTCCAAGCTCCAGTGCTGACCGCCCGCACAACCTCCGTCGAGTCCGAGACAAAGATGGCCTTCTTGAGGTGAGAGTGCGCCGCCATCCTAAGTCCATACTGCAACGCCCAGCACTCTGCTTCAAAGCACGAATCCAAATTCTCCAGCCATCCCGCCTTCACTGCTTCCACCATCTTGTCTTGTAGGAGAACTACTCCCCAGCCACCCTTCCTCGTTTCTGGGTCAAAGGAGCCATCACACATGACAATCGCTTCTTTCTTAACCTCTTCTAGATCCGCACTACACAGGATCTTCCTCCGATGACCGCTCCTAACTTCCATCAAGAAAAATTGTAGCTTAGCCTTCAAATCACTCAAGCTTCTCCCCACTTTCCCATGAACAAGCTCATTTCTATTCTTCCATCCCATCCACATGCCGCATAGAAAGCTGATGAACTCTGTCTCCGAGCATATTTTGGCATAGAGCCAAAGCCAGTACCCAGGGTCCCGGCACTGGTTCTCCCACACTGTGGCCAGCAAATTACATTCGTCCAACAGGCTCCTCATCCACCAGCACTCCTTAAACAAATGCATGACCCTCTCCCCACTACGGCCACAGTGGGCGCACCTGTTTTCAACTTCACAACCTCTCCGTTCCAAGCTCTCCATAACCGGAAGACTGTCATGGAACAGCCTCCAGCCAAAGGTTTTGGTTTTTTCTGGCAATTTCAGCTTCCAGAAACCTTTCCAGAAGCTTTTCGATTCATTACTGTCTGATTGTTCCCCTTCTACCGGGTTGCGCAGCTTGTCGACCTCCAACGCACAGAGATACGCCCCTTTGACTGTGAACTGTCCTGTGCCATCCCTCTTCCGGCAGTACTTTCCTTCCCCTACATCCCAATCTGCTCCGTGTCTTATTATCCCCATAGCCTCCATGATCCCTCTCTATGCGTAGAAGGGCCTCGAGCCGCTTGAGTAAAATTGGATAGGTATGTGCATCGATTTCAACACCGATCGATCTCCTGAATCGTCACTTTACATTTTCATTCGTCGCACTCACACCACTTGCGTTGCGTCCGCTTCTGGTTGTAAGCTCGACTCTCTGCACTATTTTTATTATCTTTCGCACTCACACCGCTTGCAATTTTGTTGTTGTTGCGTATTCAGTCTCAATTGCTAATGTTTGTTGTTGATTTCATAGATGGGGAATAAGAAGAAAGTTCCACCGTCGCGCAGTAAATCGTCACTCAAGACTCCTGATTCAGTCAATGGAGATGCGCTTAACGCTGTCGAGCCGGAGCCGGAACTGTGTTAAGGAATTTGAGTCTCCTGTTTATCCTAGTATTAAGATGGAATGCGAACGGGCCGTAACTGGGCTGAGGCGTGGGAATCATAATAAGGCAATTAGATTGTTGAAGGAAGCCCAGTAACAAGTACAAGAATTCTGCCCTAATTCACAAGAGTTCAAGCTACTGCTTTTGTTAAGGCTGCCTCTGTTGTTGATGATCCCGTTAAGGGAAGACATTTCAAGAATGCTTTAGAGTCTGCTTAAGAAAGAAGAGGGACGAAGACAAAGAAGATGACGCTTGTCAGGTAGCTAGTATAAAATTGTTCCAAGTGAGGAATAAAAGGACAATGAATGAAACATATCGCTATTCTCATTATCTCTTCTCTTCTCACGCTCCTCTCGTCAGCTTATGGGTAATAACAATGTTTGTAAAGTTATTGGCATTGGATCAGCGAAACTGTGTTTTGCAACCTAAGCTCCCCTTAGGTCTAAGATCCCTCTCGTCTTCCATCTGATCTTCTCTCAAAGATTGCATCCTTCTCCCGAAGACAGCAGATCGCAGTGCATGTAGTGAGATGCACATTCACATTGCCAAAATGTGTCTTGGTTTTTTTTTTTGATAAAAAAAGTGTCTTGTTCCATTTCATGATAGTAATCTGGTAGCAATGTAAATTTAATTTATCAACAAAATAACAATGAAAGTATTGAAAGGACCAGCGTTTACTTTTAAAAAAAGGACTGGACTGGAGTGTGAAGGTAGTTGCGATGTTTATATTTGGGCCGGCCCAATTTGATAGTTAAAAACTGTAATATTACGAACAGTTGGTTCCATTTGAATTTAGAAGAGTGAGATAGTTGCAGGCTTTGGATTTGGAAGACGAAGCGAATTTATACTTGAAGAAGAAGAAGAAAATGGTGGTGGATGGTAAAGAGAAAGCAGTAACGGACAATGAAATGTCTCACTCCGACGAGCATAATCAGGTATTGGTTATAAGGTTTAGGGTTTGTTACTGCTACTTTCATTTCACAATCTGACAAAGAGATGTTGTTTAATGTTTCAGAACTTGTCTAATCCTCCGTCTAAGACAAGAAATCTCAGGATAAGAAAGTTGAAGGAGGGGGATGCATCATCCATACCTCCTGATGCTTCTGATTCCAAACAAAAGAAGAAAAAGAAAACTGATGGCTGCAGTCAAGGGGTTAGGGAGGTGAGACTCTGTAGTACTTTTAATTATTCAATGCATGCTCATCAGTTTCCTTTGTTTTGCCACTTATTTAAACAAAATTCATTCATGGATGCTTTTGCAGTATCTCATTGCTTTACCAATCCCTACAAGTAGGGCTCATATTGGACTAACGCAGCTACCAAGTAGTCCCAAGTCTCTCAATCAATGCTCAGTCCAGCCTCCTACTCCTATTTCTGCACTTGAAGTGCCTGATGCAACAACAGATATCAATCAAGGAGATAAATTGAAGTTGGCTAGTTATGTTCAACCATCCGGATCCAACTCCGCTACTGAGATGCTGGGTAATGTCTCATCTTTACAGCCTGAGAAGCAGTGTACTGCAGCTGCAGTGGTCACTGTCAATGTCGAAGCTTATAGGTTAAAGCCAGAATTTTATGCCACTGCGCAATATATTCTGAAAAGGTACGGAGATATAGTTGCTTGTACTTCTTTAAAGGGCCCCATGCTTGCACATCTGTTACAGAGTGTCTGCGTAATTTACCAAAAGCTGGAAATGTACGAGTTCATAGATTTGACACTAGCAGAGTTAGAGGACATGTCCATTGAAGTAAGTGACTTTTTGAACATCAATATGAATGTTGGTTGGCTGAAAAAAAGATTGGATGACATCATAAATGCTAAGAAGCTGCATCAGTCTTCTACACTCATAAAGGATACTAAGAGACAGACTCAACAAGTCATAGTCGAGCTCGAAAATGAATTGAGGATAAAGGAAGAGGCTATGCAGGAACTTCAGGTCAAAGTTGAAGAAATCAAGGAAAAGCTTTTTAGAGAAAAGACAACATTGGAAACACTTAACCAAACTACTCATTATGGAAGGCAAGGAAAAGGTGAAACGATTTCAGAAAAAATCATTGGTGGATGATATATAAGATTATTTTATTTGACATCAGGTATTATGCTAAAACTAGAACTTAAAAGTGTGTTTTTGTTTCTATCAAGCAGTATGGTATTTCCATGTCAGATTAGTTTTGGTTAAGTTGTAAGAGCCTGTTTAGTCCTTTTGTTGGTATTATGCACTGTTAATTGGAATTTTTTTTTTTGCCTTGTTATATCTGAGTGCTTACATATTTTGAATTATTAGGCATGTCTTTTAATAAACTTTAAACCTTAATATCATCCTGTCTAATGTCGTTGTCTCAGTGTATGATGATCAGTCTTACAGTTTCAGCATCATCAACGTTTAACACTAGACACCTGTAAAGCCTGCAGCATTAAATATGGCAGTCTATTGAATGATTCGTCCCATTTGTCGAACAAGTAGACCAACGCTTTCTGTTGTGCTTTCCATGTCTTCCAGTAACTTTTTTCATACCCATAATCTCGCTCAATTAAATTTAATCACTACCACTCGAAGGCGCCACAGACATCCTTCTTCACCCTTTTGACATTCTAACACCGATTTAGTAGTGTCAAACTTTCTTATCCCTAAACTCCATCCGATTTAGAATTGAGTATCTCTACATAGCAAGCATTACATTCTCTGTATTCAAAAAGTAGTATCCTTTTGAAGATTCGGGAGTTAGGATGGTGGACCCTCACATTCTCATTTGGTGGTCGATATATTTTCCATGCCGAGATATCAGTGAAACTCGGATGATCCCAGACAATCCGATCTTGAACTATTTCCGCATCGGGATTTTCATCGGCAACCTTATCCAAATTATCCATCTCATCACGGTCATACTCGTCTCTTATTGGATTATCCAATGTTGCCAATGTGGACATATACACGTCCCCAGAATCATCACTCATGTCAGACATGGTAAGAATTGAAGAGAGATGATTGAATTGTGTGTTGAAAATGAAGAAATTGAAGTTGATTTTATAGTTGAATCATACCGGTATCCCAAGAACAGGAATCATTATTACCGGTTTATCGTAAACCGGGATCAGGGTAATTCCGGTAGGTCGGGAACCGGGATTATATCGTCTAGTCAAATCCCAACCGGGTCCGTCGTCTCTCAAAAGCCTGTTTGTTGGAATCTTTTGTTGCAATCAGTATCGGTCTCCCAAACCGGTATCTTTTTAGTTTAGTCACATCCCAACTGAGTCCGTGATGCCCCGACCAATTTTGAAAAGTCTGTTGGCTTAATCTCGGTGTCGCTCATACCGGAATTACAATAGTCCCGGTTCCGGAGTAGTCGGGACTCCACCTGGATGCCACTTCACATATTTTGGTCCACGTAGGCCCCAAACCGAGCCACGTCTCCATTTTCAAAGAGTCCCGGTAGAGGTAAACCCGGGAATAAGAGTCCCGATTGCTTGGAATTCGAGAATTTAAAAAATGGGGTAGATTGGTGATTTGAGTTTCAGTTGGTGTATATTGGTGATTCGAGTTTCAAATTGGGTTACACAGGTTAATATTCCCATTTTGTGCCTCCAATTTTGATTTGTTGGCATATTCGTGATTTGTGGTGGTACATGTGCCAGAAAATTGCCAGACTTATTAGTTTGGTAGTCGACTAGAGTTCGATATATCGATTAAATAGCACTGTGCCTTTTTTTCATTATTGGATAGGACTGATAGGCCTTCTAGTTTATGCCCACCAGCTGTTTGATGGAAATACTAACCAGGGATCTATTTTTCTTGGTTCATATTGGGCTAGGGTTTTGTGCCAGCTTGGGATTAACTTTTTGTATGATCATTGGTGAGTTTGCAGTTGCATCTATACTACACTAGATGGACACTTATGTAACATTGTTTGTGTCAGTGATATAAGGATTAGTCGTATAAGTGTCCTAGTGTGACTGAGAATAACAGTGCAGTCACATAAGGAACCTTATGCGACTATACTTATGTGACTGACCAAAGTTACTCACATAATTACACTTATGTCACAGACACTTATGTGACTGACCAAAGTTACTCACATAAGTACACTTATGTCACAGACACTTAAGTGACTGACCGAAGTCAGCGGCATAGGTATCCTTATGTGACTAATCCTTAAGTCACTAACACTTAGTCAGTCGTGTAAGTAATCTTTTGTGACAGGGGTCATTAGCTAGTCGCACAAGGATTTTAATGAAAATGACACGCCATGTTACTAAATTTGAAATCGTTGACTATTTCCATTTGACCAACGTCGTACGTTTGCATTCAAGTTGGCAGGTATACCCATAATTTCCTTAAGCGACTATTGATACCAAAGTGTGTCGCATAAGTACTAAAGCATTTAATGAAGAAACATCAACTTTTTCACCCACTTTTGTTACTCCTTCATTCTTACCTTTCTCCCCCACGGCTTAAATTGAGTTTCAGCAGCTCCTCCTGTGACGAACATCAAGGTAACGATTTTAATTTGCATTTTGAGCTTTTATTTCTTAGTTGCATACTACCATACATTGATTTTCATGAAAAAAATTTTACTTTTAAGTGATTATACATACCCCAAGGCGGCTGAATTGTAATGTTGCATGTTTGTTTTGTTTTGTGATCATGAAGTTGAAGTTGACAATGAATAAGAGTTGGTTGGAGTTAGATATAGGTGATTCACGCTACGTTCGAGGGCTTGTTGATTTTGTGGAATTTGCGAAGCAAAATGGGGAAAATACAAAAGTGGATCCTTGTAAAAGATGTTTGTTGGTTAAAGGAAGACTTTCATTGAGAGATGTTTATCTATTTGATCAATTATGGTATGATGAAGGGATACAAAACATGGACATCACATGGTGAAAAGAGTAATGTGTACCCATTTGTTGCTCTATTGTATGTTACTCCCAGTGTTATTAAAACTGAACCGTGGATCGAATCGGTCAAGTCAATGGGTCAATGGTTGAACCGGGTTGAGCCGGTTTGACGCGCACATATTAAAAAATAAAAATAAAATACTTATATATGATATTATAATTTAACATATTCTTGACTTGAATAAATATTACATGATTATGATCTGATTATAACAACATACCATAACAAATTTAGAATTTGATAAAGTACAAATCAATAATACAAAAATAATAAAACAACATAACAATTTTAGTCTTAATTTGCAAGTCACAACAATAAAGGATTTCTAAGACTAATTGAATTTCTAGCTAAATTGATAATAAGTAATAAATTTTATAGATTTGATAGATGAATATACATTATTGAAACAAATATTAAAACAAGAATCATATTTAGCTTGGTGGAAAGAGAGGGGATAATTATATAGGAAGACTAGGTTCGAGTCTTGTCCAAGTCAAAAATAAATAAATATTTTTTCATACCAAATCGAACCGATCAAATCACGTTTTAATGAAAAATTGGGTCAACCGGATCAACCGGGTTTTGATCGGGTCGTTTGTAAACCGATCGGATAACAGAACCGAATCGATTCCGGGTCAAACCGATCGAACCGGCCGGGTCGGTCCGAATTTAATAACACTGGTTACTCCTATATTACATCCTAATTTCGTACCCAGGGCCGGTCCTGAAATTTTATGGGCCCTTGGACAAAAAAAATTTGGGCCCTAATAAAATAAAAATTATTTGTATTTATTACTTTGAAATTAAAAACTAGACTGGTTATGTATGTTTTTTTTGCTATTTTTAAATTTGCAGTAAAATTTGGGCTTTTATTTTCAGCCCAACAACCAGATTATCATTATTTTGTGATTGTTTATCAGTTTTTATTTATTTATTCAAAGAAAGTAAATAACATATAGGTACATATAACAAAAATTTAAAAAAAAAATGGGCCCCTTATGGAAGATGGCCCTTGGCTTTGTCCAACCTCCTTTCTACATGCGGGCCGGCCCTATTCGTACACATTTGTAATGTGTACACATACATTATTACACCTTCATATAATGTTTTATCTTTATGTGTACCATTTGTTGCTCTATTGTATGTTACATTACATCCAAATTTCGTGGTAAATATTTTACTATATGCTCTCCACACACATTGCTCTCGAATATTTCATATGCGTCTATATTGTTAATTTCAAACCAACTACAAATATTTTGAAAGAAATAATAATAAAACTAAAAAACATATTTTTGAAAGAAATAATAGCAAATCTAACAAATAATGTTGTGATTAATAATTTTGATACAGAAAATCTGTTTATGAAGTGTTACTGATATTAGATTGTAGAATATAAAATATTTTTGCAAAAAAGAAATTAAAAGATGATGATGCATTTTTTTTATTATAATAGGTTCTTTTTATTTCTATATGATGTTGTATTAAAATTAAGGGAAAGTACGCATTTGTGCCTTGAACTATCAGTACTTTCTAATTGACGATCCGAACTAAAGATTTTTTCAATCAAGGAGCAAATTTGAAAAAATATAACAATTTTACTAATCAAATCTAACAGAGTTAAATTAGCATTAACGAGCGTGTATTCTTGTTTCTTTTTTTTATGGGGGTTAATGGGTTAAAGTTAGTATCTACTCATTTTGAGCTGGTGAGGACTTGAACCCTGACCACTTTGAGCGCAGGGGTACGCCCTTCCACTGGGCTAATCTATTTGCCTCCGGCGTGTATTCTTGTTTCATTCCCTACTAACTTTGTTAACCACAGTCTGGCTTTTTATTTCTCAAATTGAGAGAAACCCTATTCGTTACAGTAGCAGAGACCATGGCGTCGTGATGAGAGATCCGGCGGGCTAGATTCTCAGATTTCAAAACGCTAGTGAAAACGAATTGGTTGATTTCGAATCAGCTTGGTCGGATAGTTGGCTTGGTCTCAGGATTGGCTCTGCAAGGTGAAGTCTTTCATATATTTCAAGCTAAACCTTGGTTGTCAAGCACTAAAAGAGGGTAGAAGAAGAGCATCAAAGCGAAAAAGGGGATTCAGAGTGAACTGCTGATCAACAATTCTCCTTGGTGATTTACGCCAAGGATTCTTCTTTTTTCTAGATGGTTGATTGTTATAAGTGGCGAGCATATTAAATTACTGTCTTTTGTATAAAAAAGCTGGAAACAAACGATTTCAATTTAGAGTTCGTTCTGTGAGATGGAATTGGTAGCAGCTGCAATAGGGCACTCATTTAGATTTTGAGTTTCGGCAAGAAGCTTGCTGCGTGATCCGCCAGCATGATGATGGAGCAATTAAATTCTTTTTTGAATGTTGTTGGTCACAGTGTGAGAACATGATGATCCAAGAGAGGTTTTGGCATCCTGAAGAAACAATTAGACTGTACAAACATGACTATGGAATGCAACATTTGTTTCTTGGCAGTTTACAAGTTTTTTTTTGTTCTTTTTTGTTTTAGACATCTTCTATTTTTCTTTTTGTGTAATCCTGCCTTATTCTGGTGCTGTATCAACTTGTTTATGTTCAAATTATACATACTAAAAGAGTAGAAACTTTTGCACCCGATTGTCCACGTTTAACAAACAAAAAGTATTTGAATTCATTCAATTCTCAATAACATGTTCAGATCTAGAACAAAACCTAAAGAGTCATAAAAAGGTACAAGTTTTGGTTTCCCTGCATAATGAGAAACTAAACTTTAAAGATTATCAAAAAGATTCAATACTAGTTAAATATTGCCCTGCATAATGTCTTGCATATCACGCTAACGTTGGGCACCATTGGATGTAGAACATTCAGTGACCCTTGTAAACATTGTCGACTCCATGAACTTGAACTTGCGAAGGACCACTCGATATTCCGTATGCCAGTCTTGTAAAGGTTGCTCGTTAATAGAAGCCTACATAAATTAGAAGGACAACATTATATAACAAACTGATATTGCTAGCACCAATAAAGCAGAAGAATGGAAAATACTTAATCTTTTACACACATAAACTAAGACTATTGGAGTAAAAAAAACAACTAATGTAGTCACCAAACTAAGACTGCTGAAGACTGTTTAGTAGTCACCAAATAAGATTGTTTGGTGACTACTAATGTACCAGCCTCGTCTGTATTTACAAGCACAACTCCACTTTCCTTTATGCAAGTCACACAGAACAACTTAGTCTTTATAATTTATGCAAGTACTGATAGTTCAGGGCACCTATAGGTACTTTTCCCTAAAATTAATAAGTAACAAATCTCTTAAATAAATAATACAGTAAAAGATATTTTTGTGATGGAGTAAGAAATTATATTTTAGATAGTTACTTTCACATAAAATTAGAGTAAAAACTAAAAAATTCAAATTTGAATGAATCGATAGATCTAGAATTTACTCCGTGGTTTACACTTTAGGTTTTCCTCAAACAGCCGCAAGGTCTCACTTCCTCAAATCAATAATCCCTTAGCTCTCGCTCGCCACGGTCTCACTCTCTCGTTTAGCAAGTGAGCTTTTGTGAATTATTGATTTGAGTAGACAGTTCAGCAAGTTCCAAAAGCTCACAAAAGAGCACTCACCCTAAGACTTGAGGATATTTGGATATGAACTTTTATTTCGTGAATTGCTTTTGGAACTTGCTGAACTGTTTCTTTTATAATGAATAAAGATTTTAGCTTTTGCTTAATTACAAGATTTTGAATCTATTTAAATTTACAAGAAAATGTGAATATTGTGATATACATCCAGCATGAAAGTCTACTTATGCGACGGATCATGTCCTAGTGCGGCTACAAGTCCCAAGTCACATAAGGTTACTTATGTCACATGTGTGTTTAGGTCAGTCGCGTGTGACTTTATGTTACTGATGAGTCGAATTCGACTATAATTCCTCTACTTTTATTTGATGTTTTGATCTGTTCCGGGTCTCTTTCGATGCCATTTGACCCTCTTGATTGCCATTTCAGGTTAGAAACCAACCTTACGGTCCCCGGGTTCAATAAGATCAATTCTCGCAAAAAAACTGAAGTTTCGGAGCAAAATATGGTGTTTCGGGGAAAACAGGACAAACTGACTTTTCTGGCTTATTTTGGACGTACAGATCTCATACGATGTCTGAATTTGTTGATTCAAAGCTTTTTAGAAAGATGACTCAAAGGGCTACAACTTTCTAGTTGACGCCAAGGCCAAATTCGGACGGAAAGACCTTGAAAAAGCCACAGGAAGTCAGACAAGTTTGCTGAACTTGGAGTTGGGACCAAGAAGAGAGGAAAGGGGACTAAGGTTTTGAGCCGGCCGGCTCAAGGACATGCCTATATCTGAACCGGCCGGTTTAAAGGGTCAGTGAGCTTGTAACAAGTGAGCCGGCCGGCTGGGAAATGCCCACTAATCTGAACCGGCCGGTTGAGCTCTGTGGACAGTTTTTGCCTATAAAATGAGATCTAGATCTAGTTTCCAAGGGGATTCGAGCTAGGGTTTTTGGGGCACGAAATTGAGGGTTTCTAGAGAGAACAAGCTACCAAGACTTCATGGGGGATCATCCATTGAAGATTGAAGATCCAAATGGGGAAGAAGATCATCTACACTAGATTGGTTCATTCCTTCCATTGTATTTTCATCTATGTACTCAATACAATTTGTGTTTGTCTATGAACATGATTTGTGAGTAGTGTTTTGTATTCTAGGGTCCTATGGATCTTATGTGTGTTAATACTCCTAATCTATAATGAATCAATGTTAGTATAACATGTTTGGATGATTGTGAATCTACTTGGATGAAATGTCAACTCTACGCCCACCAAGTGTTTGATAAAATGCCTAAGTGGTCTAGAAACATGAATTTGAAGTTGAGTGTTCTAGCGAACGAGACTAAGAGTTCTAGAATGAGAGTAGACTCACCCTTGCTAAGTGATGATCACTAGCGTGACTCATTTTGGCATTGAGATAGGCTTGTTCTTAAACCGCTCATTGGATATTGATCATTCAACTAGCATTGATGACTGGGAACCTTGAGTAGGACGTGAGCTAACAACATCTAGCGATTGAAGCTCACGTGCGAGGTGCTTCTTCCTTAAATCAAGTAAAAACATCTAGCGATTGAATTTGATTTAATAGTAGCACGCCTTAATCTAATCATCTAACATGATTGTTCTTGCATGAAATTGAATTCTTGGAGTCTAAAAACACACATGAGTGAAGTAGTTCCCTAGAGTACACCTTTTGCCTTGGTAGTGACACTATCTCTAGTTTCCTTAGATTGTTTACATTGTTTACATGCATTTTCTTTAGCAATCACATCAAAGCCAACCCTTCGTAATTAGGATAGACTTATCGGAACGAAATTGAATAGTGCATAAGTTTAAACTTGCTCCTTGGACGACCCGGTACTTACCGATTTATAAATTGTTTTTGAACAAATATCTTGCTTTCGAATCACATAGATTTGAAGTGCATAGTATTACAACGCATCAAAATGGCGTCGTTGCCGAGGAGCAATGAATTAACTAGAGCACTAGAGTAGATTTTGTGAGATTTGGACTATTCTTGTAAATATTTTTTTCCTTTCTTTTGTACATTCTTTACACTCATATCCCTTGCTAACCTTTGTTCTTTTGTTTTGCGAGGATGTACTCATTCAACCAACAAGTCTCATACAATGAAGAATATGACCAAGAGGAGGAGCATCAAAATGCCTATTGGGAAAATCATGGCTATCCGACAAATTCACACTCGCCTTATGAGGATGATAGCCAATACTCATTTGATGGTGACTCCTACCCTCAATATCAATTGAATCCTCAACCTAGTGGCAATCAACCCACCGTCAAAGAATTACTAGACACATTGATTAAAAATCAGAAGGAACAAGAGAGGGTTAGGCAAGAAATGGACGAGATGCATGCCAAGACGATGGCCTATGAAGTTGGAGACTCCTACCCTCAACCTTCAAGTGAGCCCTCCAATATAAAAGCATTGCTTGCCACACTCCTTGCATCCCAAGAGAAGTCGAATAGAGACATGCAAGCCCATTTTGATAGAATGGAGGCTTAAAGACAAGTGTTTAGAAGCGAATTGGCGCGACAAGAAATGGAAAATGAAAACATGGATGTGGAAGAGGAGCTATCCGAAGAAGAAGTCATTGATTCTAATGCCTCAAGGGAAGAAGTGGATCAAGAAATGGAGGATGAGTTCATGAGAGCCTCGCGCCAAGCTTTTGATGAGGCGTGGGATGGTGAATCTTGCACCGAGGATGAGTTGGAACATGAAAGTGCATCACCTTCCACTACTAGCACGTTTCAAGATCATTTGGTTGAAAACACTCAAGATTTCACCATTTCATCAACGCATTGGCTCTCCGACGAGGAATTCTTCAACGATGACGACTCATGCATAGAAGAAATATCTTTCTCGAATGAAGAAGACCTCCTCCCTCCCACTACATGTGAACTTAAATGTGAGCCCGATTTTCTTGTCGAGGATGATATGGAAGAAGAGGATATTGAGCCAAAAGCACTTCAAAAGTATGAAGACTATGTTGAGACTTATATGGACGTGACTAAAGAGCCACCTCGCATACAAGAAGACACAAGTTTAATGAGCGATATTGAGGAGTGGGCACCCAAGGAAATTATTGAGAAATTAAAGGAGGGTGTGCCCATCAAGCTCGGGACAAATTTTGAAGACTCTTTCTTTATTCCGACGTCTCGAGACAAGTTTTGGAGCTTCTTGCCCTACTTCAAAAGATTAATTGGAAAAAGCTCTCATGACCCCTTAGTTCTTAAGGGATGCACATTCTTAAAGAGGTCATGCTCCCAAAGGAAAGTCCATTGTAGATTTGATGGGAAGAAATTCAAATGGGATTTGAAGGTGGATTGACACGCCAAATCCAAGGCCCCGTGAGAAGGGATCCTAGCAAAGGACTTCTCACGAGTGATTCTATGGGGCGCTTTGCTACGTCTTTGCCAAGACGGGAAAAACTAGGCCCTCGTGGGAGGTAACCCGTTGTAAGTTGTTTCATTCTCGTTCTTTAAGTTTAAGTGTTTGACATGATTTTGAGTGGCTTAGACTCTATGTGTGGAATGTGATATTTATGATTAGTGGGTAAAATTTTAAGTGTGGAGTGAGTTCTACTCACTCCAATTCCACTTCACATTCCCAAGTCCCTCCACCTCACCCTTAATATATCCATGAATGATGATGTCGCCCTTAATGTTCATGTGCCCTATTTGAGTTTGATAGATTGAAACTATTTTGTTATACCATGCTATAACTTTGGTTTCACATTTTGTTGGCACTTAAAACATCTTGTGCACATTTTGGAGGATGTGATTTACCTTCCTTGCTTGAATTCTATTAAACTTATATCATGATGTTATCGTGTGACTTGTGATGCTATCTTGCTCATACTTGAGTTTGGTATTATTTCTATAACTATCACTTGTTACATTTAACCTCTCATGTTCTATTGTCATCAAGGAAAGTATTCACATCATGTATGATAAAGCTTAGAACATTGACGTCTCTATTGTTCAAGGGAGCACATCTACAAACGAGGAGAGTTCCTATGCGCCCTTATCTCATTTTCTTTATTGTTTGCGCTTAGGGACTAAGCTAGATTTTAAGTGTGGAGTGGGTTAGGCGCATAGTTCACTCATACCATGCCATGCTTAACATTTTTGAATGGACACTTGCATCCATGTACTTTATCCCAACTTTCATGAGTGTTATACGACTAAAGGCTTGTGACTATCATTTCTCAACTTCTATAAGTCACATTTAACTTACATTTCTCTTTTACATGATTTAGAGTCTAAAACCAAGCTAGCTCTATTGAATGCACATTCTTGTGAATCAATTTTCATTGCTATCTTGTGCCTATCTAGCAATCTAAGTATTTTTCACGCATGCTTTGAAAAGTTTTTAGCAAGCACACTTTAAAATCTTCATGAAAACTTAAACCTCTCGGTTGCTTTTAGGTGACTTTAGTTCTCTTGCCTCGTGCCTTGTTTGTGGTTGTTTATCACACATTCCATATTCACATTGGGCATATTGTCAAGTTTTAAGTGTGGAGTCAAAAGAGGGCGAAGCCCCATTTGAAAAAAAAGAAAAAGAAAAGAAAACTACTTGGTCAAAGAGGGCAAAGCCCCGACTAAGAACTCTCTCGACGATCACGAGAAGTTTTTCTTTAAAAACATACAAATGCTGGGGGTTAGGAAGAAAAGTTCCCCCTCGAAAGAATTTGTAGGCCAAAGGCTTAGTGAAATCCACTTAAACTTGACTTTATGCCCTTCCATCATGTCTTATATGTGTGAGTTCACCACGTGCATTGTGTGCTAGCAAGTTGAGCTTTGGCACGACCCTTGTGATTTCACGTAAGCTATACATTGGTTTATGCTTGTTTTTAAGAACCCTTGGTGTCAAACTCCTCTTTCCTTTTAGATTATGACTTTAGCGTCTAAAACTTCGAAATGAGTTTTATATCGTTAGCCCATGGACTAGCCCTAGCTAGCATAGGTGAGCGATTGACACTTTTTGTGCAAACTATCGTGTTTCAAAAGCCTTGCATTGAAAATGAATAGACTCCTAGGTTAGGCGTTCGATAGCTCTAGTATTGACTTCCTTGAATGTGCACCCTCATATGAACTTAAATGGTTTGAAAACTCTTTTGATGGAAGAATGATTGTGATGCTGGTTTGGGATGTGAAGTTGGTTTTGAGAAATCCATGCCTTAATTGTTAAACACTCTTGTTTTCACTCTTATGGGATAAGTGCAATTTGGGATTTGTGAGTATTCCCTTTTCTAAAAACTCTCACGAGACTATAACTCGTCCATTAGGGTAGCCTAGGGGTTTAAAGGCTTGGTTCATATGCTAAATGCACTCGTAATACCTACGAAAAGGAGTTAGATTGTATATATGTGTTAGAGTAGTTAGAAATAAAAGTTGGAGACTTTAAATGGATGTTGAGAGCAAATGGGAAACAAACATAATGACTTAGCTTTTCGTCATTTATTTCTCTTTGGCTTGATCTTATTGTTTGCTCGGGACGATTAAACTCTAAGTGTGGAGTGTTTTGATGAGTCGAA
Organism: Rhodiola kirilowii; assembly: GCA_033675215.1. Taxonomy (NCBI): domain Eukaryota; kingdom Viridiplantae; phylum Streptophyta; class Magnoliopsida; order Saxifragales; family Crassulaceae; genus Rhodiola; species Rhodiola kirilowii. Next base: position 46,842,709 of record CM066193.1, read on the forward strand.
TTCTCGACTATAATTCCTCTACTTTTATTTGATGTTTTGATCCGTTCTGAGTCTCTTTCGATGCCATTTGACCCTCTTGATTGCCATTTCAGGTTAGAAACCAACCTTACGGTCCCCGGGTTCAAAAAGATCAATTCTCGCAAAAAAACCGAAGTTTCAGAGCAAAATATGGTGTTTCGGGCAAAATAGGATAAACGGACCTTTCTGGCTTATTTTGGACGTACAGATCTCATACGATGTCCGAATTTGTTGATTCAAAGCTTGTTAGAAAGATGACTCAAAGGGCTACAATTTTCTAGTTGACGCCAAGGCCAAATTCGGACGGGAAGACCTTGAAAAAGCCACAGGAAATCAGATAAGTTTGCTGAACTCGGAGTTGGAACCAAGAAGAGAGGAAAGGGGACTGAGGTTTTGAGCCGGCCGGCTCAAGGACATGCCTATATCTGAACCGGCCGGTTCAAAGGGTCAGTGAGCTTGTAACAAGTGAGCCGGCCAGCTGGGAAATGCCCACTAATCTGAACCGGCCGGTTGAGCTCTGTGGACAGTTTTTGCCTATAAAATGAGATCTAGATCTAGTTTCCAAGGGGATTCGAGCTAGGGTTTTTGGGGCACGAAATTGAGGGTTTCTAGAGAGAACAAGCTGCCAAGACTTTAAGGGGGATCATCCATTGAAGATTGAAGATCCAAAGGGGGGAGAAGATCATCTACACTAGATTGGTTCATTCCTTCCATTGTATTTTCATCTATGTACTCAATACAATTTGTGTTTGTCTATGAACATGATTTGTGAGTAGTGTTTTGTATTCTAGGGTCCTATGGATCTTATGTGTGTTAATAATCCTAATCTATAATGAATCAATGTTAGTATAACATGTTTGGATGATTGTGAATCTACTTGGATGAAATGTCAACTCTATGCCCACCAAGTGTTTGATAAAATGCCTAAGTGGTCTAGAAACATGAATTTGAAGTTGAGTGTTCTAGCGAACGAGACTAAGAGTTCTAGAATGAGAGTAGACTCACCCTTGCTAAGTGATGATCACAAGCGTGACTCATTTTGGCATTGAGATGGGCTTGTTCTTAAACCGCTCATTCGATATTGATCATTCAACTAGCGTTGATGATTGGGAACCTTGAGTAGGACGTGAGCTAACAACATCTAGCGATTGAAGCTCACGTGCGAGGTGTTTCTTCCTTAAATCAAGTAAAAACATCTAGCGATTGAATTTGATTTAATAGTAGCACGCCTTAATCTAATCATCTAACATGATTGTTCTTGCATGAAATTGAATTCTTGGAGTCTAAAAACACACATGAGTGAAGTAGTTCCCTAGAGTACACCTTTTGCCTTGGTAGTGACACTATCTCTAGTTTCCTTAGATTGTTTACATTGTTTACATGCATTTTCTCTAGCAATCACATCAAAACCAACCCTTCGTAATTAGGATAGACTTATCGGAACGAAATCGAATAGTGCATAAGTTTAAACTTGCTCCTTGGACGACCCGGTACTTACTGGTTTATAAATTATTTTTGATCAAATATCTTGCTTTCGAATCACATAGATTTGAAGTGCATAGTATTACAACGCATCAGTTACATGTGTTATGTGAGTAGCCTTATGCGACTGAGTGTGATCGCATAAAGTCTTATGCGACTGGAAAAGTCCTTACGCGACATTTTTGGGTCAGTTACAAAAGTGTCCATCTGGTGTAGTGCTAGTTATTATTTGGTGTGAAGATTGGTTAACCATTTGACTGTTTCATTATCAAGCCCGATTTCTGCTTGATGCATGGATGACAACATGGAGAAGTATTTTCATGAGTCAAAAAATGAAAACTGGAACTGCATTGTCTTCTGATGACAGGTATAGTCTAAAGGCACCTGAGCTACATTAGTCTATGTACCGAGTTTCCAGACATAGAAACTGGGAAACATTCTGCCTTGAGAGAAAGCAAGTTTCCTTCACTTCTTACTACAAATGTCACTGGTATCTACAGCATATGTGGAGAGAAGATACAACATGTGTGAAGGGATTACAGCAGCTCTGTTCTGCAGTCCTGGAGAAGTCATCGCCAAAGGTTGGAAACGTCGTCGCCAAATACCAAAAGGAGTTGTCGCTAAAGACGTGTTTAAACCAGGCGGGAATTCAAGCCGTTGCTAATACTACTGGAGGCGTCGCTAATAGCTGGCAAAGTTCGATATGTGTTAGTGGAGTTAGTTGGCACTCAGAAAATCAGAGCGTGACACATAAGCTCGATCCGTGGCCCGAGTCCGGATTCAAATTGGACGGATACGATTAGAAGGAACAGACGGTTGGGATGCGATCTGGAAAAATGCATATAAGTTGGACTATTCGAGCTGGTTTAGGGTTCTGCACTTCAACATATATTTTTTATTTTGTTTGACGTCCGGGGGAGATTCGTTCATGAAATCGATTGAGAGCTTTTGTTCGCACGGTAATTCCGCTCAAGCCTGCGTTCGATTAAAGCCACTAGTGCGGTCCACGGAGAGATCGTAGTTCGTAGGCATTCGTCGAAGCTTGTAAATCGGATTTTGTACTCCGGTGACTTTTGGTCGATTCCAAGGTGTTTGCATAGTGAAACCGGCTGAGCTAGTGAGCTCGAGTGGAGTAGCCTCTCACCTAGAGGTGAACCACTAAAAAATCTGTATGTCACTTTACTTTCTGCAAATTCTCAAATCGTAAATTGAATTTAGGGCATTTGCAATCGAATCTTAACAACGAATTGGATTAATCATTTAGTCCTGAGTTACAATAGTGGTATCAGAGCCGATTCTATTGATTCTTAGTTGTTGTTGTTATTGATTGTGCCATATTTGCATTGCTTGTACTCATACTTTCTTGATTGTTGCTTGCGAGGTGAAAATGGTGCAAGCAAGGATAGAGATCGCTCCTTATGATGGGAAGGGAGACTTCCATGTCTAGTGCCTTAAGATGAAGGCTGTGTCCCTAGAAGAGGAAGCCACAAAGTAGTCTGAAGATGAGAAGAAAAAGAAGTCTAATAGAGAGGTTGAATCATACAACCTGATAATACTCAGCCTTGGGAACAGTATTATCAGAAAGGTATGTGAATGTAAAACTCCTCTTGCAATGTGGAAAAAGTTAGAAACATTGCATGCTAATCAGATTGCCCCTAACTTGTCATATGTGAAGGCATCCATGTATGTATATAAGATGAACTCTGCTAAAACCATGGATGAAAATCTTGATGAGTTCTTGAAAATGTCTTTGATGCTTAGAGATACAGTGCATGCTCTTGATGAGACTAGTCTTGTGATGATATTGATGAATGCTATACCTGAGTCTTATCATGTTGTGAAAGATGCTTTCCAATATACTGGTGATGTGCCCTCTTATGATAAATTTTGCACTGCTTTGAAAACTAGGGAGTTAGAGCTTAAAAATCAAAAAGCTAATTTGCCTCTGGTTTGGTTGTCAAGTCTAACAAGTCATCTTTTCAGAATAACAAACATAAGTTCCAGTCTAAGCCTAAGTCTGATAGAAATGCTAATAACTCAAATGATAACAGTTCCAAATAAGGTCAGTCATCTCAGGTTAAATGTTATCACTGTGGGAAGGTAGGTCACTTAAGAAGGAACTGTTATGAATGGTTAGTCAAGCCTAAGACCAATGGGAACTCTGAAACTAACGTAGCCTTGACATCTGATATGGCTTATTCATCACCAGAGGTCCTAACTTTCACAAGTGGGGATCTCAGTGATGAATGGGTCTTGGATTCAGGTTGTTCCTTTCATATGTGCCCCAACAAAAACTGGTTTGATGGCTTGGCTCACACTGCCAGTGAAAATGTGTACATGGGAAATAATAATGTGTGTAAAGTTATGGGAATGGTCAGCATAAACCGAACTAATGGAAAATTAGTGACTTTAACTAAGGTAAGATATGTCCCTGGCTTAAGAAGTAATTTAATTTCCCTTGGTGCTCTTGATGATTCTGGTTGCTCTTACACTACTGAAAATGGTGTTCTTGCTGTGTTTAAAAATAATAGGCAAGTGTTAACTGGAAATAAGACTGGCAGTGTGTATATTCTTGATGGTTCATACCATGGTGGAACTAAGGAAGCCTGCCCTGCTGTTTGTGAAGATGCAACTATAAAGTGGCATCTTACACTAGGACACATGAGCCAAAAGGGACTGGAGTGCCTGAATAAGCAAGGTATCCTTGCTGAAAAGGTGACTCAGTTACCCTTTTGTGAACCTTGTGTCCTGGCCAAACAGCACAGGCTGAAGTTCACCAGTGGATTTCACTCAAGCAAGACAATCTTAGAGTATATACATGCTGATTTGTGGGAAACAGGGTCTAATGAAACTCATGGTGGGAATAAGTATTTTCTAAGCATTGTTGATGATTACTCTAGGAGAGTTTGGACTTTCCTACTGAAAACTAAAGATGAGGCATTTACTAAGTTTAAAGAGCGGAAACTGTTAGAGGAAAATCAGACTAATAAAAAGGTTAAGGCTTTGAGAACTGATAATGGTTGGAATTCTGTAATTCTGAGTTTGACAATTTTTGCAATGAGCATGGTATTTTGAGACATAAGACTGTTAGATTGACTCCTCGGCAAAACAGAGTCACTGAAAGAATGAATAGAACATTGCTTGATAAACTGAGATGCTTATTGTTCACTTCTGATTTACCTAAGTCTCTTTGTGGTGAAGCTCTTTATACTGCTACTTATCTTGTTAATAGAAGTCCTTATAGGATGCTTGACTTCAAATGTCCTATAGAACTGTGGAATGGTAAGAAACCTGACCTGAGTGAATTGAAGATTTTTGGGTGTGCTGCTTATGCTCATACTAGGGAGGGAAAACTAGATCCTAGATCAACCAATTGTATTTTCTTAGGATATCAGAGGTCAATGGGTACTAAGGGCTATTGATTGTGGGATATGAATGGTAGGGGAATTAAAAGACTGATTAGTAGAGATGTGATTTTTGGTGAGAACACTTTCCCATTTAAAAATAACAGTGTAGCCAATTCTGATAGCTCCCCTGCACCGCCATCTGATAAGACCTTATTTGACATAGATCCTCCTGAAAACCATGAGCAGCCTGAACAGGTAGATCACCATGTAGAACAAGATATGCCCCAACCAGAACCAGACAATGACCAGAATGAACATAATGAACAAGCTGAGAACTTAGATCAGGTGGAGGAATATGATGTAGCTACCCAGGATGTGTTAGCTGATTGACAACTTGCCAGAGATAGGCCTAGAAGAGAGCCTAGATTACCCACTAGATATTCCCAAGATGATCATGTATCCACTGTCCTAATAGCTGCTAAGGAAATAAAGAATGAACCTGATACTTACCAGGAAGCCATTGAGGGTAGGGATAGTGAGAAATGGAAGGCTGTTATGCTTGATGAGATGGAGTCTCATAACTAACCAAACCTAGGTTCTGGTCAAAAAGCTAGAACACCATAAACTGGTTGATTGCAGGTGGTTGTTCAGGATTAAGGATGAAGATCCACCAGGGTACAAAGCAAGGCTGGTTGCTAAGGATTTTACCTAGAAAGAAGGTATTGATTACCATGAGATATTTGCACCAGTTGTTAAGTTTAAGACCATTAGAATCATGCTTGCATTGGTTGCTATTAATGACTTAGAACTTGAATAACTTGATGTTAAAACTGCTTTCCTTCATGGAGAGTTAGATGAGCAAATATATATGAAGCAACCTCCTGGTTTTGTAGATAGAAAATATCCTGAACATGCTTGCTACTTGAAAAAATCTTTGTATGGTCTGAAACAAAGTCCTAGACTTTGGTATAAAAGATTTGACTCCTATGTGCTGAAACTTGGTTATGTGAGAAGCAATTTTGATCCATGCTTTTATTATGCATCTGTGGATGAGTGCCCTGTTTATATGCAAATATGTGGATGATATATTACACATAAGCAAGTCTGTTGATAAGGTTAAGGTGCTGAAATCATAGTTAAGCTCAGAATTTGACATGAAAGATTTAGGAAAAGCTAAGAAAATATTGAGCATGGTTATAGATAGAGATAGGAGTAAATGTTATCTAAAATTACATCAAAGGCCTTACTTAGAGAAAATAGTATCTAAGTTTAGTAGTCTTGATTGTAAACCTGTGCAAGTGCCATTAGCTCCTCACTTTATTCTGTCCAAGTCACAAAGTCCTAAATCTGATGCTGAGTTTGCTAAAATGGAACAAGTGCCTTATGCTAATGTGATGAGCCGTATTTATACGACTCATCGAGTCATCAAATCCCGCCAATTCCAGTACTTTTATATGCAAACAGTTACTTCTTAGTGTTGTTTCGCATTTCAGGTAATTTGGAGGCTCTAAGAGGAATCACATTCAAAATATGGCTTTTGGAGCCAAAAACACCACAAAGGCCACAAGGACCCGAGACCCGCAGGCTGGCCGTGCTCAGGGAATGGCACGTCCGTCATTTGACACAGGAGGACTCAATTCCAGATCGGAGACCACCATGTTATAGACCACATGTCAGGCTACATCTCAGGCCAAACCAAACTGATTTTCGACCCACGGCCAAGAAACGACCGGAGCAACAACGCATGAGTCCGATCAGTGCAGATTTCAGGACTTAACCAAATTCAGGGCCTGTTTTCCGGCTGGCTGAGATGCCAACTTTGAGAGCCGCCCCGGCCTAATCCGTCTACACAATGGGGTGATTTCAAGGTTTGGACATCAAATATACATGTCCAGCTAGTGCTCCAGCTCAAGAGCTCGGCCAGAAGAGTGTCCGAAGGCGAGTCAAATCGGCCCCAAAGTACCCAGTACGATCAGCATTCATCCGAGTTCTAGCCGAGTTGAAACTGAGTTGAGTCCGAGTTTGACCGAGTTTGACCGAGTTTAAAGCCCAAAATTCGTCCAGCCCAATGTCATATTAGGGCAAACTTACATCTAGGGTTTCGGAAGGTTCCAGAAGATCGAGATAGCTTTATCATCAAGCAAAGATAATTATGGAAATATTTCCATGATTATCTTCAAGGCTTATTTTAGGAACTTTAGGGTTTCTCAAACCCTATAAAAAGAGGAGTTCACAAGCCATAATTGACATCTCATCCCTCACACTCTCCTCATCACACACAGCCGTGTGCCCTAATCCCATCACCACCGTCCGCCCTTCTCCTCCATTAGCCGCCGTGCCTTCCACCGTAGCTCAGCCCATAGCAGCCGTGACTTGTGCTTTGTAATTTTCGAATGAAGTAGTAACCATCTAGCTCCCTTGGGTTCGACCCTTGCTTGCCGCTACACTAGTCTCTCGCAAGGAAATATAAATTTAAATTTGCAGGTCAAACGACGCCTGTCAAATTTTGGCGCCATTGCCGGGGAGCTACGCAAAGGTGAAATTTGTTCTCTTTTAATTTTTTGTTTATTTTTCTGTTTGCTTATTTCGAAATTTGCTATTCGGTGATTCCCTATTCAACTGTCTCGATTTCCGATTTCCATTCTTTCTCGATTTCCAATTTCTAGCTTTTAGAGGATCCTGTCACCAAGACTTATGAGTCTAAGGAGATTGGGTTTTAAGTGAGACCGCTGTGACTCCTCCAATCTCCTGGGGACCCTTTGTTGCTAGTCTGTTCTTGCTATTTCGGTGTTTGCTATTCTCGTAACATGTCTCACGCAGGTAGTAGAGTTGGTGACAATAGTCACAATGATGAAGTCGAACAGGTTGTCCGAGACAGAGAAGGACAGCTTCCACAACACAATGCACAAGGGCCGATTGTCCAGAATGGAGAGATCCGGGGGGCTATCCCGGGACAATTTCAACAACCACCAATCCAACCCCAACCGTATCAACAGTACCCACGGTATCCCCCGCCGTATCAACAGTACCCACCACCACCATATCCACAGTATCCACAACCACCATACCCCCAGTACCCACCACAATACCCACCATTACCATACCATCCACACCAGCAATACCCACCACCTCAGAGACCTCCACGCCAGCCAGCAGTCAGAGATGATGATGAGGATGACGCCAATGAAGGACCAACCATGGGCGAGCTCTCGGTCCCCAACTTCAGAGACCAAGCCTGGTGCATCTACGAAGGACCGGACCTCGCAGCTATAACTGTCAACACGGCAGTCATTCACCATCTGCCCAAATTCTCAGGAACCAAGGGAGAGTCGGCCACAACTCATCTACAGCGCTATCACGGGATATGCCAGAACCTCAAGTCACCCACCGTCGAAGTCGAGGATTTCAAGTTAAAAGCTTTTTACTTCTCACTAACAGACTCGGCTAGCGATTGGTTCTTATCTCTTCCTTCAGGCAGTATTTACACATGGGATCAGATGCAGCGAGCATTCCTCGCCAAATACTACCCAGCAGGCAGAGCTATGCAAGTCCGAAGGCAGTTACAGGATCTCAGGCAAGGACCCAACGAGACCATGTACGAGTACGTGGAAAAATTCAATGCCTTGGAGAAAAGCTGCTGCAACCTTGGACTCACAGAGAAGTTGCTCGTCGAATATATGCTAGATGGCCTTCGCAGACTCGATAGGAAGCTCCTAGATGCCTCGGCTGGAGGCAATCTGATGAACCTATCCCCAGCAGGAGTTAGACGAAAGATCATGGAAGTGGCAGAGAATGAGCGGTTCCAGGATGAGTCCAACAAAGAAGAAGAATACACCCAGACCAGGAACATGTCAAAGGTTGAGCCCTCAGTAAATGCCATGGCCGAACAGATCAAGGAGCTCAAGGAGATGATGCAACATGTGATCAGGAGGCAACCAGTCCAGAGTAAGCCATGCGGTTTTTGTGCAGCCACAGATCTCAAGACAGGCGAGTGCCCTACCTTAGTGGAAGACGACCAGGCCGAGGTCAATGCAGTGGGCAACTATCAGAATTATGGCAACCGAACAGGACCAGTCCAACAGTATGGCGCAGCCACGACCAATCAAGGAGCCAACGGACAGCCCTGGAAGAACAACAATCAGCAGCATCAGGCCCAGAGAGAGCCAGCACGACAGAATGCGCCTCAGCAGACCCAGCAGCCCTGCACGGTTTGCGTTTACATTTCAGTTTATTTATTTATTTACCATATTTATTTTCGAGTCATTATTGTCACATCGTACCTTGGGAAGGAATTGGTTTCATTCTGCAGGGACTAGACCGAGTCGACCATGAATTGAGTAAGGGGCTACGCATTTTGCTTGCTCCAATATCAGACTGTTCCGACATGAGTAGTTCACACCTCGAATTAGTTGTGTCAAGAAACACGAGCCGTTTAAAGATTCTGTCACAAAGACTTACGAGTCTAAGGAGATTGGGTTTTAAGTGAGACCGCTGTGACTCCTCCAACCTCCTGGGAATCTTTTATTCGTCTTCATGTCATTGACACAGACCTTTCGGTGTGCAACGAACTCACGTCGCGATACAGGCTCCAATGGTGCTCTTCGAGGACTCATAGGAGAATAATCAGCCACTTCTGGTCGCCACACATCACACGAGGGGAGTCCCGTTCTACCTTTTCCCTTTCCTTTTATATATTGCTTGCATTGTGAGTCTTGATTTAAGTCGTACCGTGAGGACACGGCTTATTTCAAAAGTGTGGGGTGGGAGAGTCAGTATCGAGTCAGCACGTTTATTTCCTGCACCCTGCACAGAGTCAGCACGTTTCGAGTCATTTTAAAAAATTTGTACATGATTCTTCACTATTTCCTAGACTTGCAGTAGTGGATAATGATTAGGTGAAATAGATATAGCCGATTTTACATGCATGTCTTTGATGAAACTTGATTTGTGCGACTAACATGTGATCTTAAAATCTTTACGTGCCTTTGTTAGTTGAGATAAACAGGGATGTGGAGTTGATAGCAACGCCCTAGAGAGACTTGACAAATCATTCAGAGACCGGACTCAGGATATATGGTTATGTGGAGCTTGTGGAGGCTAGCGCTTCGAGGCAAACATAGTACGAGTCTGCTCCGCCACTGCGGCGCACTTTGCGGTGGTTGGGACGGGAATACTTCACACCGTCCAGACTCTAGTCCGAGTAGCCGGGAAAATAGACAAGCGACCCTTGGATTGACCCGCGCAAAAGGACGATGATGAGCGAGAGCAAGTAGGTTTGAGCAAGTCACAATCCGCACTACAAAGAAAGAAATCCACTATCATTGTGATAGTCCACTAGTTCACACGTTCCACATGTGAAAAGCGTCGTTGAGAATGCCAGATCATACGACGCTATAGCTGACCGAAAAGCACTCCAGTACTTGAGCCCGAATCTATCACGTGCAAGAAAAAGCAGCGAGACATAACCATAATCCAGCGAGTTCGAGTCCGAGAATGAGGGTTCATGGGTCTAAAAAAGGGCTATCTCCCGATACATCCGAATTGATTTGCATCTCGGCCCAAAGGTAACACGTATCTTTAACCCATGTTTTCGCACAAAGATATTAGTAGCAAGCATGCATAACAGGCGAGATCTAGAGTAATCGATTCATGTCCATGTAGCACGTCTAGGATGACCGAAGCATTGTGGTGTTTACATTATTCATTCCTCTTATGACCTAGTTCTTGTTCGGGATGAACAAGTTTAAGTGTGGGGTGGTTTGATGAGCCGTATTTATACGACTCATCGAGTCATCAAATCCCGCCAATTCCAGTACTTTTATATGCAAACAGTTACTTCTTAGTGTTGTTTCGCATTTCAGGTAATTTGGAGGCTCTAAGAGGAATCACATTCAAAATATGGCTTTTGGAGCCAAAAACACCACAAAGGCCACAAGGACCCGAGACCCGCAGGCTGGCCGTGCTCAGGGAATGGCACGTCCGTCATTTGACACAGGAGGACTCAATTCCAGATCAGAGACCACCATGTTATAGATCACATGTCAGGCTACATCTCAGGCCAAACCAAACTGATTTTCGACCCACGGCCAAGAAACGACCGGAGCAACAACGCATGAGTCCGATCAGCGCAGATTTCAGGACTTAGCCAAATTCAGGGCCTGTTTTCCGGCTGGCTGAGATGCCAACTTTGAGAGCCGCCCCGGCCTAATCCGTCTACACAATGGGGTGATTTCAAGGTTTGGACATCAAATATACATGTCCAGCTAGTGCTCCAGCTCAAGAGCTCGGCCAGAAGAGTGTCCGAAGGCGAGTCAAATCGGCCCCAAAGTACCCAGTACGATCAGCATTCATCCGAGTTCCAGCCGAGTTGAAACTGAGTTGAGTCCGAGTTTGACCGAGTTTGACCGAGTTTAAAGCCCAAAATTCGTCCAGCCCAATGTCATATTAGGGCAAACTTACATCTAGGGTTTCGGAAGGTTCCAGAAGATCGAGATAGCTTTATCATCAAGCAAAGATAATTATGGAAATATTTCCATGATTATCTTCAAGGCTTATTTTAGGAACTTTAGGGTTTCTCAAACCCTATAAAAAGAGGAGTTCACAAGCCATAATTGACATCTCATCCCTCACACTCTCCTCATCACACACAGCCGTGTGCCCTAATCCCATCACCACCGTCCGCCCTTCTCTTCCATTAGCCGCCGTGCCTTCCACCGTAGCTCAGCCCATAGCAGCCGTGACTTGTGCTTTGTAATTTTCGAATGAAGTAGTAACCATCTAGCTCCCTTGGGTTCGACCCTTTCTTGCCGCTACACTAGTCTCTCGCAAGGAAATATAAATTTAAATTTGCAGGTCAAACGACGCCTGTCATAATGTTATAGGATCAGTCATGTATGCCATGATTAGTTCTAGACCTGACTTGTCTTATGCCATATCAGTGTTAAGTAGATTTATGTCCAACCCAGGACCTGAACATTGGTTGGCTTTGAAACATGTTTTTGTATATATCAGAGGTACACTAGATGTTGGTTTGTGCTATAAGAAAAGGCAGGATGAGTTTAAATTAACTGGGTATGTTGATGCTGACTTTGGTGGAGATAAGGACACTAGAAAATCTACAACTGCTATATATTATACTTTTGGTGATTGCTGTGTTTTCTGGAAGTCACAACTTCAGTCTATAATTACCATTTCATCAACTGAATCTGAATACATTACATTGTGTGATGCTGTGAAAGAGGCCATGTGGTTGCAGGGTATGCTTAGTGAAGCTAAACTGTTTAATGGGACTGCTGTGATTAAGTGTGATAGTCAGTCTGCCATCTGTTTGAGTAAAAATCATGTTTACCATGAAAGGTCTAAGCATATTGATATTAAGTATCATTTTGTTAGAGATAAGGTAGAAAATGGTGATGTTATGATTGAGAAAGTTGGGACTGAGTTTAACTCGGCTGATATGGGAACCAAAGTTGTCACTTACACTAAGTTCAAGCTTTGCTTGAAACTTTTGCATTTGGAGTAATTTGTTTTGCAGATTGAGCAATGAATGGGTTCAGTTGGTTTTCACTATGTAAATGGCTTCGAGATCAAGTAGAAGGCCTAAAGTGGCTTGAAGGATAAGCTACTTTAGGTGGAGGATTGAAGGGATTAAAGCAGCTCTGTTATGCAGTTCTGGAGAAGTCATCGCTAAAGGTTGGAAACGTCGTCGCCAAAGACCAAAGGGAGCTATCGCTAAAGATGTGTTTAAACCAGGTGGGAATTCAAGTCGTTGCTAATACTACTAGAGGCGTCGCTAATAGATGGCAAAGTTTGGTATGTGTTAGTGGAGTTAGTTGTCGCTCAGCAAATCAGAGCGTGACACATAAGCTTGATCCGTGGCGCGAGTTCGGATTCAAATTGGATGGATACGATTAGAAGGAACGGACGGTTGGGATGCGATTTGGAAAAATGCATATAAGTTGGACTATTCGAGCTGGTTTAGGGTTCTACACTTCGACATACGTTTTTGATTTCGTTCGACGTCTGGGAGAGATTCGTTCGTGAAATCGATTGAGGGCTTTTGTTCGCACGGTGATTCCACTCAAGTCTGCGTTCGATTGAAGCCAGTAGTGCGGTCCACGGAGAGATCGTAGTTCGTAGGCATTCGTCGAAGCTTGTAAATCGGATTTTGTACTCCGGCGACTTTTGGTCGATTCCAAGGTGTTTGCATAGTGAAACCGGCTGAGTTAGTGAGCTCGAATGGAGTAGGCTCTCACCTAGAGGTGAACCACTATAAAATCTGTGTGTCACTTTACTTTCCGCAAATTCTCAAATCATAAATTAAATTTAGGGCATTTGCAATCGAATCTTAACAACGAATTGGATTAATCATTTAGTCCTGAGTTACAACAATGTGCAAATAGATCAAACCTACCAAATGGAAAATTATTGCAGCATCAATAATTTCATGATGTAAAATTGGCGCATTCTGCATGTGGAGTTGTAGTTGGATTGGTTTAATCATTGGCTTTGTAACCAATTGGTCATGAGTTCAATCCCCTCATAATGCATCATTCCCACCAATATTTGGTGAGGATCTCGGTGTCCGAGATGGCTTCGCCTTCGCCACGGCACTTGAGAAGGCTTCGACGTGAGCAAGGCAACTGCTCAAAGATTTGCTTCCGACAGTGGATGAGTCAAAGACGCCGCAAGGCTTGTGCTTCAATGGATTTAAATGTACAAGATTAGCTTGAGAATTTCAGTAGTCTTGTACAACACTTGTAAACATCCCCATCAACAACAAAAAAATTGGCGCATTCTGGAGATCACCTAGTATAATCTACAATCAGATAAGATTTCTCGGTTGAGCTGCACATTTTTCTCTTTTTTTTATTGAAATTTCCTTTAAAAAAAGAGCTCTTTCGAGCAACCAAATCAAATTCTTATAAGCTATGTGCCTATCTGAATCCTTGCTTACACCCAACCACAAATTAAACTTCTTTATCCACAGAAAATCCTAAATGGAACAAGTTTATTTCATCGAGTAATTTCATCTAACAGTTTCTATGCATTAATAAGTTACAGCAAATGTATGAAGGACGACTAACTTGTTTCTGAGATTATACAAAAAGGGTTTTCAAGCTCAACGAGTTTGTAGAAGACTAGAGAAACCGGGTTTTCGAGTTTAGTTTGTTGTTGTGCAAATTAAACGATTTTTGTTTTTTTTGAATCGAAATTTTAAACATTTATGGTAATCGCAACCCTACATGCCGCCACATCCCTCCCTGTCCCTTGGGTATCCCTAATTATTACTGTAGTATTATAGTAAATAATAAATAAATAACCTAAATGAAAATGAAACAATGGTTTGCGTTCTCTCTCTCTGTTCTCACTCCCTGTCGTCTGCACCTCAAGTCTACAACGGCTTTTTTTTTAGGTTCTAATGTCTCGTCCAGTTTCAATTTCTCAGACGATTGTTAACCTTAACCCAAAATCAATCGACATGTTCGATTTCGTACAAAACCAAGCAACGGGTGAGCAGTGACCTTAAGCCGATCAGACTGCTGCGATCTCAATACTACGACACTATACAGTTTCTCTAGTCCTCTACAAATTCATTGAGCTCGAAAACCCTTTTGTTGTATAATCTCAGAATCAAGTTAGTCCTCTCTCGTATGTTTGTTCTGACTTATTTTTGCATAGAAACTGTTTGATGAAATTACTCAACGAAATAAACTTGTTGACTTTCTGTGAATAGAGAGGTTCAATTTATGGTTTGGTGTAAGTATGGATTTGGAGCAGGCACATCACTTCCCAGAGTTTGATTTTGTTGCTCGAAAGAGCTATTTTTTAAAGGAAATTTCAAAAAAGATTGCAGCTCAGCCGGGAAATCTTATCTTATTGCAGATTGTACTAGGAGTGCCCCAATTTTCAATCATGAAATTATTGATGCTGCAGTAATTTGGTATGCTTGATCTCTTTGCACTTGTTGTAGCTTCTCTGTTCACATATGCTATAGATACCAGTGACATTTGTCGTAAGAAGACCAGGAAGCTTGCTTTCTCTCAAGGCAGAATGGTTCACATTTTCCATGGCTGGAAACTCAATATGTAGCTCAGCTGCCTTTAGTCTGTACCTGTCATTAGAAGCCATTGCAGTTCCAGTTTTATGATTCTTGACACATACTGCATTTAGGCTATACCTGTCATTAGAATCCATTGCAGTCCCGGTTTTGTGACTCATGCAATTATTTTATCTTGGCATAGGTTTCGCATCACAAGAAAGTCAGGCCACTTGTATTCACGGATTAAATATCAAGGTCTCCTGCGGGGAAGATCCTCAGCAGAACACTACTGATCAATTTGGTTTCAAAAATTTGAGGTGAGAAAGAAGCCATTTCAAAGCTGCTTCTTGAAGCATATTGCAGGCGGAATATCTTTCCGCCCTTGGTCTAGACAGTAGACACAAGTGTAACAACAAATATGTTAAATTTATTTATATAGTGATAAATAATTAAGTTTGCTAAGACTTATTTGTTTGTTTCGCTTCAGGCCTCTTGTAACCTTGAACCGCCCCAGGTTGTACTTGTGGTGTTTGGTCATAGTTTGAAGGAATTTGAAAGTGAGAAAGGTGGCTATTATAGTAAATGATTCGTAAAGGAGCAACCGGGGTTTGTATCCTCCACCGCTGCAGCTACCAGTTATGTCTGCACACGTCCTCATCGTCTCAACCCCAATCCACAAATCACATTGACCATCTTAACCGAGTTTGTATAGTGCTCTACCAGCAGCAAAACGCCACGCCCACCAAGCTTCACAACTCTCTCATTTCCGTCCTAAAAAATAACAGCAGCTCAGAGGCTGTCAATCATGAGTTTTTTCTTCAAGTGTGCAACAAGTTCCCTTACTCGTGGAAACCTGTTTACAACTTCTTCTGTTTTACCGAATCTCTCAAGTTATTTGATCATACACCTGTGTCGTTTAATAAGATGGTTGATATTTGCGGAAAATCCAAGAATATTGATATGCTGTGGGATGTGGTGCACCAGATGGCTGCCAGAAGGTTGGTTAATGATCAAACTTTTAGAGTTGCAATTAAAGGCTTGGCCTCTGCCAGGGAGTTGAAGAAGTGTGTGGAAATTTTCCACTTGATGAATTCGCAGGGCGTTAAGTATAGTGTACTCATTTTGAACAAGGTTATCGGAACTTTATGCCGTGACAGGCTTGTGGATGAGGCCAAGTTCATTGTGTTCAAGTTGGTGGATTTTATCAAGCCTGATGTGATCACTTACAGATTTTTAATCGAGGGTTTTTGTAATGCTGGTGAAGTCATTGAAGCATGCAAACTGTTTAATCTCATGGCTGATCAAGGGATTGGGATTGATGTTTGTTCAGTAGAGAAACTGATGGAAACAATGCTTAAGCAGAACCAGTTTAGTGAGGCTTTCAAGCTTTTCCAAGCCATGAGTGTGAAATACAATTGCAACTTGGGCCTCTCTACTTACAAGATTCTGATTAACTGGTTGTGCAAGAGAGGCAATATTGGTGAAGCTAACCGATTGTTTGATGAAATGGGCAAGAGAGGAATTAAGGCTGATAATGCAACATTGTCGTATTTAGTTTACGGGCATTTGGCAAAATCAAGGATCAGTGAAGCATATGGTATCTTGGAAGGGATCGAGAAACCAGAAATCAGTATTTACCACGGACTAATCAAGGGGCTATTAAGGTTGAAAAAGCCCAGTGAAGCAACTCAGGTGTTTAGGGCGATGATAAGGCAAGGGTGTGAGCCTACCATGCATACTTACATAATGCTGTTACAAGGCCATATGGGCAAGAGAGGAAGAAAAGGAGACGATCCATTAGTGAACTTCGATACCATTTTTGTTGGAGGTCTGGTTAATGCTGGGAAGTCTCTGGAAGCAACCAAGTATGTGGAAAGAGTGATGGATAGAGGACGCGAGGTGCCTAGATTTGACTACAATAAGTTTTTGCACTATTATTCAAATGATGAAGGGGTATTGATGTTTGAAGATATGGCGAAGAAGTTAAGGGAGGTTGGGCTCTTTGATTTGGGGGATATATTTGCTAGATACGGCCAAAAGATGGCTACTCGTGAGAGAAGAAGAGATAGAGTGGGAGCACATGTCAATGTATCAAGTCATATTGTTGACCACCAACAAGCATGAATCAGTTTACCAACAAGCATGAATCAGTTTACAATATGGGAACAAAATTGCAGGAAAAATGTCACCAAGATAGAGGAGAACAATCTACCAGAAAATCAAGATGTTTTGGAAATGTTTATGGAAGCTGCTATTACCAAGAAAGATAAAAAATATTTATTTGGAGGTGCTATACCATTCAGCACTACCCACCGGTTCGGAAATCAGAAGACTGCATCTATTAGGTGACACTCATTGCAAAGTCTGTCGTTACCATTTGGAGGACGATATGCATATATTTGTGAAGTGCTGGTGGTCTAAATGTCTGTGGAATTAAATATTAAAGCCAGTAAAGATTTCTCCTCTTTTAGCAACTTTGCTGATCTGATTTATTTCTCTCAACAACATCTGCAACAAGCGGAGTTTTGCAAGTTATTGTGGCTATTTGGTATACCTGGTATAATCGGAATTTGGTTGTGCATGACAAACCAATAAATAAGTCCTGCGATGGCATTCTATAGGATTAATTCCTTATTGTGGCAATATCTGTCAAATATTGGTGAAATCTTAGAACGCATGGACACTGTTTCCATGTATTGGAAGGAAACCAAAATTTGGCTTCATCAAAATTAACTGTGACGGCTCTTATATTATAACTCTGCAGACAAGACTGGAGGAATTGGTGTGATCATGAGGGATGATATGGGCATAGTTATAGCAGTTGCAGGAAAATACTTACCGAAATGCAATAGTGTTATACACACAGAGGGTGAAGGATTATTGGAAGGGTTGAAGATTGATGAAGCTTTATTTGAAGCAGACTGTGTGGATCTTTTCAATGCCGTCAACTGTAGTACACAACAACAGTGGGAGGATGAATGTGTATTTCCTGTTTTGGTTTGTCTGTTTTAATGTGCTTCACCAATCTCATATATTTATTTTTGTTGCACAAGTTCTTAAGTTGAATTTTGATTTTACAATCACATTTGTATTTAATGCAATACCCTACAAGAGCTTTGTTTCGTCCTTACGATTTGGATGAGCGCTGCAAGGAGGTGTGTGTTTTGATAACATTACTTTATACATTGTGGTAAAGGATTCTTTAAAGATTATTAAGAGAACCTGATGAATGTGGAAGCCAATAATCAAAAATCTTTTTTTTTGTAGGTTAGTGTAAGAGCCTGACATTTTAGACTTAGTATCAAATTAAAAGTATGAGAACAAATGGCAGATTTTTAAGACCAAGTAAATAGATAAACATCAAACATGACATAATGAAGACAAGTCTTCACCTAAAAACTTACCATTAGGTGACTCATATAATGCATTTATTGAAGTGTGACACAATGTGGACAAGTGGTAGGACACCTAAACCATTCATTAAATACTTCATTAATGCATCCTCTCTATATAAACATATTAGGAGTCATTTTTCATTTCCTTAGGAAGTTTAGAAAGAATTCTGGACAGCAACTTAGAGGGAGGAAAAGAGGTAGGAATTCTTAATCTCTTCTCTTAGTTTATGAGTTTTATGTTCATACATGTTGAGGTTGATGTATGTGTTACTTGCTTGAGGTGTTTATGAAGGATTTGATGCTTCTATATGGGTTTTATTCAATGTTTTATGTGCTGTCCAGATGCTGAAACTATGCTTGCTAAGTATTAGAATATGAAGAACATGAGTTTAGGTTCAAAAGATTGTGGACATGCATGTGTTGTAATCATGTAATCAAGTTGTAGGATGTAAAAGTAACCTAAAAATGAATTTATATGCAATCTGAGTTATGTAATAGTTGCTGAAATACATGTTTTTATTCTGAAAATTAGGATTTACATTGTAGAATATTCGTATATAGTTGACTAGAGTCATTTATAAGTGATAACCAGGTTGTATGATGAATTCCTCAAGTAAATAGACATGTATTGTAACCTGATTTGTTGCATTTATATATGTAGTGAATCTGAAATCTTGAATTTGAGTCCTAAAATACCTTATAAGCTAGTTTAGAAAGTAATCTTTCAAAGTATTTATATTGGTGTCTAACTTTGAAGTCAATTGTGAATGATTTGCTTAGCTTTTATGATATAAGCCTTGTTTGTAAGTACTTTATTCATGGTTTTTGTGTATGTATTTCGTAGTACATGCTATGTTGTGATACAATTGCATATAATTACATAACATAAGCATTCATGCATGACATTCATGTTTTTGAAAGGATGAGGGTTGGTGCCAGGCTGGTGAGAAATGTGGCCGGTAGCTTTCCAAGTTGGAAGGTCTACCAGTATTCAGGATACGAGATATCCTTTGGTTGGAGTCTCTAAACCCTGCAGGAAGATCCCGCGATTGGATGATGGTTGGTGCCAGATCGGTGTGAAACGTGGCCGGTAGCTTTCCGAGTCGTGAAAGTCTACCAGTTTTGAATAATGCGAAACATGATTAAACATCAATCATTGCATATCACGTGCATCACTAACACATTTGTTTATATGCGTTTGTATGTTATGTGAGCATTTAACATGTGGACTAACGGTTGAAATTAAGTTTTTCTACTGAGTTCCCAAAACTCACTCCTAATCCTTTTCAGGAATAAGGTCATCGTGGAGACGTATGCTTATATTCAACTAGATAAGAGGTCATTCGCTTCATTTTATTGTAGCATAATGCATAACAATTGTTGTTATTACTTTTAGATACCCCTTTTTATGTATGTAAAGGTAGGGAGTTTAAGTACGGTTGTAAGAAAGAACAATATAAGATTGAATTAAAAGTAATGTAAATTTCTTACTCACGTCCTTGGAGTTTCGGGACGTGACAGTTAGGGTGAAGCCAGAATCTGCCAAAGTCGAGATAGACATCAGTTTGACTCCACAGGTCACACAATGCCGGTTTCCATGATACAAAGACAGTAACAAATGTACTGCCTTTGTCCATCCCTATATATTGACTCAGGGGCGGATCCAGGATTTATTGGGACCGGGGGCAACATTGTACAGCGATTTTTTTTTGCTGTTGTGAGCTGGAGAGAACGGTTAAAGGCTAATCTTTAAATACGCTTAGAACGACTAATCTTTAAATACGCTAACCGATTCTTGTTTTTACTCAGTTCACTTTTGCTTTTTGATTTTAACCAATACAACTTAAGCAATTAAGTTCTTCAGTCAGGCGCAAATGTAAACAATTGACACGAGATTTTTAATCTATAAACTCACGCCTAATCGGAAGCTCTATTCAACCCAATCAATAGGGCTTCAAACGAGACGATACACTCGTGAACAAACTCGGTCAAAGCTCGACTCGAAACTAAACAAGTCGAGGATGAGCATAAATTCAAGCTCGTTTATTAAACGTGTCGAGTACGAGCAAGGTAATACTCGACTCGTATGTACTCGTGAACAACTCGATTAAATACTCGATATACTACTCAATTATTCAATATGAATTACTAGAATATAGTAGGCTTTAGCCTATATAATCCCAGAAAAAATCATTGGATTCAGTGGACTGGATTTTGAAGTGTGAGTGTTCCTCTATATATACTTATTCATCATATTAGTTTTGTAATGAACATCCAATGTGGGACAAAAGCAAATATTACAAAGAAAGAAGAAAGAAGTTAAAAAGTAAGTGAAGTCATATTGTCCCACATTGCTTCCTATACATGTCTTTAGTTCACAAATGATTATAAAAGGGGAAGTAAGCCTATCCATTTTAACATAAGTTGGGATTCTTTGGGCTAGACTTATCTTGGACTCTTTGGTTCTTGGGTCGCTATTGAATTACAATGTTAAATGCTTTATATTTGCAATTAAAAATATAGTGGGGGCAAATTGAAAATATCAGTGGGGGCATGTTCGAAAAATAAACTAAGAATATTTTGGTAAAATTTACCGGGGGCAGCTGCCCCCACTCCATTGCCTTTGAATCCGCCCCTGTATTAACTCCATGGTGTCTCTTGTTTCTGAAAAACAAAAAACTAGTCATTGTTCACATTTTGTAGATGAGAATTGATAAAAGATCAATATCATGTGTTTTGTTAAGACACTGGAGGAAGGATGTGATTCCTCAGCTGCTTTCAAATCTGTCTCATGAATTTGTTTTCGTTTGTGAAAAATGTTGCGGTGGGGCAGTTACCATTCCACAGTACGGAATTCACACGGTATTGTATAAAAGATGATGCTCCAGTATAATATGTCAGTAACGCTTACTTTTTTTTCACATGCAGACGCTAATAACTTCTTCAGGTAACCTATTACACAGAGGCAACTATGCAGTTGGAGTCTTACAAGGTAATAAGGTCAGATGTTTGACTGATGTGTGCTCTGCAATTATTCTCATGTGACGGTTCTTAATTAACTCATGAACTAAATGTTACTGAGATTAGATTTTTATCTGTTTTGTGTTGGTGGCATCTGTAACTAAATATTAGTCTTGTTTCTGACCGAGTTACATGATCATCTTGCAGTTAATCCTCAATCCCATTCATGCTGTTGTGCAGCTACGGCCGTCTTATAAGTTATAAATCTGTTGATGGTGATGATGAGGTAATGGAGAGGATGGGCATGATACACAGATACTTAAAGGTGTTCAGAGGAAACAAACTGCTGCATCTTCAAAGAAGCAGGTGAGTATCTAATTTAGTTAAATGATGCCGTAGAAATTGGATGGTTCTCTCATTGAAATCATGTCATACGTACCATTCAGAAAATTGTTTTTAGTTAACTGAGATCTGTTTACCTCAGTCCATAGAGTTTAAAGTCGCTTCTCTATGTTGATGATCAATAACTTAATTATCTTCGTTTTATATGTATAGTTTACTTGTTATTCGTGCCTTGCTTCCTGCCTATCTTGACCCTTAAAGCTTTCAGAGTTTACTTCATCTCATCTATTGTTTTGTCTGTATTTTTCGAAATTATTAGGTAATCAGATAACATGCAGGACAACATGGTATCCTCATCCACGCAGAACACTAAAGCTAAAGAGGTAGCATCAGTAACTATGTTGCAGTCTTTACACCTCTTTTTTGTTGATAATTTATTTGCATTTTGTATAAACACAGATATACTTGTATTATGTGAGTGTGATGGTAAATCATTAGCTCATATTATTTTAAATGTAGTTTCCATCATTATCTACATTCGTGCCGAACTTGAAACATGTTTTTTTCTATACTAGTATCCGATGCGTGCAGGGGCTTTCTTGTTCTGTTAGCTGGATGTATAGTACATAAAAATAGTTTTTGATGCTCAAGTGATGAGTGAGTTTTTCTACAATAAGAGACCGTCCGGTTTTGTTTAAAAGCTGTCATGTTGATAAATTATTTTGTTTACTTAATAATAATTTTGACACCATTATTATGATACAATGTAATTGCTTTTTTTTTACTTAGCTTTGTAACATCTAATCATCTATATCTATATATTCATTTTTTCTTTGGAATGCAAGTAGTGTAAAACACTAAAACCTATATTTTTGAAGAATTAGCTTTGTAACAACTAAATATTCATATTTACTTTGGAATGCATGGGTATTTACGTATGATAGTGAATTTTCTTGTATAGGGTGAAAATAGCTACGCGTTAGATCAGATCAACTGTACCAGCTAGATGTGGAACACACCGTGGTACAGTTGGTCACACAGATTAAGATAGGCAGAATAAGATGCAGAACAGTAAAAGACACAAAGCAATTGGTGACCCAGTTCGGCTCAATGTAGCCTACGTCTGGGGGACTTCTCCCAAGTCCAAGAAACAATCCACTATTACGATGTATAGTAGTACAGATTAACGTTTGAACAGTCTTCCAAACTACTGAACCACCTATACTACCCTCCAAGTGAATTGGGTGATCTAAGCTTCCCTTAGATCCATCGACTCCCGTCTTATACGCTCGGACCTTCTTCCGAGGCTGGTTGTGGTGGTCGTCTTGTTGTGTGAGTCAAACTACACGCATAGAACAGTACAGTGCAGCGACGACACCTCTTGAACTCTGAAAGAATTTGTGCGCAACAACTATGAATGAGTTCAAGTAAAATAAGAGCAAGTTGCTTACCAACTTGCGGCCCTCAATCCTTCTACGACAGCACGAAGACTCGTAGATTAGAATGGTGTAATCCGCACAGTGATTGATGGCTCTCTCACACAGTGTATCTCAAGTGTTGCTTGCGGAAGAAGAAGCCCTGGGCTCCTTTATATAGCCGTGTGAGACTAAGGGATAAGAAAACCCTAGATTTGATTTCCTAATCCGAATCTGAGATAAAGATAATTGTTGTTGCGTATTTAAACTGAATCCATATCTCATTATCTCTTAAGAGGTGGTTTGATGATGTGGCGGTCGGGCAGAAACGAATGCAATCTATCAGTCCGAAAAACTAGGAGCAATGCAGATTTTCCGGAACTAAAGGATATGTCTTTCACAGATGCTAGCACAGATTGTTGTTTTGCCTAGATGGCACTTTATACTCCAACAATCTCCCCCTTGACATTTGAGGCAAAACACCTCTTCTGCATGACCGATTAGACCTAAGCTAGCACAGATAGAGATTAGAAGCTAGCACAGTTTCGCCCAAATATTCTCTTCATTCATTTAGGGGCGGATCTTCAACACAGTACTTCAACACAAGTCACACATCAGTAAACCAGCAAAAAACAACAAAACAACGCCACACATGCAGATTCTCCCCCTGTTTGTCTCAAGTGGCAAGGGCCGGTTGCACAGACTACTCTTCATCGGATTCAGAATCAGCCTCCGTCGGAGCATTAGCAGAGAGACTTCCCAGGTCGGCAAGAAGATCCTGGAGCTGAGCACGCTGAGTTTGCATCCGTTTGATCTCACTTCCGAGGAAGGAAATCTGGCCTCGGACTTCCTTAGCAAACTTCTTGTGAAGAGAGACTGGCATCAGGATTGTGGTAGGGAGTTTCGCAGACGCTTCGCTTGGTACATCAATAACTCTAGCACCCTCGAATAGTTTGTGGTCCATGGCAAGCACTTTGGGCTCTGCTGATAGCACTTCCCCAGATGTCAGGATGTCGGGGCACTGTTCCAGAACAAGCTGATGGAGGAGGGAAGGAAACCCAATTGGCAGCTGATTCCTTTTTGACTCCGCGTGTTTCCCTATGTGAGCAAACACAAGCTCTCCCAGGTTGACCCGTTTCTTCATCCCAACAGCATATATTAGCTTGGCCAGATCTTTTGTCACAGACCCACGATGCATTGACGGCATCCAGTTGTAGTGAGCAATCTGGTACAAAAAGGAGTACTTGGTTGATAATTCTGAAGCCTTGAAATTTGCTCCTTTCCAGTGCACCTTGACGCCTTGAGTTATGTCCCGGACAATAGTGTTCAAATCCTCTGGAACAGTATCAGCAGCCCACTGAGGGGCGTCTAAGAATGCATTAATCAACTCAGGTGTTAAGTACACAGCCTTTCCTATGACACGGAGTTGACCATACTGTTCACTCCCCTGCACTCCAAACTCAGCGGGCAGGTTGACCATTACTTCTCGTACTAGCCTCTCAGAAAACTTTCCAGCCTTTCGCAACGACCCAAGCAACTTGCATTCACTAAGCAGATCCACCACAATTTCTGGATATTTCTTGACATTGATGACCTTCTCAGACACAATGGTCCTGTGCATGATAACTTCCCACTTTTCAGCAAGCACCTTGTAAGCAAACCAGGTGCCTCTTATCAGATTGCCTTGTACGGTTGACGGCTTTGCAACACTTTTGACCTTCTTTGAACTCTTGGCCAATTTAGCAGCCCCCGGTCTCTTCTGACCTCGTTTCACATTCGTTTTCAGCTTGACTAAGGGGGAAAGTTTGTCAGAATCCACACTTGCCTTTTCTGCCACGGATGGTAGAACAGTTGGCTTCTCTGAGACAACGTCAGTCACCGGCACTTAAACTTCCACAGCTGCCTCAGTCCTGTCCTCAGAAGAATCATTCGCAGACATGGAATGCACATCTGAGTCGTTGCTTGCTTTTGGAGACCCCACAGGGCTTGTTTTCTTCTCCGACTCAGTCTCCTCACTCGAATCATCTTCTTCTTGAGCATCACTGACGCCAAATAACTCATCGGTATTACCGTCTGACTCCTCAGACTTAGCAGCCTCATCCTTACTCTTAGATGAATCACATTCCACAGACCCCACAATATCTTATTGACCCACAGTCGGATCTTTAGATGGTGCAGGAACAGAATCTCTAACAACAGGCACGGAGAGCACCTTGTCCTTCTCAGTATCCAGCTCAGTCTGCTCAGCTTCTTCGTTTTTCTCAGAGACC
Source organism: Rhodiola kirilowii (assembly GCA_033675215.1). NCBI lineage: Eukaryota > Viridiplantae > Streptophyta > Magnoliopsida > Saxifragales > Crassulaceae > Rhodiola > Rhodiola kirilowii. The sequence continues at coordinate 46,867,981 of CM066193.1, forward strand.
TGCTCAGTCGGTGCAGCCTCTCCTTCTTTCGCGGGTTCAGTAGGTATAGCTTCTCTTACTTGCTGCTCTTTCGTCAGATTAGCCATAACTGCTACTTGAATTTGTGACACCAAGTCTGCAACAGAAATAGAACCCCCTCCGACCACTACTTGGTCCCCAACAACACTATCTGCCATGCTCTTTTTCACCAAATCGTGCACCATACATTCTTCACTAATAGGCAACCCAGAGGGTGCAGCAACACTAGAAGGTTCAGCAACGGACTCAGAAGACATACCTTTAGGTTGTACGGGAGAAACCCCTTTTTCTGCAGATGAGGCCTGTCCAGATGATGTCTTCTTGATGCGCGAAGCGCCGATCTGCACGGTCTCCCCCTCAAAGGTAGACTCTTTCTTTGAGGAATCGACGGCCTTGGCAGCCCCCATCGATGGAATCTCCATCGGACTGACAGTCTTTGGAGGAAAAGGAATGACCTTCTTGTTCTTCAAGATGTCTCCTTTCACAACAGACGCTTTGGTAAGAGTCTTTGGGCGAGAAGTAGGCTTCTTGCTTCCTTCTTCAGCGGCGGAGGATTTGCTCTTCCTGGTGTTCACCATCGTGGATTGAGTTGAGAGAAATTTTCTAGAGAGATTAAACTTGTGAGAGGCAATTAGGGTTTCGATTTGAAGGTGTGAGAGCGAATACTTTCCAACGACGCCTCCTCCCTCTTAAATAGGCCTGCAATAGAACTGGACAAGATTTGAATTTTTAAAAAAATCAAATTTGGAAGATGTACAGCCTTTTCGATCGTCGGGAGATAAGAGACGTTGAAGCTCTCTTCTTCTTGAAGAAATTCCACGTCAGCACAGAAGATAGGAAATACTGCTTTGGCTGACCTTTCAAGGAGCTTGCACAGATTGAATTGAACACAAAAGCTCCATCTTGGCACGTCAGCAACTATTTGGAATTTTGCTCAGCTGACTGCCCCTGACGTCAAGATCTTCTAGTGATTCATGACACAAAGGCCAAGTGCAGACCTTAGTGTCTCAAACCTCTCAGCATCCAAAGGCTTTGTCAGAATATCCGCCAGTTGTTTCTCTGTTGGCATGTGGAACAAACTGATAACTTTATCTTCAACTAGTGCTCTAATGAAGTGGTGCCGGATGTCAATGTGCTTTGTCCGCGAATGCTGTACTGGATCCTTGGAGATGCTGATTGCACTCATGTTGTCACAGTACAATGTCATAGTATTCTGATCCAGTCCCACTTCCTTAAGCATCTGCTTCATCCAAAGCATTTGAGCACAGCAGCTCCCTGCAGCCATGTATTCTGCTTCAGTAGATGACAATGAAATACTATTCTACTTCTTACTAAACCAGGATACAAGGTTATTGCCCACGAAGAAGCATCCACCAGGAGTACTCTTTCTGTCCTCAATATTGCCAGCCCAGTCTGCATCCGAGTAGCCAACAATACATCCGCTTGTGTCTCTAGTGTACCACAAACCATAATCAGCAGTACCACTTACATATTTGATGATTCTCTTTACCTGCAACAAGTGACTGTCCTTTGGATCGGCCTGATATCTTGCACAGACTCCCACAGCTTGACAGATATCTTGTCTGGTCGCAGTCAGGTATAACAGGCTCCCGATCATGCTTCTGTACAAGGTCTGGTCTACTGAGGCTCCTGCATTGTCCTTAGTGATCTTCACATGTGTAGCAGCGGGAGTTCTCTTGTGGGTAGCCTTGTCCAGTCCAAACTTCTTTACTAGATTTCTAGCATACTTGGCTTGAGTCAATAAAATCCCTTCCTTCGACTGTGCAACTTGTAGCCCCAAGAAGTAGTTCATTTCACCCACCATGCTCATTTGAAACTCGCTTTGCATCTGGGCCACGAACTCATCCACCATTTTTTGAGAGTTAGAACCAAACACTATGTCATCGACGTAGATCTGAGCAATGATAAAGTGTTTGTTCTCCTTTTTCACGAACATCGTCTTTTCAATTCCTCCTCGAGTGTACCCCATGCTTATGAGGAATTGAGTTAACCTTTCATACCAAGCTCTAGGGGCTTGCTTTAGCCCGTACAGTGCCTTCTTCAGTTTGTAAACATAATCTGGAAAATGAGGGTCCTCAAAACCTTTAGGCTGTGCCACATACACTTCCTCGTATAGCAGACCGTTCAAGAAGGCACTCTTCACGTCCATCTGGAACAGTTTGAACTTGAGGTAGCATGCCACTGCAAGTAGAAGACGGATAGCTTCCAAGCGTGCTACCGGGGCGAATGTCTCGTCAAAGTCAATCCCCTCGATCTGAGTGTATCCTTGAGCAACTAGCCTGGCTTTGTTCCTAGTAATGTTGCCACCTTCATCGGTCTTGTTTTTGAATATCCACTTTGTTCCAATGATGTTGATTCCACTTGGGCGAGGAACAAGATCCCAAACATTGTTACGAGTGAATTCTCCCAACTCTTCTTGCATGGCCGTGATTCAGTGGTCATCTTGCAAGGCTTCCTTCACATTCTTGGGTTCCACCTTTGACAAATAGCAGCTATGGTTAATCATATCTCTGTAATTAACATGGGGTTTACCTCTAGTTCTGATCTTGTCATGAGGATTGCCAATAATACTTGACAGGGGATGATTCTTTTGAATTCTGCTAGACGGTTGCAAGCTATTTTCACCGCTTCCTGATTGAGTTTGATTCACCTCACTTTCATTAGCATCTTGCATGTGAACGTCATTATCGTCTAACACAGTCTCAGACACAGCTTCAGAATTCGTATCTGGTACATTCCCTTACACAGGTTGCTGGCAAGTATCTTCAGAATCTTGCATATGTACATCATCCTCCTTGTCCGCCGATGCTGACACAATTTCAGGCACCATCTCAGAATTTGCATCTGGTACAGATTCTTGCGCAGGCTTGCCACCAGTATTACGAGTTTCCATATCATCATCTTCCTCCTTCCTCAGAAGAGAATCCTTGGCATCGTCGATCACCACATTGATAGATTCAACCACTGTTCTAGTTCTCTTGTTGTAGACACGATAGGCTCTACTGTTTGGAGAATAACCCAGGAACAGTCCTTCATCACACTTCCTGTCCAGCTTCTGTCTTTGTTCCCTATCAGTCAGAATATAGCAAATACTTCCAAAGACATGAAAGTGCTTGACTGTAGGCTTTCTTCCTTTCCATAGCTCATAGCTAGTCTTGTCCATCCCTGGTCGAATCAGGACTCTGTTCAGGACGTAGGTAGCAGTTAACATAGCTTCAGCCCACAGGTTCAAGGGAACGTTCTTTGCATGCAACATAACTCTCGTCATCTCTTGTACAGTTCGATTTCTCCGCTCTACTACTCCGTTCTGTTGAGGTGTGATGGGAGAGGAGAATTGGTGAACAATGCCTTGCTCATCACAGAACCGAGCAAACTTCTCATTCTCAAACTCCCGCCCATGGTCACTTCGTATGGACAAGAGATTTTCTCCTCGACTTCTTCTTTCATTAATCAGACAGGTAGCAAGTTGTACGAAGGCCTGCACAGCTTCAGACTTCTCTCGCAAAAACATAATCCAGGAGTATCTGGTGTAGTCATATATACATACGAAAGCATACCTCTTACGCCCAACACTTTCCACCTGCATTGGTCCCATTAGATCCATATGCAGTAGCTCAAGGGGACGCTTGGTGTAAATTCTGTCTACTTTCTTGTGCGCTGCTCGAGTTTGCTTTCCTGCTTGACAGTCACCACAAATAATTTGCATATCTCTTCTAATATTAGGAATACCTTCAATCAATCGCTCGTTGGCCAAGAATTTCAGCGTTCTGAAATTTATGTGTCCCAAGCGTTGATGCCATAGATGTACTTCATCAGACTTGCTCAACATGCATGTAATTGCTGCTGGGGTTGTGGCACGGCTCAGGAGATAACAGTTGTTGCTGGCACGATCTCCTTCCATCACGCATACACCATGTTGGTCATAGACTTGGCAGGAATTTCTTGTGAATTGAACTTGATTTCGACCATCACACAGCTGGCTAATGCTGAGCAGATTTGCCTTTAGCCCATTTACCCAATAGACATCATCTAGCTTTGGCATACCTGCCACATTCAGGGTTCCTTTGGCGAGAACTCTTGCTCTTTTCCCGTCACCAAAAGTCACATGGTGCCCGTCGATCGGTCTCAGATTAGTCAGGTTTTCTCGAACTCCAGTCATATGTCTTGAACAGCCGCTGTCGAAGAACCAACTCTCCTCATCCTCCTTGTCAGTTGAGCTGTACGAGACACAGCAGTATTGATCATTCTTTGGTTTCCATATCATGCTGCTTCGTCTCCTTGGTGGTTCTTTGAACTGACTGTCACGTCTATAACGATAGCAATGACGCTTGATGTGTCCAGGCTTGCTGCAGTAGTAGCACACCCTAGTACGTTGCCATCCACTGTCTCTAGGGTCATGAAACTGGGTGTAGGTTTCTCTGGCACAGACGAACTTATTCGCTGTCTTGTTTTTGTTGTCTTTAGGAACTGTGCCACTAGCTTTTACAAACTTTGTTTCACCACTTTTCTTTTCACCAGTGAATCCAAGCCCTCTAGTATCTTTTATTTTCTTCTGCACAGACAGGATCTGGTCCAGATTCTTGGACCCTGTGTTCAGGCTGTTCAGGAGCTTCTTGATTGACCCCATCTCCTCCAAAAGCTTCTTCAATTCTAGTTTGTCTTCTTCAGCCTTTTGTTTCAGCTCTTTTACTTCTTTCTCCAGATTGTCTTTCTCCTGTGCAAGTATGTTGGCTTTGGAATCCAGTTCCAGTTTTTCCAGTTTCAGAGTGATAGCACCCGCATTCACTCTCCTGTTGATGTCTACCAGCTCAGTCCATTTTGAGAACAGTAGTGCATATTTTTCAGCAATGCACTCATCAGTGATTTCTTCTTCATCACTTTCTTCACCTTCGTTCTCTTCCACATCAGCATCTGCCTTTTTGTCACATTCTGTGGAACTGATTCTGGCAGGGTTTGTGGTACAGTCTATCATGCATGTCAGAGCGACAAAGTTGCTTGTTTCCTCCTCCTCTGTGCTCTCCTCAGTTTCATCATCACTCCAACTAACATTCAATGACTTCCCATTCTTCTTTTTCAGGGTGTTGGCACACTCTGCTTGTATGTGGCCAAAACCTCCGCATTCCCTGCACTTTATTCCTTTGGTTCGAACGCTTTTTCCGTTCTCCTTCTGGTCTGACTGTCTTTCCCGCGGCTGGAAGTCTGCTCTTCTGACATCTTGAGTTTTTGACTGATTCAGGCTATTCTGGCCTGTACCCCTACGGTTGATCTTCTTCAACAATTTGTTGAAATTCTTTGTGAGTAATGCCAGTTCCTCGCTTACTCCATCAGTGGATTCATCGTCTACTCCAGTCTCAGCTTTCAAGCCTACAGATTTAACCTTGGCTTCTGGTACAGTTAGATGTTGTAGTTCATAGGTGCACAGATTTCCAATCAATTCTTGCCAGCTCATAGTCTTTGTATTGTGTGCCTCCTCTATAGCTGTCACTTTCATAGCAAATCGTTTAGGCAACGACCTCAGGATTTTTTGCACAACCTTCTCTTCGGGCAGAGCTTCACCAAGGGTAGATGCCTCATTCACAATATCACAGACTCTGGCATTGAAGTCTTTGATGGATTCATCCTCATGCATCTTTAGTTCCTCATATCTGGATGTCAGCATCTGAATCCTGGACTGTTTCACATTGTCAGTTCCTTCAAAGTGAGTGGACAAGATATCCCATGCCTCTTTAGCGCTTTCACAGTTCAGGATGAGTTTGAAAATTGACTCGTGCACAGCTGAGAAGATGGCATTTAGAGCTTCGGCATTCCCCATAGCGAGACGCTCCTCTTGTTCAGACCACTCTGTTTCTGGTTTAGGAACGAACTTTCCTTCATCAGTTGCCAACAGGGGAGCGGTCCAGCCAGTTAGCACAGATCTCCATGCTTTCTCATCCACATTTTTGATGAACGCCTTCATCCTGGCTTTTCCAGTAACCATAATTGGGCCCTTCCAACAGCACCGGGCGAGTAGTGCTTTGTCCTTCCTTGATGCTCATCTTACAACGGTAGCCGGCTTCCCAAGATCTCACTCCATATGTTGAGAACCTGCTCTTGATACCAATTGAAAATAGCTACGCGTTAGATCAGATCAACTGTACCAGCTAGATGTGGAACACACCGTGGTACAGTTGGCCACACAGATTAAGATAGTCAGAATAAGATGCAGAACAGTAAAAGACACAAAGCAATTGGTGACCCAGTTCGGCTCAATGTAGCCTACGTCTGGGGGACTTCTCCCAAGTCCAAGGAACAATCCACTATTACGATGTATAGTACAGATTAACGTTTGAACAGTCTTCCAAACTACTGAACCACCTATACTACCCTCCAAGTGAATTGGGTGATCTAAGCTTCCCTTAGATCCATCGACTCCCGTCTTATACGCTCGGACCTTCTTCCGAGGCTGGTTGTGGTGGTCGTCTTGTTGTGTGAGTCAAACTACACGCACAGAACAGTACAGTGCAGCGACGACACCTCTTGAACTCTGAAAGAATTTGTGCGCAGCAACTATGAATGAGTTCAAGTAAAATAAGAGCAAGTTGCTTACCAACTTGCGGCCCTCAATCCTTCTACGACAGCACGAAGACTCGTAGATTAGAATGGTGTAATCCGCACAGTGATTGATGGCTCTCTCACACAGTGTATCTCAAGTGTTGCTTGCGGAATAAGAAGCCCTGGGCTCCTTTATATAGCCGTGTGAGACTAAGGGATAAGAAAACCCTAGATTTGATTTCCTAATCCGAATCTGAGATAAAGATAATTGTTGTTGCGTATTTAAACTGAATCCATATCTCATTATCTCTTAAGAGGCGGTTTGATGATGTGGCGGTCGGGCAGAAACGAATGCAATCTATCAGTCCGAAAAACTAGGAGCAATGCAGATTTTCCGGAACCGAAGGATATGTCTTTCACAGATGCTAGCACAGATTTGATCTTGCACAGATTGTTGTTTTGCCTAGATGACACTTTATACTCCAACATAGGGCATGATTATTTGAACTCATTCTGCCCCAGAAGGTTTAATGGCAGCATGAGACAAGAAGCTCTTTCTATAAGGTATATTTATCATCTATCTCTATCTTCCCCTACGTTCTCCCTTTTCGTCATATTATGATCTATGGTATTTAGTTGTCGTCGCCTCTTTTAATTATATTGAACCAGGATCTGTATAACAAATAAAATAAAAGAGATATTGTCGTACCTTTTGTAAAAGTTAATCTCTGTTTTCTCTTATAATTTTGTTATTTTCTTTCCATGTTTTATCTTATCAACCAAACATGCACGCATTTTTTTTATTAGATCTTCCATCTTTAACCAAACATAAAAATAAAATAAAAAGGAAAAAAGTTCATTTTCCATAATAAAAAATTTCTTGCTATTTTCTACAATGTTTTCTTTCCTTACCTTTTTCTTGCAACCAAACAGGGCGTATGAGATTGAAGAGTATTATTGGGATGATGATCTTCATCACGAAAGTGTACTTAAATTATTAAACCAAGTGAAAAGTTGAAGCACTCAAAGTTGCTTTACAAAATGGAGATATGAGATCCAGCAAAATTGGTGAACATTGTAAAACAGCAATCTACTAAATAGTGAGTGATCAACAAGATGACTTACAAGTGTTCAGTTGAGTTGAAGAAGATCCCTACACAATTGTGTTGGGGGTCATATGAGGAGGAGTTACATAGTTGCATCATGAAGCACCGATTTGAGACAAAAGTTTTTTTTTTGGAGACTCTAATGGCCTTTCAATATATATTCTTGATTCAAAAAAAAAAGTGTTTGGGAGACCCTGGAATGGAGTTTTTTTTAATGAACGGTTTGAGTTTCAACATGTCCAAAATGACCCAAGTGAGTTGTAATTTAAATTTTTGCCCGTTTTTAACAAAGTCGGATTTTAAGATCCAGTTTTGTGCATTTTAATAAAACCAGATTCTCAGGTCGATTCGGTTTTTGTGTTTTAAACAAAACCGGATGGCTAGAATCCGATTTTATGTGCAAACCAGAAGACATAGAGTTCTCTCATTCGTACGCCCTCTCGGCACATAAAACCAAATCCTAACCATCCGATTTGTTAAAAATGCACTAAACCGAATCCCCAGAATCCGATTTCCTTAAAACAGACCAAAACTAAAATGTCAAACTCATTTGAATCATTTTAGATATATTAAAATTCAAATAAGTCATTAAAAAAAACTCCCTGAATGAAATGTTTATGCTAAAGCGGTCGTCAGTTACATATATAGAAAATTCTGCGTTCCTTTATTTCAAATATATCACTGTATGTAATCAGTTTATCCAAAAATAAACATCATCAACCATGACTCGAAACTCAGGAATAAAAACTCTGCTGGCATAAAAACCTCTTGATTCAAAAGGTAGTACGATTATTTGAACCAAAGAAAATATAAAAAAAGCCAGATGCCAGCTGGTACATACAAATGGTTACATCCGAACCATTCCCGATGTAGCTACACGGTGAAATATGATGGTAAACTGCTCAATTAATGCTGGACATGGTATGCGCGACGAAGCTCAAGGTCTTTTATATTGGGGTGTAGCTTTGGATGTGAGTTAATGAAATTTTGACTTACGCAGAAACAGGAACCTTTTCTGGCTTCTTGGTCACCGGCCTGGGCTTTGCAGGACCTCCCTTTTCAGTTTTTGGTTTGGGGGGTGGGGATGGTTTGACTGGTTCTACATATTCTGGCTTCTCGATTCCTTCTATGTTAGTTATTCTCAGCTTGGTCAGTTCCTGCGAGAAGAAATTGCGATGAGAGTAAATTGTGAAGGTGGATAAGTCGTATGGATGGTTTATTTATGACAATATACCTGGCGGTGTCCTTTGCACCTACGGTAATTCTTTCTCCTTTTTTTCTTAAAAATGATAACCTTCGCATCCAACGCCTGTGATGAGAGAATAGAAGGTTCAGATCAAATGCGAACAAAAGTCACAAAGAAATCTCAGATGCCAAACTACACGTACATGCTCTTCGACAACAGCGTGTACAGCGGCATCTGGCACAATTGGCCTACCAACAATGGTCTGCAAACTCGAGCCCAGCAGCATGACCTTGTTAAGGATTATCTGCAGAAAAAGGCAAATTGGAGTATGGCCTCCGTCAGCTAAATGTAATTTGCAAACTACAGCTCCATAAGAAAAACAGGTATGACAAATTAAGCAATGGTAAAACCAAGTCAGATTCGTTGACTAAAAAGAGACCGCATCCTTTCATTGGAGAGTGCAGACCCGAGATTGATCTTCGTTCTAGTGAGTTTTCTCAGTTAAAAATTATTGACACCAACAGTCAAAAGATTCCAACAATTATTCCCATGCACTCTGAGTCAACATCTTTTGATTAAAAATGATACTCAATCGTTGAGCAAAAAAAACGTCTTCCATTTTTTTGTTCCTGTGTTTTGTGATTGCATGACACTTAATTCCAAATTACAGAGGCACCCACTACTTTCGACGGACGGCAAGTAATACAAGCTTGCTTCACTCACACTCATCGCTACTTGGGAAACCAATATATGAACAACTAAACAAAGGATGATGGCTCATCCTAAGACCACCAGTTACCACTACAAATCCCTAAATGATGTACGACTTATACAGCTTATTGGCGTACCACTGATTATAAATAGTGTATGATCACATCAGTTCTGTAACTGGAACACACAATTTTCCGTCTATACTCGAGAAAAAGAACACGGGTAGAAGAATAAAAAGACCATACACACACTAGAATAAATAATGAGGCGCCAAAGGAATGCAACTATGCAAGACATAGTTCTGAAGATTTGCAGTGACCGCTATAAATTATAATAAACATCATCACAAAAAATCTCAAAGATCATCTCATGGTTCTTATCGAAGGCCATATCCAATATGAGTCGAGTGAGATTTAAAACAATGCAAGCAATCATCCAACTTGGGACTATCTGGACCCCATTATCAAAACGCTAAGCATTCAAACATAAGAAATGAAGTGAATTTACCTTGTCATTAACTTCACAGAACTTGAGCCTCTCCACAAATATGCTGTCCCTGTTACTCACCTTAAACTGGTGCGACCCAACCTACAAACCAACAACAACAGAAAACAAGCAAATCAGCACACAAATGTCAAGTTTAAAATCTCTGGTCATATTTAAAACATAAATTTAGATTAAATGGTAACCTGGACAACAGCAAAGACAGGCTCATAAGGCGTGAAAACCCGCTCAGTGCGCTCAAGCGGACCAACCACCTTGTACCCAATATCAGCAGCCAACTGCACTTTCTCCTCCGGCGTGTACACCTTTCCCTGACCTCTAAATGTCACATTGTTAACATCATCCTCACTCTCATCTTCTTCTTCGTCCTCATCGTCATCGTCATCCTCCGAGTCGTCTTCGCTGCCCTTGGACGAGAAGAATAGATTCTGAGTCCCGCCGGGACAGAAAATGGAGTTGAAATTGCGAGGAGAAACATCTAGCGGGTCACGAGGGAGTGTGAAAACCGGAGGATCGCAGAGAGTGACGAGTGTTTGAGCGTGAGGAAGGAGCTTGACTGGTTGGAGAGATGCTGAGCTGGCAGACGTGATAGCGGCGCCATGGCGAGTTATTAACCGGAGACTGCTTCGATGTGCCATGGATCTTTCACTGCGAGGAAGGGTTTTGGTAAATCGCAGATTAGGGTTTCAGCCAGGAGGGAGTGGAGAGCGACGGTGTCTCCTCGGTCGGACCTCGATTCACTTTAAATTTTTGTTGATTGGACCAACAAACCGATCATATGCGAGTTTAATTTTAGGGAAAAGTACAAAATGGTGTCATGAACTACCACACTTTTACAAACTCTTGTCTGGAATATTGAAATTTTCAAAAGACAGTCAAATATTAGATTTTGGACTAAATTGCAAATATAGTTTATACAATACACATCAAATTCAAAAAAAACCTTTGTATAACTTTTGTATTTGCTTTAATTCAAATATATATTTTTGTTTCGCTCGCTAATGATAAAAAATTTAAACCAATATATTTTAAAATTGGTAAGATTATAATAAATTGCTAATCTTACCATAGTTTATACCATAAATCTTTGAATGTACAATTTTCGATTTAAATTTATAAAATAAGTGTTAAGGTTAAATTTTGTTCATACAACCGCATAAAATGACATAATAGTAGTAGTACAATGAGATATAACATGTAAAATAATAAAATTGCGTAAAAAATATAGTATAGCAAAAGATTTATAAACAAGTCAAAATATTATACATTAATCATGTATCGACATCCGTCACGTAATAATAAAAGATCAATACATGTTTTACCATGTATATGTGATTGATGTATTAATTATTTATTTTTTTGTGATAGATGTCGATTCATGGCTAATATACAATATTTTGACGTGTTTGTAAACCTTTTATTATAATATAATTTTTACGCAATTTTATTATTGTACATTATGTCGTACAATTAGATTATTTGATGCGATTGCACGTCAAAAAATAATTTATTTTTAATATTTGAAAATTTATGGTATAAATTATAGAAATTTATTGTATAAATTTTATCAATTAAATATATTGGTTTAGAGAATTTATCAAAAAATCGAACCAAATACTTTGGACCAAAATATATATTTAAATTGAATCAAATACAAAAGTTACATATATTTTTGATTTTGGTGTGTTGTATAAACTATATTTGCAATTTAGTGCAAAACCTAACATTTGACTGTCTTTTGAAAATTCCAATAGTCCGGACAAGAGTTTGTAAAAGGGTGGTAGTTCATACCACCATTTTGTACTTTTCCCTTAATTTTATAAAGTCGATCTAAATTGTCTCTGGGATTTTTTTTAATTACAAATTGTCTCGGTATTGGCAGTCCAACAAGCAAAAAAAAAAAAAAAAATTGTCTTTGGGATTGGAAGAAGCAATTTTGGGTCCGAGTTGACTTTTGGTTGGTGGTTGACTACGGAATCACAACATTTTTTTTTGATAGAAGGAATCACAACATTTGAGAGAATGGATCATATTAATCGTATCACTATCAACTGAAATTTTAATAAAATTGATCAGACCAAATTAAATTAAATAAACAAACTAACTAACATCCTTTCCACTTAAAGCCCTCCCACTCACATACATGGTCTAAGTAGCACGGACACCTCAATATGGGTGAGGTTCCCGTGTCGGACACCTGGACACCGCCGGACACCGCCAGACACCGCCGGACACGGTCAACTGCAGTGTCAGAAACCGTCAATTTACAATTTACAATCAGAAACCGCCGGACACTGCTTGGACACTGCTTGGACACCAAACGCTGCGTTTTTTGGGCTTAATGGGCCTACATTAATTTACAATTTATTTAAAAAAACTGACCTAACTCTTTTTTGTGTGACCTAAATCTCAACGCATATTCATTCTTCACTTCTCGAGGTCCCGGCCGTCAGTCCTCACACATCTTCTGCTTCAGTTCTCGAGCTACAGCCCGGCCCTGGCCGTTAGTCGTCACTTCTCGAGCTCGCCCCGCTCGCCGTAAACAATCAGGTGAGCTTGTTGAGTTGTTTGTTGTTGAATGTTAAACAATCAGGTCGCTTCGCTCGCCATAAACAATCACTGACTTGTTGAGTTGTTTCTTATTTTTAATAGTTTTCTGATTTGTTTCATTGGATCCATAATCTGGATCTTTAGAGGATACTGGTATTCTTGAAGTTGCTGATCTTTCCATTGATGCACCGGAGATGGAAAGTGTATTCTTTGAAGATGATCATGAACACATTGCCTAAGTGGATTAGTCCATTATGTAAGTTGATGTATTTTGAATTCTTTCTTGAATTGCCTTTGTTTGTATGTTCAACTTTTAAAATGTTGGATGTTTTTTGTTGCTGAATTGTCCCAATCCTGCTGCGGAAATGTTGTCTAATACTTATATGTTTCTGAATGCTGCTGTCTGATGTGCTGTGATGTATATATTTTTATGTCTAGCTGATTGTTTCAATGGTTAAACAAATGCAGGAGTCTTGCTGATGCTGGTGAATGCTTTTGATGGTTTTTTTTGGATGCTTTCTCATGCCAAACAAGTTGCTGCTGAATGCTTACAATGCATCAATGAGTGCAGGATTTGCTTTTTTTTTGTCTTGCTCTTGATTGTCAAACATTGTAATCCTAATGCTATGGAATGTTATCTATTCAAACATTGTCTTTTGAAACAATCTTTATGTCATTGTATTAGCATTTATGTAGTTTCATGATCATCTATATATTTATATTTTGAGAAAATATAAAAATATATTTAATATATATTTAATACAGCGGTGTCCCGGCGGTTTCTTTTTTCCTTATTTTGGATTTGCAGTGTCGCGGTGTCCTGCGGTGTCATGCGGTGTCAGTGTCTGTGTCCGTGCTACATACTAAAACATGACTGAGTTAATGTTTTACTGATTCATTTTTTTTCTTGCAATGAAATTTGATGATATAGAAACAGATGATGGCAAAAGAAGGTTGAACGTGACTAATAATAATAATAAGAGAAGTTACAAGTTCCGGGGATGTCAGAAAGCAACCTGCAACAAAAGGTACGACATATTAACATGGCTCACTGTGATAACATAACAGCATAGAATAGAATAGATCACCCACTGCAGCCCTTGTTAAGGCCAAAACTGTTCTACAGAGGAGGAGGACAGAATAGAGGCTCTGCTTTTTGAGGTCCATCATACTATTTATAATCTAAAGACCATTCCTTAAAGACAAAAGAAGAAAAAAAACAGGGGCATTCCACAACTGTTTAACCATTTATAAAAGTTTAGCATTGCAACACCATAGCTTTTAAAGAAGCCAGCCCCAGTGTATCATCAACTGCAACTTCAACTATCATCAAAAAAATAAAATAAAAAAACTGCAACTTCCAACTCTTGCGGCCTCTCGCCTCTGGGGTTAAGGTATTTTTCTCTTCAAATGTTTCCATTAGAACTAAGTAACAGAAAAAACCTCTTCCAGATATTTTAGTTGGTGCACTTTCCCTTAATATCTTAGTACTAAGAATATCTTAGTACTAAGCACGCATAAGTGAGCACCAGGTTCCCTCACTGTGTATTCATGTTCATGAATGGAAAACTTTTTCCCAAATTGAATGCTTTTAACTCACGACTCTGTTAGAATGGCTTTTAACAGCAATGCTAATTGAGCAAGTAAGTAAAGCACATAATTCAATCAAGCTTATACTTATTATACCACCGGCATATATTAACACTTATCCAGCATTCCATGAACTACATCTCCTACCCTCATTGAGACATGACATCTTCACCCCAAAATAAATAAAAAACATCAACACGGGAAATAACAGTTAGCAACCACCCAAAAATTATCCTCAGAAACAAAAGCTTGTAAAGCATCTCCATTTATCGAAGTTCACAGGAAGATTTATTGCACCACCAATGTTAACTAATTAAACTCCTATACGGATTATATAACTTTAACTCAAAGGATAAAAACCAAAAAATTGATATCTCATCATCAAGACATCATTTGACATCTTCACCAAAGCCCAAAAATGTAACCGAAAAACAATGCAACAACTCACAAAATGTAAACTTATCTCCTTCTTAATCACAAAATGTAAACTTATCTCCTTCTTATTCACAATTCACAGATAGTAAAATTTACAAGGAGACTTATTGCACTAGCAATGTAAACGAACTCACTCCCGTAAATCCCACTCGCATAGTAATCAAAATGCAACCAAAGACGTTCTAAAAAGTTACTCAAACCTTCGACTTTCAACCACATTTCATAACATGACCAATCCTTAAAATCCCCAAAATCTGCATATCTCAATTCACCCGCTAATCATACTTATCTTTCCAAGTATACAGCAAGAAGAACACCCAAGAAAGCGCCAATACAGCATCCCCAAGCGTCTGCCTCAGCCAATCCCAAGCCAAATCCTCAAGCCGCCGCTCAAAGTAAAATCTCCAAACAGCCATGGAAGCGTGCAGCAAAATACACCCTTTAGCGAAAAAGCTCTGCCACTCAACGTCCTTCACGAACGCCACCATGAAGAGAAGAAAGCCAACAGCGAAAAGCAGCAGCCCGGAGAAGGAATCCGATGTCCGGATCAGCAGCTGATCGTGCGGTGTCGAGCCAAGCAACTTCGTCGCGATCTCGATCCCGTGACCAAAGTTGTACACTTCCTTCATGTAGAACATCATCAGCGAGCCACAGGTGAGGGCGATTGCAGAGTGGAGTAAACAGATTACTGTGAATACGACCGATCCCATCGATTCGACGACTCCAGATCGTTGGAAGAAACGAAAATCAGCTGGTAATTAAACCCATTGCAAAACCCTAGATCGTTGGAATGAACACTGGGAGAATTTCGACGATTACCTGATTAGGGTTTGATTTTGACCTTCGGGATCTGGAGAAGGCTTGAAACTGGGCCTTGGGTAATATTTGAGTGCGGCTTGGAGCACCTACAACAAGTACCACTGACTACCTGAGTGTAGACGCCGTCGTTTAGACGATAATCGTCGCAAAACGGGCCTGGTAACAGATTTGTTCGGTTTGGTGACTGAAGCTTGTTTGCCTGGACTCTGAGTACATTGAACCTACTGCTTCATTTGAACCGCGCTGTTCGTTTTGGCCGGGTGAGGTGGACCCAATTTTTGAATTAATTACTCTAATGATTAGGATTAGTGATAAGTCGGATGCAATGCTGACCTCGCAGCGAGGTAGACATTTATCCAAATAGTGTCACGGTTGAATTATTGAAATGAAATGAAATAAATAAATAAATAAATGTAGATTGAGGAGGATATGTTCTGATTTGGATTGAGCAGTGACACTTCAACCAAAAAATGACATGTATGGACAGTAATCACGGACGGGGCGGTCCGATCGTGGTGGAAGGTTCTTGAATGCAATCAAGCCTCCCAAAGGTGACACGATATTCTTGTACTCAATTGCGCCATCAAAAAAAAATTGCGTTATAAATTCCATTTTCTTACCTTAATTTTTTTTGTTTGATAATGGATGTGTACAATAATTCAGAATATTACAATGCATATAAAGATACATGTAACATTCAGTACATATATATTGATCTCCGATACTCTAGTAAGATATCTTGATCGGATCCGAAAGTATTTGGTATATCTCTCTACTTATGAAGTGCATATCGAATTCGACACCTTTACTATGAATCCTCACAAATCCACCCCAAAGTATTGGTACATTCTTCCTAGACACTTGGAGGTCATACCACCTTGGACACCTTTTTTTTTAATGAAAGATGATATCATTGTTTCAAAAAGTGTTAACAAACCACACTCTGTGGAGCGACTACGAACAACCTCGAGGCCCTCAAAAAGCTGACTAGAAAAACTACCTAACTAACCAAAGAGAAGCAACCTCTGATGAGTCGAATTCTCGACTCGTTTACATATCCATTTACGAAGAGTTTTGATCCATTCCCGATACTATTTCGATGCCATGTGACTCTTTTCTTTGCATTTCAGGCTTGGAGCAACCATCCATTGAGCTCAGGTCCTTAACGCGAGAATTCGGGGAAAATCCGAAGATTTGAGCAAGTTTTGGTGAAAAGGAGCTCTAGTCGACCGACTGGGAAACTCCCCTGCGCCAGTCGGTCGAGAAGATCAACAATCAGATGGCCTCCTCAAACGCGTCAATCGAGTCGGTCGACTGGACCAGCCAGTCGACCGACTGAAAAGTTGCTTAGAGAACTCAAGACCTCGAGTCGGCCGATTGAGATCCTCGAGTCGGCCGACTGAGATCCTCGAGTCGGCCGACTGAGATCCTCGAGTCGGCCGACTGAGATCCTCGAGTCGGCCGACTGAGATCCTCGAGTCGGTCGAGTTGCCCAACTTCCAGATGGACCTGCAAGCGCCTCAATCGAGTCGGTCGACTGGACCAGCCAGTCGACCGACTGGCAAATCCCTTATCAGTCATATTTTCAGCCGCGAGTCGACCGACTGGGAAAATCAGCTCCCGCCAGTCGACCGACTGGAGCTACAGTGCCGGAAAACCCTAACTTTGTCTATAAATAGAAACTTTTGGGGGGTTTTTCGAGGGACCTCTTTTAGCACGGATTTGGAGGAGCATTGGGCATGAATTTCGAGGAGATTGAGTGAAGGAGAAAAAGACCAACATCAAGACCATCCATACTCTTGAATCTCTACTTTGGTTTTAGATTCCTAAACTCACCTCCCTCATGTTTTCATACTCATCCATGATTGTTTTTTATTGTAACCTCACTATGAGTGAGTAGTGACCTTGATTGGGGATCTATGAATCCCCTAGACATGTTTGTGACTACGTAAATACTATGGATCCTATTGATGAATGATTGTGCACATGATTCTACTTCATTTGAACTTAATGTTTAGAGTTGCCTATAAGGTGTTTGAGAAATTGCCTCAATGGGAACTTTGCTTGATTTCATGTTTTATATAGCTAACCACTGAAAAGCATGATATCAAATGAACTAAATGAAGGAGCATTAGCTTTTGTGTTAGTTGGATGACACTATAACCTAATGAGAATGGCTTGAACTTAACAAGAGCATGATTGTCTAGTCAATAGAACGTGAGTGTGAGATTAGATGATTATATTCTATAATGCCAATAGAGCGTGAGCGTGAGGCATTATGCAAGATGTAACCTCTTATTACTGAGTTGGAGCGTGAGTTGAACTTAGTAGTAATGTTACATGGCTAAATTCTAAACTTGTGCATGTGATTTCATCAATGGTGCCCCATTTTACCGTCACAATAATTGTTTAGGTGGGGAATTAGATCCCTAGTCATCTTTGAATTGATTGTTAACCCCATTCGTTGATTAAATCTCATCTTTGGATAGTACAATTTGGCTATCAACCTCTTAAGAGGAAATTCCCCCCTCAAAACCATAGACAATCTAGCTTTAATCTTTGGCATTACTAGTTTAATCACTTATCCTTTGGGTTCGACCTCGGATCTCCCGAGTCATTACAAATTGTTTTGATCACCGTGACAAGTATAAGTATTTGAATTCTTATTTGAATATTGACGCTAAATTACACAAGATCAAATGGCACCGTTGCCGGGGATAGGTTAATTAACTATCGTGCTATTAGATTATTTAGTTTGTTCACCTTTCCTTACTTGGTAGTCATTGCTTGTTTTGAGCTTGATTGTGTTTATTCCTTTTGCCTCTCATTGCTTAGAATTTCTATTGTTCTCACAGGCACTTGAATGAACACGAGGTTTCAAGGAAAGAAACACGTGGCTATCGGTTCTTCTTCTAACACTTCTCACCCAACCGCTAATAGAGTAAGAGGGAGGGGGTAGGCCTCGCAAGAACCCTCTACCCCCTATTGCTACACCGGGTATCCAAGATCAAAGACAAGGACTTATTATGGAAGATGAAAATGAGAACCGCCCGGTTCTTCAAAGGGATAACCGTGATCGTCGAATTGATGGGGATGGAATAGAAGATCCTCCCGCTAGAGACGACAATTATAATGAGGATGATAGACGCCCCGCTCGGAATCCTCGTGTCCCTCGTAGAGAAGAGAGAAACTATAGATATGATGAAGAGGAAGAGGATGAGAGTCCTGTGGGAGATTACATGACTCCCACCCTCGAGGGAAATGGTTCAGTTATTATGCCTCCCGACGAAGACGCTTTTGACTTCGATGTGAAATCATCCCTAGTGCACATGGTTACAAATGATCAATTTCAAGGGATTGGAAATCCGTCTACTCATCTAGCAAGTTTTCAAGAATATTGCCGAACCTACAAGCCGAGGAATACACCCGTTGAATATGTCTACTTGAAATTATTTCCATCTTCGCTATATGGGGACGCCAAGGAATGGCTTCAAAATCATGAACCGGGGACTTTCCGTACTTGGAAACACTTAGCTACGGCCTTTCTGAACAAGTTCTTCCCTCCGTCTAGAACCAAGAAATTCACGGACTTCATCCTAACCTTCTCTCAAAGGGACAACGAACTCTTCCACCAAGCTTATGATCGGTTTAAACATTACTTGAGGGAATGCCCTCACCACAACTTTAGAAAGGCCGATCTCATGCGTTACTTCTATTTGGGGATGAGCAAGGAGGCCAAGAATCAAATGGACACGGCTAGTGGAGGAGCTATAATGGAACTACCGGCTAGCCAAGGTTTCAAGATTGTGGATAAAATCGCTATCAACTCTGATAGATATCAAGGAGTGGACCACAAAAAGATGGCTAAGTCAAGAGATGACTCGGCAAATTCTGAAATGAAGAAGGAGATGGCCGATTTGACAAAGAAGGTAGAAAATATGATAAGTATGGTGAACTGCGTTGAGGCGACTAAGGCCAAGGGTGAAAAAGAGAAGGTTTCGGCGCAACAATCTTGCTTTTTGTGTTCTAGTACAAGACACTCTACCAAAAATTGTCCCGAAGGGAAATATGAAGAAGAAGATGATGGCTATGAGGAGGCGCATTTTGTCAACCAACAAAGAAATTACAATCAAAATGCGAATCCTACCACTAGGAATTATGAGCCTCCGCAAAAGAGGATGTCTAATGACCTTAGCTTCACCTCAAGGCCTCAAGGGCAAGGAAATTATCAAAGCAATTATCAAGGAAATTATCAAAGGCAAGGGTATGGCTCTAATCAAAATCAAGGGCAGAATTCCTACTCAAATCAAGGCCAAGGCTCGAATCAAAATTCTCAATATTCTCAAGGAAACTACCAAAAGCCCTATCAAGCCAAGTCCAATATGAATGAGCAAGGAGGTTCTTCCTCTAACTCTCAAGATAATCCTATGATGGCGATGATGGCACAAATGCTAGAGAGCAACAAAAAATTGGAGGCTAAGATAGATGAAATTGCGGCCGAAAACAAAAGACTTTCTAAAGAGAGTGCTCAACAAGCCGTAGCATTGAGGCAAATGGGGAAACTTCCCTCCCAACCGGATGTCAATTCAATTGAACATGTTGAAGCCATCACATTGAAAAATGGGAAAGTGCTGCCTACTCCTCAAGGGAAGCCTAGTTTGAAGGGCAAGGAAGTGGAAGGAGAAATGGCTAAGGAAAACTTGGAAAGTGAGCCTCAAGTTCCAATAGAGGAGGAAAAGGAGCATGAAGAACCGACTCTAATGAGGAAGTATGTGCCCATGGTGCCTTTCCCTCAAAGACTAAACAAGAGCAAGCTTGACGCTTACTTCCAAAGATTTTTCGAGATGCTTAAAAAGTTGTACGTCACGCTCCCCTTCCATGAGGTAATTACACAAAACCCTACTTATGCTAAGTTCTTGAAAGATATTGTGTCAAACCGTAGGGTGATTGAGGAGTCTAGCATGGTAGCTTTAAATGCCGAATGTAGTGCAATTGTGCAAAGCCGCATGCCTAGAAAAATGCAAGACCAAGGGTCGTTCTCTATTCCTATATCCGTAGGGAAAATTGAAATTGATAGAGCTTTATGTGATCTAGGTGCTAGTATTTCTTTGATTCCATATTCATTGTATGAAAAGATTGACATGGGTGAGCTACATCCCACCACTATTTCATTGAGGCAGCCGATAGGAGTTCTAGAGTCCCTAATGGAGTCCTAAGGGATGTGCCTATCAAAGTTGGGAAAATTTTCATCCCCGTGGACTTCTATGTTTTAGATATGGATAGTGAACAAGAGACGCCCGTCATCTTAGGGAGACCCTTTCTAAATACCGTTGAAGCGGTTATCAAATGTGGTGAAGGGTCCATTGAATTGAAAATAGGGAATGAAAAACTGAATTTTTTTCTGAAAAATGCTATGAAAGCCCCTACTTCATCCTTTGAGTGCAATATGCTTGATATATCTTGTGAAAATCTTGAACTAACATCTTTTGAAAGTGAAGTCATGGACTTAGATGATTCTAGTATGCTTTTTACCTCACTAATGGATATGGAAGATGAGGAATTGTGTGACCTAACTTTGGCCGAAGGAGAACAATTACTTGATGCTCAAGAAGGTGAGGGACACCAAATGCCGAGAGGTAAGGAATTCGAAGGAGAGTTAAAACCTCTACCTTCGAATCTAAGGTATGAGTTTCTTGGGTCTAATTCTACGCACCCGGTCATTGTTGGTGCAACCTTGAATGAGAATGAAACGTCCAAACTTTTGCATGTCTTGAAGAATAATAGAAAGGCTTTAGGGTACTCTATTGATGATCTTAAAGGAATTAGCCCTTCGTTGTGCATGCATAGGATAAATGTTGATGAAAATGCAAAACCCTCTAGGGAGTTTCTAAGGAGATTGAACCCTAATCTTAGCAAAGTTGTGTTTAAAGAAATTACTAAGCTAAGAGATGCGGGAATCATTTATTCGGTCCCGGATTCGGAATGGGTAAGCCCCATCCATGTCGTCCCCAAAAAGAGAGGACTTACGGTTGTGCAAAACAATAAGGGAGAGTTGGTCCCTACTAGAACCGTAAATGGATGGAGGATGTGCATTGATTATAGGAAATTGAATAAAGCAACTAAGAAAGATCACTTTCCCATTCCTTTTATTGACCAAATGCTTGAAAGACTTGCGGGGCATGAGTACTTTTGTTTCCTAGATGGTTATAGTGGATTTCATCAAATTCCCATTTTACCGGATGACCAAAGAAAGACTACTTTTATATGTCCTTATGGAACTTTTGCATTTAGACGCATGCCCTTTGGGTTATGCAATGCGCCAGGAACGTTTCAAAGATGCATGATGTCTATCTTTAGTGACTACATTGAGAAATGCATGGAAGTTTTCATGGATGACTTCTCTATCCATGGAACTTCATTTGATGATTGCTTAACTAATCTTTCTCATGTTCTTGCTAGGTGCATTGAAACGGGTTTGGTGCTTAATTGGGAAAAGTGCCATTTTATGGTTCAAGAGGGAATTGTGCTTGGGCATATGGTGTCTAGTCGGGGTGTGGAAGTTGATAAAGCAAAAGTTCAAGTTATTGAGCAACTTCCACCACCAAAAGATCAAAAAGGAGTTAGAAGTTTCCTAGGGCATGCCGGTTTTTACCGAAGATTTATTAAGGACTTCTCAAAGATTGCCAAGCCGCTTACTCATCTCCTATGCAATGATGTGAAATTCGACTTTGATGAAGGATGCTTAGAAGCATTTGAAAAGCTCAAGAAAGCTCTTGTATCGGCACCCATAGTGCAACCACCTAAATGGGATCTTCCATTCGAGCTTATGTGCGATGCAAGCGACTTTGCTATTGGAGCCGTCTTAGGACAAAGAGTGGATAAGAGACTCCATGTAGTCTACTATGTGAGCAAGGTGCTTGATAATGCTCAATTGAAATACACCACAACCGAGAAGGAGTTGCTAGCCGTGGTGTATGCCTTTGAAAAATTCCGACCATACCTTGTTGGGTCCAAGACGATCGTCTACACGGATCACGCGGCTATTAAGTATTTGATGGCAAAGAAAGATGCAAAACCAAGACTTATTCGTTGGATTCTTCTTTTGCAAGAGTTCAATATTGAGATCAAAGACAAGAAAGGGGTCGAAAATGTAGTCGCGGATCATCTCTCGAGAATTGAGCATTATGATACAAAATGGTTCTCAACACCTATACGAGACTCTTTTCTCGGAGAATATTTGCTAAGTGTCAAAGACGAAGCCCCATGGTATGCGGATTATGTGAACTATTTGACGTGCAACATTCTCCCGAATGACCTCGATCATAACCAAAGGAGGAAGTTCTTGCACGACGTTTCAAGGTACTTTTGGGATGATCCGTTCTTGTACAAGCTATGCGCCGATGGGATTTATAGAAAGTGTGTGACCAAGGAAGACGCAAAAGGAATTATAGCTTATTGTCATTCTTCTTCTTACGGTGGGCACGGTTCAACTTCAAAGACCACAGCTAAGGTACTTCAATCGGGATTTTATTGGCCCAACATATTCAAGGATACATATGAATTTGTTAAAACTTGTAACGAATGTCAAAGGACGGGCAATATTGCTAGAAGGGATGAAATGCCTCAGAAGGGTATATTAGAGGTTGAGGTATTCGATGTATGGGGCGTAGATTTCATGGGACCTCTACCATCGTCACAAGGGAACGCCTATATTCTAGTAGCGGTGGACTACGTGTCCAAATGGGTCGAAGCCATAGCCTCCCCTTCTTGTGATGCGAAAGTGGTGATCAAGATGTTCAAGAAAATTATCTTCCCAAGATTTGGAATGCCAAGAGCGGTGATAAGTGACAATGGTTCCCATTTTAAGGAGAAAGGATTTGAGTCTATGCTTAAGAAATATGGGATTTTCCATAGGTGTTCTACTCCATATCATCCCCAAGCAAATGGTCAAGTCGAGGTATCAAACCGAGAGATAAAAAATATTTTGACAAAGACCGTTGGTAAGTCAAGGAAGGATTGGACGTTGAAGCTTGATGATGCCTTGTGGGCATATAAACCGCCTTCAAAACGCCAATTGGGATGTCTCCATACCGGTTAGTATATGGCAAATCTTGCCATCTTCCAGTGGAGCTTGAGTACAAAGCCATGTGGGCCATTCAAGAGTTGAATTTCGACAGGAAAGCTTCAGGGGAGAAAAGACTCCTTCAACTGAATGAGCTAGAAGAAATCAGGCTAGACTCCTACGAAACTTCAAGGATTTATAAAGAGAGAACTCGGAAGTGGCACGATAAACTTCTTGTAAAGAAGGAGTTCTCGGAAGGAGACAATGTTTTGGTGTTCAACTCAAGGTACAAGATGTTTCCCGGGAAGTTCAAGTCTAAGTGGTCTGGACCGTACAAAATTCATAGAGTTTTCGATGATGGCCACCTAGAGCTAATTGGAAATCAAGGGAATTTGTTCAAAGCAAATGGGCAAAGAGTCAAAATCTATCATGCCAACCACGGAGACCAAAACATGTTGGAAGCTCCCTCTTGAATCTTAGGTGCTATCGCCGCTAGAGAAGGGATCCCGCTCGGGACTTCTCTTAGCGTGTTTCTCTTCATACCAAAGCCTCGGCTCGGTCTTGCCAAGACGTTAAACTAGGCCCTAACGGGAGGTAGCCCGGTTTGTGAGTTGTCCATTTACGCACAATTAATTTCTTATATATGTTTGGCATGTGCTCATTGAATTATGTTTGTGAACTTGGTGCTTGCTCGATCCAAATGCATGAGTTGGTGTGCTTGGTATGGTTTTGTGCTTGTATGAATTATCTTGGTGATGGTGATGTCTTAAGTGTGGAGTGTTTGATCCTAGTTTGCGTTTGGTTAAAAAGCATGTTTATGCTAATGATTTTCTTTGGTTTGAATTGAATTTGTATGATTATTGTGTGATGCTATTTTGTGATGCGGTGTGAAATTCTAAGTGTGGAGATGGGGAGTTCGAAAAAGAAAGAAAAAATGCATTGAAGTTGGGAGTTGCCCCCAGTTGACCGACTGGGAGATGACCAAAAGGCCAGTCGGTCGAGTTGGAGACCTTTCAGCGGGACACGTTTTTTGCTCCAATCGAGTCGGTCGACTCGCATCCCAGTCGACCGACTGAGATCCGCCTATCCAAACCCCTTCTTCTCGTTTCAAACTCATTCATGTTGCCCGACTCAAACCCATCTCCCCCGACTCCCTCATCAACCTTGCCTTCACCTCCGATTCCAACCTTCGACCTTCCTCCGCCA
This sequence comes from Rhodiola kirilowii, assembly GCA_033675215.1. Lineage (NCBI taxonomy): Eukaryota > Viridiplantae > Streptophyta > Magnoliopsida > Saxifragales > Crassulaceae > Rhodiola > Rhodiola kirilowii. The sequence goes on from CM066193.1 coordinate 46,892,720, forward strand.
TCACTCAGCCTCACCGACGACTCGCCTGCCTCTCGCCATCGGCCCGCCGTCCCCAGCCAAGCCCTCAGCCGTCGCAACCATCCGTTTCTCCCGAGTCCGATCTGAAGAGCTCAGGCCGTCCGATCTCCTCTGTCCGCCGGTCGAATCGTCCAATCAGCAGCTCAAATTACTCCTCATCCGTCCGATTGAAAACCCCAACCATTGATTTGAACCACCAAACCCTCCGGCGAAAATCCCGATTCGTGCCCTAAATCGCCAGCCAGTCGACCGACTGGCATTTCCTTGCAGCACGAGTCGGTCGAGTTGATTAAAACTCAGTGGTTTTTGATCAGTTTTGACTCAGCTTGTTCATCAGTTCAACCATGCCTCATGCCCGTGCTTCGTCTCAATCCACATCCAAGGGCAAGGAAGTCACTCACGAGCCCTCAATTCTTGATCAAATCGATGAGTTCGATGAGTTCGACCATGAAGATTTGCCTCTCGTCTCTCGCAAACGGAAACTATTGAGACCCTCTTTGAGAAACGAGAGTGACGAGGACTTGGACACCGCACCGGTTTCTCCCACCCCTCGCCCGACAAAGAAAAAGGCTCCTCCAAAGAAACCGGTGCAAAAGAGGAAAACTCCCGTGCCACTCGTCCCGAGAGCACCCTCCCCTCCAGCTGCAGCACCATCCTCCACCGCCATTGTCCCGGTTGAGCCTCATGAGGGCCCCTTTGATGGACCGTTGCCCCTCCCGACTCCTTACCCCTTCTCGGTGCCACTTGAGTTTACAGACGAGACGCACCGAACCAACCTTGCCACAATCGAGAGGAAGAGGAAGACCGTCATCCCTACTCTTTTCCCCGACATGGGACTCCTCAGAGGCATTGACAGCGCGGTCACTGATGAGGTACATTCGCGCCTCTCCCGTTGTGGTTTGACTTTTCTATTGAATGATGATCCCGGTTGCTACGAGAGAGTTGTGAAGGAGTTCATTAGCTCATTTGATTGGATCAGAATAGAGAGGGGGAGATGAGGGAATATATTTGGAAGTTTGTATTGGGCGGTTGAAATTTTGCGATTAAGGAGAGTTTGATTAGTGAATGGTTGGGATTTCCTCCATATGATGCCGTACCCCGGAAATACACCGAGCATGATCAGAGCCGGTTTTGGAAGCGTATTTCCGGGAGGAACGAGTGGTTCATCTCTTCTTATAATTCATCGGCGATCACCGACCCGGTGTGGAAGATCATACATCACCTCATTGCTATTGGGATTAACACCCGGACGGCGAAGGGTCGTTCATTCACTCTCCCGGACATGGACCTCATGCTCGCTATTGATCAGGAGGAGCGCATTGATTGACTCACCACCCTTGCTATTCGTTTCAAGAACATTGTGACGAAGGGTGCGAGGAACCGTGCTTTAGGAGGAGGCTCTTTGATTACTTTGATTGCCCTTAGGTGTAACTTCACCTTCGGCCACAAGGGATGCCCCAAGCCTTCCAAGAGTACTCTTACCCTTAAGACTATGAAGCGTATGCACATCGTGAAGAGGGACGGGAAAACTTAGGAGGTCGACATGAAGCCACATCAGCCGGACCTCATCTCTAATGCCGCGTATAGGAGGCGGGTGTTCAAGAGGGCGAACCCACTTTACTGCAGTACCCATCTCACCCCTTCCCCTCTTGCCTCCCCTATCCATTCCCCTCCTCCGGCCGACGATCCTGATTCCCCTATCCCTGAGGAGCCACTCATTCAGGAGGATTTGCCTCCCGCCGATGCTGCTGTGGAGAGGCCTCCCCCTGCCACAGATGACCTGACAGAGTGGAGACAGAGGACCTCTACTGAGATTGCTGATTTGAGGAGTGGCTTGACTCGCCTAGATGATTTCGTGAGAGCTGAGGCGCAGAGATCTCATCAGGAGTGGGATTGGCTCCGGGCTACAGTCATGTCCATGGTCAGAGGTCCTGGTGGCTCCGTTCCTGCACCAGCTGCTCCAGAGTTTTCCATGCCTCGTGGCGCCTCCCCCTTGCCTACCACGCCAGCCTCTAGAGTCGGGGAGGCGGGCACACCACTCAGGGAGTTTCCCATTAGAGAGGAGAGCTCGCACTATACTGGTGCCACGATACCGAACAAGGAAGGTGTTGGAGACTCTGCTAGAGCGTCCAGCCCAGGAGACGATGAGGCTACATCTTGAGCTTGTACTGCATGCTGTTCTACCTTTTGTCTTTACTTTCTTGTCTTGATCATGTACTTGGATGATAAGTCGCCTTTTGGCGCAATTTTGGATGATGTTTGACATTTTGAGTGACATGCCCTTTACTTTCTTTTGGTTGTATGCTTCACTCTATATGATATTGAAGGTGTTTACCATTTTTACTGTTCTTTCTACAGGATGTGCACATACATATTATTCTCTTGTTCAAAACTCACCTTCTTATCTTCATTTGCAACCAAAAGGGTATTTCTCACTCGCATGAGTTTTGTCAACGGTGCTTCAAACGAGGGGAGTTCCTATGCGCCTTTACCTTTGTTTTATGATTCTTTGCGCTTAGGGACTAAGCTTGAGTCCAGTGTGGAGTGGTTTTATGCGCATAGTTCACATGATTGCATGCTTTGCATATCATTTTTGATGGACACTTGCATCTTTTGCACCTTATCCCTACATGAGAGAGTTTTAACCACATAGGCTTGTGACTATCAATTCCAATTCCTATAAATCACATCTAGCCTATTTGCCACATTTATCGGATTTTAAACTTAGAACCGACCTAGTCCATTGAATGTGTATTCTTGAAAACCAATTCATTGCTATCTCTCGTCTGTCTAATTCTCTAAGTATTTTCGTTGAAATACCTTGGATCAAGCTATAGCAAGCACTTCTAAAAATTCTTCGTGAAAAACTTAGATCTCTTGATTATTCCTTGGTGACTTGAGTTCTCTAACACGGTGCCTTGCTTATGTTTGTCCCCCACACATTCCATACACTTCTTGAACATATTGTCATGTTTTAAGTGTGGAGTCACACAAAAAAAAAATTTTCTGCTCTGCCTCTGCGGTACTTATGCGGTTAGGTGGGATGGTGGCACACATCGTCCAATCTCTAGTCCAAGTAGCCGGGAAAATAGACGAGCGACCCTCGGCTTGACTCGCGTCAAAAGGACGAGGATGAGTGAGAGCAGTTTTGAAAATAAATAAAAATAGAGAAAGGAAAAAAGAAAAGAAAATAAGAAGCACTTAAAACTTGACTCTATGTTTTTCCATCATTATTCATTTTGCGGGATTCAACATTTGCATTGTGTGCTAGTTGGAATAACTCTTGGATGACCCATGTGCTTGCACGGGAGTATTCATTTGGTTTATGACTTGTTGGTAAAGAACTCTCGTGTTGAACTCCTCTTCCCTTATGGATTACGGCTTAAGCGCCTAAAACTTGGGAACGAGTTCCAGGTTGCAAGCCCATGGACTAGCCCTAGCTAGCATAGGCAAGCGATTGACACTTCTTGTGCAAACTAAAAGCTTTACTTCTATTGTATTACCTTGAAAATGAATGGACATTTGGATGAGACGATTGATAGCTCTAGTATTGATAACCTTGAATACACAACCTCAAAGGTACTCAAAGTGGTTCGAAGGTTCTTTTGATGGTATTGTGATGATAGTCCAAGCGTGGGGTGAGGAATTTGTTTTGAGAAATCATGGCTTGGGTTGAACACTCTTGAATTCAATTCTCATGGGATAAGTGCACTTGGGATTTGTGAGTATTCCCTTTTCTGAAAACTCTCACGAGACTATAACTCGTCCACTAGGGTAGCCTAGGGGTTTAAAGGCTTAATGCATATGCTAAATGCATTCGTCACACCTACGAAAAGGAGTTAGATTGTAAATATGTGGTAGAGTAGCTAGAAATAAAGTTTACCCTTTGTTTCTCCTTGGCTTGTTCTTATTGTTTGCTCGGGATGATCAAACCCCAAGTGTGGAGTGTTTTGATGAGTCGAATTCTCGACTCGTTTACATACCCATTCACGAAGAGTTTTGATCCATTCCCGATACTATTTCGATGCCATGTGACTCTTTTCTTTGCATTTCAGGCTTGGAGCAACCATCCATTGAGCTCAGGTCCTTAACGCGAGAATTCGGGGAAAATCCGAAGATTTGAGCAAGTTTTGGTGAAAAGGAGCTCCAGTCGACCGATTGGGAAACTTCCCTGCGCTAGTCGGTCGAGAAGATCAACAATCAGTCCAGTCGACCGACTGAAAAGTTGCTTAGAGAACTCAAGACCTCGAGTCGACCGACTGAGATTCTCGAGTCGGTCGAGTTTCCCAACTTCCAGATGGACCTGCAAGCGCCTCAATCGAGTCGGTCGATTGGACCAGCCAGTCGACCGACTGGCAAATCCCTTATCAGTCATATTTTTAGCCGCGAGTCGATCGACTGGGAAAATCAGCTCCCGCCAGTCGACCGACTGGAGCTACAGTGCCGGAAAACCCTAACTTTGTCTATAAATAGAAACTTTTGGGGGTTTTTCGAGGGACCTCTTTTAGCACGGATTTGGAGGAGCATTGAGCACGAATTTCGAGGAGATTGAGTGAAGGAGAAAAAGACCAACATCAAGACCATCCATACTCTTGAATCTCTACTTTGGTTTTAGATTCCTAAACTCACCTCCCTCATGTTTTCATACTCATCCATGATTGTTTTTTATTGTAACCCCACTATGAGTGAGTAGTGACCTTGATTGGGGATCTATGAATCCCCTAGACATGTTTGTGACTACGTAAATACTATGGATCCTATTGATGAATGATTGTGCACATGATTCTACTTCATTTGAACTTAATGTTTAGAGTTGCCTATAAGGTGTTTGAGAAATTGCCTCAATGGGAACTTTGCTTGATTTCATGTTTTATATAGCTAACCACTGAAAAGCATGATATCAAATGAACTAAATGAAGAGCATTAGCTTTTGTGTTAGTTGGATGACACTGTAACCTAATGAGAATGGCTTGAACTTAACAAGAGCATGATTGTCTAGTCAATAGAACGTGAGTGTGAGATTAGATGATTATATTCTATAATGCCAATAGAGCGTGAGCGTGAGGCATTATGCGAGATGTAACCTCTTATTACTGAGTTGGAGCGTGAGTTGAACTTAGTAGTAATGTTACATGGCTAAATTCTAAACTTGTGCATCTGATTTCATCAATGGTGCCCCATTTTACCGTCACAATAATTGTTTAGGTGGGGAATTAGATCCCTAGTCATCTTTGAATTGATTGTTAACCCCATTCGTTGATTAAATCTCATCTTTGGATAGTACAATTTGGCTATCAACCTCTTAAGAGGAAATTCCCCCCCTCAAAACCATAGACAATCTGGCTTTAATCTTTGGCATTACTAGTTTAATCACTTATCATTTGGGTTCGACCTCAGATCTCCCGAGTCATTACAAATTGTTTTGATCACCGTGACAAGTATAAGTATTTGAATTCTTATTTGAATATTGACGCTAAATTACACAAGATCAACCTCTAACAGCCAAGGCTAGCAAGTCAGCTTCTATATTCTCCTCCAACGTATTTACTATACAAGCCTGCTAATTTCACCTTCAAACACCAAATAATACTCCTACTAATATTGTTAAACAACACACTTTCTTGTCTAAAAATGATGAAATTCATTGCCTTCCAAATTTCATAAATGGAAGTGGTGATGCCAGCAGCAATCATTCTTAATTGTAGGCAATTCTGGTTAAGGTTGTTGTACCATGGGATGAGGAGGTGCCATTGGTAGGGAGCATCAACGACTTCAGAAACTTAAGCACTTCACCACAAATCCCTTGAGCCACCCTGCAACTGAACGTTGTAATCTATGCTTTTCAAATTTGTAAGATTCTAAAGCAATAAATTGATCAAAAACAATTTATAACCGGTAAGTACCGGGTCGTCCAAGGAGCAATTGTAAACCTAAAATCACTATTCAATTTTACTCAATAAGTCTATTTCCTAAAGATTGTTTTTGTTGTGATTATCAACTACCAATGCAATAACTAATACAATGAAAGGGGTTGTTTTCAAGGTTTTAAAGACGCTCCTAGGGTACTATTTCCCTCCTTGGTGCATTCAACTCTTAACGGTTCAATTTCATGCAAGAATGAATAATGTAAATGATAGATTAAGGCGTGTCCTTATTAAATCAAATTCAATCGCTAGATATTGTTATTCGATTTAAGGAAAGAACACCTCGCACGCGAGCTTCAATCGCTAGATATTGTTAGCTCACGTCCTACTCAAGGTTCTCAATCATCAACGCTAGTTGAGTGATTGATAGCCAATGAGCGGTTTAAGATCAAGCCTATCTCAATGTTAAAATGAGTCACGCTAGTGAACACCACTCAACAAGGGTGAATCTACTTCATTCTAGAATCATTAGTCTCGCTCGCTAGAGCACTCAACCTCAAATTCATGTTTCTAGACCAATTAGGCATTTTATCAAACACTTGATGGGCATAGAATAGACATTTAATCCAAGTAAATTCACAAATCATAACAAGTCTTCATTCATGCATATAATCAATAGATAAACGAGTTTTGTACACCAAGAAGGTCCATAGACCCCTAGAAACTAAGGAGACTACTCACTACTCATGTTCATAGACAAACAATAGTAGTGGGTTTTCAAGAGAAATGAAGAATCGACAAGATGAAGTGAGGAAGTAAGATTAAGAGTCCCCCTATATCCTTGGAGTGCTTCAACTTGATTGATGAACTTCGAAACTCTTTGTCTTCTCTCTAAAATCCCAGCTCTTTTCCCAAAAAACCCTAAGTTTCAATTTATAGAAAGCAGCAAAAATCCTGTCTTTACGACTCAACCGGCCGGTTCAAATGCACGAAGGAAATTGAACCGGCCGGTTCGAGCAGGGGAGCTTGGTCGAGGACTTTCTGAGACTTTGAACCGGGCGGTTCAAATTGTGAAGGAAATTGAACCGGCCGGTTCAGATTGTGGCTGGCTTCCTCTGGAGTCTCTGACCATTTGAGCCGGGCGGCTCAGATTTGTGCACTAATTGAGCCGGCCGGTTCGGCTCCTCAGAGCCTCTTCCCGTCCAAATCTGATCTTGATGTAAACTACAAAGTTGTAGCCCTTTGAAATACCTTTCCAACAAGCTAAAGATCAGCCAAATCGGACATCGGATGAGCCCTATAGGTCCAAAACAAGGCGCAAAGGTCAATATGCTCGGAAATCCATATTTTTGCTCCGAAACTTCGGTTTTCTTCGAGAATTGATCTTTTTGAACTCGGGGACCATAAGGTTGGTTTCTAACCTGAAATGGCAATCAAGTGGGTCAAATGGCATCGAAATAGCATCGGGAATGGACCAAAACTCTTCGTAAATGGGTATGTAAATGAGTCGAGAATTCGACTCATCAAAACACTCCACACTTAGAGTTTGATCGTCCCGAGCAAACAATAAAATCAAGCCAAAGAGAAACAAATGGCGAATAGCTAAATCATTATGTTCAACGCCAATTTGCTCCTATCATTCATAATGTCTCAAACTTTTATTACTAACTACTCTAACACATATTTACAAGCTAACTCCTTTTCGTAGGTGTGACGAGTGCATTTAGCGTATGCACCAAGCCTTTAAACCCCTAGGCTACCCTAGTGGACGAGTTATAGTCTCGTGAGAGTTTTCAGAAAAGGGAATACTCACAAATCCCAAAATGCACTTATCCCATAAGAGTGAATTCAAGAGTGCTTAACCAAGGCACGGATTTCTCAAAACCAATCCCTCACCCCACGCAAGGACTATCATCACAATATCATCAAAAGAGCTCTTGAACCATTTAAGTATCCTATGAGGTTGTGCATTCAAGATCATCAATACTAAAGCTTTCAAATGCCTCATCCAAAAGTCTACTCATTTTCAAGGCAATACAATAGAAGTGCAGCTTTTAGTTTGCACAAAAAAAATGTCAATCGCTCGCCTATGCTAGCTAGGGCTAGTCCACGGGTTTGCGACATGGAACTCATTCCCAAGTTTTAAGCGCTTAAGCCGTAATCCATAAGGGAAGAGGAGTTCGACACAAGAGTTCTTATAAAACAAGCATAGACCAAATGATAGTTCCCGTGCAAGCACATGGGTCGTCCAAAAGTCATTCTAACTAGCACACATGCAAATGATGAATCCCGCACAAATGAAGAATGGAGGAAAAACATAGAGTCAAGTTTTAAGTGCTTCTTATTTTTTTGGAACGGCCTTTGGCCTACAAATGCTTTCGAGGGGGGACCTACCTCCCTAACCCCCGGCATTTGTATATTTTGGAGCAAAACTTCTCGGGTACCTCGAGAAAGTTTTTAGTCGGGGCTTTACCCTCTTTGACCGCAAAAATCTTTTCTTTTTCTTTTTTTTTCTTTTTTTTCTTTTTTTTTTGAATGGGGCTTCGCCCTCTTTTGACTCCACACTTAAAACTTGACAATATGTTCAAAAAGTGTATGGAATGTGCGGGAGTCAAACATAAGCATGGCACTAAATTAGAGAACTCAAGTCACCAAGGAGCAAACAAAAGGTCTAAGTTTTTCGTGAAAATTTTAAAAATGCTTGCTAAAACTTGTTCCAAGGTATTTCAACGAAAATACTTAGAGATTTAGATAGACAAGGGATAGCAATGATATTGATTCCCAAGAATGCACATTCATAGGACTAGGTCGGTTCTAGGTTCAAGATCCAATAAATGTGACGAATAGGCTAGATGTGATTTATAGGGATTTAGAGTTGATGGTCACAAGCCTATGCGGTTAAAAACACTCTCATGATAGGGATAAGGCACAAAAGATGCAAGTGTCATTCAAAAAAAAAGATATGCAAGGCATGAAAACATGTGAGCATGTGAACGACGTGCATAAATCCACTCCACACTTAGAATCAAGCTTAGTCCCTAAGCGCAAACAATAAAGAAAATGAAAATAAGACGCATAGGAACTCCCCTCGTTTGTAGATGTGCCCCACCAAAAGAAAAGACGTCATTGTGCAAAACGTGATCGAACATGATGTAAATAACTCCCTTGATGACAAGAAAAACATGAGAGGTTAAAAGTAACTAGTGACATACAAGGTCATGCAACGCAAGTATGAGCAAGAGAGCGTCACAAGTTACATGATAACATCATGGCACAAGTTTCATAGACTTCAAGCAAGAAAAGTAATCTACATCCTTCATAATATGAACATGAGCACCAAGGGCAACATCATTATTCATTGACAAATATAGGGGACGTGGAGAGCATGGGCGATGTGAATTTGGATTGGAGTGAGTGAAACTCACTCCACACTTAAGATCTCACTCTCTAAAAACATAGCACATGCCACACTAATTATCCAAATCACACTCAAGTCATGCAATGATCATGCCAAACAATTAAGCCTTAAGAACATGAATAGACAACTTACAACCGGGTTACCTCCCGTGAGGGCCTAGTTTAACGTCTTGGCAAAGACCGAGCCGATTCTCCTCTTAAGAAACACACTTTAGGAGTCCTTTGCTAGGATCCCTCCTCAAGCGGACTTGTAGAATGATGGGAGACTCAATCCGGGTTCTTTGAGGAGTTGCAAGCAACTTGCTTAATAGCACTTGACCAATGTGATGCTTGCTTCTCATTCCTCGCCGTTTTAGCATCGACTTTTCCTTTTATCCCATTATGGCATGAGGGCGACTCAAAGTGATCAAGGGAAGGGTCCTCATCGGGATCAACCATCTTGTGCAAAGCCTTCTTAGTTACTTTCTTGGCCTCAACATTCTCGGCTCCCACACTCTCTTGCTCCTTCAATTCACAAGGTGCAAGCTTAACCACTTGTTCGCTCATAGGTCTCTCAATTGTCACCTTTTCTCCACCAATCTTCAAAGTCAACTTCCCCTTTCCCATATCAAGTTTAAAACCGGCGGTGGCTAAGAAGGACGCCCAAGAATCAAGGAAGAAGTGCAATTGTCCCCCATATCGATCACCACAAAGTCGCATGGTATGAAAAATTTGTCGACTTTGATTGGGACATTCTCCACTAGGCCCCAAGGTCGCCTTGTAGTCCCATCCGCGAGTTGTAGTGTCATTTTGGCGGATTTCACCCCCTTCAACCCAAGCTCGTGGTAGATGGCCAAGGGCATAATGCTCACACTAGCTCCAAGGTCGGCTAGTGGACTTGTGAAGTTCATGTCTCCTATCGAGCAAGGGATAGTGAATTGGCCGGGATCTTTCACCTTTTGGGGAATCTTCTTCAAAAAGAGGGCGCTACACTCGTGGTTGAGAGATTGGGGATCATTTTCTTCAATGGTCCTCTTGTTTGACAAAATCTCTCTTAGAAACTTGTTGTATAGAGGCGCCTTCTTGATGAGCTCATGGAATGGCATGTAGACGTATAGCTTCCTCAACATTGCGGTAAAGGCTCCAAACTCCTTCTCCAATTTGGTAGTCTTCACTTGCCTTTGAGGGAATGGCAAGGGAGGAACATATGGTGGAGGCTCTTCACTCGACTTAGGATTCTCTACCTCATTCTTTCCCTCGTCCCCTTCATTCACTTTGGGCTTTTGATTTCTAGTGGCTTTTGGCTTTGGGGATTCGTACACTTTCCCACTCTTGAGTGTAATGGCATCGACGTGCACGGGAGATGACTCTTCTTCTTCTTCAACAAAAACGGCATTGCAATGCTCGGTTTGGTGATAATCCGGCCTAGAGGGCAATTTTCCTTGTGCTTTCGTGGATGAGCTCGCTTGTTGGGCTATTTGTGTCTCCAACATTTTGTTGTGAGCGGATATCTCATCAAGCCTTTGGTTGATTGCTTGGAACATGAACTTATTATCTTGGGAGGCCTTGAATTGATCTTGAGCCATTTTGATTTGATCTTGAGTTAGCTTGTTTCGCTCCTCAATCCCTTGGTTTTGACCCGCAAGTAGTGAAGCTAGTATTTTAGTCATAATGGGGTCTTCCACTGGAGGTTGTTGGACTTGGATTTGTTGTTGAGGTTGGCTTGATTGTCCTTGATAGGTTTGCCTTTGGTAGCCTTGCCCTTGCCTTTGGTAATCTTGGTTCCGGTCTCTCCCATAGCTCGCTTGATTCCCCTTCAAGAAATTCACCTCCTCCTTACCTTGTGTCTCTTCTTGTGGGAAGGCATGAGGGCAATCATCTTCTCTATGAGAGGAGCTTGCGCAAATGGCGCATACCCGAGGTTGCTTTTGTGATTGCTTCACATGAAGTGCACCAAGGGAAGTGGCTAGAGCATCTATCTTTTTGCTAAGGGCACGAACATCCTCTCTTGAGTCCACTTCCTCTTCTTCTCTTGTTTTGCTCTTCCTCTTGGGGAAACTCCTCTCACTCCCCCAATGGTGAGAATTCCTTGAGATTTTATCAATGATTGCTCCTCCATTGGTGGGATGGACTTCCATAAATGCACCTCCGGCGGCTTGATCCATTTGCCTCTTCGATTCGGGGTCCATACCTTGGTAGAAAATTTGAATGAGAGTCGGTTTGTCAATGTTGTGATGGGGGCATTCCCTTTGAAGTTCTTTGAATCTTTCCCATGCCTCATAGAATGTCTCATCTTCCCCTTGCTCGAACGAGTTTATCAAATTCTTTAGCCTTTGAGTCTTTGCCGGTGGGAAGTATTGAAGGAGGAAGGCTTGAGCCAATTCATCCCATGTCGTGAAAGTATTCGCGTCATGGCTCCACAACCAATCCTTAGCTTTCCCCGTTAAAGAGAAGGGGAAAAGCCTTAGATAAATGTTCTCCTTCGGCACATTGTTGAATTTGAAGGTAGCACATAGCTCGAGGAAGGAAGCTAAGTGGGCGTTGGGATTTCCAATCCCGGTGAATGCATTATTTCCCACCATGTTGATCAAAGCCGGCTTAAGTTCAAATTGAGGAGCATTGACTCCCGGTGGAGCTATAGGTGATTGAAAGCCGGTGAGACTTGGAGTGGAATAATCCTTTAAAGGTTTCTCCCCATTGGGAGGAGGGTTGTTCTCCATTGGGTAAGGTCTTCTTTTACGGGGTTGCCTCTTGTTGCGAGAGCCTTGTCCTTTGGCTCTCTCTTGATCCAAGAAAAACTTCAAAGATTGCTCAAAACTAGCATTCGCTTTCTCCTTATTCTTAGACCTTGTTAGCATTCGAGAGCAAGAAGTAATAGCCTACAAGAACAAAGAAGTCCGTTAGGCCACAAATGCAACACAAGTGAAGCAAGAAAACCAAGTGAAATAGTCCAAATCTTGTAAAATCTACTCTAGTTCCTTAGGTTAATTCATTGCTCCCCGGCAACGGCGCCATTTTGAACGTTGTAATCTATGCTTTTCAAATTTGTAAGATTCTAAAGCAATAAATTGATCAAAAACAATTTATAACCGGTAAGTACCGGGTCGTCCAAGGAGCAATTGTAAACCTAAAATCACTATTCAATTTTACTCAATAAGTCTATTTCCTAAAGATTGTTTTTGTTGTGATTATCAACTACCAATGCAATAACTAATACAATGAAAGGGGTTGTTTTCAAGGTTTTAAAGACGCTCCTAGGGTACTATTTCCCTCCTTGGTGCATTCAACTCTTAACGGTTCAATTTCATGCAAGAATGAATAATGTAAATGATAGATTAAGGCGTGTCCTTATTAAATCAAATTCAATCGCTAGATATTGTTATTCGATTTAAGGAAAGAACACCTCGCACGCGAGCTTCAATCGCTAGATATTGTTAGCTCACGTCCTACTCAAGGTTCTCAATCATCAACGCTAGTTGAGTGATTGATAGCCAATGAGCGGTTTAAGATCAAGCCTATCTCAATGTTAAAATGAGTCACGCTAGTGAACACCACTCAACAAGGGTGAATCTACTTCATTCTAGAATCATTAGTCTCGCTCGCTAGAGCACTCAACCTCAAATTCATGTTTCTAGACCACTTAGGCATTTTATCAAACACTTGATGGGCATAGAATAGACATTTAATCCAAGTAAATTCACAAATCATAACAAGTCTTCATTCATGCATATAATCAATAGATAAACGAGTTTTGTACACCAAGAAGGTCCATAGACCCCTAGAAACTAAGGAGACTACTCACTACTCATGTTCATAGACAAACAATAGTAGTGGGTTTTCAAGAGAAATGAAGAATCGACAAGATGAAGTGAGGAAGTAAGATTAAGAGTCCCCCTATATCCTTGGAGTGCTTCAACTTGATTGATGAACTTCGAAACTCTTTGTCTTCTCTCTAAAATCCCAGCTCTTTTCCCCAAAAACCCTAAGTTTCAATTTATAGAAAGCAGCAAAAATCATGTCTTTACGACTCAACCGGCCGGTTCAAATGCACGAAGGAAATTGAACCGGCCGGTTCGAGCAGGGGAGCTTGGTCGAGGACTTTCTGAGACTTTGAACCGGGCGGTTCAAATTGTGAAGGAAATTGAACCGGCCGGTTCAGATTGTGGCTGGCTTCCTCTGGAGTCTCTGACCATTTGAGCCGGGCGGCTCAGATTTGTGCACTAATTGAGCCGGCCGGTTCGGCTCCTCAGAGCCTCTTCCCGTCCGAATCTGATCTTGATGTAAACTACAAAGTTGTAGCCCTTTGAAATACCTTTCCAACAAGCTAAAGATCAGCCAAATCGGACATCGGTTGAGCCCTATAGGTCCAAAACAAGGCGCAAAGGTCAATATGCTCGGAAATCCATATTTTTGCTCCGAAACTTCGGTTTTCTTCGAGAATTGATCTTTTTGAACTCGGGGACCATAAGGTTGGTTTCTAACCTGAATTGGCAATCAAGTGGGTCAAATGGCATCGAAATAGCATCGGGAATGGACCAAAACTCTTCGTAAATGGGTATGTAAATGAGTCGAGAATTCGACTCATCAGCAACCAAAGAAAAGATGGTCTCTATTCTCTTCTTCTTCATTGCAAAGAACACAACCAGGGGCAATCATCAGACCCATGCATCTCAGTCTAGCTCTAGTCAGCAGCCTATCATGAGCTGCTAACACTGCATTGACAGAAGCGCAAGGAGTATTAAATCTATTCCAAGTCAATTTATGCCAACTCACTTCGTCCCTCCACGGTTTAAGCGTACTATACGTGTCATTAACTGTGAAACCAGTCCCTTCTCCAATCCATTTCAAGCTGTCATTCTCTACGGAGACACACTTCCAACTAATTCTTTTGCACGCTGCTAGGCGACGAAGAACCCAGGAGCTGTTAGTGAGGCTCTCATTCTCCCACCAGTGAGTACCTTTGGTCCAGTAGGCGTGGACCCATTTAATCCATAAATGCTGCCCCTCTTTGTTCAAGTCCCAAAGCTGGTTTAGCACTAGCGCTTCGTTCATTACATTCATATTCTTAATTTCGAAACCTCCGTCTTTCTTGTCAAGACAAACTTTCTCCCAACTTAAGAGATGGCAGCATCTTCCTGTAGTATTCTCATTCCAAAGGAATTTAGAACACATAGTGTTTACAACATTTAGAACCTTCTTTGGCAGAAACGTAATTCTCGCCCAGTAAATGACTATAGCTTGAAGAACAGAATGAATCAACGATCTTCTCCCAGCTCTCAAAAGGAATCGATTGTTCCAACTTTCCAGCCTGCTCGTTAGCCTTTGAATAATGATTGAACAATCAACAGAACAAATATTTCTTGTAGTGAGGGGGAAGCCCAAATATTTCACAGGCGGCAAGCTAATTTTTTATTCAACAAGCTCTCTATCCAACTCTTTTTTTCCTTCATCCATACCAGATGTGAAAATCTGACTTTTGTCAACATTCACCGATAGTCCGGAGCAAGCTAGAAACTCCTTAAGAACATCATTAATGGTTGTAATGGCAGAGCACCTCCCGCTACTGAATAAGAATAAATCATCCGCAAAGATAATGTGTTTCAGATCCACTCTATGGCATTTAGGATGATGGTAAAAGCCGCTGTCTTTGTTTAAACCTTTAAGAAGCCGAGAGAGGTACTCCATCACAATGGTAAATAATAATGGAGAGATGGGGTCGCCTTGACGCAAACCATGGTTTCCATCGAAGTAGTCCACGAGCTCTCCATTGATTTGAACTGAGAAAGAGGTAGACTCGACACACATAACGATCCATTTAATAAACTTTAAAGGGAAGTTTAAGTTATTGAGCATAGCCCTTATGAATTTCCAATTCACTGTATCGTATGCCTTGCGAAGGTCAATCTTCCACGCCATCCTCTCACTAATATTTTTCCGACTATAGCCCGAGACAAGCTGCTGCGCCAAGCATACACATTCCCAATAATCGATCTTCCCTGAATGAAAGCCCATTGCGCTATATCAATAATATCTGGAAGGATTCTTTTTAGTCTCTCTGCCAACACCCCAAAGAGGACCTTATAAACAACGTTATAGCAATAGATTGGTCTGAAGTCCCCTGGTTTAATAGCAAGGTTGGACTTGGGAACAAGAGCAATAAACGCCGCATTCAAGCCCTTAGGCAGTGCATTGTATTTTAAACAATGCCTAATCCCACTGCATAACTCTTTCCCAAGTAGACTCCAGTTCTTCTTAAAGAAGCTCGTTGAAAAACCATCTGGTCTCGGAGATTTATCAACACCAATCTTACTTAAAACACTCCAAACCTCCTTGTCAGTAACTTTGCAAATAAGGCCTCTGCACTGAGAATCGGCCAACTTGTTACCATAGTTAACAACCTCGGACTTGATGGTGGAGCATTCTATAGTCTCAGCAAGAATGGACTTAAAATACCGAAATTACTCTCGCTTGATAACATGTTGATCTGAGGTCATAGAACCATCTGCACACTCGAGAGTCCTACTGTCATTCTTACTTTTGCGCCCTTTAAGAATATTATGAAAAAATTTAGTTCTCGCATCACCCTCGTTAAGCCACTTCACCTTAGCTCTCTATTGATAGAAGATATGCTGATATCTTTTAACCTTTTTAAACTCTCTGGCTAAGATTTATTCCCTTCGTAAAATTGTTATATCATTCGGAGATTGTTCAGCCTCTTTCTGTGCCTCACAAAGATCAACTCTCAAAAGCTCCACCCTGCTATCCATACCTCTGGTGACATTTAAGAACTCTTTATTCATCATAACCTTCATCAGTTTACCTTGCACCATAAATAAATTGTTGCAGTCCCTGCAGTACTTCCAACAATCAGTAACTTTGGTTCTATAATCATCCAAGCTCTCCCAGAAATTACAGTAACGAAAAGAAGACCTTCTACTAGGACTATACCCCCAATAGATAATCACTGGACAGTGTTCTAAAATACTGATGAGTCGTATTTATACGACTCGTCGAATCAACTAATCCTATTTATTTCGACACTTTATGCGAACATTTACTTTTTAGTATGATTTTGCATTTTAGGTGTTTCGGAAGCTCTAGGAGGAAACGCGCATAAAAACGGCGTTTTAGGCCGAAAACATCACAATGCCAAATCAGACCTCTGGACGTTCAACGAGACGCTGGGAATGGACCTTTGATCAGAAAAATACGAGTCATATACCATTGCGAATGTGACTCAATTCCCTACAACTCGCTAGTTCACACCGAGAACAACCGAGGTCATCCAAGAGGTCAAATCCAGAGTCGAAGTCAGAACTGGCACGCAGAAGAAGGACCGCAACTCAGTGCGGATCGCGTTTTCGCTAAGCATTTAGCAGTAACGCTAATGTTAAAGGAGAACGCGCCGCTAATGCAAGGGGAAAACGCGCCAAGTCAGCGAGGGCTGACGTCAGCAGGCCGTTTGATGATGTCAGCAAGTCTGAATTTTGATAATTCCAGCCCAAAACAGATTTGGAAATACCAGTTTATTATAAATAAGAAGTTTGGGCTAGGGTTTTCAGAATCCATCATTTTACGAAGACTGAGACGGCTCCGGAGAAGACGAAGACGCAACCTTTCGACGAAGCGAAGAATTTTCTACTTGTTTTCATTATTAAATTCTGCATTTGTTTTCCATGACTATGAGAAGTTAAACCTTTAATTCAGTTTAGGGTTTCGTTCATTGTGACAATCGTTTTGAGACTTTTCACTTAATGCAATTTCTTGTTTCTCTAGTTCTTGTGCCTAATATTAAGGGTTGAATTGTGAAGCTAAGCTGAGACTTACCCGTAAGGCTTAGCCGAATAATTCAGTTCTTATCGTTAATACTTGTTTGAGACTTTCCCGTAAAAATGAGAAAGAACACATAGATTAAATAATGCATATCCCGGATTATTAGATTTAGGAGAACTAGAAGTCTAATGCCTGAAACAGATTAGATTGTGGTGTATTGCTCGAAACGGAATACTTTAGGTTATAACCTGAAACGGAGTAACCACACTTAGAAACCTGAAATTAGATAATTAGCAATCAATGATAAACGTGTCACAATAGAAACCCTAAACTGAATGTTTTCTCTTATTGAACTCTTCGTTATTATTTTCTCTCGTGCTTTTACGATACTTGTTTACAAAACCCCCTTTTATTTAATTATTTTCAGGAACAACTTCAACAACCAGCTTTATTGGGTTCGACCCCGCTTGCCGCTTTACTAGCTAATAACAGGAGAAAATATAAATTTAAGTTTGACGCGACTACACGACGCACGTCAAATTTTGGTGCCGTTGCCGGGCAGCTGCGCTTCAGTGAAGCTGTTTCTTTTTTTTATTTTCATTTTTCTGTTTTTTATTTTTCTATTTTTATTTAGCTATTTTTAGTATTTCGCTACTTGTGCGCCATGTCTCGTACAGGTAGTCATATTGGTGATGAACAGAACAACAACAATAATGCGATTGCCCCAGTTAATAATAACGAGGTGATCCCTCCATTATACGATGAACCAGAATGAGAGATGCGCGCTCGCAATAGGGTAAATAATGCAGCAAGGCTGGCTCAACAGCTGAATCAGAGAGCGCCTTTGGCACAGAATGGTGCTGGTGCGAGACAGCCGCCTCCACTACAACCTCCACAGCCGCCTATCCACATGGAGCCAGAATATGAAGAGGAGTATTACCACGAGCCCACAATGAAGGAGCTGTCTGCCCCAAATTTTCAGAACATTCCTTGGTGCATCTATGAGGGGCCAGACATGTAGGAAATCGTGGTCAGTTCTGCAGTGGTGCATCATCTGCCCAAGTTTTTGGGTCGGCAAGGAGAGTCAGTCACCAAGCATCTTCAGAGCCTTCATGGCGTCTGCCAGACTCTCCGACCCTACGGAGCCACAGTGGAGAATTTCAAACTCAACGCTTTTCATCTTTCCTTAACTGATGCAGCTCACGCTTGGTTTTTATCTCTTCCTTCAGATAGCATAAGGACTTGGGACCAGATGCAGAAGAAATTCCTCGACAAATACTACCCAGCAGCCAAGCTCAGGCAGGGGCTGAACGAGTCCATGTATGACTACATGGAGAAGTTCAACCAGCTGGAACAGAGCTGCTGCAACCTTGGGATGCCTGAGAAGCTGGTAATCGAGTACTTGCTGGATGGGTTGAGGGCACTCGATAGGATGTTGCTGGACGCCTCAGCTAGAGGGACTATCATGAGTCTATCCCCAGCGGGAGTGAGAAGGATGATTGCAGAGGTGGCTGAAAACGCAAGGTTCAGAGAGGAAAATAGTCGACATGATGAATTCAGCTGGACTAGGAACATCTCAAGGGTTGACACTGCACCAGCTTCTGACGAGCTGAAGGAATTAAGGGAGATGGTGAAATTGTTGGTGACTAATCAGGTAGCTCAGGTGAAGGCATGTGAATTCTGCTCTGCGACTAATCACAAAACGGATGCGTGCCCTAGTCTACAGGAGGACGATCATGGAGACGTCAACAATGTGGGCAGTTATCAGCACTACGACAACTGCCCACAACAACAAAAATTCGGGCTAGCAGCTAACGGGTTCAGTTGGAGAGACAACAATAATAACACTACGAAGGAACCAGCCCAGCAGTCCCAACAGCAGCAGCAGTACTATCGGCCTCCGTATCGTTAACAACAGGGCAGCTACAATAATCAGAGCCAGTATCAGCAGAGAGGACAGAATTACAATCAAGCAGGCCCCAGTAATCAGAATAGCAGCAAATCTCTGGAGGACATTGTGAAAGAGCTGGCAGCTAGCACCCAGCAATTGGCCACCATAGTACATCAAAATCAGGCCAAGAACGATGAGACTTTAGTATAACTGGGTAAGCAGATGTCCAACCTAGCCCAGACAGTTTTGGCGCTTAAGAGAGATCCAGGAAGGTTACCATCGCAGCCAGTGCCTAATCTGAGAGGGAATGTCAGCACAATGGTAGTAGTGGATGTGGACGCAGCACTTAAGGAGTCTGCTTATTGGGTGAATCAGATGCTCACGATCGACAGGCACATTGAGGTGGAAAATAGCAAAAATGAGCCGGAATCAGTGCAGACCACGTCCGAAGGAGACTTTAGCCTGACGCTAATGTCTGAAGCAGACGCGGCCTTAACATGTGAACGAGACGCGGCCACTACTGGTACTTGTGCTAAAACTGACCCTTCTCCTTCGTTATCTATGCAGGTAATAGCTCCTAAGGACCAGATTGTCGATAAGGATGAGCTAGGAGGCAGATTGGAGGCGAGGCAGAAGCAAAACAGCCCAACGATGGAGCACCCACTCGATACGAGTCGTGAGTCACCAGGAAAGAGTAAGGACCCAGGTGCCTTCACAGTCACCTATGGTATCGGTGTGACTCAAATACATCACTGTTTAATTGATTTGGGTGCTGCCATTAATGCTATGCCATATTCGTTGTATTGTTCGTTGAAATTGGGACCATTGAAGCCTTTTGAACTGTTGGTAGAGTTAGGGGATAAATCATGTATTCGTCTTGTTGGTTTGCTAGAGGATCTAACCCTCCGAGTAGGAGACCTTGTTGTTCCTGCAGATTTCTATGTCTTGCAGATGGGAGATGCTAGAGACTATGATCCTCCAGCGCTTATCTTGGGACGACCATTGCTCTTCGCCACCAAGGCCAAGATTGACATGGGCGCCGGCTTACTGTCACTTGCGTTTGGTGGTAAAACATCAAACTTTCAGATCTATGAGGATGCCGATTGTCCGTGCATGAAGAAACCACCGGATATCGTGAATACATCATACCTTGGTGTCCTAATTCCAGACCCACTGGACGAGACTGACTGTGCAGCTAGACCAGTAGCTCTGAGCAGAGTATCCTCGCAGACTCAGGAGGACGTGAAGGCGAACCCGCCTGATCGATGGAGAGCAGATCTGAGCACGCCATTACATGAGAATGTCGGGCAGGCTGAAGGAGTAGCTGAGGTGAAGTTTGACCTCACTCGTCCATGGGATCCTAACTTGTGATCCCTAAATGAGGTACCGTTGAGCCAACGACGTAAAACAAAGGCGCTCGCAAGGAGGCAGCCCGACAATTTCGTCATTTTTTTCGTTTTCTATTTCTTTTATATTTTATTTGAATCTTGAGTCATATTTTACATTGTCTTTTGGGAAATGAGATGTTCTTCATGCAGGTAACAATGCACCTTAGTGCGGATCGCGTCAGCCCTCAACATTAGCTGACCGCGTTCGCCCTCAACATTAAGGTAATGTCTACACCAGACGCGGCTGACCGTTGACCAGTGTTGACCGACTCGGTTGACCAGAATTTACACCATCACACGACGACACGAGGGGAGTGCATGTTCATTTTTACTCTCTACTGGTTTTCCCCTACGTTTGTGTGTCTTGCATTATTTGTGTCTTTGAATTTAAGTCGTACCGTTAGGACACAGCTTAGTACAAAAGTGTGGGGTGGGAGAGTCAGTCTGTTGTGTCGGCACGTTTATTTTTGCACCTGCATACTCTCTGCACGTTTCCCTTTATATAAAAAAAATTCTGATGAAGTATGAAATTTCTCTGTTTCTTGGATACACCGTATTGAAGTATGAGTATGTGAAATTTATGATCCCGACTACACCGTCCAATCTCTAGTTCGAGTAGCCGGGAAAACAGACGAGCGACCCTCGGCTTGACTCGCGTCAAAAGGACAAGGATGAGTGAGAGCAGGGAGGTATTTCCATATGCTTGCGGGCGATGATTGGACCTTCGTCAAAGAAAAGAAAAGGACAAGCAATTCGCAATACAGGAGCAAGGCTTCAAGAAAAAAAATTAGCCACATTGTGAAGTTTCATACAACAAAAGTGATGTACACCATTGTTACATCAAGAGCCAAAGGCCAAAGAAATTCATTACAAAAGCTGTCCAACAAAAGAAAGAAAGCTCAGAAAACCTTGAAGCTCGAATGAATCACGTGCAAGAAAAAGCAATGATATATAACCATATAGCGAGAGTTCAGAACAGCGAATGCAGATCATGGGTCTAAAGAGGACTATCTCTCATTAATCCAAATTGATTTGAATTTCAGCTCAAAAGGTAACATGTATCAAAGTTAATTCTGTGTTAAGCATAATGATTTGAGTACCGATTGAGCGATGAATAGAAAAGAGGAATTTAGACTAGCAGCTCATTTTCATGTAGTACTATCCAGGATGTCGAAGAAATTGTGGTGTGCATTTATTTTCCTTCTATGACTTAGTTCTTGTTCGAGACGAACAAGTTTAAGTGTGGGGTGGTTTGATGAGTCGTATTTATACGACTCGTCGAATCAACTAATCCTATTTATTTCGACACTTTTATATGCAAACATTTACTTTTTAGTATGATTTTGCATTTCAGGTGTTTCGGAAGCTCTAGGAGGAAACGTGCATCAAGACGGCGTTTTAGGCCGAAAACATCACAATGCCAAATCAGACCTCTGGACGTTCAACGAGACGCTGGGAATGGACCTTTGATAAGAAAAATACGAGTCATATACCATTGCGAAGGTTACTCAATTCCCTACAACTCGCTAGTTCACACCGAGAACAACCGAGGTCATCCAAGAGGTCAAATCCAGAAAAGCATCTCGATTGCCTCTCTAGTTCCACCCATAACAAAGCTCTTTCCCTAGCAGAGTTACTCACATAAACGAAACTCACGGCAAAGGAAGTCGGACCTGCTTGAATAGTGCAAAAGACAAAATAGGAAGATCTAGTAATCTATGAGATACTGATAGCATCACTAGCGCACAAAAGTAAAATCCTAGATCATCCTTCAAGCACGGGACTACACAAACCCTTCCAAGAAGAATTAGGACTACAACTAGCAATAGTACTATCCCACTTATCTTCGTGTAGCTTAACTTCTAATAACACAATGCAATTCACTTTTTCTCTTTTTATCCAATCCTTAACTTCAGACCTTTTAGTGGGGTGGTTTAAACCCCTCACATTCCAGCTAGCTAATCTTAACATATCAATGGGAGATTGATTTGTTACTGGCCTCCTACTTCCGCTTTTCCATCTTCTTCGGCTTGCCATTTGTGCCTTGGCTTTCTCCGCTTTCACCCTTCTGTCCAGTGGCAATGCTAGATTCAGGCATTTTCTTCTCATTCCGACTATCATTCCCACCTGCCTTTCTCCTCTCCTTTTGCCTCGCTCTTTTTTGTGAACTTCTTGAGACACATAGTTTGAAACATTTGCCAATCTCCTCTATCAGCTTTGGGTCATCTAGAACTCCTCCTTCATTGTGTCTTATTTCCTCATACATTTCCTTTCGCCTAATAACTTTCTGAATGTCGGGAACCATCGAACAAAGGTCATCATCTTCCTCTCTTGGGACTTCAGCTTGAACAATCAGATCTGGTGTCTCCTCTACACATTCCTTATCATTGTCATTGATCTCAGCCTTATCTCTCAGATTGCTGGTTATGTTCTCCTGCCCTTTCATGGACGCAATCATCATCTCCAAGCTTGGTTCCGGACACTTTTCCTTTAGATGGCCAAAATTGCAACAATTCATACACCTGGGTGGTCTCCATTCGTACATCACCGGCTGCACATAATTGTTACCATATGGAACTTGGAATTCAATGGTATCGTGTAGTCCGGTATCAGCATAAATTTCTACACAAACTCTTGCATAATTATAGCTGGTACCATCCGCGGTGACCCCATTAGTGCAAATGGGTTTGCCAATTCTCGAGCACAGCATACCCATAATCCGCACATCTGCTAGGTGAGCCTTGATTCTTGGGAGCCGAATCCATACAGGTAATGCGGCCACACTGACGAACTATTCTTTTTTACCTCTAAATAGTATCAATGAAGAGAGGATCGAATGTAGTCAAAACATTTATATTAACCGGTAAAGTACCGGGTCGAACCAAGAGGAGCAAGCCAAGCACATGCACTATTCAAGATTGTGTTTCTGTTCGGCTATTCTAAACCCAAAATGTATGAGGGAGTGTATAAATCTAAATCCTATGTGGCGAGTAATTAGGGATGAAAGATAGATAGGAGGTATTTCGAGGAGTTACTCCCCTCCTTGGCAATTTCCCAATGATCACATACACGATATTCAAACATTTCATAGTAGTCAAATAGTTTTGAACCTAGTTTAGACTAGGGTAGACCAACTCTCATTGAATCTATTCCTAGCCAAACTCTCTTATAGCTCGAACCTCACTCTCTCGAGGATATTGGTTCATTCCATGGCATTTATTAGCATTGGAATCTCTCCCAAGCAATAAATATCATGAACTCGAGTCCTAGTTCACTTCAATCCCTTAGAAATGATCATATTCACTACATCCAAACTATCCCTAAGGTCTCTCGATTCTTATGTCTAGTTTTAAGGTTCAACATGTTACTTAGGCATTTCCTTAAACACTTAGTAGCATGTCATATATGAAGTACATAGAGAACATGCATTTTACACCATTAGATGGGATTAATTGATGATTCGCTTAATGACTAACTCCAATAAATCAAACATTCAATCCTTAGTCAAGCATCCATATCCTAAGGTTCACTTAGGGCATCCTTAATAGCATCAAAAATAAAAGATTGTTGATACAATATTTGATGTTTCTTTCTTAATAGGCAAAGCATAAAAGATTGAGGCAGCAACGATCGTGGATTTGGAGCATGGGACGATTGAACTCACGACTGATTGTCACCAAAAAGCTTGTCACGTGGCATTTGTTGATTGGACCATACAAATCATATTATCATTTGTTAGATAAAACATAAAATCAAAACTTATTAAGATTATAATTGAAAAAATAGAAAGCTAATTTTTATAAAAAAATTACCAATAAATTTGTTTTTTTCTAGCTTTACAAATAGAGACCCATTTTGCTATATATTTAGGTAAAATAAATATATTTTTTGAAATATTCTAAGTATTAAAAAAAATCCAAATTTATTAATAATATGTGAACAATAATTCAATTCTTAGATGATAGTAGATATTATCATGTGTTATTGAGAACTATAATTATTGTATTTTTAATAAGAGAATAAGAGAAATATTTGTATGAGATATAGGATTAAAATTAAGGGAGAAAACTGTATGATCTTTTTTTTATCATTGTTAAGAGGAATAATTGTGAAAAGATTGTAGGAACATAAGATTGTATGATGATCTTTTTTTAAGGATCATTGTAAATGATGGCCTTACATGATTTAAGATATAGATCATTCTCTCCATTCTAGAACTATCCCCAAGGGTTTACAAGTCCTAAGTTCAAGTTTTTAGTCCAAGTTGTCACTTAGACATTTTATCAAACACCTAGAGTGCATAGCATTTATAACACAAGAGAAAATGAAATCAACAATCATCCATATAAATATCAATGTATATATGTGATCAAAGAGTACCAAGGAGAGTTATAAGACCCTCAAAACTCAAGATCCACTACTCACACATCATGTAAGACACCATGGTGTGAGTAGTGTTTATAGCAACAACAAGAAGAATAGAAGATGGATAGAAGTACGATGGTTAATCCTAATGTCTCCCTTTGATCTTCACTTCTTCTTGGTTGGATGATGATTGATCACCTTGGATGAGCCTCTTTTCCAATCTTCTTCTCTCCAAAAACATCCGCACTTAGGTCAAAAAGCCCTCTTTTTATTTATAGCCTTGGGTAAAAATCCGGTACTGTAGCAGATTTTAGCCAGCCGGCTGAACTGAAGGTAAGATCCAGCCGGTCGGCTTAAGTTGACCGATTGCATCGTTTGAAGCCGCAAGAGTTCAGCCGGTCGGCTGGGAATGGCCGTGGGCAAGCCTCCTTCAATCTTTATTCAGCCGACCGGCTGGAACTTCCCGGGCCGTTTTGGTGGTATTCCTATCCGAATTTGGCCTTGGCGTAAACTAGAAAGTTGTAGCCCTTTGCGTTAGCTTTTCAACAAGCTTTGAATCAACCAATTCGAACACCGTATGCACCCTGAGTGTTCAGAACAAGCCTCAAAGGTCAATCTGCTCGATTTTGTTCTAAATATTCGATTTTTCCCCGAGTTTTCGTATTTTAGCTTCGACCTTGGGGAAACTTGTTTTCTACCTAAAATGTAGAGATAGAGGTCAAATGACATCAAAATAATGTCGGAAACGACCCAAAACTATAGTGAAGAATGGCCATAAATCAGTTGAAAACTTGACTGATCAACACTCCACACTTAAGTTTTGTTCGTCCCGAACAAAGTATGAGATTATGTCAAGGTCATGCAAATGTCGAAATGCTAGTGGTGCTATGTTTTTCGTATATTTGCCTCACTAGATTTCACAAGGTCTCGATCATTATTCCTAATCATGTTATTCAAAGGAAAATGAAAAGTATGTACAACCTAACTAGCTCCTTTTCGTAGGCGTTACTAATGCATTTCACGTATGCATTAAGCCTTTAAACCCCTAGGCTACCCTAGTGGACGAGTTATAGTCTCGTGAGAGTTTTCAGAAATGGGAATACTAACAAATCATTAATGCACCTACCCCATGAGAATGAATGCAAGAGTGCTCAACCAAGGCGAGGATTTCTCAAAAACAAATCCCTCACCCCAAGCTAGGACTACCATCACAATATCATCGAAAGAACTTTTGAACCATTTGAGTACCCATGAGGTTGTGCATTCAAGATCATCAATACTAGGGCTATCAAAAGTCTCATCCAACGATCTACTCATTTTCAGGGCAATACAATGAAGACATAGTTTAGTTTGCACAAAAGTGTGTCAATCGCCCTAGCTAGGGCTAGTCCATGGGCTCGCGACACGAAACTCATTCCTAAGTTTTAGGCGCTTAAGCCATAATCCATAAGGGAAGAGGAGTTTGACACTAGAGTTCTTATAAAACAAGAAAAGGCCAAATGATAGCTCCCGTGTAAGCACAAGGGTAGTCCAAGAGTTAATCCAACTAGCACACAATACAAATGATGCACCCGCACAAATGTAGAATGATGGAAGAACATAAAGCCAAGTTTTAAGTGTTTCTTATTTTCTTTTCACATGGCCTTTGGCTTACAAATGCTTTTGAGGGGGAACTTTTCTTCCTAACCCCCGGCATTTGTATATTTTGGATCAAAACTTCTCTTGGCCTTTGAGAAGTTTTTGGTCGAGGCTTTGCCCTCTTTTGACCATGAAAATGGAGCATTATTTTTTTGGCCTATTTTTCGCCCTCTTTTTTTTGACTCCACACTTAAAACTTGACAATATGTTCAAGGAATATATGGAATGCGCGGGAAACAATCATAAGTAAGGCACTAAGTTAGAAGAACTCAAGTCACCAAGGAGCATACATGAGGTCTAAGTTTTTCATGAAATATTTTAAAAGTGCTTGCTAAAACTTAATCCAAGGTATTTCAACGAAAATACTTAGAAAATTAGATAGACAAGAGATAGCAATGATATTAATCCACAAGAATGCACATTCATGGGACTAGGTCAGTTCTAAGTTCAAGATCCAATAAAAATGATAAGTATGCTAGATGTGATTTATAGGGATTTAGAACCGATAGTCACAAGCCTATGTGGTTAAAAACACTCTCATGTTAGGGATAAGGTACATGAATGCAAGTGTCCATTCTAAAATGATAAGCATGGCATAATATGAGTGAACTATGCGACTACCCCACCCACACTTAAACCATAGCTTAGTCCCTAAGCGCAAACAATGAAGAAAATGAGATAAAGGCACATAGGAACTCCCCTCGTTTGTAGATGTGCCCCACCAATAGAAAAGATGCCATTGTGCTAAACGTGATCGCACATGATGCAAACAACTTCCTTGATGGCAAGAATACATGAGAGGTTAAAAGTAACAGGTGACATACAAGGTTATGCAAAACTCAAGTATGAGCAAGAGAGCATCACAAGTCATATGATAACATCATGGCACAAGTTTCATAGAATTCAAACCAGGAAATTGACCTACATTTTCCATAATGTGCACAAGGTGTCTTAAGTGCCAAGAAAATGTCAAACTAGAGTCATAGCATGGCATAACAATATAGTTCCACTCTAGTATACTCCAATAAGGTACATGAGCACTATGGGTAACATCATTAAGCATAGAAAGATCAAGGGAAAGTTGGAGGGGTGTGGCGGTGTGAAGTGGAATTGGAGTGAGTAGAACTCATTCCACACTTAAAATTTTACCCACTAATCATACGTATCACACTCCACACTTTAGAGCCTTAGCTACTCAAAATCATGCCAAACACTTAAACATATATGAGAACAAGAATGAAACACTTACAAACCGGGTTACCTCCCGCGAGGGCCTAGTTTTTCCCGTCTTCGCAAAGAAGTAGCAAAGCGCCTCATAGAATCACTCGGTGAGAAGTCCTTTGCTAGGATCCCTTCTCACAGGGCCTTGGATTTGGTTGTGTCAATCCACCTTCAAATCCCATTTGAATTTCCTCCCATCAAGTCTATAATGGACTTTACTTTGGGAGCATGACCCCTTCAATAATGAAGATCCCTTAAGAACTAAGGGGTCATGGGAGCTTTTTCCAAATAATCTTGGAAAATATGGTAAGAAGCTCCAAAACTTGTCTCGAGACGAAGTAGTGAAGAAAGAGTCTTCATAACTTGTCTCGAGAATGATGGGCATCCCCTCCTTGAGTTTCTCAATTGCATCCATGGGTGCCCAATCCTCAATATCCCTCTCTAAGCTTGTGTTTTCTTGCGTGCGAGAATGCCCTTTAGCTTGGTCCATGTAAACTTCAACAAAGTCTTCATACCCTCGAAGTCCTTTTGTCTCTATATCCTCTTCCTCTATCTTATCCTCATCAAGAAATTGGGATTCACATTCAAGCTCGCTTGTACCAGGAGGAGGGAGTTCTTCTTCATCAACAAAAGGTATTTCCTCTATGTAAGAGGCATCATCATTGAAGAATTCCTCATCGGAGAGCGTTAATGGGATGGTAAGCTCTTGTGTGTTCTCATCCAAATGATCATGAGATGTGCTAGTAGTGAAGGATGCTTCACTTTTGCATTCCATCTCATCTTCGTTACAAGATTCACCATCCCTATTGTTGTAATGAGCTTCGGTGGCGGCTCTCCAAAATTCATCCTCCGCTTCTTGATCACATTCTTCCTTTGAGGCACTAGATTCAAGGACTTCTTCTTCTTTGGAGACCTCCTCTTTCCCATCCAAGTTCTCATTGTCCATTGCTTGTTGTGCCACCCTAGCTTGAAGTGTATTGATGTGAGCATGCATATCTTGAGTGGATGGTTCAATCTCCATAAACTGAGCTTGCATATTTTGATTGAATTCCATCATTTGAGCTTGAAAGTCTCTATGCATCTTCTCTTGCTTTTCAAGGAATGTGGCAAGCATTGATTCTATATTGGAGGGCTCACTTGAGGGTTGAGGAGGTTGAGGGTATGGAGGGTAGGAGTCTTCAACTACAAAACATTGGCTATCATCCCAATTCAGAGTGTAGGTATGTGGTGGATGCCAAGAGTTCTCCCAATATGTGTTTGGTTGCTCCTCTTCTTGGTCATCCCCATTCGAATTATAATAACTAGTTTGATAGC
This sequence comes from Rhodiola kirilowii, assembly GCA_033675215.1. Classification (NCBI taxonomy): domain Eukaryota; kingdom Viridiplantae; phylum Streptophyta; class Magnoliopsida; order Saxifragales; family Crassulaceae; genus Rhodiola; species Rhodiola kirilowii. The sequence goes on from CM066193.1 coordinate 46,921,588, forward strand.
CAAGTTCTTGGAAATAGGAATATGGTTGCTCCTCCTCTTGATAGTAGCCTCCATTAGAAAAGACTTGTTGGTTGTAGGGGTCCATCCTCGCAAAACAAGATAGAGTAAGTTAGTAAGGGATATGAGTAGAAAAAGAAGAATATACAAGAATAAGAAAAAGGAAAAATATTCACAAGAATAGTCAGAACTTTCACACAATCTAATCTAGGGATGTGCTAACTAGTTGCTCTCCGGCAACGGCGCCATTTGACGAACTATTCTTTTTCACCTCTAAATAGTATCAATGAAGAGAGGATCGAATGTAGTCAAAACATTTATATTAACCGGCAAAGTACCGGGTCGAACCAAGAGGAGCAAGCCAAGCACATGCACTATTCAAGATTGTGTTTCCGTTCGGCTATTCTAAACCCAAAATGTATAAGGGAGTGTATATATCTAAATCCTATGTGGCGAGTAATTAGGGATGAAAGATAGATAGGAGGTGTTTCGAGGAGTTACTCCCCTCATTGGCAATTTCCCAATGATCACATACACAATATTCAAACATTTCATGGTAGTCAAATAGTTTTGAACCTAGTTTAGACTAGGGTAGACCAACTCTCATTGAATCAATTCCTAGCCAAACTCTCTTATAGCTCGAACCTCACTCTCTCGAGGATATTGGTTCATTCTATGGCATTTATTAGCATTGGAATCTCTCCCAAGCAATAAATATCATGAACTCGAGTCCTAGTTCACTTCAATCCCATAGAAATGATCATATTCACTACATCCAAACTATCCCTAAGGTCTCTCGATTCTTAGGTCTAGTTTTAAGGTTCAACATGTTACTTAGGCATTTCCTCATAGTAGCATGTCATTTATGAAGTACATAGAGAACATGAATTTGACACCATTAGATGGGATTAATTGATGATTCGCTTAATGACTAACTCCAATAAATCAAACATTCAATCCTTAGTCAAGCATCCATATCCTAAGGTTCACTTACATGATTTAAGATATAGATCATTTTCTCCATCCTAGAACTATCCCCAAGAGTTTCCAAGTCCTAAGTTTAAGTTTTTAGTCCAAGTTGTCACTTAGGCATTTTATCAAACACCTAGAGTGCATAGCATTTATAACACAAGAGAAAATGAAATCAACAATCATCCATATAAATATCAATGTATATGATCAAAGAGTACCAAGGAGAGTCATAAGACCCTCAAGATCCACTGCTCACACATCATGTAAGACAACATGGTGTGAGTAGGGTTTATAGGAACAACAAGAAGAATATAAGATGGATAGAAGTAGCATGGTTAATCCTAATGTCTCCCTTTGATCTTCACTTCTCCTTGGTTGGATGATGACTGATGACCTTTGATGGACCAAAATTATACGAATCATAAACACAGTATAACCCCCTTATTTAGACATTTTGTCTATTTAACTTTTGCTTGTTAGTTCAGATATATTTTTGCAGGGTAATTCAGAGCTTAGAGAGAATACACATTAAAGAGGAGCTTTTAGAGCAGAAAAGATGTTACGAGTCAATCCAAGGTCAAGATCATATGCCGACTGAAGAAATATTAAGGATCCTGACGTTGAATCACTCATAACAAATTAATCAGAAGAATCAGGAGAGGAATCAAGACAGCCCGGGGAAGAAACACATTGACAGTTTTGTGAAAAGACTGCACAAAACTGTACAAAACTCACACATGGGCAAAGTGACCGGCCACTTGTTGAAGAGGTGACCAAGGGAGGAGCTCCTCCCCTTCCACCACCGGCAACCTCCGGCTCCTCTTCCCTTGACCGGCGGCTTTTGGGCTCCTCCACATGTCTCCTCCTCCTTCCTCCTCTCCTCCTCCCTTGGATCAAAAACACATGTTTCCATCTCCACCACCCATCTCCTCCCATTTTGGCTATAAAAGGGGGAGCTCCTCCCCTCATTTGTATCACCCCATAAGCAATTCACTTCTCTCTCTAAAAGTTATGTAATTGTAAGTTTGGCTTTGGAAATAAAGGATAGCTCCCTTGGCGCTTCAACGGTTGTAAGTATTATTTCTAGCATTTATTCAACTGTTTTTATTTCCTTAGTTATAATGTTTAGCGCGATGAATAGTAGTTAAACTAGTAGTTCGGTCTAAGGGGCGCACTTGTATTATAAAATGTTTTAGACTATTAACTTAGCGTCTCTCCTTAGTATTCAAAACTTATTCTATATGCCATATATTCGGTTAGAACGTCCAAGGTAGAGTGGATTCTTGAATGACAAAACTCTACAGCGGGGTTCGTAAACTTGTACGGAAAAGTGGATGCTTGGAATGGCAAAGCTTATCTGAGAAGTTTGACTTATCTTAAACACCATTTGGTTGATCGGGAATGATTGATCAAATGGATGCACATAGGCTAATATAACCGGGAATGGAGTATTAGTCTAAATAGAATAAGTGCTCTACGTCCTTGGAATAGGCTAGACAGTGTACGCAAATCGAGTGCTTGGAATGGCCTTGATACACCGTTTGAATACTTAGTAGAGTCACTAAAGGTCAATGATAAACAGGATATAATACAAGGCCCCTGAAACTGAACGCTTTCCTTTAATTATAAATTGTAATTTACTTTCCAGTACTAAAACCAACCAACCAACCAATCAATCAATCAATCACTTAGCTGGTAGCTTTAAAACCAACCAACCGACCTAAAACACGCTATCTCGCTGGACAACCCCCTCAAAGAACATATATTCCCCTGATTCCCTTGGGTTCGACCCCTACTTACCACTTGCTACCCAGTAGTAAAGTCGCGAGTAGCGGACTATTATAAATTTATTCTTGACGTTTGCACATAACGACTGTGCATCCATCAAAATTGGCGCCGTTGCCGGGGAATCAGCCATCGGATAAAGTTCTTTGAATCGTTACGCGCTTCAAAACAACCATGTCTCGCGAAGAAAGTCACCATGACTACCAGGATGACGAAGAAATAAACCTGTACGATCAAAATGATGAGGTACCATTTCCATTCGTCGACGATCCGGAACAACTCATCAGAAACAGAAGAGCTCGTGATAGGGAAGCAGTCAGAAGAAACCAAGAATTACCCGAGGACCGAAATGCAGCTTGTCCAGTACAACCTCCTATCCATCCCCCACAACCACAACCTCAACCTCGATACATGCCAAGAAGAGAACCCACTTTCGACGACTACTACAGGGATAACTACTACCGTGAACCAACTATGGGCGAGTTAAATGCCCCTGATTTCGAGACACAGCCGTGGTGCATCTATGAGAGCCCTGAATTAGAAAACATAACCATCAATGCATCAGTGGCGCACAGCCTGCCAAAATTCTCAGAAGCTCAAGGAGAATCTGCCACAACTCACCTCCAACGCCTACATGGCATTTGCCAGAATCTAAAGCCCAATCGAGTGAATATGGACGACTTCAAGTTAAAGGCGTTCTATTTTTCCCTCATAGACTCGGCAAGCGACTGGTTCCTTTCATTGCCTTCCGGAAGCATCAGAACATGGGCTCAGATGCAGAAGAAATTCTTAGACAAATACTATCCGGCTGGAAGAGCAATGCAAGTAAGGGGGCAACTACAGGAAATCAAACAAGGTCCCAATGAAACCATGTACGATTACCTGGAAAAGTTCAATCACCTAGAAAGGAGCTGCTGTACCCTTGGATTGCCCGAGAAACTCGTCATCGAGTACCTCATTGATGGATTAAGACCCTTAGACAAAATGCTCTTGGATGCCTCAGCGGGAGGATCCATGATGAATCTATCATTAAGTGGCATAAGGAATCTCATCGCCAACGTTGCTGAAAATGCCCGATTTAGAGAAGAGACTACTCGTCAAGATGAATTCTCTCGATCAAAAAGGTAGCACAATCCGAGACATCAGTAAACTCCATAACTGAAGAGATGAAACAGTTAAAGGAGATCATGATCGAGATCATACGTAGATAGCCAGTTCCGGTAAAACCCTGCGAGTTCTGTGGTTCTACAGACCACAAAACTGACGCATGCCCAACATTGATAGAAGAAGAACCGGCTGATGTAAATGCAGTGGGAGGATATCAAGGATACAACAACAACAGAGCTGGACAAAACAGACAGTACGGTCAAACATCCAACCCAGGCTGGCGTAACAACAACAGCTATCCTCAGACGGAGACACAACCAGCTGTTCCTCAACTAGCGCAGTCATTCTACCAACCCCCCCCCCACCGACAATATAACCAGAACGCTCCATCGGCAGGCCAATATCACCAAAAAGGGCCAAATCAGTACCAAGCCAGCCTAAGCAATCAGCAGGAACCAAGCAAGTCGCTCAATGACACGATGAAGGAGCTCGTGGGAAACATTAATCAATTGGGTACTTCGCTACACCAGTACCAGGCAAAAACTGACGGGGCAATTTCAGATTTGACCAAACAAATGTCCCAGCTCGCCACCGCAATGTCAACACTCACTACTGAACCTGGCAGACTTCCTTCACAGACCGTCCAAAATCCTAAGGCGAACATAAGCATGATAAGGAGGTCAAACATGAAGGTTACTCTAGGAGAAGTGGCACGGTCCCCAACCTACAGACTTACGAATAATCACTTCAACCGTAGGAGTCGACCTGATTGGAATCAAGAAGAAGACTGACCCAATGATGGCAAAACATGGGTTATGCATGCTGACAATGGACGGTACGCGTTTACTGTTTACATAACACCGCCGCCGATCACACACTTTGACATACCAGCATCTGGTTGGGACTCCCCAACTAATATTTATGCTTCGAAGCAAAATATTAAAGGGTCCGAGTATGCAAATCCTAAGCCAGGGAATGGGCAGAATAGCCCGACAATAGAAAGAGCCCTCACTTCAGATCATGAGCCACAACCGGAAATAGATAAATACCCTGGGGCCTTTACAATCACCTGTGGTATTGGTGAAACCCAGATCCATAAATGCTTAGTCGATCTTGGGGCTGCTGTCAACGCCATGCCTTCCTCCTTGTATTACCTACTAGGACTTGGTCCGTTGAAACCACCTCGATCAAATATCGAGCTAGGAGATAAATCATGCATCCGCCCGGTTGGAGAACTGGAAGATGTAATACTCCATGTGGGAGAACTTGTCATTGCTGCAGACTTCTATGTAATACCAACAGAAGAGACCTGCGAAGACGACCCACCAACAATAATAATGGGACGACCATTCCTCTACGCCACTAAAGCAAGAATCGATGTGGGCAAGGGCTCATTATCACTTAAGTTCGGCGGCAAAATTGCACACTTCTACATTAATAAGAGCCGCCCGGACACAAAGAAACCGCCAGACATAACACCTATCTCAGATCACGATGCACAGTTTTCTAACCTGTCATTAGAGACCAAAAAAGTAACAAGACCAGCAGCTATGGTCAAAGGTCTCCCGCCTTCTCAGAAACAATGGAAAGAGAAAACACCAAAACCATGGAGCTCTTACTCCAATAAGAAGTCAGGACGAGTCAAAGGAAGAAGCAACACTGGAACGGTGGCGAAGTTTGACTTGAGCCACCCATGGGACCCAAACCAGTAATCCACAACGAGGTACTGTCGAGCCAACGACGTTAAACAAGTGCACTGGTCGGGAGGTAACCCGACACTATCTTACTTTTCCGCACTTTAATTTCTGTCATTTAAATTCAGTAATTTAGTTTTAAGCTTGCATGACTTTTGAACTAAGGCACGCCTTCGTTCAAAAGTGGGGGGTGAGAACCACCCATGTACATAAATAACATGCTTGCTGTTTTTTCTTTTTTTAGTAATAGTATCTTTTTGAAAATATGAACTTAAGAATGTGAAAAAGATAAATCATAATTCATGCATTAACCTTGTGAAAATTCAACTGTTTAAAAACTTAGAATGTAACTTTCCATTTGTCCTTTGTGCTGAGATAACTAGGGATGTGGAGTTGACATAAACTGCCCTAGAGAGGCTTGACAAGCAATCAAAGGATCAGATCAAACTATATGGTTTTCGATGTCAGTGGAGGCTGCACTTCGGGTTTTCAATGAAGATTGAAGTCATCTCCGCCATGCAGTGTTTATGCAAAAGGCGAGGACGGGAATCAGATCGTTCTATCTCTGGTCAAAGTAGCCGAGAAAATAGAGGAGCGACCCTCATCTTGACCCGCGCGAAACGACAGTCAAAGTAGCCGAGAAAATAGATGAGCGACCCTCACCTTGACCCGCGCAAAAATGGCAAAAAAGAGAGGAGCGGGGAGGTATTTCCATAGGCTTGCGGGCGATGATTGGACCTCCCAAAAAGGCTTGAGAAAATGGACTAGCAGCCACAAAAAGGAAAAAAGCTCAATGAAGCAAATCAAGAGGCCAAAGGCCCAAAATTGTGAAGGTTTTAACTGAACAAAAAGTGAAGAACTCAAAAAGTCAAATCAAAGGCCAAATGCCGATTCACTACAAAAGCAGTCCCTCGCCAAAAGAAAAATCAAAGTACTCAAACCATTGAAACCCGAACCGAATCACGTGCTAGAGAAAGCTACCAGAAAACCATATAGTGCGAGACGATCCCAAGATTGCAGTCCAGGAGCCTAAAAAGGGCTATCTGCCGAGACATCCAATATAATTTGCATCTCAGCACGGAGGTACAAGTATTAAGTTTCTTCTATTTATTTACGCAGTTTAATTTGGTAATAAGTAAGCAATGCATGAATTAGGATAGATCGAGTACCACAGTCTAATTTTCATATTTCAAAGCCAACTTATAGTACAGCCTTTTAATAGCATTGTTCGGGACGAACAACTAAAAGTGTGGGGTGATCTGATGGACCAAAATTATACGAATCATAAACACATTATAACCCCCTTATTTAGACATTTTGTCTATTTAACTTTTGCTTGTTAGTTCAGATATATTTTTGCAGGGTAATTCAGAGCTTAGAGAGAATACACATTAAAGAGGAGCTTTTAGAGCAGAAAAGATGTTACGAGTCAATCCAAGGTCAAGATCATATGCCGACTGAAGAAATATTAAGGATCCTGACGTTGAATCACTCATAACAAATTAATCAGAAGAATCAGGAGAGGAATCAAGACAGCCCGGGGAAGAAACACATTGACAGTTTTGTGAAAAGACTGCACAAAACTGTACAAAACTCACACATGGGCAAAGTGACCGGCCACTTGTTGAAGAGGTGACCAAGGGAGGAGCTCCTCCCCTTCCACCACCGGCAACCGGCGGCTCCTCCTCCCTTGACCGGCGGCTTTTGGGCTCCTCCACATGTCTCCTCCTCCTTCCTCGTCTCCTCCTCCCTTGGATCAAAAACACATGTTTCCATCTCCACCACCCATCTCCTCCCATTTTGGCTATAAAAGGAGGAGCTCCTCCCCTCATTTGTATCATCCCATAAGCAATTCACTTCTCTTTCTAAAAGTTATGTAATTGTAAGTTTGGCTTTGGAAATAAAGGATAGCTCCCTTGGCGCTTCAACGGTTGTAAGTATTATTTCTAGTATTTATTCAACTATTTTTATTTCCTTAGTTATAATGTTTAGCGCGATGAATAGTAGCTAAACTAGTAGTTCGGTCTAAGGGGCGCACTTGTATTATAAAATGTTTTAGACTATTAACTTAGCGTCTCTCCTTAGTATTCAAAACTTATTCTATGTGCCATATATTCGGTTAGAACGTCCAAGGTAGAGTGGATGCTTGGAATGGCAAAACTCTACAGCGGGGTTCGTAAACTTGTACGGATAAGTGGATGCTTGCAATGGCAAAGCTTATCTGAGAAGTTTGACTTATCTTAAACACCATTTGGTTGATCGGGAATGATTGATCAAATGGATGCACATAGGCTAATATAACCGGGAATGGAGTATTAGTCTAAATAGAATAAGTGCTCTACGTCCTTGGAATAGGCTAGACAGTGTACGCAAATCGAGTGCTTGGAATGGCCTTGATACACCGTTTGAATACTTAGTAGAGTCACTAAAGGTCAATGATAAACAGGATATAATACAAGGCCCCTGAAACCGAACGCTTTCCTTTAATTATAAATTGTAATTTACTTTCCAGTACTAAAACCAACCAACCAACCAATCAACCAATCAATCAATCAATCACTTAGCTGGTAGCTTTAAAACCAACCAACCGACCTAAAACACGCTCTCTCGCTGGACAACCCCCTCAAAGAACATCTATTCCCCTGATTCCCTTGGGTTCGACCCCTACTTACCACTTGCTACCCAGTAGTAAAGTCGCGAGTAGCGGACTATTATAAATTTATTCTTGACGTTTGCACATAACGACTGTGCATGCATCAACCTTGGATGAGCCTCTTTTCCAATCTTCTTCTCCCCAAAAACCTCCGCACTTAGGTCAAAAAGCCCTCTTTCTATTTTTAGCCTTGGGTAAAAATTTGGTACTGTAGCAGATTTCAGCCGGCCGGCTGAAGTTGGCCGATTGCATCGTTTGAAGCCGCAAGAGTTCAGCTGGTTGGCTGGGAATGGCTGTGGGCAAGCCTCTTTCAATCTTTATTCAGCCGGTCGGCTGGCTGATTTCAGCCGACCAGCTGGAACTTACCAGGCCTTTTTGTTGGTCTTCCCGTTCGAATTTGGCCTTGGCGTCAACTAGAAAGTTGTAGCCCTTTGCGTTAGCTTTCCAACAAGTTTTTAATCAACCAATTCGGACATCGTATGCGCCCTGGGCATTCAGAACAAGCCGCAAAGGTCAATCTGCTCGGTTTTGTTCCAAATCTTCGATTTTTCCCCGAGTTTTAGTATTTTGGCTTCAACCTTGGGGAAACTTGTTTTCTACCTGAAATGTAGAGATAGAGGTCAAATGACATCAAAATAATGTCAGAAACGACCCAAAACTATAGTGAAGAATGGCCATAAATCAGTTAAAAACTCGACTGATCACACACTGCCACACTTATACTCCTCGTCTTCTGACCACTCTTTCAATATAAACGGCTTGTTATCAAATGTCCATGGACCTCCCAACAGCGCCTCTAACCTCTTCTCCTCTGTACTAAAATTAAGCATGAATATCACATTGTTAAGTTGGGAGACTCTCACCATCGATTTATCACCCCACTTAGCCCTTGCGAAGAAGCCTTTAACCTTCTCCAGAAATGGTTTTGTGCCAAAAACAAAGCCTACAAGGGCGTTACTAAATTTGGAGGTAGCGTCCTCCCAAACTTGCGTCGGAATCACAATCCTATCTGCCCCTTCCAACTCAGGAAAAAAATTAAAGAGCCCCTCTCTCCTTGTTCCTAAAGTTTGCAGTCTTCTCCGCCTAGAAATTTTGGTTCTGAATCGCATCGCCTGTCCCCCCTTTTGTGGCCTGGCTTTGCCACCTGCACTTCCCCTCATGCGCTCTCAACCTCTGCCACAGGCTCCGCTCCACCGCCAATTTAAACCAAACCCTTTCTGTTCGCTGATGTAGTCTTCCCTTGAGCTCCAATCATCCTATTGGATGTTTCCCTTCTCGTTTCCCCCGGTCAGTAGTCGACATGCGAAGAAGAATCAACTCTAACTCCGCGCGCAGGCGCGTAGAGTTCTCACTACTTTCTTTAAGTCACCTTGGACACCTTTACCGCTCACAAAATAGTGAGAAAATGTTACTAGATAAAGATATTCGGCGCTAACAGTTCCATAGAATCTCACAACACTGTTGTAAAGTGCGATGGAACTGTTACTGGATAAAGTTGTTCGGCGCTGATAGTTCAATATATTGTTTATCATCAGTGTCTTAAGGACGTTGGACACTGTGTTTAACACTGTGACTAGATAATAGAAGATAAAATGTTCAACATCTACCTATAAAAGCCTTGCTAGGTTTCATAGTCCAACATCCATCTCAGAAGTTAAACACTTATACACACTTAGAGAGAGAGAGAGAGAGATATATATATATATATATATATATATATAGATAGAGAGATAGAGAGATAGAGAGATAGAGAGATAGAGAGAGAGAGAGATAGAGAGAGAGAGAGAGCTCTACATGTACGAGTCAATCTATTCAAGCTGTTGATCCAGATTGAATGTTGCACCAAGCAAAGCTGCACAAGATCAAATTAGCTATTGCGGAGTCTTCGGGAGATGACTGCAATCTTTGGGAGAAGATTTGGTGGACAAAGAGAGGGATTTCAGATCGCTAAATGGAGCTTAGATCGTAATTCATTGGAGTGTTAGAACAAACGGCTGTTTGAGATGGAGTCTGCAAACATAAGACCTTATACTCTAAACTCGTTGATAGTGAATTGCTTTCCACCGGTCTTGGGATAAGCCCCCCAGACGTAAGCTTGTTAACGCCGAACTGGGTATCATTTCATGTGTGCTAGTTTCTGTTCTAACTGCATTTATTAGCGTGCTAACTCGTTCTGCCTAAGGAGTTTAACCAGTAATTCGAACACTAGCTGATTGATCATCTCGGTGCTCACACATTGGAGTAATTTAATAATTGATTCAGGTTATCAAACTTCACATTTTAATAACAATCATCTCATTTCCTTACTCGTTTTGAATAAATCACTAGAATAATTTTTATATTTAAAGCAAGCATATAAAGGAACTATAATCAAAATATCATTGTTTAAAACCTGTGGAATCTCCCATAAAAAAGGGAAAAGTACAAAAAGGAGGTTTGAACTATCACTCAATTCCAATTTGAGGTCTGAACTATCACAATTTCCAATTAGGGGGCAAATTCAATAAATCTGTTAAAGTTAACGGATGGAGTTAACTCCGTTAGTCAAAGTAAAAGTAAATACTATTTCTTTAATTAAATCTATATATTTTTAATGGTATATTTTTAACTTTTAATTTTATTGTAATATTTTAATTTTCTTTAAATTTCATACTACATTATTATTTTTAAATTAATTATTTACGATTTTTAAATTTATCATATAACATGTATGAATAAAATAAAAGAATTTTTTTCTTGATTCATATTGTTAAATTTTCAAGTTTTTTCCCTTATATGCATGATGGGTGGCTATACTATTTTAAATTTATATAATTTGACAATTTACCATATAACATATATGACAAATTAAATTATTATTTCTCTACTCATTTTCATAAGAAAATAAATATAAAAACGAATACAATGAAGTATATATATATATATATAGAAATTTAATTTCAAAATAATGCTCATTTGTAGTATGAAATTTAAATTAAATTAAAATATTATAGTAAAATTAAAAGTTAAAAAATCTACAATGAATAATACATAGATTAAACTAAAGAAAAAATATTTAATTTTACTTTGACTAACGGAGTTGACTCAATCTGTTAACTTTAACGGATTTATTGAATTGCCCCTTAATTGAAAATTATGGTAGTTTGGACCTCAGATTGGAATTGAGTGATTGTTCGGGATCCCTTTTTGTACTTTTCTCAAAAAAAACCTGTGGAATCCTTTTCAAGTTCTGTCGACATCGGATACGATTACAAAATGCGTATATGTTTTTGTATTATTATGTAAACTATTTTTGTTTTTTGAAAAGTGATGTTTTTTTTTATGGAATTTGAAAAGTGATGTTGATTGGGCATTTTGGATTACTAGATCAATAATACATGAGTGGACAAGATAGTGCAGGTCCTATTAAATACGCTAATTGAGTAAGGGTAAGGTAGATAAGGCTGTCCTTAAAGTTCCATTTAAATCATTAACAATTTTTTAGCGCGGATTAGGATCCCAAGGTCCATTATTTTTATTTTTTTGATAATGTGATACAATAATTATGAATAATACAATGCATATTACGTCTTATTATCTCAAGCTCTAGTAAGACATCTTGATCAGATTCGAAATCATAGAGTACATTTTTCCACTCGTGAAGCTCAGGCCGGGTTCGACACCTTTACCATGCATGGATCCGCACATCTACCCCAAATCACCATCGGTACATTCTCGACACTTGGAGCTCTGGCCACCTTGGACACCTTTACCGTTGCAAGACACGATACATCCATCTTGACGGTCGTAGGAAGCATCAAGCGCGAGACGTGAAGAGGAAAACATCCACGAAGAATATAAGAAGCATCCACGCGCGAGGCGGGATGAGGAAAAGGGAAAGGAAAAGGAAGACGAAAAATCTCACAAAATAGTGAGAAAATAATTTCATAGGACTTAAATCCGGATAGAAGAAATCAGTTATGACTCCTTAACAACCAGGCCACCATCATGTTGGCCCAATGTCCATTATTTAAAGAAGGGGAAAGGAAGGATCATAATTTACTAAATGAACAGTCTAACGTTGTTATATTTTGGAACATACGCGTGTAGTTTTCTAATTGGCCCTACAATATCAATTATTAAAATTGTCCGACATAGTTATTATCAAAAAAAAAATTGTCGACATAGTTACTGTAGTTAATTAGTTGAAGGTAGGCAACAAAAAAACTATTTTTTATTATTAATGCGTACAACTGATTTAGTACAAGATTATTTAAGTTCCTATTAAGTTTATAATCCTAAACATGTTGATTGAGTATTGTTAAGATTTGAGTTTAAATGGATGAGACTTGTATTTGGAAGCTGGTTTTGTTTTGGTGCAAAAGTGCAGGTTTTTGGTTAAGGCACAAAACAGATCTGAGTTGTTTTTGAGCTGAGGAACAAACGACGTGACATATAGCAAGGCGGGAGTTTTGGGCGTGAAGCAAACGACGACGTTGAAGCAAAAGGAGAGTTTGCGTCTGGCCTCGACGACATCGTTCCATTAAAGACCAGACGCGCCAATGACCATTATGTTTGTTACACTCGGATGGCACCGTTTTGATCTCCAGCTTCGTTCGTTTAAAAGCCAGCTGCATACCCGTTAGGGTTCTTCCAGTCCGAATTTAAGGATTTTGATTACAAAGCGAATTCATTCGATCGAGAGCACAAATTGTCAGCGAGTGGCATACCGAAAGCGATTCAAGGTTGTGCGTGAGCGATTGGTGACGTGTGTGCGTGATTCGACCAAGAGAAGCCGACGGATGAGCTGGTGCAGGGCAAGGTCATCGGAGCGATTCCGATGGCAATTGCACGGCTTTGATAGAGGGCTTTGGTTCGTCTACGCATAGAGAAGTCTCAGTTTTCTGTAATTTGATTTCCTTCGGTTAATTTGTGTAATTCGGATTGGGTGGGAACCTAGGGTTCATATGAGTTTCTCAATCAATATAGCTAATAATTAACTTAATTCCGCAATAAGAATTGGTATCAGTAGCTTGCTAATTTTGACTGGTTTTAATCAATCTTGATTAGAAAAGATCCTTGGGGCTAGAGTGTTCCATTAGGAAGTTCAACTCTATTGTGCTTTCCTATTTCACTGTCTATTCTTATTCTTCTGATGAAGAGCTGATTGTGTGCATTCTCTGATGGCTGACAGTGTGAGACTGAAGCCTTATGATGGAACAACTTATTTCTCCACGTGGAGAGTGAAGATGAAGGTCATTCTTATAAGAGAAAAGTGCTATAGAGCAGTGACCAATGAGTGGCTGGATCCAACATCTGAGGAGAGGAAACAAGAGCTGAGGGAATTGGCACATTCAGAGATAATGGTAAGACTCTCAGATGATGTCTTGAGGCAAGTGGTAAGTATTTCTGATGCTAAAGAGCTGTGGGATACTTTTGAAACTATCTATCTTACTAAGTCATTGCCTAGTAGAATTGACTTGCTATGCAAACTGTTTAATTTCAAAATGAATACATCTTTATCCATTCAAGAAAATCTTGATGTTTTTCTTAGAATGACAGACTTGGCTAGATGTAAGGATAAGATAGAAGAACCCCACCAAGCTGTAATTTTACTGAATGCTTTGCCTCCTCAGTTTGACATTGTTAAAGATGTGATTCAATATGGTAGGGATGAGATTTCTCTTGCTAAAATTACTGAAACTATTGTGCAGAAAAATGATACACTTAAGGTGTTTAAGTCTAAGGGCTCAACTGATCGGTTGTAATTTAGCGTAAATATTCGAATAGAATTCAAATACTATTGCTAGTCACGGTTAATCAAAACATTTATAAAGACTCGGGAATCCGAGGTCGTACGCAAAGGACAGGTGATTAAACTAATAGTGCTAACGATTAAATTCGGAATGTCTATGGTTTGGGGGGTTTGTTCCTCGTAAGAGGTTGATAGCAAGATTTTACTATCCTAAATAGAGGTTTGATCGACGAAAAGGAGTAAACAAACAATTCAAAGATGACTAGGGATCTATTTCCCCACCTAGACAATTATTGTGACGGTAAATTGGGACACTATTGATGAATTCTCATACACACATATAGAATTTGGCTATGTAACATTAATACCAAGTTCAACTCGCGCTACAACTTAGTATCAAGAGGTTACACCTCGCATAGCACCTCACACTCGCGCTTTATTGGTGCTATAGGACATGATTTATCTAGCCTCACACTCGCGCTTTATTGGCTAAGTAAATCATGCACTTAATAAATTCCAGCCATTCTCATTAGGATTAAAGCATCGCCATGTAACACAAAAATCCTAATGCTTATTCATTTCTATCATTTGAAATCACACTTTTCAGGGGTTAGCTATGTCAAGCATGAAATCAAGTAGAATTCCTATTTCGGACTTGTTAAAAACATGTCATAGGTAATTCAAAAACATTAAGCTCAAATGAAGAAGAATCATGTGTAAAATCATTCATTAATAGCATCCATTATATTCACAACGTCACAAACATGTCTAGGGGGTTAATAGACCCCCAACCAATGTCACTGCTCACTCATGGTGAGATTACAACCCATAATAACAATGGAATAGCAGAAAAACATGTAGAGTGTAGAGTTTAGGGATCTAGAACCAATATGGAGCACTAATGATGAAGGATGAATCACGATTTGAGTTGTTGATGATGATAGAAAAGTCTTTCTTCTTCTCCAAGCCAACTTTCGTCCAAAATCCCAGCAGAAATCGCCCAGAAAACCAGAAATGGGGGCTTGAAAACCCTAACTTTCTATTTATAGTTCAGCATAAAAATGCAGACTTTACGACGTTGTGCGGTCGCACAGATGCCCAAAATCCTGTCTCGTGCTGTCGTGGTTCTTGATCGTGCGACCGCACTGATTTTCCATGCTTCTGGTCCGGTTTGTGCGACCGCACAAAGATGTTGTGCGACCGCACAGAATTCCTGTGCTTCTGTCTTTGAGTCGTGCGACCGCACAGAGATGTTGTGCTTCTGGTTTGAGTCGTGCGACCGCACAGAGATGTTGTGCGACCGCACACTGTTGGAGAGTTTGTGCTCCGACTTCCATTTTGCTTGTTTTCGCTCCAGAATGCTCGGTTTTGCTCCAAAATCAATGTCCACTTGTGTTCTCAGCTTAAACTCTGTAATTCGCCTGAAATGAACCACAAGGCATTAAACAGCAAGTGAAATCGTGATAAAACGAACAAAACAATAAGCATAGAGGTTGCTTAAAATGCATATATTTTAGTGCTATCATCAACTAGGCTTGAAACTAAATCTGACAATAAGAATGAAGTAATGATGTTTAAAGGCAAGAAGAAGCACAAACATAAGGAGAAATCCATTGTGAAATCAAATTCTAATTCAGGGCAGCCCAATAGGTCTTTAGCAACTGTCAAGTGCTATTATTGTGGTAAAAATGGTCATTATGCTACTACTTGTACAAAGAAACAAACTGATAAGATCAAACTGGAAAATATAATGGTTTTACAAATGTTTGTGAACATGGAATTCTCTACAGAAATGAATTGGTTGTTGTTTCTTCTACTATTGATGCTGATTCTTGGATCCTAGACTCTGGTTGTACAATGCATGGCACTCCCTCTAAATCTTTGTTTGACTCTTTGAAATTGATTGATGCTGGTGAAGTAATTTTGGGTGATCATACTACCTTAAATTAAAGGCATTGGTTCAGTTCCTCTTGTAATGTTTGATGGTGTGACTAGGATCATTCAAAATGTTATATGGGTTCCACCTTAGGATAAACCTCTTATTTGAATCTGTATTTGATGATCAACACCTGAAAATTAACACTAGTAATGGCATTAAAGAAGTAATAAAAATGACAAAACTGTCATTAGGGCCATTAAAAAGGGAGGACTGTATTTTGTTGAAACCTCACATGAACTGAATGATGTTAATCACCATGCTGATCAGAATCTAAATGAAATCAAACAATGACATGTTAGGCTTGGACATATAGAGAATAAGGGGTTAAGTAACTTGGCAAAATCTAGAATATTGACTATTTCCTCTGCTGAGTTGACTTTTTGTGAAACCTGTGTTTTGAGCAAGAAAACTGCTCATTCTTTTCCCAAATTATCTTACAAGGCTGTCATGCCTCTTGAGTGTGTTCATGCAGATTTATGGGGGCCATCTCAGGTCCCAACCATTGGAGGAAGGTATTACTTCTTATCCTTAATTGATCACTTTTCTACGAGAGTCTGGGTTTATTTGTTGAAGCATAAGAACGAAGCTTTTGATCACTTTAAACACTAGAAAGCCATGGTAAAGAACCAAACTGGTTTGAAATCGATTGCACTAAAAACAGATAATGGCTTAGAATTTTGCAACAATGAATATAATCTGTTTTGTAAAGAACATGGTGTTAAAAGGTTCCTGGTACCCCATAACAAAATGGCACAGCTGAAAGAATGAATAGGACTTTGTTAGAAAAGGCTAGATGCTTATTACTTAGTTCTGGTATGAAACATTCTATGTGGGGTGAAGCTGTCATAACTGCATGTTATTTGATCAATAGGAGTCCTTCATCTGCTGTAGATTTTAAGACCCCTTTTGAGATGTGGTTTGGCAGGAAACCTACCTTAACTCACTTAAGACCATTAGGTTGTACAACTTATGCCCATGCCTCACAGGGTAAGCTCCAACCAAGGGCCCTTAAGTGTGTGATGATATGGTATCCTGAAGGAATAAAGGGCTATAAATTGTTGCTCATTCAGTCTGGTGGCTATAAAGTGATAGTGCCTAGGTCTGTGACATTTAATGAGAATGATTTCCATTTTAAGTCAAGACTAACATCTCAAAGTGAGCAAGTTTCATGTTCTCACGGTGACTCTGGTGAGGACTTTGTGCCCAAAACATACCTGGCAGATCCAACTGATGGAGCTGATGATCAAGGAGAATTTGATCAAGGAGTGTTGCAGAATGACAACACAGAAGATCAAGGTCAGCACCCTCACCAATTAGGTGGGGGGAGGTAACAAATCCTGAACATGATCAGCCTTTACATACTGAAAGTATTGGGATCAGTGGAACTGTGATAAATGATGTTGTTAATGATCATGTTGCTAATAGTTTGAATGATGATATTGATGTTGATGCTGACCATGTTGAGAATGATAATCCTTTAGCTAATCCTATCTAGGGATAAGGAACCTATAACTAGGATAGCTAATAGGAGATATGATGAGTGTGTGACAAATGTGCTTGAGTATGCATTGTTGGTTTCTGAAATGATAAAAATGATATATATGTTCCTGAAACTTTTGAAGAAGCAGTCACTTGTAAGCATCCAACTGAATGGATTAATGATATGCATGATGAAATCCAATCCATGTATGATAATAACACTTGGAAACTTATGTCATTGCCTAAGAATGCTAGAGCTATTGATTGTAAATGAATTTTCAGACTAAAAGATGGCAACAGCCCTGCTGAACCTTCTAGGTTCAAAGCAAGGCTTGTTGCAAAAAGGTTTTCACAAAAAGAAGGGAGTGACTATAATGAGATCTTTGCACCCGTTGTTAAGTATAAGACATTAAGACTTTTGGTAGCTATGTCCACTATTTTTAACTGGGAAATTGATCAAATGGATTTTAAAACTGCCTTTTTGAATAGAGACCTAGAGGAAACTATCTATATGAAACAACCAAAAGGTTTTGTTGATAGGAAATTTCCTGAGCATGTATGCTATCTGAATAAGTCTATTTATGGCCTAAAGCAATCTCCAAGACAATGGAATAGAAAATTTGATGCTTGTATGACTGATCTTGGTTTCTCTAAAAGCAAATATGATTCTTGTCTCTACTTGAAGAATATGAATGCTAAATATCCTGCCTTTGTTCTGCTATATGTTGATGACATGCTTATCATAAGTGAGTCAAGACCTATTGTTAATAACACTAAGTCTGATCTGAAGAAATACTTTGATATGAAGGACATGGGTGAAGTGATCAGTCGATATTTCAACTAATTATTCGCTACATTCGATGAAGGATATTGCTTGTTCTCTGGACAAATTGTCCATATTTGATGTCTTTCTCTATTGTTTCAGGACAACAACGCATATCATCGCTCCTTGGGTTTAAGATACAAAAAGAACGAGAAGATCGATCGAAAAAGACTAAAAAGAGATCTGAGCCAACAACAACCCGTGACAACCGTGACACATCCAACTGTCACGGGTGTCACGACACCTATTTTCCCTCGAGAGATCCAGGGCATCCCGTGACAAGTTGTGGCGGCCCGTGACAAGCTGTGGCGGCCCGTGACAAGCTGTGGCAGCCGTGACACCTTGAACTGTCACGGGTGTCACGACACACTTATTTCTCCGAGATTTTGGCTCAAGTCGTGACAGTCGTGACACCTTGGACTGTCACGGGTGTCACGAGACCGTCGGCATGCAGATTTTCAAGTTGTTTCCAAAAATCGATTTTGGGCTTTTCGGCCTTTTTAGACGAGCTATAAGAGGAAACACGAGCAGATTAGACAAGGGTGCTTATTTTGGAGAAAAGAAACCCTAGCTTGGAAAGAGACAGCAATTCATCGTGAGAGATTAAACGAGCCACCGCGTCTTTACGGTTTACTCGTTCTTTATTTCTCTATATACTATTTTTGCTAAATCTACCATGAATAGTGAGTAGTCTCTTAATGTGATCCTACGGATCCTGTGCATTGTACCCAACTCTTAATGTGATCATGTGAATGTTTTTCATTAATGCAAATCGAATATTCAATTTCATCGTGCTTAATTTATCGTTATATGCAAGTATTTACATCAAAGGGTATGTTTGCATGCTAGAACGTATTTAGGTTAATTACCGAAAGATGGATGGGTTCTAGGGATTAACCAGATTGTATGAAATTGTATGAAAACCTTTACTTTAATAAATCGAGATCGTTGATAATCCGTGGATGGGCGGCGTTCAACGATTGAGATTAATCTAGATAATGATCCGTGGATGGGTGGCTTATCTAGTGTTATTTCGGTTTAATTCCATATTCGATAGCATGAGTAATTGACGTGACATGATTGCATGATTAGTGGGGTTAGCACGGGTGAAGTATGGTCCTGGAATTCTTTCTCTGATAAGTACAAACCTTTTATTTTCTGCTATTTAATTTCTGCAATTTTCATGACAACAAACCCCTTTTTACAAAGTTTAATCTAGATAGCTCAATAGGTCACACTGTTTGCTAGTATTCACACACCTGTTCCTTGGATCGACCCTTGGCTTGCCAAGATTTATAAATTTTGTTTGACTACGATTTGACCCCTAAAACTCATAATTTGACAACTATAAAGGGTTAAAAATACGCATGTCATGAAGCCCAAAGGATTTTGGGTGTTAGGATAACTAGGGACAGAAATAAAAGGATCATGTACTTGTCTCAACCTGATTATCTTGATAAGGTGGCAGACATGTTCCAACTGAAAAATGCTAAACCATCTCTAGTGCCCTTAGGAGGGCATCTTGAATTAATCAAGCATGATTGTCCTGTGACTGATGAAGATAAACTGAAAATGAGTAAAGTTCCATATGATGTTGATGTGGGTTCAGTTATGTATGCCATGCTTTATACTAGACCTGATTTGGCCTTTGGTGTTCTTAGTAGGTTTATGTCTAACCCAGGAGATAAACATTGGATTGCTATGAAATACTTGCTTAAGTACATTTCAGGGACTAGGAAACTAGGATTGATCTATGATTCACGTGCCCATAAGACTGAGTTATATGGATTTATAGACAGTGATTATGCTAGTAACAAGGATAACAGAAAATTCACCACTGGTTTTTTCTTTACATGGGCTGGGAAATGTATTTCTTGGAAATCCCAGTTGCTACCTATTGTTGCTCTGTCATCAACTGAGGCTGAGTACATAGCAGCAACTGATGCATCCAAGGAAGCTATTTGGTTAAAGGGTATTTTGCAAGAAATTGATAGAAATACTTATGTGCCTATTATATTCATGGATTCCCAGAGTGCCTTCTGTTTATGTAAAGATCCTGTCTATCATGAAAGGTCCAAACATATTGATGTTAGGTACCATTTTAGTAGGGATATGATTGAATCAAAAGAGTTTGAAATTAGAAAAATCCTAGGGGATAAGAATCCAGCATATTTTGGAACTAAAATTGTGACTACTAACAAGTTTCAGTTTTGTAGAGATGCTTTGTTTATAGGAGCTGTGACTTGAAACAGTTTTCTTCCAGCATTTGGTAAGGTTAGGTATGCCCTGCTCTTAGTTCAGTTTATCAGTCATGTTGTCTCAGTTTTTGTTTAAAGCCCTATAGGTTGTTTTAGCTTTATGAGAACATGTTAGGATTAGGAGGGCATTTGTCGAGTTTATAATCCTAAACATGTTGATTGAGTATTGTTAAGATTGAGTTTAAATGGATGAGACTTGTATTTGGAAGCTGGTTTTGTTTTGGTATTATTTTGGTGCAAAAGTGCAGGTTTTTGGATAAGGCACAAAACAAATCTGAGTTGTTTTTGAGCTGAGGAACAAACGACGTCGCATAGAGCAAGGCGAGAGTTTTGAACGTGAAGCAAACGACGACGTTGAAGCAAAAAGAGAGTTTGCGCCTGGCCTCGACGATGTCGTTCCATTAAAGACCAGACGCGCCAATGACCGTTATGTTTGTTACACTCAGACGACACCATTTTGATCTCCAGCTTTGTTCGTTTAAAAGCCAGTTGCATACCCGTTAATGTTCTCCAGTCCGAATTTGGGGATTTTGATTACAGAGCGAGTTCATTTGATCGAGAGTGCAAATTGTCAGCGAGTGGCATACCGAGAGTGATTCAAGGTTGTGCGTGAGCGATTGGTGACGTGTGTGCGTGATTCGACCAATAGAAGCCGATGGACGAGCTGGTGTAGGGCAAGGTCATCGGAGCGATTCCGGCGGTGATTGCACGGCTTTGACAGAGGGCTTTGGTTCGTCTACGCGTAGGGAAGTCTCAGTTTTCTGTAATTTGATTTCCTTTGGTTAATTTGTGTAATTCGGATTGGGTGGGAACCTAGGGTTCATATGAGTCTCATCTTAAACTCTCTTCTATATTTTTTTCTTAATCAATAAAGCTAATAATTAACCTAATTCCGCAATAACACATCCAAGTCTCCCGGCATCATATATCCTCCACTGAAGCGCAAGTCTCATCACATATCTCTGCCTATATGCTCTCTTATTCTTTCTTAACCATATATCACCACTCAAGCGCAACTCTAAACTCTAAGCAACTCTAAACTCCATCATTCGGAATGCAATCCACCATTCAATCGATCAAAAATAACCTGCAAGATGCAACTCACGTCCACAAAGGACGAATAACAAATCCAAGCATAAGCGGAATTAATCACAAGTCCACATCAAATATGAGACTAATCACACTTTCATTAATTGGAAGAATAATATGCCATCGGTGAGGTTTGAACCCTTACTTGTCATTACAAGACAAAGAGTTCAAACCAACTTAACTACCACCTTGTTGGCAAAAGAAGCTCTATCTTTTTTTATTCATGTTAATTAATTGTCTTTAAAAACTACTACGTGGCAGTTTCTATGACCGGAATTGTTGTCTTTGTAATTAAACAATTTTAAATTTCGACTCAATTAATATATAAGAACCACGTTAAGCATAAATTAATGCTTGTAATAATTAACAATATTAATTTTCGCGTCTTCATAGATAATCACTTAGTATTTAGTTTTTTTAATAAATATTTAGCTAAATCACTAAACATTTAGCTTTTTCATCAAAAATTAAGCTACACTGAACATTAGAAGCTATAGAAGAGAATATGTACTTAAACGCGCGCATTCTAAAGGTAGAGTGTCTATAAGAAAAACAGTAAATGAAGAACAATATACTCAAAGTAGACTCCTTGCTTGGACTGGTAGAGCGTTATACTCCTCCACTCACATCCTTCCTGTCTCGCTATAAGAATACATCTTGTGTATATTACATGAGTACTTTTTAATCGGATACTTATAAATCACTAGATTTTTGGAGTACAGGTCTGGTTAGGCATCAATCCAGATTGATATTTGAATCGTCCATTGAAGTACATGTCATAAGGCACCTCTATCTTGAAAACTCACGAGCGAATACGCACATTCATGCATCCTTGAAGACTGACAAAACAAGTAACTAACACATGTGACCTGTAGGAGACAACACATCCATAATGGACTGACAACACTTTCATGAATGAGGAACAACATGTCCACGTCAAGACACGGCGGAGAACGCCTCCACAATAAAGGAACAATGGATCGACGGACCACGAGGAGAAATCTATTAGAACACAATATCGTAAATAAGATTTGGTTGAATAGTCGAGTTTTCTTACAGACAGGATGTCCTAGTAGGATAAGTCTATTAGGACATTAGAAAATGAATCACTAGGCCAAATGGATATTAATTGTATTCTTAATGTTCTAAACAACCACTTGATGATGTCTACTTGCTTTATCTAATCGGCTGGTGTTCTAAACAACACTTGATGATGTCTACTTGCTTTATCTAATCGGCTGGACCACCTACAATATAAGATGAGAGTATTAGTATTAGCTATAACAAATGGATCCAATTTTAAATTGTTTGGGTTTCGCAAGGGTATCGAGTATATTATTTAGCATAATTTCAAAACTGAGTAGCTCTAAGTAATTTAGAAGAAGGACCCTTCGCCATAATTATATCTAGGTGTTGGTTGAACTCAAATAATATTAATTTTTAAAATACCTACTTAAGAGTAAGTATCCGGTTGCAAAGTTAATTTTTTGGTACAAAATACAAACTAATCATAGCCCTTGATCTTGTGATTTGAATGGATGAGATTAAATCTTGATTTTTTGGTATTTTTCTTGGTGACGAATTATAAAATGAAACTGATGAACTGTGTCATATTTTCATTTTTCGGCTCGTCTTTTTCATTTTTTGGCTCGAAAAGCGACGAAATATAAAATAATTTTGACGAACTATAAAATAATTTTGACGAACTATAAAATAAACTGTCGAATTATAAAATGATTTTGACGAATTTTGTATTTTGTACCAAAATTTAACTTTGTACCTGATCTTGACCCACCAACTTAAACTATAAAACTTTAAAAATATGTAAAATCAGAATATTTACAAAAAAGAATAGGATAAATATTAACAAATTATGTACTTGATTTCTAAATATTAATTTTAAGATAATTACATTTTAATTTAGAGTCTTTTACAAAAGGGAACAATGAGTCGATGACATACCTAATATCTACAAACAAACTAAATATTATTTTTTATTAAATTGAGGTCACACACAAGGTTTCGGTCACTAATTCCAATTTCGATGTTTATCACACACAAAAATTCCAATTTCGATGTAAATTTAGAGAGCTGAAGTTAATCTAATTTGTACCACCTATTCTAATCTCAGAACATATATCGAAAACGATTCAAAACATCCACATAAGAACAGAATTTCAATATGAAAATTTAGTAACCATTGTTAAAGATTAGATGTAGTTCCTAATATTTAGTATAGTTGTTAATTCGATTTGGTCAAAACCACGTTTTGGTGCTTTGTAAGGCTATATAATAGCCTGATTGGCTGATTCTACTTGAATAAAGAATGAGTTCTAGTATGATTTCCAACACCATGTTGTTTTTTCTCAATTCATTTTTATCTTCATCCGTAATATTTAATTTTCAATCTAATTAGGATATTCGTATTTTAATTTCTGCAAAACAAACCAACATAGGAATATCCGAATACATATTTATTATTCGAACAAAATGGATAAAAACTACGTACTCCATTAGTTACATTTTTGTCGTATTGCCGTTGCCAGCATAATTCCCGAAACAACCAGATAACCAAAGCTCATTTCACTGACGTGGATCCTAGCTGTCTGGTCCACCATCCAGCACTCGGTATTGACCCATCCAGTCTCTCTCCGCCACGTGTCTAACCATCCATATCCTCACGTTCGCGGCGGCTCGTTCGTCCACGTTTTATCTCCGCCCGGTCCCACACCTCTTCCCAAAATCTCCATCTCCCGACTATAAATATTCCCCAAACCCATAATTTCAATCAATATTCACTTCACCAGCAATCATCGCATAATCCCAAACTCGTCTCCACACCTGAGATTGAAGCTTTGTGTTACAAATTTTCAGCTCATGGCGAGTTTTTCCGACATGTTTTCCGACTTTCCGCAGGCGCCAGAGACGTGCTCCGACATCTACTTCCAGGTGCAGGATAACGATGATGATGAGGTAGAGAATTCTGAGGATTCGGAGGAGAGCAGGAAATTCTGGGAGGCACAGAATCATTTGTTGGAGGTATGGTTGACTTTGACTATCTGTTGACCGGTTTGTTGCAATTCGGAAATTCTGTTTATGATTGGAGTTTGGGTTTATTTGGTTATTTGGTTTCAGGGGACGCTGTACCGGAGCACGTCGTTG
The DNA here is from genome assembly GCA_033675215.1 of Rhodiola kirilowii. NCBI lineage: Eukaryota > Viridiplantae > Streptophyta > Magnoliopsida > Saxifragales > Crassulaceae > Rhodiola > Rhodiola kirilowii. The sequence goes on from CM066193.1 coordinate 46,946,280, forward strand.
GAGTCTAAGATTAGAATTTTGACGAAGGAGGCAGTGAAGGAAATTCAAATGTGTGGAAATGGAAATGTATGCTCTTGCCGGAGACCCGCTGGAATTGACTGCCTGAGTTGCCTGATGAGGGAAGTCTCCGGCAAGCTCCGGGCAGCCGGGTTCAACAGCGCAATTTGCAGAACCAAATGGAGAAAGTCTATAGACATTCCTTCAGGTATTGATCTTATTACAAGAAAATGTTAACAGTTTAATTTTAGAAATTTTAATGATTTTTTTAGAAATCGTCCAAACTATAAACGGACGAATTATAATACACTTTCCATGAAAAAAACGACTCATAATTATTTTGGATAAAACTATGACATAGTCTGTATGAAATGTTACAAAATTCGTCGTTTTGAACGTTTGCACCAAAAAACATATTTCCATCCTATCTTTGACTCTATTTCTCATATGGGAAGTGATCAAAGTCTTACAAAGATTTGAGATTTAAATTTATTTATTTTGTTTTACTTGTGGTGGACTATTTCTATATTGACTTTACAAGATCTGATTGCTATTTTGGTGATTTTGGAAATTCAGGGGAGCACAGTTTCATAGACGTGGTAGACAATTCGAACCCGAAGCGGGGCCAGGTGCGGATCATAATCGACCTGAGCTTCCGAGCGCAGTTCGAGATGGCGAGAGCTAGTCGGGAGTACAACACTCTGATCCAAATACTCCCGGAAGTGTTTGTAGGGAAAGTGGAGAGGCTGGAGGCTGTGATAAAGATTTTATGCGCAGCGGCCAAGAAATGCATGAAAGAGAGGAAGATGCATATGGGGCCATGGCGCAAGCTTAAGTACGTTCAGGCGAAATGGCTTGGGGCTTGCGAGCGGACTAGCTCGTTGGGCGAAGGTGTGGATTTTGACAGGGCGAGTGTGGGCGTGTCCAGCTTGAGGCCGAAGGCGAAGGCGTCTATGTTGAGATTTGATTTGATGCGTGCGGCTGTTGAGGTTGTGTAGGCCGGTTTGTTTAGAAAATTTTGTTCTACGTATAATGACTAATGTATGAGGGAAGTTGCCAAACAAATAAGGCCCAACTCAAACACCATATCGTTTTATAAATAGATCGAGCAACCTCTACTATTCTAAACTCAGTAGTGTGGGATTTGAACATGATAAGAATTCTCTTTTTTACATTTTATATTTCTGCAAAGCGTTACTCCATTCTTAATATTTGTCCCACATTGAATAGTGAAAATAAACTTAAAAGCACTAATCATTAAAGCAGAGTCTAGAAAGCTAAATATCGAATAAACAAGAGTAGGGAAGCACTCGGTTGAGGCAGGGTTGGTAAAATGATGCACGTGAGACACGATCTGGGCCACTCATTGTGACACGTGGCGAAGCCATGTGAGTTGAGCCGCCACTTGCGTTCACACTACTGTTGGTAGTGGGTTTACTATTTGGATACGTGGCGTGCCACAAATGTACGGGGGATTAGATGTGTGGTTGAGATCGTGCCTCACTTGCCTCATTCTAATTTGCTTGCCTCATTTGATCGCTTCTCAACAAGAGTATATAGACGAGTATTTAGTCGAGTTTCAATCGAGTATATAATCGAGTTGTTCACGAGTATAATCGAGTCGAGTAACACTTTGCTCAAGCTTTACTAGTATAATAAACGATCTCCAAAATAATGCTCGTACTAGACTTGTTTATTTTTGAGTCGAGCTTTGATCGAGTATGCTCGCGAGCTACTCAGAAGTACATCGTCTCACTAGCACTCATATCCAAAAGTGATCTTACCTAGGAAAACACCTATCACATACTCAACAATGGTTTGATATGAAATTCGGACCAAATTACTTATATATTCAAAACTGTACAAGTAGCGCCAACAAGGGTGGCCTAGTGGTGGAGCCTCCATGGGGGTGGAGGGTTCAAACCCCATCTATGATGTTTTCTTCTCACAATTTATGTGGGTTTTTCCTAATTCAACCTATGGTGTGGACTTCTTCCTCCATACTTAGACGCTGATATGGCCTTACCATGGATGTGTGTGTCAAGTCGTGTGTTTAAAGTTACAGATGTGCCAGATGACATGTGCTTCAACGAATGATTCAAGTACAAAGTTCAAATTCGGGGTGGTGCTTTTGTGTGGCATGTGTTTCAAAACGTACTAGAAAATATATGTGTATCCAAAAAATGTGATGTATGTGATGTTTTCCATATATTATTCGATGTAAATCTACAATTAAAAAAAACTATACTAATAGCGGTCGCTATCCATAATTATTTTTTGGTCATGCCGAACGCCAGCTAAATTACCAAGTGCTGGTGCCTAGTGGAAATCCCAAATCATATAACAAATTATTTTTTCCCAATTTAGTCCAATTATATTTCTGAAATTGATATCTAATTTACTTATTTTTTGTTGAACATTGTTTACAACAATACCTATGTGTAGGTAATGTTACTAACGACGACCGCTTTTCAAACAACCCTCATATAAACATGGGAAAATTGGGAATTAATTTTAGAAATGAGCAACGGAAGGAACCAATTTGACGAAGTTAATCAAATTGGATTTTCATAAAATAGATAAATTTGTCTAAAAAGAGAGATTTTATGTATTTTCTATCTAAAACTGTTCAATATCAACTGTCAAGATTTATAAAACATTGAGAAAACGAGTTTGATCGAGTGGACGTGTTGTTTGGAGGTGTTGTCCGTCCCTTGTGGATGTGTTAGGTTCTGCAGAGCCGCAAGTTGGTTGGAGGTGTTAGTTCGCGTTCGTGGGTTTTCAAGATAGAGGTGTCTTACGATGACATGTGCTTCAATGGACGATTCAAGTATCAATCCGGGTTGGTGTCTTGCGTGACCCGTGCTCCTATAGTGATTCATATGTACCAGAGTAGTAAAAAGTGATCATATAATGTGTATAAGATGTATTTGTGTAGTACTTGATTTGTATGAGATGTAAAACTCGGCAATCAAAAAAAGATTTATTAAACATTAATTTAAATTAAATATTAGAAAAATCCCACCTTTAAAAAAAAGAAGAAAAAACTGCTCGGATGGGCTGGGGGCCTTGAAGCCGTAAGCCAATAACAAGTTTGGGCCATGGCTCAGAGCCCAAACATGAAAGATATTGAAGCAGATGAAATGCACTTGAGAGAGAGGTGTCGGTCGTCAGACACATTTAAACTTTAAAACATTTTTGAAAAAATATACAGTATATATTTTGAAACAAAGTTACCGTTGTTCACAAATTTTTCTACCGTTGTAAACCCACTCAAAGGATGAGGAGGCATAACAATGAAAACGAAAGCCTAGTTTGTAGTGTCTGCCTTTTTCCAGGAAACCCATCTTGTCCTTTTCAACAGCTCTCTACATTGCACAGGTCTGCTTGATGACTGACTGATCTGATCTAACTTTGCGTCAAAAAGTTTCCTTTTTTGGACCTCAACTTCTTCAAAGTTCAAACTTGGTTTCCAACCAGTTCATAATAACGTTATGAAAATAAATTGAACTGGTGGGTATGGTGGACAAAGTTCAAATTAGAATTTCAAAAAACCATGTCCTGAGGATGGAAGTCCAAGAACCAGGCAATGTTTTGGGAAGACAAACATTGATACACCAAACCCATGTCCATCGATATTCAATGCCTTGAGCATCCAATGAACTTTCTTTTTCATTTAACTTAATGCCCATTACACATATTATGTGTAATCAATCAACTAGACAAATGGTCTAGAATGTTTTATTTTGAACCAAACCATAACTTAAAGTAAATAATTAAATTAATGAATTCTACTTAGGGGCTGTTTGATTGAGCTTAAATTTATGTTATGTTAATTTAATTTATGTTATGTTATGTTAATTTATGTTAATTTATGTTATGTTATGTTAATTTATGTTAATTTATGTTAATTTATGTTATGTTATGTTAATTTATGTTATGTTATGTTAATTTATGTTAATTTATGTTATGTTATGTTATGTTAATTTATTTTAATTTATTTTAGTTTATACCAACCTAATATTACATTATCATCATACCATCATCATGTCATCACCATCATCATGATCATCATGTCATCACCATCATCATCATCATCATCATCAACATCATCATCATCATCATCATCATCATCATGTCATCACCATCAACATCATCATCGTCATCATGGCATCATCATCATCATCTCACCATCATCATCATCATCATGTCGTCATCATCATCATCATGTCAACTTGTTGTCAGCATCGTCATGATGATGGTGAATAGTAATATGGTGAATAGTAATATGATGATCAGCAATATGGTGGATCATGATGGTGATGAATAGTAATATGATGATCATGATAGTGCTGAATAGTAATATGATGAATAGTAATATGATGAATAGTAATATAGTGATCATGAATATGGTGAATAGTAATATGGTGATCATGATGGTGATGAATAGTAATATGATGGTGAATAGTAATATGATGATCATGAATATGGTGAATAGTAATATGGTGATCATGATGATGATGAATAGTAATATGGTGATCATGATGATGATGAATAGTAATATGATGATGATGCATGATGCATGTTGTATGATGATGATGCATGATGATGTATGATGATGATGCATGTTGTATGATGATGATGCATGATGATGATGATGGATGATGGTGATTCATGATGATGATGATGGTGATTCATGATGATGTATGATGATGATGGAGGATGATGTATGATGATGTATGATGATGATGCATGATGCATGTTGTATGATGATGATGCATGATGACGTATGATGATGATGCATGTTGTATGATGATGATGCATGATGATGATGGATGATGGTGATTCATGATGATGACTATGCATGATGCATGATGATGATGCATGATGACGATGAAGATTCATGATGCATGATGCATGATGATGCATGATGATGTATGCATGATGATGATGCATGCATGATGATGATGATGATGGATGATGATGATGCGTGATGATGTATGATGATGATGACGGATGATGTATGATGATGTATGATGATGATGGAGGATGATGTATGATGATGATGCATGATGATGTATGATGATGATGATGTATGATGATGCATTATGATGATGGTGATTCATGATGATGATTATGCATGATGTATGATGACGATGATGATGCATGTTGCATGATGATGATGATGATGATGATGATGATGAAGGTGGATGATGATGATGGTGATTCATGATGACGATTATGCATAATGATGATTATGCATGATGTATGATGACGATTGATGATGCATGTTGCATGTTGCATGATGATGAGGTATGATGATGATGACGGATGATGTATGATGATGTATGATGATGATGGAGGATGATGATGATGCATGATGATGTATGATGATGATGATGATGCATGATGATGATTGATGATGCATGGAGGATGATGTATGATGATGATGTATGATGACGATGATGATGTATGATGATGATGTATGATGATGATGATGATGCATTATGATGATGATGGATGATGGTGATTCATGATGACGGTGACATGATGCATGATGATGATGATGCATGATGATGATGATGGTGATTCATGATGATGATGATGGTGATTCATGATGATGTATGATGATGATGGAGGATGATGGAGGATGATGTATGATCATGATGTATGATGATGATGCATGATGCATGTTGTATGATGATGATGCATGATGATGTATGATGATGATGCATGTTGTATGATGATGATGCATGATGATGATGATGGATGATGGTGATTCATGATGATGATGATGGTGATTCATGATGATGTATGATGATGTATGATGATGATGCATGATGCATGTTGTATGATGATGATGCATGATGACGTATGATGATGATGCATGTTGTATGATGATGATGCATGATGATGATGGATGATGGTGATTCATGATGATGACTATGCATGATGCATGATGATGATGCATGATGACGATGAAGATTCATGATGCATGATGCATGATGATGAGGATGATGGATGATGGATGATGATGACACGATGGTGATGATGATGACATGATGATGATTATGATGATGACATGATGATGATGGTGGTGGTAATATGATGATGATATGATGATAGTGGTAATTTATGTTATGTTAATTTATGTTGTGTTAATTTATGTTATGTTAATTTATGTTAATTTATGTTATGTTATGTTAATTTATGTTAATTTATGTTAATTTATGTTAATTTATGTTATGTTATGTTAATTTATGTTAATTTATGTTAATTTATGTTATGTGGTGTTAAAATGGTTTATATAATACAAATTTAAAGTCCAGAAAACAGGGCCTTAGTGTCTTAATTTTTATGATTGTGGATTTTTACGTCTCATACATAGCAATGATTATCCATGCAAACTTCATCTGGTACATATGAATATCTAGACTTTTGGAACACAGACCATTCTAGGCACCAATCCGGATTTGATACTTGAACCTCTTAACTTAAACTCACGAGCGTCAACTTGAAACTCTGTACCCCACGCGTCCATGGAAAGAGGAGCAACACATATGCAACACGTCCACAAGGGGCGAACAACGCGTCCACGCTAAGGCGAGACGAAAAGCACTTCACTATAAAAGTGAAAAAAATAATATTACTTAAGGGAATCAACCCATTGACCTCTTGACATAAGTCATGGGTACAAGCCCCGGACTAAATCATACTAATGTATCACTTTAAAGTAAAGCTGAATTTCAAGTGAATAAACACAATTAGTGAAAGGTCACAACTTTTGAGTATGTTGCAACACATGATTTGATTTTGTAGGACCAAAGGCGTGAGGAGAGGATGTAATACGTTGAACCGAATCCAAAGTTCATTATGGCATTGATATGTTGTTTTACTCTATTCATGATTTCATGTGAGGATGTGTTCAATCTAGCTTGTGAATTTTGGAGTTTTAATTTTCACATGCAACACCACATACATACATACATACTACAGTACTTAATACTGTAATTACTACAAGTCATGCATTCATCTCACTTGTCACACTCTTCATCGCTCAAACAAACCCAACCTCATAAACTTAACCCAACCTTTGTGGACCCCACTTCAACTTTAACGCCCATAAACTAAACCCAACCTTTGTCCAAAACCTCACTATAAAATTAACTCCCCTCTCCATTCACAACACCACTCACTCAGACTCAGCTCAAGAAACCCTAGAGAAATGGCCTACGCCTTGTCCTTCACTCTCTCCTTCGCTTTACTGTTTTCATCTTCATTTCTTGCAGTTACTGCAGCCACCCATTCCGAACCACTCCCTCTCCTGGTTCACTCTCCAGCTCACGCTCCCAGCCATGCTCCGGCTCATGCTCCAACCCATCATCACCACCGCCACGCTCATCCACCTGCCCAAGCTCCGGCCTTGGCACCAACCCATCACCACCATTCTCACTCTCCCGCCCATGCGCCAGCCCATTCCCCATTCTCTCTGCCTCCGAGAAAGTTCGTCGCTGTACAGGGCGTTGTCTTCTGCAAGCCTTGCAAGTACCGAGGCGTTCAGACTCTCCTCGGCGCCACCCCACTTCAAGGTAACCCATAATCCCTCAAAAGCTCCAATCTCTAGCATAGAAAAGTCCTCAAAATCAAAACCCCATTTCCCCATCTCTCTCAAACATCTTACTCTGAAATGGGTTGCAAAAACATCTCACAAAGACAAAACAGTCAACATGAAAGTCACCATTTTTCAAAATGTTCCAAGCTCTAACATTTTAAAATGGTTGTTTTTTTTGGATAAAAATGGTTGTTTGATATGCAGGAGCGGTGGTGAAACTGCAATGCAACAACACGAAGTACCCACAAGAGAAGAAGGCAACCACAGACAAGAATGGCTATTTCTTCATCCGAGCACCGAAGACAGTGACCTCGTACGGCGCGCACAAGTGCAAGGCTTCACTAGTCGGCTCACCCGACAAGAAGTGCGACCAGCCGACTGATCTGTACGGCGGCTCGTCTGGCTCGTATTTGTGGGGTGACAGGAGGACTGTGTCTGACAATTCTCCCTTCGATTTGTATTCGGCTGGACCGTTCGCCTTCGAGCCGGCTAAGTCAGTGAATTGTAGCGGTTGATTTCGGTTTGTAATGTGTGATGAGCGGTGGAGATTGTTTGAGTTAAGTTGCTCGTACGCTTCTTTTCAATTTGAAAAAAAATGTGTTTTTTATTTTCTGTCGTTGTCGAAGAAGGGATAAATTAGTATTTTAATGGTTGCTTGGTATTTAATGAGAACGGCTTCGTTTAGTTTATGTCATATGCTAGTCAGTAGGCACGTTTTCGTTTACTAATGGACAACTGGGCCCATTTCCCTTATTGGGCTTCTTACGACCCACTCGTATGTTGATGAGCTTGGCAAAAAATGGCCTAAGGTTGTGCAAAGGCATTGTGATGTTGCTCCGACAGCGATGGCTGATGGGAATGGATAAGTATCCTATTATGACTTATATGCGGTCTTAAGTACTTTAAGTCTGCTGTACTATAACAAGTTCGACTGGTGGTTCGATTGGAAAGCAAAATATTGAAAGATGTGAATAAGGGAATTTTTTTTCAAATTTATGCAAAATCGAAAATACATTTCACCTGTGATTGATCATGTGAAGGGCTTTATTGTGAGAGATACTTATGAGAAACCGAGGGTGCATAGTAGCGTGGGCGAGTGGGAATCCTTGGTGTGGAACAGGTTCAATGCGCTGTGGGACTTTGTCAACACTTGGCTTGCTAGTCAAGATAGGGTAATGACAAAAGACAGAATTTTGAGAATGGGTGACTCCGTTGATCCAGGGTGTGTGCTTTGTGGGAAGACCGATGACAGCAGAGACCATCTTTTCTTCATGTGTCCTGTAGCTGAGGAGCTGTGGCTTAGAGCGTTGAGATTCGTAGGGGTGAGCAATGGTCCGTCACAGTGGCACATGCTCATTCCGTGGTTCAAAGGGAGGAGAAAGGAGACGTTACAAACAAGTTTCATTGCCGCTGCTGCTACATGAACTATGTATATGATCTGGAGCATGAGGAACAAAAAGCTTTTTGGAGAAGAAGAGGTGAATGTAATTACTACTTGTAAGGAAATTATTGGGGGCCTCAAGATGAAATTTGGTGCCATTGATGTTAGGAAGACTAACGAGATAGATAGACAGTGGCTAGGTAGAATGGACATGTTGCAATAATTCTTTGGGTGTAGCCAGGGACGAAGCCAGGAATTCAAAGTTACCAGGGCTGAAAGTTATATATGTAAAATTTTTTTTTTGAGGTTTGGAACCCAGTGGGAGACTCATCCTTACGCCTTTTTATTACGCCGTGTATATCATTCGAGATTTCACTTACTTATTTCCAAACCATTCCACGCCATATTGTCGAATTCAAGGTCATCGTCTTCTTCATTTCCAGTAGGTGCTTCAATAACACTCAGAGCATTTCTCTGTAGCTTCACTTCAATCCCATTAGTCAGAACCTGAAGTGAATCCAACAGTTAATAAAATAATGTCAAACATAAACGGAGAAATCGAATGATCAATTCACCATTCAGTAATCAGCAATACTCAACAAGAATTCAGAAGCAGAAGCTACAACAACAGAACACAAATACAAATAGATGCCCACGACATTAAGAGAACCACCCACACCCACAAGCGCTTGTATATACACAAGTTCACGTGTAGTGTACACCTATTCTTTCATTTCCGTAACTAAGTTCTGGACGTCAAGTACATGCAAGTACAAAAACCAAATATTTGAAAAATCGTATAAATGCAATAATTCCAAAGAGTGGCTGAATGAAATCCTACAGAATCCATAGCTCCGAGTGACAAATCTAAGCCCTACGATTATCGCCGAAATGCTGATAAACTGATCTCCATCACCATTCACCAATTAGTCCCCGCATCAAAAACCTAGAACAGGAAACCAATAACCCTTAGTCCCTAACTACAAGTGTTGTGGATCGACCTAAGCTGAATCCAATCACCTTCAGCTTCATAAATTCAACCAACAAGCAATCACGCTACTAAATCAAACACACTAATTGAAGCCCAATTACCCAAAATTTAAGTTAATGCCATAATTAAAAGGTTTTCAACACAAACAAGATTAAACTGCAAAACCCAGTTTCAGCAATCAACCAATGATGAAATCAGAAACGTAGATGAACATGTAAGCAAAGCAGAAAGCTACACAATCAAACCCTAAAATCTGACGATCCTGTTGCTGCTTAAATCCAAACCTCATATTCACTACCGAGTTCTCCACTTCGTCCATCATCATCTTGACAGACCCCACAACTCAAATATCAAAATTCAAACCCTCAGCTCAGCAGCAATTCAGCTGAATGTACACAGCACATGACAGGATATAGAGAATGGAGAATAGAGAACATAGTTGCTCACTTGCTCAGCCTCAGCAGTCCGCGTAAGAAAGCGACGGAACTCGGGGAAGAATGGAGGTCGCAATCGCATCTTAGGTCGTAGTCGCAGGTCGCCCATCATAGGTTGGAGCCGCATATCGCAATTGCAAAGTAAAAAAAAAAAGAAGCTAAAATCTACCCGGGCTGCAGCCCGCACGTAGCTTCGTCCCTGGGTGTAGCGTTGAGCTGTGTTTTTGGTGGGAGCTCTCTTTTCCCCTTTGTTATGTGTTTTCCAAGTTTTTGAGTTGATTGGTGTTGTTGGTCCACTTTTTGAATGACATTCACATTTATTCAAAAAAAAAAATACATTTCCCCTCTAAACAATTCAAAATTCATTTTTTAAAATGGCCACTTTCAGTAGACGTTGATGTTGGCAAATGCACCTAAGACTCAACAACGCCTTAGGCCTAGTGTCTTTTTGGATCGATATGATGTTGAGTAAGCAGGTTGACCTGACATATTGAGTAAGGCGTTGTTGAAGACAACACGTTAAACGCTTTAAGGGAGAGCGCCTTCATATGTCAATGGAGGGGAAGAGCGTTTTAGATTAAGGCGCGCTTAAAGACAGCGCCAAAGAAAATAAGCACTTCAGGTTAAGGCGTTATAGATGACAGCGCTTATTTGGTTTCAGGTTTAGGCTAGACAGCGCATTTGAACTCTACACACCAAAATAAACATGCAAACAACATTTTAAACATACAAACCTTGTCCAATACACCAATGAATCCACTAAATTCCCTCCACCAAAACTTAATAACACAAAAGTTCCAAAAGTTACACGATGGCAACATGTAACACAATTCACATGATTACAAACGATAATACTTAAATTTTATAGTTTACATAAAATAGTTAGCTACCAAGATCCCGACGTAAAATAATTGGGTGACCTTCTAGTGTTTGAACCAACCCTCTAAGTTGGAGTCCTCTGTGCCTCCGCTTGAGTAACTTGTGAAGGACCACCGACTTCATAGTTATCTTCTGACAAGTCCACCTCTTCATCGGAGTCTACATTTACAAAAAATACTACTTAGGTATAAAAGACGTAAAAGATAAATATTTAAAATTATGAGTAAGTTCATATACCATCATGAAGGTGAATTTCTGCGGGATCAACATCCAATGCAAGGCCCTCTCAAATTCTCAACAAGTCCGCACGAGTGGAATGAAACATATCATGGAGTGCCCTCTTCGAATCCATGTCGGTTGTCTGAAGAAAAACTCCCGAAGACACTTTACATGTGCGCACTAACGACGTGACCTATAGAAAAGGTTAGTTGTCATAAATTAGATATTTTTGTAAACATAGGGCATCATCTACTTCCTGATTCATAATTGAAATCTAGTTGACTTATTCAAGACGAGTTCCAGATGATGTTTGAACTGTGTCTCGAACATTTATCTAAACAGTCACTCAACCAGAACAGTATGGGCACACACAATGTAATACCCAGTTCGGCAACAGCCTACTCTGAGAGACTTCCCACACCCTAAAGGGTAGAAAATCTTTATTAAGAGTTTAAAGCTACAATTGGACTTACGCTTACACAACTCCCGTTTGTAATGGCCTAGCGTCTAACACTCTTCTCTTTGATTTGCGATCTCGGCTCCCCCACGATCCCCTGAGTTCGAGACTCCCTCCTGAACTTGCTCAAACTTCTCCCGAAGCTCAGACGCCTTCTCCTGAATGCGATTATTGGAAATGTGTGTGCAGCGGGTTGTTCCTCTATGAACATGACTGATCAGCACACTGAATAGATTGTTTCTTCACCGTTGATATTCTGGTGTGGAATGATCAGTCGGCCGTCGCTCCTCCTCCTCTACTCAATATCTCTCGTGTGTAATTTCTCCAATCGCGATGCGTATCGATCCCTAGCACTGTTTATATAGTGCACGGTAGTTCCCATATCAGTAAAAGATAATCTGTTAAAATTTCTAGGAGATGTTCCTAAATATTTGCTAGATATCTTTTATCCAATCTTGATTGATTTCTTCCACGCCAAGGCAGGTCGAGTATCTTTGACCGACCTCTAACTGATATGTAGATATTCCTTTGAATATATGATCCTCTATTTTCTCGTTAGCCGACTCAAACCGATCAGATCTTCGATTTTTAGAAACTTCCAGATTTGGAAACTTTCGTGCTTCTGTTTCACGTTATACTTGAGTTCCAATCATCGGTTGAAAAGCTCTTGACCTCCCCTTGAACACTCTGAAGACATTTTGCCAAAACCATGCCATACGTAGGAACATCAATCTCCCCCTTGGCATTTTTGGCAAAACCAAATCATCTAGTTCTAACTATCTAGACATTAGAGACTCGTACTGGTAAGATCGAGGGAACTTGAGTCATCCTCAAAATTACTCCCCCTTTTTGTCACAAATCGGCAAGGGGTGTTCAAAATGAGAATTCAAACAAAGCAGTACGGAAACAAGGAGTACTTCCAACAGTACAACATAATTTAAATGTTCGAAAGACTGAGGCAAGGAAATGTTTTTAGCATAACCTTCAAGCAAAGGAGTCTTCATCCATGTCGTCTCCTTCATCAGATCATCAACTTCATCCTCACTAGGATATCTCAGAGCACGTACCAATATGTTGATTCTTTTCCTCTGTTCTCGTTTAGTCTCCAAGATGATCTCCAGCTCGCTTAGTATCCTCCCACGTTCAGTACGAGACATCTCCTCACCAGTAGCTGCTCTCCTCAGTGATGACTCAGGAACGTCATTCCTCTTCTGCCCGGGGTCCTTCAGATCATTCACATGTCGACCCTTGAACAACTTGTGATCCATAGTTAACTTCTATGGGGCTCTTGAAAGGCCATCCTGAGATGTCTTCAGCTCTGGATGTTGATTAATGATGAGGGAAGGGAAGAGAATCTGGTGGAGCGACTTGGTAGATTTAGCGTGTCCTACAATCTGATTGAACATCAGCTGTCCCAGGTTGATCTTCATCCTATTCCCAATGAGGTACACCAGCTGCCCCATGTCTTTACACAATCGGTGTGAGGTTGGCTTCCAGTTCACAATCGCAATGAAGAATATCATGGAATAAGTTGTAGTCAGGTCAGCTACCGGAATGGAAGTTGCTTCCCACCGGGGGTATACTCCAGCAGTTATACAGCTCGCAATCTTGTCATAGTTCTCCTCTTCCACCACTTTGTAAGGATCATCCATTACAAAGTACACATTGATGATCTCAAGATCAATCCTGACTTTCTTTCCTCTTATGAAGACTACTCCAAAGTCCTTGTCACCAGCATCTCCAAACTGTCCTGGCAGGTTAGCAATTACCTCTCTCACTAATTGCTCATTGAACGGTTTGCATCTTTGGACGGTCCAAATCAAATCAGTTTTCTTCAAGAGCTGAATAACCTCCTTTCCTTTGTACCTCTTCTCTTCAAGAAGTCTCTCGAGAATGAGTTGCCTTCGTTGAACTGCCTTTCATCTGTTTGTAGTGTCTTCACACGTAAACCATACTCCATTTTCACAACCTCAGTTGGAACACGGGCATGAATAGGGTATGGACTACACCTCTTCCTCTTCTTAGACGCACTTGCTCCCCTTGCATCTGTGTTCCCACCATTCTTCTTAATAGTTGCCTTAGATATGCACGCTTGGAAAGTCACTTTCTTCTTGGGATTCTTCTTTTCAGCTTTCTTGAACTCAGCTAGCGAAACTGAGTCCTGATCCTCCTCTTGAGTGTTCTCATCCTCAGCCTTTTCCTGATCAGATATCTGGATCTCTCCATCTGTGGTATCCGGCTATTCCAACACAGTCGGCACAACTGGTGCACTAGATGCTTTTTCAGCAACCTGTTCAACATGCACATCTTCTTCCTGATTAACAATCCCTTCCTTCTACCTCTTCTTTCCTTCTGCAAAGGGAATATGATTCTGAACATCTATCTGAGAGTTATTACCAACACCCATTTCTGATTCAGTCATTTCTACTTCTTGCATAGATGACCGCTTCACCTCTTTCTGAACGACAAGTTCAACATGAACTTGCTCTTCCACTTGTTCTCCGATCGTCCTCTTTTCTGATAGGTCTCCTTCTTTAGCGTTGCTTGTTTCTTTCTCCTGAAAAACTTGGACCATCTTGTCAATTTGCTTATATACCTCCACAAGTTCACTGTCTTCTTTAGATGAGTCTGACTTATTAGCGACATCATCTTCAGGCTCTTGTTGCTTCACCTCATCAGTTGTCATAGAGACAACATCATTTTCCGTCATCTTCTTCTCATCTACTGCCTCAGTAGTCTTTTCTGCTAAGCCTTTATCTGACTCTTCATCCAGTACCAAACTTCTCTTGCTAGAAGATTCAACAATCTGCTCAGTCTCTGAGTCTGACATAGCAATTTTCCTTCCCCTTACACCACTAATTTGTGCAGCGTATTTCCTTGGAGTTTCATTCCGTCGAGGCACAACCTTCATGCAGATCCCCGTCCTCTTCAGCACGAAACCAGTGGCATGCACTGTTGCATTCAATAATTTCTTCTTATTAGAAGCCACAATCTTAGGCCCAATGGCTTCATTTTCTTCTACAACCTTGGCCACAGGTTCTACACCCGACTCCATTCCCTTCAACTTCCCATCAACTACTTTCTCACCCTTATCAACCACTGAAGTTTTACCCAACTCCTTCTCTTTCTCACTCGTTTTCACATTCACAGAAACGAGAGCATGAACTTGAGATTGTGTACTAGGGATTACCTCTTTGATAGGTGGTTTAGGATTAGCCTTGATGTCTTCGAAGTTGCTTCCTTCTATTTTGACACAGCTGCCTCTCCTCCCTTCTTTTTCCCTTTTCCGATCTTAGGGTTTTCTGCAAATGTTTCCTCAACCGACTTCGATTCAACAGCTTGCTTCGATGTTTTACTATCCATTGCATTCAGCGTCCTCTCCTTTGTTGTTTTAAGTTTTGTTGTCTTCACAATCATTGGATTTTCCATCAGAACTCTCGAAGCAACATTGTCTAATGATTCCTTGTTTTCTCTCTTCAATTCAGGTGAGGCTTTGACAGCACTCTTGGCAGTCTTCCGTGTGTTCACCATCGTTGTTGATTAGTCGCTGCTTGTAAGAATCTCAAAAGGTTAGGGTTTTCGGGAACTTTGGTGAGAGCTAGCGACTGATGAATTTTGATCTTCAAATATTTGGACTCCTCAACTTCCCAAAAACTGTTATATGAATATCTTTTGAGATATTTGTCCAATCTCCTCTATCTCCTCCTTGATATGCTCCAACGGTTCATACCACCACAAATATTTTGAGTTCAATTGTCCATTCCAACTACGTACCATCTGTTCCAGCCTTTTTCTCTGATAGGCTAGCTTAACTTATATGCTAGGGTTATGCTATTGGCTGACGACTCCCTGGAACAGTTAGTTGCTGACAACACACGGACCCAAAGAGGATCTAAGTGTTTCAAATTGGGTAGCATCCAGTGGTTTGGTGAAGATGTCCGCGAGTTGCTTGTCAGTTGTCACATGCTTCAATGTGATGACCTGCTTCTCTATAAGCTCTCTAATGAAGGGATATCTGATGTCAATGTGCTTCATCCTAGAGTGCTGTACTGAGTTCTTAGATATGTTGATGGCACTCATATTGTCACAGTACATGGTCATCGTTTCTTGTCCCACTCCGTATTCAGACATCATCTGTTTCATTCACAGTAGCTGAGTGCAATAACTACCTGCAGCAATGTACTTTGCTTTGGCAGTAGAAAGGGAGATGTTGTTCTGCTTTTTGTTGAACCAAGAAACCAAATTGTTGCTAAGGAAAAAATAGCTTCCTGACGTGCTATTCCGATCTTCAGTGTTTCCTGCCCAGTCTGCATCACAATACCCAACTAGGAATGGGTTGGTGTCCATGGTGTACCAAATGCCTGACAAGCGTATTTTTAACCCTTTATAGTTCCAATTTATATGTTTTAGGGGTCAATATTGTAGTAAAAAACAATTTATAAACCTTGGTAAGCCAAGGGTCGATCCGAGGAACAACGTGTGTGAATACTAGCTAACAAGTGACCTATTTAGCTATTCTGAATGATTAAAGGTTTTGGTGTAGAACAAATTGTAGAAACTAAATGCAGTAAATAAAAAGGTTTTGCTTGATCAGAGAAAGAATCGCAGGATCAAACTTCACCCGTGCCAACCCACAAATCTTGCAACAATATTACGTAAATTCATCATGCTATCAAATATGGAAATTAACCAAAATAACACTAGACAAGCCGCCCATCCGCAGATCATTGTCTAGATTAATCTCAATCGTTGAACGCCGCCCATCCACGGATTATCAATGATTTCGATTAGTTAAGATTAGGGTTTTTCAGACAAAAGTCAACTTTCCTATTAATTCATGTATTACCACTGTAGCTACCATGACCTAATATCAATTTCATACAATCTGGTTAATACCTAGGACCTATTCATCTTTTGGTAATTAACCTAAATATGTTCTATCATGCAAACATCCCATTCAATGTAAAACTTGTAATAATTATAAAATTAAGCACAATGAAATTGAATATTCGAATTGCAATAATGAAAAAACGTTCAATTGATCACACGAAGAATTGGGTACATGGCACGGGATCCGTAGGATCCCGGAATAAAGAAGACAAATCACTACTCATGGTAAGTTAACCAAAAATAGTAGAGAAATAGAAATCAAGGACGAGGAAACTGTGTAGACGATGTAGCTCATTGAATCCTCAATCTCTCACGATATTCTGCTATGTCTTCTCCTCCAAGTTAGGTCTTTTTCTCTCCAAAATCAAGCTCGCCTCAAATAGGACCCAGATTTCCTATTTATAATTGGAATTATCCAACGGGGCCGTGACACCCATGACATTCGAGTGTGTCATGGCTGTCACGGTTTAGGCAAAATCACACTGAGCTGTAAGGGTGCCGTGACACCCGTGACACAAAGACATGTCACGGCTGTCACGACCCATCTCGATTTCTTCTGTTGAAAATACCTGTCATGACACCCATGACACTAAGAGGATGTCACGGCCTGTTACTGGTGCAGAGTCATTTTTTGGCCTTTTTCTATCAATTTTTTCCATTCTTTCGGGCTCATGGAGCAATGATTCATCTGTTTTACCTAAAACGCTCAAGAAATACATCAAATAGGTACAACTTGCCGGGAGAACAAGTGTTATCCTTCATCGAATGTAGTGAATAATTAGTCAAACCATCGTCTAATCAATGCCTTAATCAACGGTTCCACACACGTATTTAATGATACGCTTGACCTACAGCAGATGACTCTCTTAGGATTTGCCTGGTATCTCACACACACTCCTACTGCATAGGTGATATCCGGTCTACTGGCTGTTAAATATAGGAGGCTTCCTTTAATAATCCTGTACAGCGTCTGGTCAACACTTGTTCCATCATCGTCTTTAGTGATCTTTAAATGTGTGGCAGCTGGGGTTCTCTTGTGACTTGCTTTTTCAATATCAAACTTCTTGATCAGATTTTTGGCATACTTGCTCTGCGAGATGAAAATGCCATCATTCTTCTGTTTCACCTGAAGTCCAAGAAAGTAGTTCATCTCTCCCACCATGCTCAACTTGAACTCCCTTTGTATATGTTCAATAAACTGGTCCATCAGCTGCCGTGAACTGGACCCAAACACTATATCATCAACATAGATCTGAGCAATAATAAAATCTGACCTTGTATGCTTGACAAATAGAGTCTTATCTACTCCCCCTCGCATATAGCCATGGTCGACAAGGAACACCATGAGGCGCTCGTACCATACTCTGGGCGCTTGCTTGAGTCCATACAATGCCTTCTTCAGACGATACACGTGAGCAGGGTGATGTGGGTCTTCAAATCCTTTGGGTTGAGCCACATAAACTTCCTCGTTCAGAAACCCATTCAAGAATGAACTTTTCACGTCCATTTGGAACAGTCAAAACTTCTGATGACAAGCTAGTGTAAGAAGTAGTCGAATGGCCTCTAGTCGTGTGACGGGAGCAAATGTTTCATTGAAGTCAATGCCCTCTATCTGAGTGTCGCCTTGTGCTACTAATCTTGCCTTATTTCTCGTAATCTTACCTTTCTCATCAGACTTGTTTTTGAAAATCTACTTCGTTCCAATGACGGTTACACCTTCAGGTCTTGGGATTAGATCCCAGACATCGTTCTTGGTGAATTCTTCCAGTTCTTCCTGCATTGCCAAGACCCAGTATTCATCAAGGAGTGCTTCTTTGAAATTGTTTGGTTCTATTGTGGACAGAAAACTCGCTAGTCGATCTCCTTTCCTTGAGTTTTCATCCCTTCAGATGGTTCTCTAATAACGTCAGAGATTGGATGATTCTTGGCAACCCTTCTAGATGGTTGTAGCACTGCTAAAGCTTCATGCGTCACAGTAGGTGTGATCGTGTCTTCGTCTGCATCAGTACCAGAGCTTGAAGTGTGCTTGTCCTCACCTGGCACTCCCCCTGGGGCTGCTTCTTGAGTCTGGAAGGGAGTGTCAGCCGCTGGTCCAGTACTAGTCTCATCATCCTCCGATGCTGGTCTCTCAAAAATTTCATCTTTAACTTTAACATTTATAGACTCCATAACTATGCCAGTGCGCTTGTTAAGCACTCAGTACGCTCGACTATCAGGAGAGTAGCCGAGGAAGATTCCTTCGTCGCTCTTCAGGTCAAGTTTCTGTTTGTACTCTCGATCATTCAGAATGTAGCACTCACTGTCAAAGATGTGGAAGTACTTCACCGTTTGCTTCTTGCCCTTCCATAGCTCATAGCAAGTTTTATCCAGCCCAACACAAATTGTAACTCTGTTGATGATGTGACAAGCTGTATGCATTGCTTGAGACCAAACTTTGAGAGAAACTTTCTTAACATGTATCATAACTTGACCATCTCCTGAATTGTGCGATTCTTACGTTCTACAACGCCATTTTGTTGTGGAGTGATGGGAGATGCGAATTGATGAGCTACTCCATGTCCAGCGCTATAATTTGCCATGGTGGAATTCTCAAACTCTTTGCCATGATCGATTCTTATGGCCACCAGGGTTTCTCCTTTATTCTTTCGTTCTTTTTGAAACAAGGTAGCCAGTTCTATGAACCTCTGCGTGGCTTCAGATTTGTCACACAAAAATCTGGTCCACTTGAACCTAGTATAGTCATCCACACGGACCACACATACCAACACATATTTCTTACCTCCGTAGCTCTTAACCTGCATGGGCCCCATTAAATCCCAATGCATCAGTTCTAGGTTGACTGGTGTTGATCTGAGTGGTATTAGGATGTGAGGTCTTCGTTTGTTTTCCATTTTGGCATTCTCTGCAAATTACATCCAAGCCTCCCTTAACAATGGGCATTCCTCGAATGAGCCCTTTTGTAGATATCTTCTTCAATGTCTTGAGATTAAGGTGTCCTAAGCGTCTGTGCCACAACTCTATTTCATCAGTTTGACTTGCCAAGCAGGCAGATGTGGCTTCTGTTTCATCAATGCCTAGAAGATAGCAATTGTTTACTGACCTGCTTCCTTCCATTAGAGTATCTCCTTATTTATTCAACACTCGGCAAGATTCATGAGTGAATTTAACATGGTATCCCCCATCGCACAATTGACTGATGCTGATCAAATTAACCTTCAATCCATCTACCAGGAGGATATCCTCGAGCTCAGGTAAATCCGGAACCTTCAATGTCCCATAGCCGATTACCTGGCTCTTTCCTCCATCTCCAAAGGTAACAAACTGACGCTTCTTGATATTTCTAATGCGTGTGAGGTGATTGGGATTACCTATCATGTGAGCTGAGCATTCACTGTCGAAGTACCATCGGTCTTTCTTCATGTGACTTGATGAGCTGAAGGCACCTAATGCAACAGGGTTAACGATCTCAACCTCTTCGTTATCTAACTCATTGTTGTCCAGATTTGCATGTGCTCCCTCAAAGGCTATTCTGAGGGTATCCCATGCTTCTTTGGCAGCTTCACAGTGTGCAATTATTTTGAATACATTCTCGTCAACTCTAGATAATATTGCATTCATGGCCATTGTGTTATCTGCTGCTGTCTCACCGTCTGCCACAACTGCTTTCCATACCTAGGTTCCCAGAGATTTCAGCGAAGCTTTCATTTTAAACTTCCAGATGTCGTAGTTTCGCCCTTCCAGCAGTGGCGGTTGGTAAGTGTTTAGTCTTTCCTTAAAACATCTTTGAACAGACTCTAGATCACTCTCTGTATGTTGAGAGTCTGCTCTGATACCATTGAAATCTAGTTGTCTTATTCAAGACGAGTTCCAGATGGTATTTTAACTGTGTCTCGAACACTTATCTAAATAGTCACTGAACCAGTTCAGTTTGGGCACACGCAATGTAATACCCAGTTCGGCAACAGCCTACTCTGGGGGGTTCCCACACCATAAAGGGTAGCAAATCTTTATTAAGAGTTTAGAGCTACAAGAGGACTTACGCTTATACAACTCCCATTTGTAATGGCCTAGCCTCTAACCCTCTTCTCTTTAATTTGCGATCTCGGCTCCCCCTCATTTCTTTGAGTTTGAGACTCCCTCCCAAACTTGCTCGAACTTCTCCCGAAGCTCGGACGCCTTCTCCCGAATGCGATTATTGGCAATGTGTGTGCAGAGGGTTTTTCCAGTACGAACAGTCTGATCAACACACTGAACATACTGTTTCTTCACCGTTGATATTCCGGTGTGGAATGATCAGTCAGCCGTCGCTCCTCCTCTTCTACTGAATATCTCTCATGTGTAATTTCTCCAATTGCGATGCGTACCGATCAGAAAACCCTAGCACTATTTATATAGTGCACGGTAGTTCCCATATCAGTCCAAGATAATCTATCAAATATTTTAGGAGATGTTCCTAAATATTTGCTAGATATCTTTTATCCAATCTTAATTGATTTCTTCCACGCTAAGACAGGTCGAGTATCTTTGACCGACCTCTAACTGATATGTAGATATTCCTTGAATATCTGATCTTCTATTTTCTCGTTAGCCGACTCCAACTGATCAGTTCTTTGATCTTTGGAAACTTCCAGATTTGGAAACTTCCGTGCTTCTGTTTCACGCTGTACTTGAGTTCCAATCATCGGTTGAATAGCTCTTGACCTCTGCTTGAACACTCTGAAGACATTTTGCCAAAACCATGCCATACGTAGGAACATCAGTAATCACAGCTCTACCCTCTATAGGAAGTCACGTCAACACACCAACATCCTCTAATATAATAGTCATCTCTCCGTGGCGCAAATGGAAAGTATGCATCTCCAGAACGTCATCTCTCCACCAAAGTTGTCATGAAAGACTAGTCTACATCGTAATTATGCATATAATACCATGGACCAAAGCCGACCCTAACGACGTAAGCAAGTATACGCTCATCTGCAACCCAATGTCCACGAAGACGAACCACTAATAAAGACGTGCTCAGCACATGTAGAATAAATAGTTAGCATATTTAATACAAAGGATAGCAACAATTTTCATAAAATTTACTGTTTGAATTTATAACTAACGTGGTCTCCCAAATCTTCGTCGACCGATGAATGGGTGGCTTATACAGAAGCGTGGTATCAATGGGTCTCGAATCTTCAATAAGGGATATATCTGGTAACAATTTGTCATCTCCATCTGAGGGCGTTGATGGAGATGGCACACACATCATGCATGGCCTTAGAACACGAACGACGTGGCATTTCTGAAACACAATATTTCAAAATGCATAAGCTAACACATATGAATGATAATGAAGTGGATGCGAAGGTAACACAACACATAAACAAGTTCCCAAAATGCGTACTTTATAGTGAAAAAAATAGTTCAATGGTGCTTAACATAAATAAGGATTACAACAATTAAGTTGTTCCAAAAAAAAAGGCTACAAAAAATTTTCATCAATGACATTTCAATTTCATGTCATCGAGTACTTGATTCTAGCACAGATTCATCATTCGACCGCACAGATTCTAACACAATCGATTATTTTTTCATCATCATACCCCTATCACAAGTTTTAGATACAAAACACAAGTAGTCGATGGCATCAATCGTAGGGCAGATCCAAAACAGTAGTAGGACACATTCCTTTAAGCACAGATTTATCCAAGCAACGAAGCTTACCTTTCGCTTGATGTATTGTGGCAAGGCAGAGGCAAACGACGTGCAGCGGCGGAGGTGAAGGCGTGCAGCGGCGGAGGTGAATGACTTGCAACGGCGGATGACAAACGACGGTGGAGTGATGTTGTTCGGCTGGGGATGATGGTTTGAGGGTTGAAATCGGGTTGAGAAGATTTTGAGAGCAAACGGAACAATAGAGAGAAATTAGGGCTCGAATGTATCTGAAACTAAAGCGATGTCGAGGATAACGTCTAAAAGGAAAGCGCTGTCTAAAGCAAATAGTTTAGAACCTAGTTTAGACTAGGGTAGACCAACTCTCATTGAAACTATTCCTAGCCAAACTCTCTTATAGCTCGAACCTCACTTTCTCGGGGATATTGGTTCATTCCATGACATTTATTAGCATTGGAATCTCTCCCAAGCAATAAATATCATGAACTCGAGTCCTAGTTCACTTCAATCCCGTAGAAATGATCATATTCACTACATCCAAACTATCCCTAAGGTCTCTCGATTCTTAGGTCTAATTTTAATGTTCAACATGTTACTTAGGCATTTCCCTAAACACTTAGTAGCATGACAAGTATGAAGAGCATAGTGGATACGAATTTGACACCATTCAATGGGATTAATTTATGATTCGCTTAATGACCAACTCCAATAAATGAAACATTCAATCCTAGGCAAGCGTCCATATCCTAAGGTTCACTCTCGTGCTTAAGATATAGATCATTTTCTCCATCCTAACACTATTCCCTAGCTCTCTCAAGTCATAGGTTCAAGTTTTAGTCTAAGTTGTCACTTAGGCATTTTAACAAACACCTAGAGTGCATAACATTCATAACACAAGAGAAAATGAAATCAACAATCATCCATATGAATATCAATGTATATATGTGATCAAAGAGTACCAAGGAGAGTTATAAGACCCTCAAAACACAAGATCCACTACTCACACATCATGTAAGACAACATGGTGTGAGTAGGGTTTATAGCAACAAAAATGAGAATAGTAGATGAATAGAAATAGGATGGTTAATCCTAATGTCTCCCTTTGATCTTCACTTCTCCTTGGTTGGATGATGATTGATGACCTTGGATGGGCCTCTTTTGCAATCTTCTTCTCTTCAAAAACCTCCACACTTAGGTCAAAAAGCCCTCTTTCTATTTATAGCCTCGGGTGGGGAAATTTCCGGTACTGTAGCAGTTCAGCCGCCCGGCTGATTCTGGGTTGAAATCCAGCCGGTCGGCTGGGAATGGCCGTTTTGGTGGTCTTCCCGTCTGAATTTGGTCTTGACGTCAACTAGCAAGTTGTAGCCCTTTGAGTTAGCTTTCCAACAAGCTTTGGATCAACCAATTCGGACACCGTATGCGCCCTAAGCGTCCAAAACAAGTCGCAAAGGTCAATCTGCTCGGTGGGAATTTTTGAAGCGGCAGAGTTCAGCTGGCCGGCTGGATACTCAGCCGGTCGGCTCTGTTGAGCTCGAATACCTGGCCTTGTAGATTTTACTAATAAGCAACTCAGGTTTTGTAGGAATCCTCCAGGCCTGCTTAATAATCAGAGCCAAGTTGAGCAACTGAAAATTTTCCAGCCCCAAGGCTCCTTCATCTTTCACCCTTTGCAGCTTCCTTTTGTCTAACCAAGCAATGTACTTTCCTTCTTTAGCATTATTCCACCAGAAGGAAGCAACTATGCTATTCCATCTATCAACAATTCTCTTGGGCATTTTGAAACAAGTCAGAGCATACACATGTAGAGCTTGGACGACCGACTTTATTAATGTTTCCTTCCCAGCCACTGATAACATTTTTTCTTTCCAACCGTTGACCCTTTTCCACATCCTGTCTTCTAAATAATTCCACAATGTGGAGTTTCTTCCATTAATACAAATTGGTAGGCCGAGATATTTCTCAATTCTATTAACCATCTTCTTACCCAAAATACTGCCAATACATCTTGCTAGGTCGGGGCAAACATTACTACAAACAACTAATTCTGACTTACTATAATTAATTCTCTGGCCGGAAATGTCTTCGAATTCCCGTAAAATACTCTTCAACCTCATAATGTTATCAACATCTGCTTTAACAAACAGAATACAATCATCAACAAATAATAAGTGTGAAACAGGAGGGGCAGACCTACTAACCTTGATCCCTTGGAGTTCCCCAAATTGATGAGCTCTTTCCAACCTCCTGACTAACCATTCCATGCAAATCACAAACAAGTATGGTGACAGGGGATCCCCCTGGCTGATGCCTCTTTCCGAAACAACTTTGTCAGATATAATCTCATTGACCTTGATACGATAAGCTACCGATCTGACACAAGCCATAATTTTATCTATCCATGATGTGGGGAAATTCATGCTCCTCTATATTTCCTCCAGAAAACTCCATTCCATTCTGTCATACGCCTTACTCATGTTGATCTTAATACAACAGAAGCCAGCCTTTTTATCCGTTTTGCTACACATATAACTCATCAGCTCATGTGCAATCAACACATTATCAGTTATCAGCCTTCCCGGGACAAAAGCGCTCTGGCAAGGGGAGATACATTCGTGGAGAACTATCTTTAACCTGTTAGCAAGAGTCTTCGTAAGCACTTTCATCAAGACATTACAGAGGCTGATCAGCCTGAATTCATCGAAAGTAGATGGAGACCTTGATTTGGGAATAAGTGTTATCAATGTCTCATTCATCTCCTGGTTCAACTCCGCACCCTCATTCAAGAATCTCAAGGAGTATTGGATTACATCCTCTTTCACCAGATCCCAATTCTCTTGAAAAAATAGTGCTGAGAAACCATCTGGGCCTGGAGCCTTGGTGGAGCCGATCTGAAACATAGCATTTTGGACTTCCGTTCTTGAGAAAGTGGTACAAAGGAACTCTGCACTATCAGAACTTACTGATTCACCTACCACTGACAGACTGTTCTGCCACTCTGAGTTGCCACTAGGAATAGTCGATCTGAAAATACTTGAGAAATGCTTCACTGCCTCTTCGCAAATTTCAACTTCATCAGTGATCCATAAGTTGTTGTTTCCTTTAATCTTCTCGACAGTGTTCTTCTTCTTCCTCTGAGAAGCTCTAGAGTGAAAGAATTTCGTGTTTGAATCCCCTTCTCTGAGCCATTCTAGTCTAGACCTTTGTCTCCACAACAGCTCCTCCCGCGCCAACCATTCATCCAACTCACCTTGCAGATTTGCTTCCCTTTCTATAACTTCCTCAATTCTAAATCTTGATTTTTGAAACTCAATTTGTTTCTTAATTTCTATTATACGCTTTTGAGCCTTCCCAAACACAGCGCTGTTCCACTTAGCCAAGTCTCGACCACAACCCTTTAACTTCAAGATGAGGGCTTTATTAGATTGATCACGCTTCCCCCAACATTGCTCCAAAAAGCCTCGAAACTCATTTTGTCTTAACCACATTGGCTCAAAGCGAAACAATTTCTTTCTTGCACAATATATTCTCTTTCGGAAATTAACTAGCAAAGGCAGATGGTCAGACGTAGATGTGATAAGGTGAGATACTTCATACCTTTCGAAGAGAGTTTTCCACTGAACATTGCTGAAAGCTCTATCCAGTCTGGCCTTCGTCTCCATTAGCCCATCTCGCCTATTAGAGAAAGTGTATGGAAGACCAGTGTAACCCAGATCTATCAGCCCACACGCTTTAATAGTCTCCCTGAAGCTACGCATCTGCCATTCCTTCCGGAGCCTCCTCCCTTTCACCTCCCAACTAAACAGGACCTCATTAAAGTCACCCAGAACAACACACGGCAAATTGCTAGCATAGCTAAGACTCCTCAACAAATTCCAAGTTTCACTCCTTCTATGTGTCGCTGGGTTACCATAAAAAACTGTAAGCCTGATTCTTTCTCCCACTTCGAAATCACAATCTATATGATAGGAAGAAAAAGACCTCACTATCAATTGAAGATCCTCCTTCCACCATAAAGCCATGCCACCCGATCTACCATTACTATCAACTCCCAGACCGCATTCAAACCCTAACTTCCACCTCAACGCCTCTATTCTACCGTTATCCGATTTGGTCTCAATTAACCTAACTATTTGAGGCTTGTAACACCTTACCATATTGGCAAGGCTCCAAACTATTTGAGGCTGCCCCAAGCCTTGACAGTTCCAACATAACATTTTCATGGTTCCCAGCGGGGCTGCATGACAGCCTCCGCCGATCTCTCAACACCATAGCTGGTTCCTGACTGACCTTCGCTCCCCTCCTTCAATTGTTTGAGTGAATCAATGACTTGCTGATGCCTTCTCTAGCCCTCTTCTTCAATTCCGATGTGCGCACCTTCAACCTATTTCTGCTAGGGCTTGTGACCACCCCATGTTTCCCTCCTTTCGACTTTGCTAGCAAACACGTCTTTGCGCTTCTCACCTCTTGACCGACGATCAGGATCTGGGCCCCACTTTCTATGTCACTTACCTTTTCCCAATACATTCCTTCTTGGCCAACAGTTGATTTGGGTCGGCCCATTTAAGTGATTCATCACTCGCCTCCTCTACTAGGGTTTGTAACTTTTCATCGTCCGTACATTCCACCGACGTTTGAGCTTCTGGCTCTTTACCCGTCTGCCTTGGCTGTTCGCCCTTGTCATCCGCCTCACTGTCATCCGCTACATCATTAACACCAGCTAGAGCTTTGAACCAAGCCTCATAGAGTTGTGCCATGGAGCGAGTCTTCTTATCACACTCCTCCTCTGTTTCATGGGAACATACCCCGCAATGATGGCAGAATCGGGGAATATGTTCATATTTAACAGTGACCCTTAGCGGTTCCTTCCCTCGCCTTGCTAACGCAAAACCAGTAATAATCGGCTTTGAGACATCGAGCCACACTCTGCATCTGACATACTTATAATTCTATTTATTCCCTTCACTCAGGTCGAACTTGCTGAATTCTCCGATCATCCTTGCTAGCTTCTTCGCTGTTTCTTCTGAGGTCATTAACTGTTCGGGAACATCATGGAACTGCACCCAAATACCTAATCTGTTAAACACTTGTTTGTCCGACGCTGTTTCTTCTTCTCATCTATTCATCAATATTGCATATCCTCCATATGTCCAATGATGCAGCGGGAAAACCGGGATAAACGAATTCACCAGCAATGAATTTGGGATAAGCTTGGAATCCACCAAGAAAGCTTGGAATCCACCAAAAATGAAAAACCAAAGGTTTATTGATAGGAAAATAAGATACATAACTGAAACCCTAAGGTAGGTTTAAATAGGAAAACATAAAACCTAATTAGGAAAGGAAATCTAAAAAGATAATTATCCGCTGCTAAAAGATAATCATCAGCTGCTAAAAGATAATCATCAGCTGCTAAAGATAATCATCAGCTGCTAAAGATAATCATCAGCTGCTAAAGATAATCATCAGCTGCTAAAGTCTAAAAACAAAGAAATAAAACTAAAATACTATTTGGAGCCCAAAACGCTCCTACATCAGTCTCCTCCACTTCCAAAGAACTCGACCCCGAGTTCTCGTCTAAATATAGTACCTCATCCACCTTGAATGGACCATGCTTGTGAGGCTGTATCACATCATCACCTACCTTTAAAACTTTGACCCTCATGCGCTTCTTAGCGTCAACCTTGTTCATCTCCCCCATAGCTTCCAATCTAGCCTTGACACCACTCTTATCGGTGGCATTCTTTGTCATCGCTGACCCTTTACCCGTATCTTTACATTCCTTCTCAGTTCCCGAGATTTCCCCCTTGATCCTGATAAGTCGAGATTTCAACTTATTAGTACCCATTTTCACTATAGCTTTTGTTCGATTCCGACGATATCTTGATGTCATTTGATCCCTTTTTCGTACGTTTCAGGTACAAAACAATATATTCTCAATGTCAAAGCCAAAATACTAAAACTCCGGAAAAACTAGAGGTATGGAGCAAAATATGGGCAGAATTGCATCTCAACCGGTCGGGTGGGAATTTCCCCTGATCCAACCGACCGGTTGAACAAAGAAGCAGATGGGAGTGCAATCGGCCAATTTGAGCCGGTCGGCTGGATGAAGATCTCAGAGAGGTTTGCAATCGTCCACTTTGAGCCGGGCGGCTGGGCCAGTCAGCCGGTCGGCTGGATGAGATTTCAGAAGGCCTTCACCAAGATCAATCCCACCCGGTCGGGTGGATTTCTTCCAGATTCCCAACCGGTCGGGTGGACTGCTTATATCTCACCCGAGGCTATAAATAGAAAGTTGCATTTTTGACCTAGGCTGCTGGACTTTTAGGCAAAAATACTCATCAAAGGAGATCAAATCAAGGTCATCAATCCACAACCAACAAAGGAGGAGTGAAGATCAAAGGGAGATATCTAGGATTAACCATCCTATTTTCTATTCTTCTTCTCTTCTAATTTGTTGTATTCAAACCCTACTCACATCATGTTGTCTTACATGATGTGTGAGTAGTTCCCTTGTGTTTTGAGGGTGTTGTTACCCTCCTTGGTACTCTTGATCATGTATACACACGTTTGATGATTAATCTATGGTGTTAAATTCACATTTGCTATGATCTTCATTATTGCATGCCACTATGTGTTTGATGAAATGCCTAAGTGAATTGTTTATCCCAAAACTTGACCTAATAAATTAGCGATCTTAGGGATGGTTTAGATGTAGTAAATGTGATCATATCTATGGAATTGAAGTGAACTAGGGGTCGAGTCTATGGTACTTATTGCTTGGGAGACATTCCAATGCTAATAAATGCCATAGAATGAACCAATTATCTCGACGGAGTGAGGTTCAAGCTATAAGAGAGCTTTACTAAGAATAAATTCGATTAGGATGGGATCTACCTTAGTCTAAGCTAGGTTCAACACTATCTAACACATTGAATGCGTTTAATTCTTGTATGCATGATCATGGGAAATGCCAAGGAGGGGCACAACCCCTCGAAACTCTCGTTTGATTGATATTCAACCCTTTAGTGCCATCTCATTGCTTGTTCTTGATTGATAACCATTCTCATAATTGATTTGAAGGAATAGCCAAGTAGAAAACTTGATTCCCTAGCGTATAATCCAATTGCTCCCTTGGGTTCGACACCGGTCTTACCGGTCAAATTATAAATTGTTTTCTGACTATATGTGCTAAAATATTACACATCAAAATGGCGCCGTTGCCGGGGGAGCAATGGCTAGATTGTCCCTAGAAAGAATCAATTAGACCTCCGACTATTCCATGTTTTTCTTTATTTGCTTTGCTACTTGTGATTCTTGAGTTATTCACTATTCTCACTTGTCTTAATTGTTTTTTCCCTTGTAGGTGCATCTCGTTTATGCCATCAAAGACAAAGAAACTTGCACAAATTGTGGATAGAAATTTGAATCAACCACTGAAAGACGTTGTTAATCCCCACCTTACAAGGAGTAAGACAATCAAGGCTAAAGGAACCACCTCGAACACTCAAGAAACCACAACTCACATCATGGGAGATAGACTTCCTCCTCCACCACCCCCTCTTCATTTACCACAAGGTCAACAACCCCAAGGTCAATTACCACCTTTTCCCCAAGCTAGAAGGGTTCTCAAAGATTATGCTGCCCCAAATACTTATGGATATCGATCCCCAATACTTGCTCCCGGTAGACAACCGAGACTTTGATTTGAAAACCTCTACAATCCAAATGATACAAGCAAATCGATTCTCGGGAGGAGACCACGAGGACCCAAACTCTCATTTGACTACATTTCTTGAGGTTTGTGATACTTTCAAGATCAATGGGGTTTCCGAAGATGTTAAGCTCTTGAGGTTGTTCCCTTTCTCCCTCACGGGAAAGGCCACGGCTTGGTTAAGGAGCCAAACGCCGGGAAGTTTCACCACTTGGGAGGAGCTTGCCATTGCATTCCTCAATAAGTATTTCCCTCCTTCCAAGACGGCATATTATAGGGGTTTAATCATAAATTTTGAGCAAATGGATGGAGAGACGCTTTATGAGGCTTGGGAGAGATACAAGGAGTACCAAAGGCTTTGCCCACACCACAACTTAGACAACCTCCTTGTGTTCCATACCTTCTATCATGGTATAGATGGTCCCTCGCGGCTTGCACTTGATACCGCCGCGAGAGGAGCTATCATGGATCTTGAACCTCATGAAGGATATGCAGTAATCGAGAAGATCACAAATAACTACTTCACGTGGGGAAGTGAAAGAGGAAACCCAAAAAGGAAGGGGGAAAGACATAAAGCAAAGGCCGTAAGCATAAGGGACTACGATTCATTAGCTAGAAAATTTGAATGCCTTTCGGACGAAGTGTTTAAATTGAAACATCCGGAGAAGGGCCACTCAACGAGCCAAGGGTGCGAAATTTGTGAAGTCTATGAGCATGATACTAACTCTTTCCCCTTGACTCAAAGGGATGGAGGTAGAAGTGGACATGAAGAAGCACACTATGTTGGTGGAAACCAAGGGAGAGAGCATAATGGTTTTCAAGGCCAAGATTCCCGGTCCAACTACACTACCCCAAAGTTTTCATCCTCTTGCAGAAATCATCCAAACTTCTCATACAAGACCACAAATCCTACACCTCCCGACTTTGGTCCTAAGCCAACTTTAAATAACAATGCCTTCCCACCAAAGAGTCAATTCCAACAAAGGAACCAATACCCAGGCCAATAATGCCAAGTTCAACCTCAAAGGCCCTACCAACAAGCTAACCAATCCCCTCAATCATCGAGTGATATCTCAAATTTGGACCCTATGATTGCTACGCTTGTTGAATATCATGAAAAGCTAAGGCTAGAAATGCTTGCAAATCAAGAAAGAGCAAGTAGGGACCTCGAAGATAAATTGATAACGGTGTTGCAATCTCACCAAGGCTTGCAAAGTCATGTTAAGATGCTTGAGAACCAAATAGCTCAACAAGCCGAGTCTTCTACAAGAGCTCAAGGAAAATTACCGGCGCGGCCCGAGCATGAAAAGAAGGAGTTTTGCAACG
This sequence comes from Rhodiola kirilowii, assembly GCA_033675215.1. NCBI lineage: Eukaryota > Viridiplantae > Streptophyta > Magnoliopsida > Saxifragales > Crassulaceae > Rhodiola > Rhodiola kirilowii. The sequence goes on from CM066193.1 coordinate 46,977,838, forward strand.
CCGTCTATATTGAGGAATCATTCGAGGATGAATTACTTGAGGATGAATTTCTAGAGAGGAAGGAACATTGTGAGGAGGTGACTCTTAGAAGTGGGAAGCAATTGGAGGGTGTTACACCAAAGAAAACCGTTCAAATACCTCCAAAACCCATTGGCCAAGCTAGAGTCGAAGAAAAAGAATTCAATGAAGAGGTCCCTAATCCTCCAACCAAAAAGGCGAAAGAAAGTAAAGAAAGAAAAGAGGAATTGAAGCCTTACTCTCCACCTATTCCATTTCCTCAAAGACTTGCAAAGCCCTCTAAGTTGGACAAGGAATATGAGGTCTTCACCAAGATGTTGAAAAAACTATATGTCTACATACCATTTCATGAACTCATCAAGAAGGCACCTCTATACAACAAATTTCTAAAAGAGATCTTGTCCAAAAAGAGGACCATTGAAGAAGATGATCCCCACCTCCTAAACCACGAGTGTAGTGCCCTCTTTTCAAAGCAAATTCCCCAAAAGATGGGAGATCCCGGAAAATTTACTATCCCGTGCTCAATAGGGGATATGAGCTTCTCAAGTCCACTAGCCGACCTTGGGGCTAGCGTGAGCGTCATGCCTCTCGCCATCTACCACAAGCTAAAATTGAATGGGGCGAAAACCGCTAAAATGACTCTACAACTCACGGATGGCACTACAAGGCGCCCTTGAGGCCTAGTGGAGAATGTCCCTATCAAAGTCTACAAATTCTACATCCCATGCGACTTTGTGGTTATAGATATGGGGGACAACTTCACTTCATCATTGATCCTTGGACGCCCCTTCTTGGCCACCGCCGGTTTTAAAGTTGATGTTGGAAAAGGGAAATTGACCCTAAATATTGGTGGAGAAAAGGTAAAGATAGAAAAGCCAAAAGAAAAACAAGTGGCTAGAGTTGAGAAAAAGCTAGAGAAGGAGGGTAATGAAGTTGCTAAGGGCGAGAAAGTTGATATGAAAGAGTGGCACAACATGTTTGAACCCGATGAAGACCCTCTCCGTGATTAATATGAATCATCATCCGACGATGAGATGAGTAAGAATGGAAAAGTGAATACATCAAAGGGTGAGAAGCTACCACTTTCGAAAAGGGTTATTAAACAAGTTGCTTGCAACTCTTCAAAGAATCCGGATTGAATCTTCCAATATTCCACAAGTCCACTTGAGGAGGGATCCTAGCAAAGGACTCCTCAAGTGTGTTTCTTAAACATGAAGAGATTTGGCTCGGTCTTTACCAAGACGTTAAACTAGGCCCTCACGGGAGGTAACCCGGTTTGTAAGTTGTCCATCTACTTAAAATTAATTTCATATATATGTTTGGCATGCGTACTTTGATTGTTGAATGTGAACATGAGTGCTAGGATGATGAAAATGCATGCTTGGATGTGCTTGGTGTGGAATGGTGCTTGCACGAAATTTTTAAAGGGTGGTGATGTCTTAAGTGTGGAGTGTGTAATCCTAGCTTGTTTTCTTTTGTTGAAAATCATGTGTGTGCTAGTGATTTCATGATTGAGGTATGCCTTGAGTGTGCAATGGACTTGAGTTTGAATATTGAATGATGATGGTTCATTTTGTGGAGTAAAAATACTTGAGTGTGGAGGTTTTTGGGGAAAAGAAGATTGGAAAAGAGGCTCAACCAAGGTCATCAATCATCAAAGGATCCAACTAAGGAGAAGAAGAAGGCACAAAAGGAAGTTCAAGGATTCTAAATCCTCCTTCCTTTACTCTTTTCCTATTCTCTTTGTGTTGCCATTAAACCCTACTCACACCATGTTGTCTTACATGATGTGTGAGTAGTGGATCTTGTGTTTTGAGGGTCTTATGACTCTCATTGGTACTCTTTGATCACATATATACATTGATATTCATATGGATGATTGTTGATTTCATTTTCTCTTGTGTTATGAATGTTATGCACTCTAGGTGTTTGATAAAATGCACAAGTGACAACTTAGACTAAAACTTCAACCTATGTCTTGGAAAAGCTAGTTGATAGTTCTAAGATGGAGAAAATGATCATATCTTAAGCATGAAAGTGAACCTTATGATATGATGCTTGACTAAGGATTGAATGTTTATATCAGTGGAGTTGGTCAATTAGCAAATCATCAATTAATCCCATTAAATGGTGTCAAATTTATGTTCACTATGCTCTTTATACATGTCATGCTACTAAGTGTTTGATAAAATGCCTAAGTAACATGTTGAATCTTAAAACTAGACTTAATAATCGAACGACCTTAGGGATAGTTTGGATGTAGTGAATATGATCATTTCTACGGGATTAAAGTAAACTAGGTTCAATGCTATTTGACTACCATAAAATGTTTGAATATCATGTATGTGATCATTGAGAAATTGCCAAGGAGGGGAGTAACACCTCTTATCCATCTTTTATCCTCAATTACTCACCATATAGGATTTAGAATATACTCACACCTTTACACATTTTGATTTAGAATAGCCGAATGGAAACACGATCTTAAATAGTGCATGTGCTTGGCTTGCTCCTCTTGGTTCGACCCGGTACTTTACCGGTATTATAAATGTTTTGAAACTACATTCGATCCTCTCTTCATTGATACTATTTAGAGGTGAAAAATAATAGTTTGTCAAATGGCGTCGTTGCCGGGGAACATTACGAAGCATCTCCACTATCACCCTTTGAACCAAAACACCATCCGTAGCCTCATTAAACAAATCCAAAATACTATCTCCGTTCATACAATAAGCCACATTGCTCAACAGTCCCGATCTCAATCCGATAGCCTCATACATTCCCTTGACCAAATAAGCACTTGACGTCTTCCCATTCGCTTCAGTTATGGCCAGTTGGAAATATTAACAAAATGAAGAATTGTAAAGCATATTGCACCTTGTATGAGGAAAAAATTAGTATCCGCCTACGGTAAAAATGAAGACCACAAATGAAAACAGTATAAACAATTTCTGATATGAAAACACTAGGTAAAAGCATTACATAAGAATTTTTGGTAACTCACTTACCATAAAACCATCTATTGTACATTACAAGCATTACAAGCATATAAGAAGAACAATAGATCTACAAACATTACCACCATTGACAACAGTACCTTGTAACCAAACCAACTCAATTACATGGATGAGGAAATTTGACACAACACATACTAAGTATCTTAAGAACCTAGAAAGACTTTAAAGTTTATGCCACAAATAGAATATGGTATTTCAGAATACATAGACTAGCCACACTGTACAATTAAATGGAGTCAAATAATTTTTAGGTCCAAGGAATAGTCTTCGCCTTGTTAAGCACTGGTCCCTTATAGTATAAATTCAGCCAAAATGAAGATGACCTTATGAACATTTTAATAGAATCTGTCAGATTTATCTGGTTCTATATTTATAAATTGAAGCTTCATGTTTCTATATTGATAAATCCAGTGTGCTAGCAGCTTCATGGTTCAATATTTGTAAATGGAGTCAAATTGAAGCTTCATGGTTCTATATTGATAAAATGAAGATGACCATGAAATGCATCAAAAATTGACAGATACATTCATCCTCATAAAAATATATTAATATACATTCATACAGAAGACCACAATACAAGCATGGAAAAATGATCAGGAATGCGCATTGCATTGCACTACACCCTTATGAATTCAATAATATTCAATAAAAAGCAGCATCAATATCATAAAACCATCAACCATCAAGTAAGCATGCTATCAGCTTCTAAGTTCTGCTTATATGAAATAGTACATTTTTACTTACCATTCTGGCTATATGAACGTGGGACGCTTTATAACCTCCCATATGCACACACCACATCCATCCGATCCTTCAGAGTTTTTCTTATTGTGAACTAAAATCTTGTCGAGATCAAAGCATACTAAAAACGGTTAGTACATAAAGACTTATTTGCAAATACATTACTTAACTAACTGTAAAAGAAAAAAAGGCACCATGACATATGAATAACAAACTTAAGAAAACATACAAAGTGTACAAAAATAAAACTACATATACACAAAGTTGAAGCTTGGATTAAAAAAAGAGCAGAGCTCAGTTGATTATAACAGATACAAACTTGCTGATGTATAAGGCTCGAATGGCCATGAGGATTGCTAAAGAAGCTCAGATTAGAGAAGCACCAGGAGTTTTTTGCTAAACGAGGTCTACTACACACATTTGAATCTGAAATCCAATTTGGCCTTTCCAAGACATAATCCCTGAACTAAACATCAACCTTTGGACTCAACAAACTCTATATCGAGTGTCAAAATCGGAAATAAACCGAGAAGCCCCAATGCTCGACACCAATAAACATGTAAAAGTGGGTGAATGTCCGAAGTAAAATATCGGCAATGGTGAACTGTGTTGTGACTTTCCATTCTATAACCCTAAAATCAAAAATAGGCAAGAACAACACTAATTGAACTTACCTATGACCTCGAAACGGAAATGAAGATGTGCGATTGAAAGGGAAGGCAGCTGCAAATGTTAACATTGTGCGGTGCGGCTGGACCAGTCGGTGGAGTTGAGCGGGATTCGTTTAGGAAGACTGGAGTTTGCGGACTGAAATGAAAAGTGGGGATGAAATATCATTTTGTCGTGTTTATTCTATACGAAAAGGATACGATGGTTATGCGACAAGTTTTTTTCGTCGCACATAATGTTGTCATATGTTTATCGTATACTAGTCGCATGATTTTTTATTGTCGTAGCGATTGTCGTATAGGTGTCGCATGTTTTGTACGACAACTTATATTGTCGTACGATTGTTGTCGTTTTTTTTACCAAAATTTGTATTGTTGCCGGCGCCATTTTGACAACGTCTATTTTTACCCTCCCGACGTGTCGGTTTAGAAGAGGGTCGTCGTAGAGGTCAAAAACAATTTATAATGACCGGTAGGGTACCGGGTCGAACCCAAAGGAGCAAGCCAAGCACATGCACTATTTAAGATTGTGTTTCCATTCGGCTATTCTAACCAAAAATGTATAAACGAGTGTGAGTATATATCTAAATCCTAAATGGCTAGTAATTGGAGATAAAAGATAAGTAAGAGGTGTTTCGAGGGGTTACTTCCCTCCTTGGCATTTTCTCAATGATCACATACACGATATTCAAACATTTCACGGTAGTCAAATAGTATTGAACCTAGTTTAGACTAGGATAGACTAAATGTCACTTGAATCCATTCCTAGCCAAACTCTCTTATAGCTCGAACCTCTCGGTTCATTCCATGGCAATAAATACCATGAACTCGACTCCTAGTTCACTTCAATCCCGTAGAAATGATCATATTCACTACATCCAAACTATCCCTAAGGTCTTTCGATTCTTAAGTCTAGTTTTAAGGTTCATCATGTTACTTAGGCATTTCCTCAAACACTTAGTAGCATGGCATGTTAAAGAGCATAGTCAACATGCATTTGACACCATTAGATGGGATAAATTGATGATTCGCTTAATGACTAACTCTAATAAATCAAACATTCAATCCTTAGTCAAGCATCCATATCCTAAGGTTCATTTACATGATTCAAGATATAGATCATTTTCTCCATCCTAGAACTATTCCCAAGGGGTGTCAAGTCCTAGGTTCAAGTTTAGGTCCAAATTGTCACTTAAGCATTTTATCAAACACCTAGAGTGCATAACATTCATAACACAAGAGAAAATGAATCAACAATCATCTATATGAATATCAATGTATATATGTGATCAAAGAGTACCAAGGAGAGTCATAAGACCCTCAAAACACAAGATCCACTACTCACACATCATGTAAGACAACATGGTGTGAGTAGGATTTAATGGCAACAAAAGTAGAATAGAAGAGGAATAGAGTAGGATGATTAATCCTAATGTCTCCCTTTGATCTTCACTTCTCCTTGGTTGGATGATGATTGATGACCTTGGTTGAGCCTCTTTTCCAATCTTCTTCTCCCCAAAACCCCCCACACATTGGTCAAAAAGCTCTCTTTCTATTTATAGCCTCGGGTAGGGTTTTTGAAGCAGCAGAGTTCAGCCGGGCGGCTCAATTTTTAGTCGGGCGGCTGAGAATGGACGATTGCATTGAAGATGAAGTGCAGGATCCAGCCGGGCGGCTGAGTTCTCAGTCGGTCGGCTGGGAATGGCCGTTTGGCATTGAGGATGAAGTGCAGAGTTCAGCCGGGCGGCTGAGTTCTCAGTCGGTCGGCTGGGAATGGCCGTGGGCATCATTTTGAAGTCAGCAGAGTTCAGCCGGTCGGGTCAAATGTCAGTCGGGCGGCTGGAACTTCCCGAGCCTTTTTGGTGGTCTTCCCATCCAAATTTGGTCTTGGCGTCAACTACAAAGTTGTAGCCCTTTGAAACACCTTTCCAACAAGCTACAGATCAGCCAAATCAGACACCGGATCCGCCCTGCACGTCCATAACAAGACGCAAAGGTCAAATTTGCTCGGTTTTGCTCTAAATCGTCAATTTTTCCCCGAGTTTTCTATTTTGGCTTCGACCTTGGGGGAAACTTAATTTCTACCTGAAATGTAGAGATAGAGGTCAAATGACATCAAAATAATGTCGGAAACGGTGCAAAACTATAGTGAAGAATGACCATAAATCGGTCGAAATCTCGACTGATCAACACTCCACACTTAAGTTTTGTTCGTCCCGAACAAAGTATGAAAATATGTCAAGGTCATGCAAATGCCGAAATGCTAGTGGTGCTATGTTTTTCGTGTATTTGCCTCACTAGATTTCACAAGGTCTCGATCATTATTCCTAATTATGTTATTGAAAGGTAAATGACAAGTATGTACAATCTAACTAGCTCCTTTTTGTAGGCGTTACGAATGCATTTAGCGCATGCATTAAGCCTTTAAATCCCTAGGCTACCCTAGTGGATGAGTTATAGTCTCGTGAGAGTTTTCAGAAATGGGAATACTCACAAATCCCCAATGCACCTATCCCATGAGAATGAAATGCAAGAGTGTTCAACCAAGGCTAGGATTTCTCAAAACAAATTCCTCATCCCACGCTAGGACTACCATCACAATATCATCAAAAGAACTTTGGAACCATTTTAAGTGCCCTTGAGGTTGTGCATTCAAGGTCATCAATACTAAAGCTATCAATCGTCTCATCTAAAAGTCTACTCATTTTCAAGGCAATACAATAGAAGTGAAGTTTTAGTTTGCACAAAAATTGTCAATCACTCACCTATGCTAGCTAGGGCTAGTCCATGGGTTCGCGACATGGAACTCATTCCCAAGTTTTAGGCGCTTAAGCCGTAATCCATAAGGGAAGAGGAGTCCGACACTAGAGTTCTTTAAAACAAGCCTAGACCAAGTGAATACTCCCGTGCAAGCACATGGGTCGTCCAAAAGTCATTCTAACAAGCACACAATGCAAATGATGAATCCCGCACAAATGAAGAATGGAGGAAAAAAAACATAGAGTCAAGTTTTAAGTGCTTCTTATTTTCTTTTTGAAACGACCTTTGGCCTACAAATGCTTTCGAGGGGGAACTTATCTTCCTAACCCCCGACATTTGTATATTTTGAGATCAAAACTTCTCGTGGCTTTTGAGAAAGTTTTTAGTCGGGGCTTTGCCCTCTTTGACCGCAAACACTTTTTTTTATTGGGGCCCATTTTTCGCCCTCTTTTGTTTTTGACTCCACACTTAAAACTTGACAATATGTTCAAAAAGTGTATGGAATGTTCGGGAATCAAACATAAGCAAGGCACCGTGTTAGAGAACTCAAGTCATCAAGGAGAATTCAAAGGGTCTAAGTTTTTCACGAATATTTTAAAAGGTGCTTGCTATAACTTGATCTAAGGTATTTCAACGAAAATACTTAGAGAATTGGATAGACGAAAGATAGCAATGATATTGGTTTTCAAGAATACACATTCAATGGACTAGGTCGGTTCTAAGTTCAAGATCCAATAAATGTGGCAAATAGGCTAGATGTGATTTATAGGGATTGGAATCGATAGTCACAAGCCTATTTGGTTAAAAACACTCTCATGTTAGGGATATAATACATGAATGCAAGTGTCCATTCTAAAATGATAAGCATGGCATGAAATGAGTGAACTATGCGACTAATCCACTCCACACTTAAAGCATAGCTTAGTCCCTAAGCGCAAACAATGAAGAAAATGAGATAAAGGCGCATAGGAACTCCCCTCGTTTGTAGATGTGCCCCATCAATAGAAAAGATGCCATTGTGCTAAACGTGATCGTTCATGATGCAAATAACTTTCCTTGATGACAAGAACACATGAGAGGTTAAAAGCAACAAGTGACATACAAGGTTATGCAAAACACAAGTATGAGCCAGAGAGCATCACAAGCCACATAATAACATCCTCCATCATGTGCACAAGGTGTCTAAAGTGCCGATAAAATGTGAAACTAGAGTCATAGTATGATATAACAAATTAGTTCCACTCTAGTAAAGACCAATAAAGCATATGAGCACTATGGGCAACATCATTAAGCATAGATAGATCAAGGGAAAGTTAGAAGGGTGTGGCGGTGTGAAGTGGAATTGGAGTGAGTAGAACTCACTCCACACTTAAAATTTCACCCACTAATAACACATATCACACTCCTCACTTTAGAGCCTTAGCTACTCAAAATCATGCCAACCATTTAAATATAAAGAACAAGAATGAACAACTTACAAACCGGGTTACCTCCCGCGAGGGCCTAGTTTTTCCCGTCTTGGCAAAGACGTAGCAAAGCGCCCCATAGAATCACTCGTTGAGAAGTCCTTTGCTAGGATCCCTTCTTTTTTTTTTGTAGTTCACCAGGTATGTCATAATATATGTATTTCATAATGTATTATACATCAATGCATTGAAAAATGAATGACCTCTGTATAGTTTATACGTATTCATCCGGTAATTTAACGCCACTGGTGACAATCTTATCAGCAAACATCTTGCCAGGATCCCTTCTCACGGGGCCTTGGATTTGATTGTGTCAATCCATCTTCAAGTCCCATTTGAATTTCTTCCCATCAAGTCTACAGTGGACTTTCCTTTGGGAAGTTAACCCCTTCAATAATGAAGATCCCTTAAGAACTAAGGGGTCATGGGAGCTTTTTCCAAATAATCTTGGAAAATAGGACAAGAAACTCCAATACTTGTCTCGAGACGAAGTAGTGAAGAAAGGGTCTTCATAACTTGTCTCGAGCTTGATGGGCACCTCTTCCTTTAATCTTTCAATGATGTCCATGGGTGCCCAATCCTCAATATCCCTCATTAAACTTGTGTCTTCTTGTGCGCGAGGTGGTTCCTTAGTTTCTTCCATTAAAACCTCAACAAAGTCTTTATACCCTTGAAGTCCTTTTTGCACCATAAGCTCTTCCTCTATCTTATCCTCATTAAGAAGTTCGGGTTCACATTCAAGCTCACTCATAGCAGGAGAAGGGAGTTCTTCTTCATCAACAAAAGGTATTTCCTCTATGTAAGAGGCATCATCATTGAAGAATTCCTCATCGGAGAGCGTTAATGGGATGGTGAGCTCTTGTGTGTTCTCATCCAAATGATCATGAGATGTGCTGGTAGTGAAGGATGCTTCACTTTTGCATTCCATCTCGTCTTTGTTACAAGATTCACCATCCTTATGGTTGTAATAAGCTTCGGTGGCGGCTCTCCAAAATTCATCCTCCGCTTCTTGATCCCATTCTTCCTTTGAGGCACTAGATTCAAAGGCTTCTTCTTCTTCGGAGATTTTCTCTTCCTCATTCAAGTTCCCAATTTCAATGGCTCCTTGAGCCATTGCGCTTTCTAACTCATGGCTTTGAGCGCCCAATCTATTCAATTTAGCTTGCATCTCCTCTTGTCTTGCTAGAAGTCTAGCAAACATGGAGTCTATTTTGGAGGGCTCACTTGTGGATTGAGGGTATGGAGGGTAAGAGTCTTCAACTTCAAAATATTGGCTATCATCCCAATTTGGAGTGTAATAACTTGTCGGATAACCATGTTCTTGCCAATAAAGATATAGTTGCTCCTCCTCTTCATAAAAATCTCCATTGTGCATGACTTGTTGGTTATAGTGATACATCCTCGCAAAACAAGGTAAACAAAAGATAGTAAGGGATATGAGTGAAAAAGAAGAATATAAGAGTATAAGGAAAAAGAAAAATATTCACAAGAATAATCGGAACATCCACACAATCTAATCTAGGGATGTGCTAACTAGTTGCTCCCCGGCAACGGCGCCATTTTGACAACGTCTATTTTTACCCTCCCGACGTGTCGGTTTAGAAGAGGGTCGTCGTAGAGGTCAAAAACAATTTATAATGACCGGTAGGGTACCGGGTCGAACCCAAAGGAGCAAGCCAAGCACATGCACTATTTAAGATTGTGTTTCCATTCGGCTATTCTAACCAAAAATGTATAAAAGAGTGTGAGTATATATCTAAATCCTAAATGGCTAGTAATTGGAGATAAAAGATAAGTAAGAGGTGTTTCGAGGGGTTACTTCCCTCCTTGGCATTTTCTCAATGATCACATACACGATATTCAAACATTTCACGGTAGTCAAATAGTATTGAACCTAGTTTAGACTAGGATAGACTAAATGTCACTTGAATCCATTCCTAGCCAAACTCTCTTATAGCTCGAACCTCTCGGTTCATTCCATGGCAATAAATACCATGAACTCGACTCCTAGTTCACTTCAATCCCGTAGAAATGATCATATTCACTACATTCAAACTATCCCTAAGGTCTTTCGATTCTTAAGTCTAGTTTTAAGGTTCATCATGTTACTTAGGCATTTCCTCAAACACTTAGTAGCATGGCATGTTAAAGAGCATAGTGAACATGCATTTGACACCATTAGATGGGATAAATTGATGATTCGCTTAATGACTAACTCCAATAAATCAAACATTCAATCCTTAGTCAAGCATCCATATCCTAAGGTTCATTTACATGATTCAAGATATAGATCATTTTCTCCATCCTAGAACTATTCCCAAGGGGTGTCAAGTCCTAGGTTCAAGTTTAGGTCCAAATTGTCACTTAAGCATTTTATCAAACACCTAGAGTGCATAACATTCATAACACAAGACAAAATGAAATCAACAATCATCCATATGAATATCAATGTATATATGTGATCAAAGAGTACCAAGGAGAGTCATAAGACCCTCAAAACACAAGATCCACTACTCACACATCATGTAAGACAACATGGTGTGAGTAGGATTTAATGGCAACAAAAGTAGAATAGAAGAGGAATAGAGTAGGATGATTAATCCTAATGTCTCCCTTTGATCTTCACTTCTCCTTGGTTGGATGATGATTGATGACCTTGGTTGAGCCTCTTTTCCAATCTTCTTCTCCCCAAAAACCCCCCACACATTGGTCAAAAAGCCCTCTTTCTATTTATAGCCTCGGGTAGGGTTTTTGAAGCAGCAGAGTTCAGCCGGGCGGCTCAATTTTTAGTCGGGCGGCTGAGAATGGATGATTGCATTGAAGATGAAGTGCAGGATCCAGCCTAGCGGCTGAGTTCTCAGTCGGTCGGCTGGGAATGGCCGTTTGGCATTGAGGATGAAGTGCAGAGTTCAGCCGGGCGGCTGAGTTCTCAGTCGGTCGGCTGGGAATGGCCGTGGGCATCATTTTGAAGTCAGCAGAGTTCAGCCGGTCGGGTCAAATGTCAGTCGGGCGGCTGGAATTTGCCGAGCCTTTTTGGTGGTCTTCCCGTCCGAATTTGGTCTTGGCGTCAACTACAAAGTTGTAGCCCTTTGAAAAACCTTTCCAACAAGCTACAGATCAGCCAAATCGGACACCGGATCCGCCCTGTACGTCCATAACAAGACGCAAAGGTCAAATTTGCTCGGTTTTGCTCTAAATCTTCGATTCTTCCCCGAGTTTTCTATTTTGGCTTCGACCTTGGGGGAAACTTGTTTTCTACCTGAAATGTAAAGATAGAGGTCAAATGACATCAAAATAATATCGGAAACGACGCAAAACTATAGTGAAGAATGACCATAAATCGGTCGAAATCTCGACTGATCAGTCAGCCTGTTGACTCAGCATCATATCAATCCAAAATGGACTCTAAGCCTAAGGCGCTGTAGTCAACAACGCTTTATGTCTTATGCGCCTTTGCCATCGGCGCCTATGGGAAAGTGGTCAGTTTGGAAATCAAATTTGGGAATCGGTTAGAGGGGGAAATGAATTTCTGATTTTACATAAATTAGAAAATTTTCTGAATAAGGGGCCAAATTTATTATTAAAGGGGTTCATTTTACCTTAAAATTATTAAATTTGTTATGAAAATATGCATGTGGAGGAATTCAAATGGAGAATAACATAGGAAGGGAGAAGGGTAGAAAAATTGAATTGCTTGTTATTTTTTTTAAATTGATATGAAATTATTTATAAATGACTCCTAGGGGAGCGTTTGGTTGAGAACCCTTAAAAATTGAATCCAAATCTTACCATTATATCATGATGCATCTTTGAATCTACATGTGACACATGTCCAAAAAGTAAAGTCAAAAAATGTGGCTTTGACTTTGCATGAAATGCATATTGGAAAATACACATGTGACACGTGTCACTACCAAAATGCATTTTGAAAAATGCATCGTGCATTTTGGATCGCGAAGATTGAGGTCTCAAGTTCTCGAAAAAATAAGAGGTTCTCATTTGAGCGCTCCTCATGGCTCCTATATCTATATATGAGTATACGTGGACAATGAAAGACTAGCAGTAAAGATGAAGTTGTAATAAATGGCGCACAATTGGATACTTTTATGGGGCATATAATTGGATATATTAAAAAAGTAAAGAGTCATCCAAGTACGAATATTATGCTTCATTAGAATCTTATTAGGAAAAATTTATGGCTAAATCTAGTGAAGGAGAAGAGTACACAATTTATACAATACGCATAACTGTTAAATTTTAAAAACTTTATGTAGGAAAAGTCTCATAAGAATAAAATTTAGAGTAAGGAAAAGGTGTAACTCTGTATTTCTCCCCTGAACGTAGCCTTCAAATTAGATATTGAAGTTTTCGCTTGCTGATTTTATGGACCAATTTCTCAAAAAAAAAATTCTTGCAAATGCTTTTCTAAATAAATTTGTTAGACTATGACAAGAGCAAATTTGGCAAATATCAATCTCTCCCCTCTTATTAAGTTTAGTGTAAAGAAGAACGTTAGTGAGGTGTGCGTTGTCCCGTCTCCTTTAATTTGAATTATACAAGCAGTATTATCCTCAAATAAGACTGTGTGCAGTGGGCATTTTGTGTCAACTGAAAAGTCACATGATCCTCATATATATGATAGATTAAAGATCGTAGCCACACACATTCACAAAATACTTCCTGAAGCGGTAATAATTCAACATGATTTGAATAATTGACTATAAGAAGGGCATGGTTCGTAGAGCACCAAGATATAGCGATATCACGGTATATCTAAACACATAATCCGTTTGTGATCACATTTTCCGATGGTCGGATAAAAACTTCGGCATCAACATATTTAGTTAATCATGATTTTGAATTCTTTGAATAAAATAAGACCAAATCAGCGAACGTTAGTCCCCCGATCCATAACATTCACACAAACGGCACAGGTCAAAAATTTCATATCCATACAACCAAAACAATGACAATGAAAATTTTGAATAGAGTAGACGTTGTCTGATTTAGATCAAGATCAAATCGCCTAAGCGTGCTGGATCCCCGCAGAGCTATCCAGATACCGCATAAGCGCAGCCTAGACCGCCCATGCATTGCTTGGGCGGCCGATTTCTAAAACACAGTTGATACTACCTTTTCCATTTATGTCTCCAAAGTCTTTTTTCACTACCTTATTTACTTATTGTTCCCCTTACAAAATCCGCAGTAAAAGCCATCATATCCCATTTATTATCCTTCAAACGAAACTATAAAAAAGTTAAACATTACACCTATCAGATAAATATTGTATTCAACTTTTAAAGTCGCCAATCAATAATTCAGATCTTGATTCTCTACTATTTACATGCATGAATGCACTTTTGATTATTTGAATAACTCAATAAAGAAAAATAAATAGTTGACTTAATTAGAAGTTTTGTAAACTGAATTTCGCTAGCTCAAATGAGCTCTGTTAAACTTAATTAAAAATCTATACTATGAATTAATATATAGGGTCAAAATCAGGTACAAAATTAAATTTTTGTACAAAATACAAAATTCGTCAAAATCATTTTATAATTCGTCAGTTTATTTTATAGTTCGTCAAAATTATTTTATAGTTCGTCACTTTTCGAGCCGAAAAATGAAAAGTTGACATAGTTCGTCAGTTTCATTTTATAATTCGTCACCAAGAAAAACACCAAAAAATCAAGATTTAATCTCATCCATTCAAATCACAAGATCAAGGGCTATGATTAGTTTGTATTTTGTACCAAAAAATTAACTTTGCACCGAATCCTTACTCTTAATATATATTTGTAATTCATCCTATTTAAATATCCCAAATTTGTTTAACTAATTTAATTAATTAAACTATAGGTTAAACTTAACTTCAAAGTCCAAATTAACTAACAAAAACGGCAATGAATCTCATTTCCACAATCAAACTGGAGTCAACATTTTTAGTATCCAATATGAATAAAACTTTTTAGTATCAACACAAAAAGTAACCTTGATTTCCAAAATTGTTTATCCTCTCACTTCATTATAACTCTAGAATTTAATTCACGTCCACCAAATTGAACCCTAGTGTATATATATAAAGCCATATCATACCATACACACAATGACACAAGTCATAAAAACAAATTCATTTCACCATAAGAGAAATGTTCAGGCTGTAAAAATGGAGGTCAACAACAATCTTGGTGTTCGAGGCAATGAGATAGGAATAGGGCGTGGCGGCCGAATGCCCGAAAAATGCCCTAGGTGCAACTCAATGAACACCAAGTTTTGTTACTACAACAATTACAGCTTGACTCAGCCTCGGCATTACTGCAGGACATGCCGGAGGTACTGGACTCAAGGCGGTGTCTGCCGCAATGTTCCCATTGGCGGTGCTACTTATCGCAGGAACAAGAGGGCGGTAAGATTGGTTGTACGCCCTCGTGCCGCCCTCAATCCTAATGTTCCTCATCAAGCCAGGCGCCGCGGCAGACCTATCGGAACCCGTACAGGTTCGATCACTGTGTCTGGTCGGTCTGTGGCGATGGCTGGTGGCCGTGGCCGCGGAAGGATCATATCTTCTTCTTCTTTCATGGGCGCTGATTTCTCTGATCAGTTTGAAACTAGGGTTTCTGAGTTCAGACGGACGATGTCATCTTTTGGCCCCATGCCTCTCCTGTCTGGTGCAACTGCTAATTCTAACCTGAGTTTGTTGCATGAATTTTCTCTTAACAACAACAATAATGTTTCTCTAGGGTTTGGGAATTTTCGGCCAATGCCGCCAGTATCTGACACGTGGCAGCAGGAGAGTCTGATCATGGGTTCTGATCCGGCTGACCACATGTTTCGCTGGGGACTAGATGAGGCGAACGGACGCGGGTCGTCTGATGGGAGCGGTACAGCACCGCCGCTCTTGAACGACATTGATGTTATGAATGATCAGCAGACTGAGGATGTTCCTGAGGACACCCTGTCGCCGCCTTCTCCTCCGTCCGCTTGAAGGAGGCTTTAGCTGCATGTACTTCCGCCATTGTGTCTCGTGTCTTGAGTCGGAGTCTTATCATCTTATGTTAAGGGATGGTTGAGTCAGACGAATAAGTTGGGTGATGTCTTTTTCTTTTCTTTCTTCTTCATGTTTTCTGGTTTAAGGTTATGTAATGGCTGGAAGGTTTCAGTTTAACAAAGTCTTTTCAAATCGTCCATCAAAGCACCAGTCGGCAGTCACAAGACATCTCTTACATCAACTCCATGAGAAAGTACGCACGTTCATGAAAGAAACGGACGAATTAGCATTGGTAGATCTAGTTGTAGGAATAATGTACACGTCTACAAAGGATGAACAATATCTCCCGAGACAAAAAACATGATTACATAAAAGGGATGAAACATTAATCGAGACCCTTAACCTTTTGACATATCATCAAGAATTTAAATCAATTCCATAACGGTTAGAAACATTAATCTTTTTATTAATCAAACAAAACAAAAGTTATCTTCTATACATTTGTTTGAAGTGGTGTTGGGGTGTGTTGTTTTGAACTTAAACTTTATGCACTTTTTTTTTATAGTGCTAAACTTTATGCACTTAATTTAAGTTATTTAGTTAAACATTTAATATGTAAAAAATCCAACCCTTTTTAAGCTTAGATTCAAAATATCATAGTCAAGTAATTAGATTCAAGTAATATCATATTACTTTTTAAGCTCAATTATTAGGAACCTCTCTATAATAAGGGCCAAATATCATAGTCAAGTAATTAGATTCAAAATCACTGAGTTTAATTCGTCAATTCTATTTTCCTATTTAAATTGAGTACTTAAGTTCAATTATTTAGTTCCGAATCGATTTTGAAGTGCCAAGATCCATTTATATATAGAGGAGAGTGCTCGATTGAGAACCCTTAAAAATTCGAAAACCTGAGACCCCAAATTTCACCATTGAATCAAGTTGCATCTTTGAATGTGGAGGTGACACGTGTCCCACTAACTTTTTTCCTTCATTATGCAGTTTCGAGCATGCATTTTGCCTAGATGCATTTTAAGCTTTCGAAAACTGCACTTAGGCAAAAACGGATGCATTTTCAAAAGTGCATAACGAAGACGAAACTGCATAACGAAAGGGCTCTCAAAGTTCTCGAAAAAAGAAGTTCTCATTTGAGCGCTCCTCTATATATAGATGTATGTAAATATAGGGGGAGTGCTCGGTTGAGAATCCTTAAAAATTCGAGAACTTGAGAACCCAAATCTCACCATTAGATCATGATTCATCTTTGAATCTGCATGTAAGTAATTGTCCATTTGGGATGTCAAATTCTTGAAATTTAAAGGGGTTCTTATTAGAGCGCTCCTGTGTAAATATAGATATATGTAAGTATTTGTTCGTTTGAAAGATTCAAGATTGATTAGTTCCGACCGATCTTGAAGTGCCAAAAAATTAATTACTCATTTCACTACACTTATTTATAGAATTAGATTATTTATGGGCTGAGGTATGTTTAGTCGGATTGGCTTACGGACAGAGAGAATAATGAAAGTTTATATAAAGTTATATAGTACTACTGCTTACAAGTACGAACTTCGAAATTTGGACTGGATTAAAGTTTGACTGAACCGGATTCTAACAGTGGTATCACATCGACAATATTACTTTTTACTTAAAATCATTTTAGTTTTTTTTTCTGTCGAAGAACGCGATCAGAGTGATCGGAGATGGCGAGACATCTCGCCATGATCTGAGGAGACGAACGAAGAAGACGAAGAAATTGGGGAAAAATCTTAATCTGATTTTCGTGGTTGAAATCTGTTATAACATATTTTCAAGTTTAGAGAATTACAAACGAGTCAGTCAAATATACACAAGTTACAACTCGATGTATCAGAAAATGCAATTACACCCCTTAACTACTCAGCTTGATACTTAGTAACGAAATGTTAATTAGATTCAATTTAGGGCACAATCCCGCCTCCGGTTGAGATGCTCGAGCTCCAAGTCAACCGACTCCGATGCGTCCAGCTCCATTTGGGTCGCTAGCCTCAATACCCCCCCTCCCCCCCCCCCCCCCCCCCTCAAGCTCAACCTGTGTAGGAAATTCGAAACGTTGAGCTTGGAGCAGAGTTGACCAAGAAGTTCGCATGGGAGAGGTTTTGTGAAGAGGTCTACCAATTGAGCTGAAGATTGAATGTACTGCGGAGCCAGAAATCCAAACAATACTGTTGGCGAACCACATGGCAGTCCAGTTTGACATCCTTTGTGCGTTCGTGAAACACCGAATTTTTGGCACTGTGAAGAGCAGCGTTACTATCGCAGTGAAGAATAATAGGTAACGGCACTTCAACATGGAAGTCTTTCAGTAACCTGGTAAGCCATACTAGTTCACATGAGGCCTGCGCCATTGCTCGATACTCGGCCTCTGCTGAAGATCGACTAACAACTGTTTGTTTCTTTGTTTTCCAGGAAATGAGACAATTACCAAGGGTGACACTATAGCTTGTGACTGATCGCCTTGTGATAGGGCAAGCACCCCAATCAGCATCACAATATGCTTGCAAAACCAGTTGTTGATTAGCTGGATAGAACAGGCCTGAGCTGGGGCCAACTTCAGGTACTTGAGAACCTTTTGTGCTGCTTTAAGATGATCATCACATGGTTGATGCATAAATTGGCTAAGAACATGCACAGAAGAAGCCAAGTCTGGCCTAGTAACTGTTAAGTAGATCAACTGACCCACATGTCTTTGATACTTTGTAGGATCGTTAAGGATGGGTGAAGTTGACATGACCAATTTATGCTTTGTGTCCATAGGTAAGGAAGATGGTTTGCAGCCAAGTAGACCTGCATCCTTGATCAACTCCAAGGCATATTTGCGCTGATTCAAGAAGACCTCGAATTTGGACCTTGCTACCTCAATATCAAGACAGAACCTCAAGGTACCCAAGTCCTTAATTTTGAACTTGGAGTCAATGAATTGCTTGACTTGATCAATCAATATCTGTGATGTGCCTGTGATTACAATATCATGCACATAGACTAAGAGAGCAATGTAGTCCTTCTATTTTTGTAATGTGAACAAATAATGCTTGACTGAAAACCATAACTGATAAGGGCCTTATTGAATTTGCTAAACCACTGTCTAGATGCTTGCTTTAGACCATATAAGCTTTTGTGTACTCTTTAAACCCTGCCATTTGCCTTATCTGTCTTATAAAAGCCTGGGGGTAAAGTCATATAGACTTTCTCATCAAGACAGCCATGTAGGAATGCATTATTAACATCCATTTGGTATAAAGGACATCATTTAGATGTAGCAACAGCTAGGAGAGTCCTAACTGTATTCATTTTCACAACTAGTGCAAAAGTTTCATGATAATCAAGTCCTTCAAGTTGTATGAAACCTTTGGCAACTAGTCTTGCTTTATATCTTTCTATAGTGCCATCATAATTTCTTTTGATCTTGAATACCCATTTGCATCCAATAGCATTCTTTCCATCAGGTAAATCAGTTATGCTCCCAAGTGTTATTATCTTGTAGAGCATGATTCTCAGCCTTCATAGCATTAACCCAGTCATCATTTTTGCTTGCTTGACTATAACTGGTTGGCTTAGCTTCAGAGATTAATAGTAGAGCATAATGCTGAAAATCTGGTGAACAACTTGAATAATTCACCTGAGTTGATATAGGATATTCTGATGAGCTAGTCACTGTGTTGCATATGAAGTCTTTCAGCCTTGTTAAAGGTTTAGAGACTCTAGTAGATTTTCTCTGTGAAACTCTTGGTTCAGTAGTGGCATCATCATCAGTAGTCTGTACATTATCAGGAACATCATTGACTGAAATGTTACTGACTGGGAACTGTTGTGCAGGGGTTCAGTAGTGGCATCATCATCAGTAGTCTGTACATTTGTAATATACTCCCTCTGTCCCTCAATGTTTGTCCACTTTTCTTTTTGAGCGTCCCCTAATGTTTGTCCACTTTCCTTTTATATACATAACTCAATAATCAAATCAATCTTCTCTTTCCTACCAAAAAAATTATTTTAATTAAGAAAATTGTACTTTTCTCCACTTTCTCTCTCTTATTATCATTTATTTACTGTACGGGACCCACATTTACATACATTCTCCTCCACTTTTTCTCTATCATTGTCCTTTATTTGCTTTTCTTAATTCCCGTGTCCATTGTCCTTTTGGACAAACAAATGGGGACGGGGGAGTAGCATTTACAACCAAAAACTCTCATATTTGAATAGGCTGGCTGTGTGCCAAATAGCACCTCAAATGGTGATTTCCCTTGTAATAAGACTGAAGGCATTCTATTTATAATATGTGTGGCTGTTAAAACAGATTCATCCCAAAAGCAACAGGAACTTTAGACTGAATTTTCAGAAATCTTGCTACCTCAAGTATGTATTTGTGTCTTCGCCCAACAACACTATTTTGTTGTGCAGTATAAGCACATGATGTCTGTTGCAAGCACCCATTATCAGCTAGGAAATCACTGAGTTTTGAGCACAAGAACTCACCTCCACTGTCTGACCTCAAAACTTTCACATTCCTTCCAAACTAAGTATGCACCATTTAATAAAATCTGATCAGATGATCTGCTGCTTCAGTCTTGGTGCTCATCAAATAAGTCCATGTGCACCTCGAAAATATTTAGCACTAGCCATGATAGAGACTCTATATGGTCCTCAAATGTCAGCATGAACCAAATCAAACAAATCAGAAGAAACTGAACTGCTGGTATTAAATGGCAACCTGCCTTGTCTAGCTTGAGTACAAACATCACAATGCAATTCATCACAATTCATCAGCACTACTCCCTTCACATAAGTATTGGATTATACGAGAATAACTTTCTCAAATTAAATTTATTTTGAATATTAAAGTAAGTAATATAATATTTATAATTATGACAATATATTTCACAATCATTAGTCTGAAACTTGATTTTACAAATTTAACATCTAAAATGATATTACGTGAACGTTGATGAGGATTGAAAGAGAAATATTAAGTCAGGGTTCTTCGTCAACACATGCATTTGTATGAACAGTTCTGTCATATGATTGATAATGAACTAATCGACGGACTATTAACGATTTATTATCTAGACTAACGAATTGCTGTGCATGATTACGTGTTGTTATCTTTCGCATGGCCAGCTAATTTATTAGTCAACCATTATAGAGCATTTGACTGCGAATGGATGTAACTGAGCAGAGCAACAACCCGTTTAAACCGATTGGGCTTGGCCTATCAAGATTTTTTCATTGGCCCATAAACAATTTTCAACTTGCACCTCTTAGTTGTTTAGCCGATTGGAGTTGTGCTATGCAGTGGCGGATCCAGAAATATTTTTGACTGGGGGCAGGGGCGGATATAGCTTTTTATTGGGGTGATATTGGTAAAAAATTATTTTTTTTACTAATTTTTTAATACATATATAAACAAATTAGTTTTAAAACATATAATTAAGGTTGAAAAACCTTGGCCGCGCAGCGCAACACAACACCCAGTGTTCTAAAAAAACGCCTAGCGTCTAGGCGGCTTTTTTCTAGTACCCATTCCGTTTTATCCAATTAGGCGGATGGGCGGTCCTCGGCGGTTAAATCGGCTTCTGGGCGATCTAAATCGGTTTCTAGGCGGAATGATCAACTACATGTCAATAGTCAAACTTGAAGGGCTTATTTGTTAATTTTTAAAAATTAACTTATTGAAATTAGGGATTTAGATTTCAATGCTTCAATTTGTATTGTTTCTGATGCATGTTTCTTATTTTTCATAATTTGGATTTGATTAAATGTTCATATTTCTTTGCAATGTGCATGAAGTCATGAACTAATTAGAAGTCTACATTTTGGAGAATATGGAAGAAGAAGTTTGTATATTAATTAATGTATATATAATTATATATTTTAAAAAATTAAAAATTCAAAACCGATTAATCCCCGCCTAGGCCCCGATTAATCCCCGATTAATCCTTGGAGACCCTTTCCGCCCGACTAGCGCCTAGCGTTTTCTGGAACACTGACAACACCTAAGTTAAAAACAAATTAAGTTGAAAAGTCGCAGATGCGCAGCGCCCTTAGCCCTTCACACATTGTCGACTCGCAGACTCTGAATGCTAATTCAGATGAAAATCACTTCACACCGGTCTAGTAAAATATTAAAATTATGTCTCTTTATGATTTTGAAGGTTGCTTTTGTAATTAGGGGTTCGTTGTAAAAAATTGGGTTCACACTTGTGTACCTCGGTGAGACTTGTAACAATCAAAATCTGACTCTTCCAGTTTCAATGGCTACTGCTGAACGCTCCTTTTCAAGAATGAATATAGTAAAAAGTGCACTTCGCAATAAGATTGAAGATGATTTCTTATCGGATTGCTTGGTTGTCACCAAAGACATAGCTAACATATGTTTAGCACGGATTCAATATTAGATGATTCTCGTGATATGGAAACAAGACATTCTTTATTTTAGTGTAATAAGACCTTTGTAAAAAATGTTAATTTTTTTAAAATCATACGATCTATTTTCGACTGTCACCCCTACCTCTAATGCTGGGTCCGTCCCTGACTAGGGGCGAATTATAAGCTTACGTGACATATTGACTTAAGAGTTTGAAACTTTATTCTAATTTCAATTGCGATATTATTTGTTGGGTTATAAAGTTATAAATTAGATTTATATTGATTGGTTATAATGTCAAACTAATATATTAAGGATAAACATAACTTAAAATTAATGATTTAGGAGCTAAAATTAAAAACTAATGGGGGCAAAGATTAAAATTTAGTGGAGGCATTTATCAAATTAAGTATACATTAAAGCAAGTTTTGAACATTTGAGTGGGGCAGCTGCCCCATATGCATTGCTGTGGATCCGCCCCTGGTGCTATGGCTATATATATGGACAAGGATTGGTGTCTGACCGATGATGTGAACAACTAGGATCCAAGAGGAAAGCTATATAGGAGCCACTTGGGTGAATTCTTTTCAATCGATGGATTTATTACAAGTCAATATATGATCGCCAATAAAGGATATATAGCAACAAAAGGAAAAGAAGCCAACAAAAGAAATCGGTATAGTCATTATTGGGAATAATCAAACCCAAGGAAATTCCTCAACAACCAAGCCATCACCATGTTGGCCACTAATTGGGTGAATTGGATGGGTTGTCGAACACTTTAACAATCACCATTATCATAATAATGCACTGTGAGATTTATGTATTCATTATACTAATAATGATGCACACTAATGTAGATATAGAGGTTTGTTATACCAAACACATGAACATCAAAATATATATATATTTGAAGTCCACTACATTAGACATATTACAAACAGACCCCAAACTCTTCTATACCATCCCCAGAACCCTAACCCTAGCCCCCCCCTCCCCTTCTCTTGTATGCCGTTACCGATTATACCCCCTTGTAACACCACCCCCTCCATGCCCCAGAAAAGAAATTAGAACAACAAAACATACCATTGAGAGAACATACCGTGACAGAAAGATATGTGTGTCACCACGGTCGATACCGACTTGGGAAAAGGATCGGAGGTTCCTCTCAGAGCAATACAGGAACATGATCATTGAACCTTTGCTGAAAGGCTTTGCTTCCTTGATCTATTATTGCTTCTGACATGAACTCTCCGATCCATTTCAATGAAGTATCTCCCTATGACAGAAGAACTTAGGGTTAAATAGAGAGAGAAAACTGAAATAAACCTACTGGAAAGAGCTAGGTGCAGAAAAGAAGAAAGTGGAATGAGAAAGACAACGACGAGAGATCAGGGGCAGAACCCTTCAAAGGAACGTGTGACAACTCCGGCGGAAGAAAGTAGCCAAAGTTAGAGGAGTGACGACATGATGGAAGAACCGATGTTCGGAACTTCAGGCCAGGCATTCATGATAAAAGAAGCCTCATTGTTCCAATTGTAAAGTGAAGGATCTAAAGACATTGAAGATAAAGATCCCATTCGGTTTAACTCAAAACCAGATCCATCAAGAACTGGCCGCATCAAAGGCGAAGCTGTAGAAATGCCAGAAGGAGATGAAAAATTGGAACCAAAGGGTGTAGAGTAGGAAGAGAGATGACTAGACTGATTCTTCATGTAATCACTGAGTGAAAACCCTAAGCCTGAATTGTGGATTTGATTGTAATTACCCCTAGCACCAGGATCTTTATCTGTAACCCTAGTTGAACCAAACCCATTGAATGGTTCCATATTTGCTCTATTTTTTCCATAAAGAAAATCATTCAGCCCCAAATTAGGCTCCTCCATCCCACTATGACTCCTACCTGCAGGACCATTATCCTGACTATTATTGCTGCCTCTGTGACCTGATGATAGAGCTTTCGTGCTTGGTTGCCTGATTCTTTGTTTGATCTTCCTGCAGCCTCCACCGACCGGAACATTCCGAAGCGTCCCCCCTCTTGTCCAGTACCGCTTGCATGCCTTGCAAAAGTGTCTTGGCTGAGACAAACTATAATTGTTGTAGTAGCAAAACTTGGTGTTGGCTGAGTCACACCGGGGACACTTCAAGGGTGCTGCTGCTGCAGCTGCTTGTTGATCTGCAGCTGTTGCTTTTCCCGGGTTTCGACCATCCACATAAGTTGTCTTGATCTGGAGTGGAGACATGGGTCTGGTTGAGTTGGCTGTGGTTTCATTCATCTGCTGCAAAGTGAATAGGATTAGAGAGATGTAGAGAGACAGTATATTCTGATGTACAAAAGAAAAGAAACAAAAACCTGAGGCTGTGAGAAGCTGTTGAAGCTGGTAGTCATGTTCATGGCTGATTAGGCTGATGAGGAAGATCGTTCACAAGACAAGAATCGGACCGAATTCCCAAGGAGACAGACAGATGGTGGTGTGTTTTATCCTTTATCTACTGCTTGGCTTTGAATCTTTCTTTAGCAGACAGCAGATAAGAGAATGACAAGGTTAGAGAGAGAATAGTAATAATCAAGTTGAGATTTTTGAAATTATATAATATGAAAGGGATGTTTAGGGCTACTACACATGTGCTCACATGTACCTGAATTAATCAGTGCTGATCATGGTGTGGCAACTCTTTTGACCTTATGTATACATGTAGTAAGTAAGCAAACTAGCCTTTTTTGTATACTCTTAAATAACCTCGTTAATTAGCCTTTGTTTGGAGAGAGGAGTACTTAAGTACCCTCTTATAAATCAAAAATCTGAGAATTTGAATAATCTCATCATTGGATTATCAAAATGCATTTTAAAATGTGCATCTGACACGTATCACACTAGCAAAATCAAACTTGATGGTTTTGACTTTCCATTATATCCAAGTGGGACATGTGTTAACACCACAATAACGTGATGATGCACTGTATAATTTTAAAGATGGTGTTCTTATTAAGTTCTCCAAATATAGAGTGGTTATTCTAATTTGAGCGCTCCTAGGTTTAGAGATTCTACACCTTCCCATGTAATATTTTGAAGTCTGCAAGATATGGTCTAAGTAGAATCAATCTGTTCAAGATCTTCATCTTCCCCAACTTGGTCTTTGTTTATATATAAACTACTCACAAAAAAGAAAGCATAGAGGGAATAAGGAAGATATGATGTTAACAATGGAGCTGCTGGCTGCAAATTCAATGGAGAAAAAGATAAAGCTAGAGAGAGAACATTATGAAGGATGCTTGTGGAGTATATTATATAGACAGAATGATAATGCAGAACCAGAGATTCAAAAGAACTAGCTGCATAAAGATCGATATAAGTAACATTCCTTTGTAGCTACATTGATCAATTAATATAATATAGTAGCTACTTATTTTACGCTTAGATTAATAAACCATTAGCATCATATGAGTGGAGCCCCATTAAGGAGGAATAAATCCCAAGCGCCGCAACTATTTGCTGTCAAAACAAAAACGACGCAGTTTTGTAGGTTTTAAAATAAAATTGTGTAGTTTTAAAAAGGGTCAGTTTCAGGGACGAAGCCAGGATTTGAAAGTTACCAGGGCTTGACCCAAAAAAAAATTTGGCTGTTCTAAATAACCAATACTCACCGCACTAGGAGTTCCTGCATCCTCTAGAGGTCTTTTTAGCAGTAACAATGTACTAGATGAGTCACCTTCTACTGATATCTACACAAAAAATAAAATTTAGCTAACAAAAATAAAAACAGCCAGCATAACTGCTAATTGAACAAGATCAAATCAAACAGAGAGTAGCTCTCCTATATAAAAAGTGAACCTCAACAGGAGGATCGCATACTAGATGAGTCACCTTCTACGAATTATGTTGCTCGAAAGAGTGTGCCAAAGATATCATCTTTGAGGTCAGCTGCTCTGATTGAAATGCTGCACCCTTAAGACTACGAGAGTCCGAGACGCCAGATACTCTGCAGTGTCTTTCCGCATTGAGTGGCCCTTGTATACACTCACAGGAGGATCGCATATCTATTCATTATAGAAAGAAAAAAACTCAATGAAGTCTCAAGTCACAACTCTAGTGTAAATAAATAGAAACCCTTTATGAAAACTGAACATCAGTCATCAGTCCATCAAAAGACAAAAATCCCACACAGACATTTTCACAAACACGTAAACTGCACATAAGCACTGCCGAATTCTGTCCCTGGAACACATGTATAAAATCCAAAAATGGGAAAGTAAAAAAGGACAACATCTTACCGTTGATCCAACTTGCGCCTGGCAATCATTGAGATTATTAAAAACCCCAATCAAATCTCCTTTCCGGACGACGAAAAACTCATCCTTTTCATCCCCATCAACGCATTCGACCCCATTTTCGCCAATCCAGTACTTTTCCTACGCAACGAATTCGAAACCCCCACACATACTCAAAGATGAATCTGATGGTCAGTGGTCATTTGTCAGTCGTCGCCGTTCCCAAACCGCAGGTTACACGCTTATGCAATGTATAATACACAAAAAAAAAAAATTGGGCCTCAAACTTACCCGGGCTGCAGCCCGATAACTTTCCTATGTAGCTTCGTCCCTGGTCAGTTTTCAACTTAGGAGTTATATTAATGAAACGACGTAGTTTTGATATTATTTTATCTAAACGACGTAGTTTTGATATTATTTTATCTAAACTACTACGTTATTTTCAAATCATTGTTTTTTACTTGGGTGCACGGGAATATGAATCCCATTAAGCAACAATATTTTTAATTTTATATAGTAATGTTATGGTTACTTTCTATGTGAAGGAATAAGAGAGCACTATTACTGTACCACAGATTTCGAATAGATTCATGAGTGTAAAATCCAAGAGAAAAAAGACAAAGCAGTTGAGGACGACTAGCGGGACCATTATATTATGTTGTTGTAGATTATTGTTCTTTTTCAAGGACATGTAATTTACAAATGCAATTGCAATATAGATCAAATCATTGTCATTAAGATGCGAAACATGTGGACTGAGATCAACTATCTGCACAATCTCCTATCCCAAAAAAAAATTTATCTGCACAATCTTTTTACAGTTGAACAAAATGGTTCCTTTTTACTCAGGTTCACGGAAAATTTTTCAAATAATTAAAATTGAGCAAATTATTTTCCATCGCTACACTAAACGAACAACAGTTTAAGCTGCTTGACATTTTTACACCATAAATATACTGGGTCAGCACTCAATTGCTACATAGGCATTAGACGCCTGATGGTTCCTCAGGATTCGAACATATATACGATCGCTTAGGCATCAGAGGTTTTATGTCTTAGCCCTCAACCGTGATGTTCCCATGAATGGCATACTGTTTGGCAAAACGGCTTTAGAACTGTTCGAGCTAATGTTCAGGAGGAGTACGAACACATTCTGGAACTTCTGTACAGCGTAGAGCAGACGCAGAAGATATTCTCCGGAAGGATCTGGATCCAATATCTTTTCGGTTTTAAATCGGCCAGCGATGCATTCGATCCCCAGATATTCGAATGAATATTTCCCTAAACCGGCGTCTGACTTGGCAAGGAAGGCTTCAAGTAAATATTCCGATTATCTCTTGGAAGATCCTAAAAAGATCAAGGATCTTTTGTTCCGATCTGAAGTTGGCCAGCAAGTTTTTCAAGCGTCAAATATTTGCATAAAGAGTTCCGATTTGAAAGATACGCATCAGAATATTTGAGAAATATTTGATGGGGTTTATCTTGTGTGAGTTAGGGTTTCGTCCAAGCATATAAATACAATGCAAGGGCAACCCTAATTCTTGTCGCTCCCACTGATAAAATAAACACGAGGAAATCTTTACTGATTGGAGAAGGAGCGACAGCCGATTGAGTTCTCCCTACCAGAAACTCATCGGTGTAAGAGCAGTCTTAGCAAGTGCATTTCAGACTGCCTGGAAGTGATCATACTGTGCACACAACGAAGGAGAACAACTTGCTTTCAAGAGAAAGCGACCGAGCTTCAGGAGAGGTTCGAGAACGTTCAGATAGACGATCTGGACGAAGGGGATCGAGGAGAGTTGCGACGAGCCTCGGTTGCAAATCTGAGAGACGGAGTGTTAGTGGTGAGGCCATTACAAGCAAATGTGTTGTGCAAGTGTAAGACCTCCTGTGCCCTAAACTCGTAATAAAGATTTGTTGTCCCTTTTCCGGGTGTGGGAAACCCCCCAGAGTAGGCGTAGCCGAACTGGGTTATCAATCTGTGCGTACTCGTGTCTTTATTGTTCTGCTCGTACCGTGTGTTGAACTGTTGTAGAGAGAGTTCAAGGTCAGTCCGAACTGGACCTTGAACACTTGCTTGAACAGGGGATATAATTTCAAATGGTATCAGAGCAAACACTCGACACACTGAGTGGGATCCTGGAACTGTTCAAGATGACTCCAAAGGGAGGTCAATACACAACCAAAGATGACAAAGAACTTTCATGGAGAGCAGAGGTGTCTGAGGAGGTGTCTGAGACTGACAGCACTCTTTTTCAACTAAATACGCTGACTCGGAGGTTTGGCAGAATGGTCTGAAAACTCGATAAACGCAGATCTGAGCAAGACATTCCCCAATCTAGCATGCCTCATAACTGGGAGACAGACGCTAAGATCTGCAGAAAGAACATCGTCTGCACCGTTGCCTTCAGCTCTTCAAGTCATATGGAAAAAGATCACTGGTACTTCGACAGCGGATGCTCTGCACATATGACAGGTAACTCCAAGTTTCTCACACATATTCGACCTGTCACTAAGAGGCAGTTCGTTACATTCGGTGATGGAGGAAAGGGTCAGGTGATCGGCTGTGGGACATTGAAGGTTCCGGATCTTCCTGTACTCTATGACATCCTTCTTGTTGAAGGACTAAAGGTGAATCTCATCAGTATCAGCCAACTTTGTGATGGAGGATTTCACGTTCAATTCACTCATGACTCTTGTCATGTTCTGAACAAGGAAGGAGGGACACTGATGAAAGGATGTAGAGCAGACAACGACTGTTATCTTATAGGTTCTGCCAGAACAGCTACGTGCATGTCTAGTCAAGCAGATGAGATGTCACTCTGGCACAGGAGACTTGGTCATCTGAACCTCAAAACTCTGAAGAAGCTCAGCTCGTCTGGTCTCATCCGAGGAATGCCCAATGTTAAAGGTGACATAGATGTCCTATGTGGAGAATGCCAGATCGGTAAACAGACTAAAGCATCGCATTCGAACACCACCCAGATCAGTACCAGTAGACCGCTTGAACTGATTCATATGGATCTTATGGGGCCGATGCAGGTTGAGAGCTGCGGTGGCAACAAGTATGTCCTGGTATGCGTGGACGACTTCACCAGGTTTTCATAGACCCGATTCCTTCGAGACAAGTCTGCTGCTGCACCTCAATTCATTGAACTTGCAACCCTTCTCCAGAGAGAGAGAGAGAAGCCAGCGGAGAGCACCTGGTGAGTATCAGGAGTGACAACGGCACTGAGTTCAAGAATGCCACTATGACCTCGTACTGTACCAAACACGGGATTGCCCATCAGTTTTCTTCTGAAATCACTCCTCAGCAAAATGGCGTTGTTGAAAGGAAAAATCGTACAATTCAGGAAATGGCTCGCGTAATGATCCATGCCAAGAAGATTCCCTTGAAGTTCTGGTCAGAAGCGATGAACACGGCGTGCCACATTATAAACCGGGTAACAATACGCACAGGTACGGAGATGACCTGTTATGAACTCTGGAAAGGGAAGAAGCCCACGGTCAAGTACTTTCACATCTTTGGGAGTGAGTGCTACATTTTCAATGACCGCGAGTACCGACAGAAGCTTGATCCTAAAAGTGATGAGGGATTCTTCCTAGGATACTCCTCGAACAGTCGAGCATACAGGGTGTTTAACAAACGCACAGGAACAGTTATGGAGTCTATCAATGTCAAGATCAAGGATGACGTTGTTGATCTTACCGCCCCAGACGATGCTGACGATGCAGCCGGAACAGCATCTGGTAATGTTCCACCTTCTCATTCTACTAAGACTGACTTGACTGGGGATGTCACAACAGCCATTGAACCAGTTGAAACAGCACCTGAAACTGTGACACTGCCCATTCAGACTATGACTGACTCGACAGAAGGTGCTCGACTTCCTGATAATGTCATTGGGAACTCTTCCTCTGATGAGGGTGAAGAGGTTAGTACTCCAGAGGATCCTGCTGCACTACAACCCTCTCGTCGAATCTCCAGAGATCACCCAATCTCTGAGATCATTGGTGCACCTAGTGATGGAATTCAAACTCGTGGAAAAAGGATCAATTACATAGGACTCGCTGCCTACTCATGCTTTCTGTCTTCAATTGAACCAAAAAACGTAAAGGAAGCACTCGTTGATGAGTATTGGGTTCTCGCCATGCAGGAAGAACTGGAGGAATTTGCCCGCAATGACGTATGGGACTTAGTTCCAAAACCTGATGGTGTTAACGTCATCGGCACTAAATGGATTTTTAAGAACAAATCAGATACATCAGGAAATATCACCAGAAATAAAGCTCGACTTGTGGCTCAGGGATATTCCCAGATTGAGGGGATCGATTTTGATGAAACCTTCACCCCTGTCGCACGGCTTGAAGCCATTCGCCTGCTACTTGCTCTAGCATGTCACCTGAAGTTTCATTTGTTTCAGATGGATGTCAAAAGTGCGTTCCTAAATGGACTTCTACATGAAGAAGTTTTTGTGTCTCAGCCAAAAGGATTTGAGGATCCGCATCACCCTGCTCATGTGTATCGGCTGAAGAACGCCCTGTACGGACTCAAGCAGGCACCCAGAGCCTGGTATGAGCGACTCACTGTGTTTCTCATCAGTCATGGATATGTGCGAGGGGGAGTGGACAAGACTTTGTTCGTCAAACACACAAGGTCAGATTTTATTATCGCACAAATCTATGTTGATGATATTGTGTTCGGATCGAACACCCAGACGATGGTAGATCAGTTCGTGGAACAGATGCAGAAAGAGTTCAAGATGAGCATGGTAGGAGAGATGAGCTACTTTCTGGGATTGCAGGTGACACAGAAAAAGGATGGGATATTCATTTCACAAAGTAAGTATGCCAAGACCCTGATAAAGAAATTTGATCTAGCGAAGGCAAGTCACAAACGAACACCTGCTGCAACTCATTTAAAGATCACTAAAGACGATGCTGGAGTCAATGTTGATCAGACTCTATATAGAAGCATGATTGGAAGTCTCCTGTACTTAACCGCCAGTAGACCGGATATATCTTATGCAGTCGGAGTCTGTGCAAGGTACCAGTCAGAACCAAAGGAAAGTCACCTTCTGCAAGTTAAAAGAATTATAAAGTATGTATGCGGAACTGTTGAATTCGGGATCCGGTACACCAAAGACACCAATCCACACCTGGTTGGTTTCTGTGATGCTGATTGGGCAGGGAACACTGAAGATCGGAAGAGCACGTCTGGAGGATGTTTCTTCTTAGGAAACAATTTGGTTTCATGGTTTAGCAAAAAACAAAATAGCATCTCGCTCTCTACGGCCGAAGCAGAATACATCGCAGCAGGAAGCTGCTGCACTCAGCTCCTATGGATGAAACAGATGCTATCTGAATACGGAGTTGAGCAGAAAGAGATGACACTGTACTGTGACAATATGAGTGCGATCAGTATTTCCAAAAACCCGGTTCAACATTCCAGGATGAAGCACATCGACATCAGGCATCACTTCATCAGAGAACTAGTTGAACAGAAGGTTGTCACTCTGTAGCATGTCACAACGGACAAGCAATTAGCTGACATCTTCACCAAACCGCTTGATGCTGCTCAGTTTGAAACACTCAGATCCTCCTTGGGTCTGTGTGTTGTCAATGACTAAGTGTTCCAGCCAGTGGTCAGTCAGATGCGAAACTCCAGCTAAACAGTTGGACTGATCACTCATGCAAGGAGCTGGAACAATTAGTATGTGTTTTTGATATATATCCTGTCTTACTTCGAAAATCTGCTGGGATGATAAGGAAAGATTCTCTGCCTATGGATAATCAATGGAAGAACGTGTCTCGGAAATAGGAAGTGTCCTGTTTGCTCTGGATTGCGGAAGGCGGATAGTATCCAGGTAAAGGCAGTTGGGCTAAGATTGGGGTCCTAACGAGCAGCGAACGGGTACTATGAGTATTAAATCAGGTTCAGACAAGAAAGATGATGGGATGAAAGATCTATACAAAGACACTGATTAATGTCATTGAGGACCTGCAATAGGAGGATGCTTTTGTCCCTGCCTTGTCAAGAATTGAAATGTCCCAGATCGTAGCAGTTGAAGAGGGATCTGTTGGGATTGTTGGTGGTATGTCAGTTGCTACACCAGATGCTGTTCAAGAGGGTTTCCATGAAGACTGTTTAAAGGATACGCTTAGATCCTTCTGTTTTTGAGTTAAAAGTTGCCTTCCTCGTTGACTCCCTATTAGAAGCCAATCAAGCGTTAATCAGGACTCCGTCTCTTTAGCTGAACTCATAAAGACAAGAGGAGGAAAAAAGAGTTCATTGCAAGAGCTGTCAAGAAGAATGCTGAAGGCGTTCTCTGGAGAGCAAGTCTGCAGGGGGAGTCGTCCGCGACATGAAAAGCAATCATAGGATCCCCGCTACTCCTGTTGAAGATCCCTCAGTCGTCTCTATTCAGAAAGGTGTTTAGATTGCTCTCAAGGATATTACACGAAAGTGCATGACTAAGTGGAAGATATAGGTGCGTTGACTACACGAATTGGAACTGTTCCAAAAAGGAGTTTAGACTGAAGGAGCAGAACATCAGTTGATCGAAGAGATAATCAGGCCTTGGTTGAGGGGGAGGAGATAAGATTCCTCTTATCGAGAGGACCAGATTGGAGGATTTGACCCTTGCCAGTTTGTGGCAAAAAGGGGGAGAAGTTTGGATGACTCTAGCTAGTATGTCTAAAGCCTAGTCAGATCGCGGATTCGGTTTTGCCAAAAATGCCAAGGGGGAGATTGATGTTCCCATGAATGGCATACTGTTTGGCAAAACGGCTTTAGAACTGTTCGAGCTAATGTTCAGGAGGAGTACGAACACATTCTGGAACTTCTGTACAGCGTAGAGCAGACGCAGAAGATATTCTCCGGAAGGATCTGGATCCAATATCTTTTCGGTTTTAAATCGGCCAGCGATGCATTCGATCCCCAGATATTCGAATGAATATTTACCCTAAACCGGCGTCTGACTTGGCAAGGAAGGCTTCAAGTAAATATTTCGATTATCTCTTGGAAGATCCTAAAAAGATCAAGGATCTTTTGTTCCGATCTGAAGTTGGCCAGCAAGTTTTTCAAGCGTCAAATATTTGCATAAAGAGTTCCGATTTGAAAGATACGCATCAGAATATTTGAGAAATATTTGATGGGGTTTATCTTGTGTGAGTTAGGGTTTCGTCCAAGCATATAAATACAATGCAAGGGCAACCCTAATTCTTGTCGCTCCCACTGATAAAATAAACACGAGGAAATCTTTACTGATTGGAGAAGGAGCGATTCTCCCTACCAGAAACTCATCGGTGTAAGAGCAGTCTTAGCAAGTGCATCTCAGACTGCCTGGAAGTGATCATACTGTGCACACAACGAAGGAGAACAACTTGCTTTCAAGAGAAAGCGACCGAGCTTCAGGAGAGGTTCGAGAACGTTCAGATAGACGATCTGGATGAAGGGGATCGAGGAGAGTTGCGACGAACCTCGGTTGCAAATCTGAGAGACGGAGTGTTAGTGGTGAGGCCATTACAAGCAAAGGTGTTGTGTAAGTGTAAGACCTCCTGTGCCCTAAACTCGTAATAAAGATTTGTTGTCCCTTTTCTGGGTGTGGGAAACCCCCCAGAGTAGGCGTAGCCAAACTGGGTTACCAATCTGTGCGTACTCGTGTCTTTATTGTTCTGCTCGTACCGTGTGTTGAACTGTTGTAGAGAGAGTTCAAGGTCAGTCCGAACTGGACCTTGAACACTTGCTTGAACAGGGGATAGAATTTCAAACCGGTTGTTCTATGCCCTGATGGGCGTTATGTAGCAATTGAGTGCTGATTTAATATTACTTATATTGTAAAAAATACCACGAAGCCTAAAACGTGGTTGGTAAAAACACTTATGTAGAGTTTCGCACGCACCGGAATAAGCAATGAACGAATGTAAAACGAAAAACTTGACACAAGAATTATACTGGTTCGGATCCAGGTGATCCTACTCCAGTCGAGAAGAGGGGAAGCTCTTTATTGATCGAAATGATGATGGTACAATAATGGAATTACACAAACGAAACTACTTATCAATTCTCGTCTCTCAATTTGAACTCAATCGAAACTTAGCTCAAATTCCTCCAAGAACCCTAATTCGATTTCTGGTAATTTGGGGAAGAACACAGGTATTGGACTCGAACGAGTTGACTCGCTTTTATAGCCGTTGAACCAAATCAACTCGAAGACCGACTAAAACGCAGAGTCTCGTTCGTTGCTTTCCACAAAACGTGACCATTCCATTAAACCTCAGGCGTGCACTCCATTGGCTCCAAAACGACGACGCTCCATCCCAACGAACTCCAACCGTATCTTGCGCTCAGCCACAACGACACCGTTCCACTAAAGCCACTTTCCGCTTTTGCTCAACGCTGTCGTTTCTTCAGTCTTCAAACACAAGACTTGGCGCCTTCACCAAACGACTCCACTTGAATCCAGCTACAGGCCAAACGCTGTCATTTTACCCTGTCTCAGGCAAAACATATCCATTTGATCTTCAGCTCCTCCAGGCCACACTAGCCTATTCAAGCACCTGCAAGTCCTTTATACCATCATCATAAATCTTCAAGTAGATTACAACCAACAATTACAAATCTCCACCTTGGTTGTTAACTACTTATTCAGCCCTTATGCCCCTCTCCTCTCATCCTGCTTTCGGGTTCATCCATCAACCCTACCAGCTCCAAGCAATACTCAAATTTCTCACTTGGGACTGGCTTTGTCAACATATCAGCAGGGTTATCCTTGGTTCCAATCTTTACCACTTGAACAACTCCAGAATCAGCAACATCCCTTACAAAATGCATTCTCACATCAATGTGTTTGGACCTCTCATGGAAGACATGATGCTTTGAAAGGTGTATAGCTCCTTGACTGTCACTGTGGACCTTAACACAGCTTTGTCCATGTCCTAATTCTGTCATCAAACCCTTCATCCAAAGAGCCTCCTTAACTGCCTCAGTTATTGCCATGAACTCAGCTTCAGTTGTTGAGAGAGCCACCACTTTCTGCAGATTTGCCTTCCAGGATACAGCAGTTCCAAAAACTGTGAATACTAACCAAGTTTGTGACTTCCTGATGTCAATATTTCCTGCATAATCTGAATCCACAAAGCCTTGTACAAGATCAGCACTAACTTGCCCTTTTCCATAAATCAGTCCTTTTCCCAAGGTTCCTTTTATATATCTTAGCAACCATTTCACTGCTTGCCAGTGATACTTTCCAGGATTGGCCATATGTCTGCTCACTAGGCTCACTCCATGAGCAATGTCTGGCCTTGTGCAGACCATTGCATACATCAAGCATCCTACATCATTAGAGTATGGAACATTTTCCATATAGGCCTTTTCTTCCTTGGTTTCTGGTTCTTGATCTTTACTCAGCTTAAAATGACTTGCCACTGGGATTGCCACTGGTTTAGCATTCTTCATATCAAACTTCTCCACCACTTTTGTTAGATACTCAGTCTGACACAGAAATAGCCTTTTCTCTTTTCTATTCCTCTTGATCTGCATACCTAAAATTTTCTTGGCACTCCCAAAATCCTTCATTTCAAAGTTAGTTTTCAACTGCACTTTAAGATCATTAATAGCAGTAATATCATGGCTAGCTATAAGCATATCATCCACATATAACAGCAGATAAATAACAGATTGCCCTTGAACATGCTTATAGTATATACACCAATCATAATCTGATCTCTTAAAACCACAGTTGAACATAAACTCATCAAATCTCCTATACCATAGTCTAGGTGATTGTTTAAGGCCATATAAGGATCTTTTAAGCAAACAAACTTGTTTTTCAGGATCACCTACTACAAAACCTTCAGGCTGCCTCATATAAATTGTCTCATCAAGATTACCATGCAAGAATGCTATTTTAACATCAAGTTGTTCTAGTTCATAATCAAAATAAGCCACTAGAGACAACATGATCCTGATAGACCTATGTTTCACAACAGGAGAGAATATTTCATTAAAATCAATACCTTCCTTTTGTGTGAAACCTCTTGCCACTAACCTTGCCTTCAATCTGGGAGGCTCAACCCCGGGAATTCCTTCCTTTCTGGTGAAGATCCACTTGCTTCCCACAAGTCTAGCTTTAGTAGGTCTCTCCACTATTTCCCAAGTTTTATTTTTCTTTAGGGAGTCCATCTCATCATGCATTGCTTTAAGCCATTGCTTTCCTTCAGTTCCATTCACTGCATCTTGCACATTCTCAGGTTCATGATTAGAAATATTTTCAGCAACATTACATGCATAATTGATCATATCCTCAAAGCCATACCTTACAGGTGCTCTAAGATTTCTTTTAGGCCTATCTCTGATAAGCAAGTAATTATTACCTTCATTATGATCAATATTAGTATCTATTTCATCATCAATACCCTGAGTATCAGTTATTTCAGCAGGAATGTTATCATGTTCAAGCTCCACCTCAGGTTCAACACCATCAGTTCTAGTTACCAAGTCATTTTCATCTGTTTCCAGATTTAGCTCTACCTAACTAGTAGTTTTCTTAAATGGAAATGCAGACTCATCAAACCTTACATCTTTACTAATAATGACCCTTTTATAACCATCTTCTAAACACCACAGTTTATATGCTTTAGTTCCATCAGGATATCCAATAAACACACATTTTAAAGCTCTAGGATCTAGTTTACTCTGATTCACTGTTGCATAAGCAGCACACCCAAAAATCTTAAGCCTATCATACTCATCTAAATGATCAGTCCATACTTGCATAGGAGTTTTAAAACTCAAAACAGATGAAGGACTTCTATTTATCAAGTAACATGCTGTGTGGGCAGCTTCAGCCCAAAATGTTTTTGGTAAACCAAATTGAATTAGCATACATCTTACCCTTTCCAAGAGTGTTCTATTGAACCTCTCAGCCAAGCCATTCTGTTGTGGGTTACCTGGTGCAGTGTGATGCTTCACAATGCCATTTTCTTTGCAAAAGCTTAGAAAAGCACTGTCCAAATACTCCAGTCCATTATCAATCCTTAGGTACTTCACCTTCTGTCCAGACAGGTTCTCTACCATCATTTTCCAGTTCTTGAAGGTCTCAAATGCTTCAGATTTCCGTGCTAAGAAATATACCCAAGATCTTCTGGTAAAATCATCAATTAAAGACATAAAGTATCTTTTGCCACCATGAGAGTGAACTCTGGTTGGTCCCCAAAGATCAGAGTGAATGTAATCTAGTTTGGACTTAGTAACATGTTTACCTTTACCAAAACTCAACTTAGTGGATTTCCCTAGGACACAATTCTCACAAAATTCAATTTTGCTAACATGATCCTTACCAAAACAACCTTGATCATGCAATTTTTGTAGGCCTAACGGACCTAAATGTCCTAGTCTCAAATGCCACAAAACTTTTCTATCTTTCTCAGATTCACCATAGTTTATATCATTCAAAATCATGGTATTACCTTCTAGCACATAAATCCCATTTTGTCTATTTCCACTTAACTTTAACACATTCCCTTTAAAGACTTTTATCAAACCATTTTCAGCCTTAAAGTTACAGCCATGTGCTTCCAACATACCCAAAGAAATTAAATTCATTTTCAAGTCAGGCACATACCTCACACTTGAGAGTTTGAACTCAGGTCCATCAGTTACCTTGATCCAAATGGTGCCAACTCCCACCATTTTGCAAGCCTTGTTATTGCCCAAATGCACAGTGCCTTGATCCTTTTCCACATACTCCATGAGCCACTCCTTATGTGGTGTCATATGGTATGAACAACCACTATCAAGGATCCATCTGCTGGTAGGATTAGTCTGAGTCACAACCAAAGCTTCTGCATTCCCATAAGCCTCTTCAGCCATGGCAGCATCACCCTTTTAATGTTCCTTCTGACCTAGATTTTTCTTCCTCTCAGGACAGTCCTTTCTCCAATGTCCAGTCTTATGACAGAAGAAGCACTTGAACTTCTTTTGATCTGTTTGTTGAGAATTGTTGTACCCTTGCTTATCTTTGGATTTCTGAAATCCAGACTTCTTTTGAAAGTTCCTTTTCTGAAATCCTCCATGAGCAACTAAGCCATCAGCAATTTCCTTCTTAGGCTTCTGCTCCATTTGTTTCTGTTTAAGGGAAGCCAACACATCCTCCATAGACAATGTCTCTCTTGAGTATTTCATGGTATCAACAAAAGTAGAATATGAAGGAGGAAGAGCATTCAAGATCATAATTGCCTGATCCTCATCCTCAATCTTTTCTTTGATATTTTCAAGATCAATCACTATTTTTGCAAAATCATCAAGGTGCTCTTCAATGGATTTACTCCCATCCATTTTAAAACCGAAGAGCTTACCTTTCAAGTAGATTCCGTTGGTGAGAGTGGCAGTCATATACAGAGATTCCAGCTTGAGCCATACCCCAGCAGCTGTCTTCTCCTTTGATACTTCTCTAAGCACTTTGTCTCCAAGATGCAAGATCAAAGTGGAGTAGGCCATTTCTTGCATTTCCTCCTTTTCTGCAGCGGACACAGTATCAGGAATGCCTCCAGCCACCAGTGCTTTTGCCACTTTCATCTGTACCAAAATCGCCTTCATCCTTTGCTTCCACAAAGCAAAATCGCCCTTGCCATCAAATCTTTCCAGTTCTACCTTCGTCGACACCATTGCAGCGATCATGCGCCTCTGATACCAGTTTGTAGAGTTTCGCACGCACCGGAATAAGCAATGAACGAATGTAAAACGAAAAACTTGACACAAGAATTATACTGGTTCGGATCCGGGTGATCCTACTCCAGTCGAGAAGAGGGACGGCTCTTTATTGATCGAAATGATGATGGTACAATAATGGAATTACACAAACGGGGGTCTTTGCTATAATGGAATTACACAATAATGGAATTACATAATGGGGGGGGGGGGGGGGGGGGGGGGGGGGGGGGGGAGGAGGACACGTATCAATAACTATAAAGCTAAAGCCACAAATCATTGCTATAGTTCTGGGGTTTAATTTTCTGGAGTCTTTTTGTCCATCGAGTGATGCACATATGAACTAGTAAAACCCTAACGCATGTATGTACTCAAAATGATATTTCATATTTGGTCTCTCGTAATTTAAGAAGGAAAGGCCGAAGCATATAGACATGCATAATTGCAGACTAGCTAGATTTGAGATGTGTGGATAGCGTCGTATATATGAAATGTAGAAGTTACACCAAGGGGAGCAATAAACAATAATAGAGAGAATTTATTGCTTATTGCTCTCATGTAGCAAGTGAGCAAAAAAAAAGAGCAAAACACAATGCTTGATAGGTGAATAATGAAGAGGGTGTAGGATAGGAAAACAATAAATGGGGCCCAAATATATTATGTAAAAAGACAAAAGGAAACTACTTTTTTTTGTTAGTTTTGAAAGAAATAAAAACAAAAAATGTGAACACGGGAACAAGTTCAATTATTCAAATTTAAACCCACAAAATAAAAATAAAAATAAAAATACTATGATCTAAATATTAAAAAATATCAAAAAAATCAAAAAAATTAAATAAGTAGGTGGAAAATACTAAAAATACTTCAGAAAAATTAAATAAGTAGATAGGAATACTAGAAAATAAATTACAATAAAGAAAACACAACTAGAAAATACTTCAGAAGAAATGCAATTACATAGAAATACAACATATTTATTGAAGAAACTGTTGTATTTTGACTATCTAGGTAAAAAAATGTTGTATTTTGCTCTTAGCTCTCTTGCTGCCTTGAAATATATGGAGCAAAGAGCCATTTTTGTTCATTGCTTTTAGCTCTGCTTGCTACATATGACTTTTATGAGAAAATACTATTTTGTTTATTGCTCATTGGTACTACGGATGCCCTTAGAATAGAAAATGGAACCAAACTAAATGAAGCATGTCTTTGATGGAGAAAAACAAGCCCCAATAAAGACTTTTCTTATCAGCACTCATTTGATAATGTTGATGTGAAAATGGCTTTGGGATTTTGCGCATAATGTTGATCGTATAATGGTTTGGGATTTTGCGCAGACAAATGTTGCGAATATGAAAATAATATTTTTTTATTTAAAACGATATCATTTTGATATGTTATAAAAATTACTCAAAACAAGATGATGCCATTTTTATTAGATTAACGTCATTTTCATACTCGCAGTATTATGCACCACATCTTTTTCCGAATTCAATATATACACTTTCACTGTCACAAAATATATAGAGAGAGACTTTCATCGTTCTTTATTTTTAGCGGTACGTGTAAATAATTTTCAGTGGATCTCACAATAAGTTTTAGAATAAATTATTCAAAAAGATGGGATGACTGAAAATGAACTATGGACAAGCTAGAGTTCAAAGTAATGATGTGAGATTCTTAGAGACGCGTGATGTGGAGTTCGCTTTGGACAGTTGCTAGTGGCAGATTCAACTTGGCATCATTTGACTCGAGGTTGGTCCTTGATAATGTTTGTACCTTGGGCTGTTCATTTCAGGAATGTAAATCTTAGAAAGGACAAAAGAGACGATTTTTTTTTTGTTTCAAACCATATGTAATTGCTATTTTTTTTTATTGGAACATGATTGTTGGGGAATATCTTCAAACAGCAAACAATGGAGTCTAAACGGTAGTGCAGGAAATTGGACAGCTTCATCTTCTTCTTCTTCTGATGTGAGGATTCGCTTAGGAATCTAAACGGCTGGATATCAAAACTGGTCGCGTTGTCGCTTTCCGAATTCAATATTTCGACCCAATATCTTAGTCGATGGTTAACACGAAATTTGAACGGGGATAATCAACCTGAAACAATTTCTATTCTCGACTAAAGAAATAGAAATCAACTTAGGTTTGAGGGTTTTTGAAATCAAACGAGGTTTCGAATCAAAGAGAGATTCTCTGTGTGAGTGAGTGATTTTCTAAGTGCCCCTCATGATGTCGACGACCTCCAATTTATAGAGATCAATCAAGACGAAGAATGGATGCGACTGAGCTGAGCAGTCGCGTCTGTCTGATGCGACGCGCGCCTGCTTCAGACATTAGGCGACGTGTCTCATGTAGACATTACGCTAATGTATGTATGAGACGCAGTGACTTAATGTATGAGGCAGACGCGACAATCTCTCCGCGCGTTTCACTTCGACGTTCTGGGCCGCGTCTCCTTAAGACATTAACGTAATGTCTAAGCCAGACGCGGTCGACTTAATGTCTAAAGGAGGCGCGGTCGCTACTGAGTTCCAAACTCAAACTTCACTCAATCGAGCTTCTAAACCTCTCATATCATTAGGGCATACTACCCTAACACGTTATAACGTAATTTCAGGTTCAAAATCCTAAAATTACCAACAATCCTCCCCCATTTTAGGGTTTCATTTGTTTTCAAAAAAAAACCCTTTGTTTTTAAGTAAGTCACGCATAAACGAAAATGTCGCAACGATTGAATTTTCACTTAGTGTAGTTACACATTCAAAATACCCATAAATCATGGTGCTCGTAACGTTTGAACCAATCGATCCATTTGGGTACCTCAAGATAACACACACATGAATTACTTCACAAACTCTAAGTTTAACTTGACTCTTAATGGTCCTTGAGTCCTGATCCCTTTGTGAACGTATTGAGATTCAACCCGAAATCTCATGAAGCGACCAAAAACTTCACGTTCATATAGGTAGATTCTTTAAGGGTAACACCACCCGATTATGCTCCCACAAACAGCACTTTATCAAAGAACCTATTAAGAAGAGTCCCTCTTCAACCTATCACTTGTAGGTCATGAACACATACTTGGGGATGCTTTATTTGTGTTCATCAATCTTCTAGGAATGTGCTTTCCACATTGAATTCAGCTCTAACACTAGTTAGATGTGAATTGGGTGCCCCATGACTAGATGATTATATGGGTTTTAGTCACATCCCCTTTACTGATTTTAAGACCAAATCTCTAGCTAATCCCTTCGTCATGTGATCAACTAAATTTTGTTGTGAGCTTACAAAATCCACTGATATCACCCCATGCGTAATGAGCTCCCTTACCGCACTAGGTCTAATACCTAAGTGTCTAGACTTCCCATTGTATACATGGCTATATGCTTTAGCCAATGTTGCAGCGCTATCACAATGAATCGATATGGGTGATATCGGTTTTTCCCATAATGGAATCTCATGTATCAAGTTCTTTAACCATTCAGCTTCTTTAACAAACTCAGATTCCATAGTAGAACTTGTGATGCAAGTTTGTTTCTTGGATGCCCATGAGATGGAACCTCCCCCAAGTAGAAATACCCATCCACTTGTGGAGGAATGATCTTCCTTATTTGAGATCCAACTTGCATCCGAGTATCCTTCTATGACCGAAGGAAAATCTGAATATACAAGACCAAGGTTGATAGTCCCCTTAAGGTACTGATGAGTCGTATTTATACGACTCATCAAATCAACTAATCCCATTTATTTCGACACTTTTATATGCAAACAGTTACTTTTTAGTATAGTTTTGCATTTCAGGTATTTTGGAAGCTCTATAAGGAAACACGCATAAAAGATGACATTTCATGCCTAAAACATCACATTGGCAGATTAGACCTTTAGACGTTTGATGGAGTTTTGGGAACGGACCGCTGACCAGAAAAATACGAGCCACACATCATTGCGTAGCTGGCTCGATTCCCTACAACTCTCCAGTTCACACCGAGAGCAGCCGAGGTCATACAAAAGGTCAAATATAGAGTCGAAGTCGGAACTGGCACGCAGAGAAGAGGAACCAGGTCAGTGTGTGTCGCGTCCGGTAGAGACATTAGCGATTACGCTAATGTCGAAGCCAAACGTGGCTCTAATGTTACTGCCGTACGCGACGAGCCGATGAGGTGATGATGTCAGCAGTCCGTTTGATGACGTCAGCGAGCCGAAATCTGATAATTCTAGCCCCAAAACGGATTTAGAAACCCAAGTTGATAATTCAACCCAAAACCAGATTTGGGAATACAATTTTGCTATAAATAAGAGGCTTGGGTTAGGGTTTCATATCTCATATTCTTTGAAGATGGCTCTGGAGAAGACGTAAGCTTTCGACGAGAGAGAAGATTTTCCTACTTTCATTATGTGTTTTTCCATAATTATGTGTAGCTAAATTTCTATTTCAGTTTAGGGTTTCATACACTGTGACAACGTTTTTGAGACTTTATTCTTAATGCAATTTCTTGTTTCTCTAGTTCTTGTTCTTAATATCAATGATTGAATTGTGAAGCTAAGTGGATACTTGACATGGTAAAGCTTAGCTGGACAATTTAGCCCCTATCGTTATACTTGTTTGATACTTACCTGTAAAGATAGGTAGTAACACCTAAATTCAATAACACCTTTCCCGGACTATTGGATTTAAGAGAACTAGAAGTCTAATACCTTCCCCGGATTAGATTGTGGTGTATCGCCTTTCCCGGGATACCTTGGGTTATAACCTAAACCGGAGTAACCACACTCAGAAACTTGAACATCGATTATTAGCAGTCAATGATAAACATGTCACAACAGAAACCTTAAGCTGAATGTTCTCTCTTATTGGAAATCTTCTGTTATTTTTCTCCTCTGCACTCTTAATTGCTCAAAATCCCCTTTATTTATTATTTTCAGATATAACTTCAACAACCAGCTCTCTTGGGTTCGACCCTGCTTGCCGCTTTACTAGTTTCTTGTAGGAGATTTATAAATATTAAATTTGACGCGTCAGACGACGCGCGTCAAATTTTGGCGCCATTGCCGGGGAGTTGCGCTTTGGTGAAGTTGTTTCATTTTTTATTATTTTATTTTATT
This sequence comes from Rhodiola kirilowii, assembly GCA_033675215.1. Taxonomy (NCBI): domain Eukaryota; kingdom Viridiplantae; phylum Streptophyta; class Magnoliopsida; order Saxifragales; family Crassulaceae; genus Rhodiola; species Rhodiola kirilowii. Next base: position 47,021,990 of record CM066193.1, read on the forward strand.
TTCTGTTTTTTATTTATCTTGTTAGGCTATTTTTGTGCTTGCTACTTGTTTCATCATGTCTCGTGCCGGTAGTCAGGTTGGTAATAATGACAACAACAACGAGATCGCTCCAGTTAATGAAAACGAGGTGATACCTCCATTCTATGATGAACCAGAAAGAGAGATACGTGCTCGCAACATGTTGAATAATGCAGCAAGGCTGGCTCGACATCTGAATCAGAGGGCACCAGCTGCACAGAATGTTGAGAAGGGTGCTGGCGCAAGGCAGCCACCACTACCACAATCGCCAATCCACAGGAGAACATAAGATGATGAAGAATACTACTACGAGCCTACCATAAAGGAGCTTTCTGCTCCTGACTTTTAGAATCAGCCGTGGTGTATTGACAAAGGGACCGAATTAGCTGAGATAAAAATCAAGAGTGCAGTAGTGCACCACCTGCCAAAGTTCTCAGGGCGACAAGGAGAGTCAGCCACCAAGCATCTGCAGAGCTTTCATGACATCTGCCAGACTCTCCGACCATATAGAGTCTCAGTGGAAGATTTTAAATTAAAAGTGTTTCACTTTTCTTTAACTGACGCAGCTAATGCTTGGTTTTTGTCTCTTCCTCCAGGTAGCATCAGGACATGAGACCAAATGCAGAAGTTCTTGACCAAGTACTACCCAACTGCCAAGGCAATGCAGTTTCACAAGTAGCTACAGAATGTTAGATAATGGCCTAACGAGTCGATGTACGACTATCTGGAGAAATTCAACGCCCTAGAACAGAGCTGCTGCAACCAGGGAGTCCCTGAGAAGCTGATAATTGAGTACTTGCTGGATGGGTTGAGGCCTCTTGACATAATGCTACTGGACGCCTCAGCTAGAGAGACCATCATGAATCTATCTCCAGCTGGTGTGCGGAGTTTGATAGCTGAGGTGGCCGAGAATGCTAGATTCAGAGAAGAGGCCAACAGGCAAGATGAACTCAGCAGGACTAGGATCGTCGCAAAGGCCGAGACCCCATCTAATTCTGTAACTAAGGAGCTGAAGCAGATGAGACAAATGATGCAGAAGCTCATAATGAAGCAGCCGGTCCAGGTGAAGCCTTGTGAGTTGTGTGGTGCGACCAATCATAAGACAAATGCTTGCCCGACTCTACAGAAGGATGCACAGGCCAACGTCAATGTAGTGAGTGAATTTCAAAACTACAATAATCATGCACTCCAGCAACCTCAACATCAGCAACAGTAGTACTATCGCCCACCGTATCGCTAGCAGTAGGGAAGCTACAATAATCAAAACCAGTATCAACAGAGAGGGCACTACAATCAAGCAGGACCTAGCAATCAGAACTCCAGCAAGTCTCTGGAGGATGTGGTGAAGGAGTTGGCGATTACCATGCAGCAAAATCAGGCGAAGAATGATGGAACTTTGACAAGCGTATTTTTAACCCTATATAGTCGTCAAATTATAAGTTTTAGGGGTTCAATTGCAGTCAAACAAAATTTATACCTTGGTAAGCCAAGGGTCGATCCAAGGACAAGTGAAAGGTTTTGTTGTGATGCAAATTTCAAAAATTAAATAGCAGAAAAATAAAGGTTTGTGATTCAATCAGAGGAAGAATTCCATAATCCATACTTCACCCGTGCTAACCCCACTAATCATGCAATCATCCTACGTTAATTATTCATGCTATCGAATATGCAATATAACCGAAATAACACTAGACAAGCCGCCCATCCACGGATCATTGTCTAAATTAATCTCAATAGTTGAACGCCGCCCATCCACGGATTATCAACGATCTCGATTTATTAAACTAAAGGTTTTCCTATTAACTCATGTAAACATGACCTAATATCAATTTCATGTGATCCAGTTAATCCCTAGGGCCCATCCACCTTTCGGCATAGAACCTAAATACGTTCTAGCAATGCAAACATACCCTTTGATGTAAATACTTGCATAGAACGATAAAATTAAGCACACAATGAAATTGAATAATCGAATCGCATAAATAACAACTTTAATTGATCACATGAAGAGTTAGGGTTACATAGCACGGGATTCGTAGGATCCCGGAATAAGAAGACTACTCACTATTCATGGCGATTAAACAAAAAATAGTGTATATCGAAGGAAAGAAACGAATAAACTGTAAACGATGTAGCTCGATGATCCTCGCGATGAAAGCTTTGTCTTCTCTCCAAGCTAGGGTTTCTCCAAAAAATAGCACACCTAATTCATTTTCTGGTTGCCTATTTATAGCTTTCCAAAAGGCCAAAAGCCCAAAAATGAAATTAGGAAACAATGTCCAAAAATCAGGTAATTGTGCACCCGACGGTGAGCCAGCCGGCTAAGAATTTGGCCTGAAGTTGAGCCGACCGGTTGAGCTTGCTCCGGAGGACTTAAACTTTCTGAGGGTTTGAGCCGGCCGGTTGAGAATTGCACCCTGAGTTGAGCCGGCCGGTTCGGCGACGTTTTGAAAGGCCAAAACTCTCTGAGCACTTGAGCCGGGCGGCTCATATATGTGCACAACTTGAGCCGGGCGGTTCAACACCTCAAAGCCTCTTCTCTTGGCTTTTTAGCGGTCTTACTATCCGAATCTGATCTTGGTGTAACCTACAAAGTTGTAGGGAATTGAATTAGCTTTCCAACTAGCTTTGAATTAACTATTTGGACACCAAACGTGATCTGTGCGTGCAAAACAAGTTGGAGAGGTCAATCTGTCCTGTTTTGTCCTGTTTTTGCCCAAATCTGCACTGATTGCTTTGCTGTGCTTCTGATTAATCCAAAAGTATTAGATATGTGATATATGACCTAAAACACTAGAAAAGAGATCAAATGACAATAAAATGCCGGGAAAACAAACATAATCCATCATCGAATGAAGTGAATAATAGGTCAAGAATTCGACCGATCAAAACACTCCACACTTAGGATTTGTTCGTCCCGAACAAACTTTAAGCACAAGTCAATAAACTGCAGAATAGTCACCCACTTAAGTGTCATGTGATCAATTCTAACTAAAACAAAAACAAAAAGATAACTCACTGTCGTAGAGGACACGAATGCATTTAGGGTATGCATCAAGCCTTTAAACCTATAGGCTGCACTAGTAGGACGAGTATAGTCTCGTGAAGGTTTTCAGGAATGAGACTACCTACAAATCCCCTGTACAACTAACTAACGTGTATGCATGAAATGATGTTCAACGAGTCACAGTAAAGTCATGTCATACCTCGGATTCATCGTGTTACCTCAACTTCAAGTCAAACATCTTCATCAAAGTTTTCAGACAATCATAGATTAAACGAGTTATGCATTCAAATGGTCAGTACACACGACTAACAAGCGCCTCATCACAAGTTCTAAATAGTTCTATCGCAACGGGATAAGAACATGAAAAGTTGCACAAAACATGCTCGCCATTCACCTATGCTATCTAGGGATAGTCCACGGGCTCTTGGCGCAAAGCTCATTCTCAAGTGTCAAGGATAAGACAATGACCCGTAAGAGAAGAGAAGTCTGACTTAAGGATTTTCTGAAAAATAGTACGAAAATTTGCATCAGAAATTCAGTGCAAGCACGAGGATCGTCCCTTAGTTTCTAGTACACGAATTCCCAAGATAAGTTATGATTTGCACGCAATGAGAGGATGGAGTTACACTATATCAAGCAGAAGGGGGCAGAAATTGTTTCAAGAGTGTTTTCCATATACAAGGGGTGACTTTTCTCACCAGGTCCTTGGTATTTTTTGCTCTCGTAGAATCAACAAAAGCATTTTTTTCGTTCTAACTGGTTTTCTTTCAAAAACCACTATGCTCGGGGCCAATGTTTCACCCACCTTCCAAAATTAAGAACTTTGTTTTTTAGGGGAAAACTTGAAGGTCAATTGTCTAACTCCACACTTAAAGGTTGACATAGTGTATGAATAAAGGCGGGTGCATGCAAATCACGACGAATGTAGAGAAACACATACTAGTACTAATGTCACATAGAAAAAGAGATGCAATTTAAGTGTTTTTCACATTTTTTTCAAACCGGTGCCTACCAATATCAAGTCTTAAACATGCTTCAAGAAATACGTAAGACACGTGATAGTCAAAGGCTAGCAATGGTGCTGACTCAAGAGAATACACACACGATTAAAGCTATTTCAAGTCCTAGACTTCGAATCCAAACGAGTGTCAATCAGTCAAGGAGTATCGTAGAAAACGTGGATTTCAATCGCATTACATAGATAGTTGAGCATATGCAAGAGTGAATGTGTGACATGCGATGAATGTATATGTGACTATGTGCTACCCACTCCACACTTAAAAATGAGCTTAGTCCCTAAGCAAAGAAATAAAAGATAAGAAAAAGCACATAGGAACTTCCCTCATGTGTGAAAACTCGATATCCATGGAGATTAAGCGATGCTCGGGGAATGAAACACGACTTGTGAGCTGGTGGATATATAGATAAAAACACAGAGCTTCACAAGTATTAGGTTAGCATCAAAAATCATGGAGGGGCACTCGACACTTAGAACCTTGAAATGTCCACACATAATGCAAATGAAAATGAAAACTAGCTAAATACTTACAGCGCGGGTTACTCCCCGAAGAGACCTAGTTTAACGTCTTGGCGAGACTCGGCAAGGGAGGTAGTGTCAGTCCACCTTCAAATCCCATTGGAATTTACGTCCATCTAGTATGACATGAACGTTAAGTAGAGCATGCAGTCCCTTCAAATATTGGATACCCTTAAGAATCAAGAGACTGTAAAAGCTCCCTAGTAACAGTTTCAAGACGTAAGGGAAGAACTGTCGAAACTTGTCTGGAGGCGGTGTGTCAAGATAAATATATTCAGCGCTAGCTCCAGTAAGAACACTTCCCTTGTACTCTTTATCTAGGAACTCTGGTGCATATACTTCGGAATTTCCCTTCACCATTGTAATTAGGCGTATGCGAGGATCCTCTTCGATAGAACTCAGGTACACATCAAGAAAGTCTTCGTACGTATGATCTTTTGATGGCTCTTCAGCGTCCAGAGGAATCGGTGGAATGATGTACTCTTCTGTTTGCTCATCTGAATGACCTGTTGAAGCAGCCGTAGTGGAGGGAGAGGTAATTTCATGTTCTGAGATGTCATCAGTACAAAACTCGTCATCCTCCAACTCAGTATAAGCCATGGCAACCGTTCTGAACGCCTCAAAATCATCCTCACAAACAGGTTGTTCTGGTGTAGAAAGCATTCTCGAATCCTGATCATCTTCCACGTGGATTGGAAATAAAATTGAAGATGAATGTACTTCATAGACTTGAACTTCTTGATGGTCAGTTATTACCACCTCGATGTCCTCATCTCTGCACTCATTAGTGGTTGCAATAGCTTGTGCCTCTAGCTGGTCCTTCAGCATCTTGTTCCGAATGGCCAGCTGCTTATTCTGGACACCGATCTGCTCGAGTAGTGTCTGCTCTATTCTTTTCATTCTCATATCCTGCTCGGCCATGAAGCTCACCAACAGGGATTCCATGCTAGATGAGCTGCTGGACTCTTGATGTTTGGGTTGCTGCGGTTGGTAGTTGTACTGCCCTGAATTTTGATCTTGCTGTTGTTGGGGCTGGTTGTCGTACTGTTAATCATAAAATTGATGTCGCTGCTGCGACTGGTCCTCGTAATTCTCATAATAGCAGTCATCTTGATAATACGATTGATCATAAAACTGATGTTGCTGCTGCGACTGGTCCTGGCAATTATCATAATAATGGTCATCTCGATAATGATGTTGATCGTAGAACTGATTTTGATTTCCTTCCCAATTTGCATCATATGAATATGTCTGCCAATAAGTCTCTTCCCTTGGGTAGGCGTCTTGATGACCAAAAGAGAACATCCTCGCAACATTCAAAATAAAAGTGATTAGTGAAGGTCAAAAGTATATAGAGTATGTACAAGGAAGTAATAAAAAAATAGAATAGTCTAAACTACACTCGTTAAATCTAATAAGCACACCTAATTCGTTTTCTGGTTGCCTATTTATAGCTTTCCAAAAGGCAAAAATCCCAAAAACGAAATTAGGAAACAATGTCCAAAAATTAGGTAATTGTGCACACGACGGTGAGCCGGCCGGCTGAGAATTTGGCCTGAAGTTGAGCCGGTCGGTTGAGCTTTCTCCGGAGGACTTAAACTTTCTGAGGGTTTGAGCTGGCCGGTTCGGCGACGTTTTGAAAGGCCAAAACTCTCTGAGCACTTGAGCCGGGCGGCTCATATATGTGCACAACTTGAGCCGGGCGGCTCATATATGTGCACAACTTGAGCCGGGCGGCTCAACACCTCAGAGCCTCTTCTATTGGCTTTTTAGCGGTCTTACCATCCGAATCTGATCTTGGTGTAAACTACAAAGTTATAGGGAATTGAATTAGCTTTCCAACAAGCTTTGAATCAACCTATTTGGACACGAAACGCGATCTGTGCGTGCAAAACAAGTTAGAGATGTCAATCTGTCCTATTTTGTCCTGTTTTTGCCCAAATCTACATTGATTGCTTTGCTGTGCTTCTGATTAATCCAAAAGTATTAGATATGTGATATATGACCTGAAACACTAGAAAAGAGATCAAATGACAATAAAATGCCGGGAAAACAAACATAATCCATCATCGAATGAAGTGAATAATAGGTCAAGAATTCGACCGATCAATTTTTAGCAGAGCTGTCTAAGCAGATGTCCAATTTAGCCCAGATTGTCTCCGAACTAAAGAGAGATCCAGGAAAGCTACTGTCACAGAAAGTGCCTAATCCTAGAGGGAATGTCAGCACATTGGCAGTGATAGATGTGGACGCGGCACTAAGGGAGTTTGGGATGCGGTGAACAAATTACTCGCACTCGACGAGCACATTAAGGCAAAAAATAGTGAAAAGGCGTCTGAGTCGGTGCGGATCGCGTTCTAAGAAGACATTAGCTCGACGCTAATGTCTGAAGAGGACGTGCCCATAATGTTAAGGTCGGACGCGCCTCTAACGTCTACAGCGGACGCGACCCACACTGATATGCACCCCAGAACTGACCCTTTTCCTTCGTTTTCAATGCAGGTAATAGCTCCTAACGACCATATGATTGACAAGGATGAGCTAGGAGGCAGATTAGAGGCGAGGCATGAATAAAACGACCCAACGATGGAGCGCCCAATTGCAGCGAGTCATGAATTTTCAGGAAACAGTAAGGACCCAGGTTCCTTCACAGTCACCTGTGGTATCGGTGAGACTCAAATACATCATTGTTTAATTGATTTGGGTGCTGCAATTAACGCTATACCATATTCGTTATATTGTTTACTAAAATTGGGACCTTTGAAGCCTCCTAAACTGTTGGTAGAGTTAGGGGATAAATCTTGTATTCATCCAGTTGGTTTGCTAGAGGATCGAACCCTAAATGTAGGTGTTCTTGTTGTTTCTGTAGACTTTTATGTTTTACAGATGGGAGATAATAGAAACGACGATCCTCCAGCACTTATTTTGGGACAACCATTCCTCTTTGCCACTAAAACCAAGATTGACATGGACACAGGCTTGTTGTCACTTGCGTTTGGTGGCAAGACATCAGATTTTTATATTTATGAGGATAATGACTGTCCATGCACAAAGAAACCACCGGATATAGTGCACACGCCATATCTTGGTGCCCTACCGCCGAACCTACCAGATGAGACTACGCGTGCGACTAGACCAGTAGCTATGATCAAGATGTCCTCGCAGATTCGAGAGGATGTTAAGGTGAACCCGTCTGATCGATGGAGAGCAGACACGGGCACACCATTGTATGAGAATTTTGGGCAGATTGAAGGAATCGTAGAGGCAAAATTTGACCTCACACGTTAATGGGATCCCAACTTGTGATCCCTAAAGAGGTATCGTTGAGCCAACGACGTAAAACAAATGCGCTCGCAGGGAGGCAGCCCGACAAATTTTTTGTTTTTTCTCATTTTTTATTTTGTTTTATGTTCGTTTGGGTCTTGAGACATGTTTTTCACATTATCTTCTGGGAAAAGAGATGTTTTTCATGCAGAAAATAGGTGCAACTCAGTGCGGATCGCGTCAACCCTCAACATTATCTGGCCGCGTTCGCTGTTAACATTAAGTTAACGTCTCTATCGGACGCGGTACTTAAAGTTTGAAGAGGACGTGGTTGACCATTGACCAGTGTTGACCGACTTGTTTGACCATAATTCTTACCGTCACACGACAAAACTAGGGGAGTGCCTGTTCACTATTATTCTCTATTTGTTTTTCCCTACGTTTGTATGTCTTGCATTGATGTGTCTTTGAATTTAAGTCGTACCGTGAGGACACGGCTTAGTTCAAAAGTGTGGGGTGGGAGAGTCAGTCAATCAGTTGTGTCAGCATATTTATTTTTCTTGCACCTGCATAGTGTCTGCACGTTTCCCTTTAAAAAATTTGAAAGTATGAAATTTCTCTCTATTTTCGGGACATGCAGTATTGGATATTGATGATGTGAAATAGATGATGCTGATTATATGTATTTCTCTCGTGAAATCTGAATTGTGCTTTTATGTGTGAATTTAACTTAGTACGTGTCCTTTTGAGTTGAGATAAACAGGGATGTGGAGTTGATAGAAATGTCCTAGAGAGACTTGACGAAGCATTCAAAGGATCGTAGTTCGAGTTATATGGTTATGTGGATTTCGTGGAGGCTAGCACTTCGAGACTTATTGGTTCAAAGTTTGCTCCGCCACTGCAGCGTTTGTGTAGGTAGGCGGGACGGGAAAATAGACCGTCCTATCTCTAGTCCGAAGTAACCGAGAAAATAGGTGGTGGGCCCCCATCTTGACTCGCGTCAAAAAGGTCAAGGATGAGAAAGAGCGGGGAGGTATTTCCATATGCTCGCAGATGATGATTGGACCTCATTCAGAAGAAAAAAGGAAAAAAAGGACAAGCAATTCACAATAAAAGAGCAGAGCTCAAGAAAAAAATCAGCCACGTTGTGAAGTTTCATACAAAAAAAAAGGTGAAGTACATCATTCATACATCAAGAGCCAAAGGCCAAAGAAAGTCACTACAAAAGCATGTCCAACAAAAGAAGAAAGAAAACTCAAAAACCTTGAAGTTCGAATGAATCACGTGCAAGAAAAGGCGATGAAGTGTAACCATATAGCTAGAGTTCGGAACAGCGAATGCGGATCATGGGTCTAAAGAGGACTATCTCCCATTCATCCGAATTGATATGAATTTCAGCTCAAAAGGTAACATGTATCAAGTTTATTCCAAGTTGAGCATGATGATTAGAGTAACGATTGAGCTATGCATGGAAAAGTAGAATCTAGACTAGCAACTCATATTCATGTGCGTTCATCCAGGACGTCGAAGAAATTGTGGTGTTGTATTTATTTTCCTTCTACGACTTAGTTCTTGTTCGGGACGAACAAGTTTAAGTGTGGGGTCGTTTGATGAGTCATATTTATACGACTCGTCGAATCAACTAATCTCATTTATTTTGACACTTTTATATGTGAACGGTTACTTTTTAGTATGGTTTTGCATTTCAGGTGTTTCGGAAGCTCTAGGAGGAAACACGCATAAAAGACGGCATTTCATGCCTAAAACATCACAATGACAGATCAGACCTTTGGACGCTTGACGAAGTGCTGGGAATGGACTGCCGACCGTCATTGCGTAGCTGACTTGATTCCCTACAACTCTCTAGTTCACACCAAGAGAAGTCGAGGTCATATAGAAGGTCAAATATAGAGTCGAAGTCGGAACTAGTGCGCAGAGAAGAGGAACCACAGGTCAGTGTGGATCGCGTCCGGTAGAGCCATTAGTGATTACGCTAATATTGAAGCCGAACGCGGCTCAAATGTTACTTCCGAACGCGACGAGTCGACGAGGTGATGACATCAGTAGTCCGTTTGATGATGTTAGCGAGCCGAAATCTGATAATTCTAGCCCCAAAACGGATTTAGAAACCCAAGTTGATAATTCAACCCAAAACCAGACTTGGGAATACAATTTTGCTATAAATAAGAGGCTTGGGTTAGGGTTTCATATCTCATATTCTACGAAGACGGCTCTGGAGAAGACGCAAGCTTTCGACGAGAGAGAAGATTTTCCTACTTTTATTAGGTGTTTTTCCATAATTATGTGTAGCTAAATTTCTGTTTCAGTTTAAGGTTTCATACATTGTGACAACGTTTTTGAGACTTTATTCTTAATGCAATTTCTTGTTTCTCTAGTTCTTGTGCTTAATATCAAGGATTGAATTGTGAAGCTAAGTGGATACTTGACATGGTAAAGCTTAGCCAAACAATTCTGTCCCTATTGTTATACTTGTTTGATACTTACCTGTAAAGACAGGTACACTACTACAGAAGGGGGATTATGCATCGGTTTTATAAGGCAATATGCATCGGTTTCGATCCGATGCATAAGCCAGCGATGCGAAAGGCTGGGACCTTATGCATCGGTTTTGTAAAACCGATGCATAATGTATACCATTATGCATCGGTTTGAAACCAAACCGATGCATAAAGGTAGTCCATTACGCATCGGTTAGGACGAAAAACCGATGCATAATGTATGTCTTATGCATCGGTTTGGTGTCAAACCGATGCATAATGTCTCAAAAATTTTGGCAGATTTGGCTTATTTTAGCTCAAATCCACTGATGGACCAAAATTATACGAATCATAAACACAGTATAACCCCCTTATTTAGACATTTTGTCTATTTAACTTTTGCTTGTTAGTTCAGATATATTTTTGCAGGGTAATTCAGAGCTTAGAGAGAATACACATTAAAGAGGAGCTTTTAGAGCAGAAAAGATGTTACGAGTCAATCCAAGGTCAAGATCATATGCCGACTGAAGAAATATCAAGGATCCTGACGTTGAATCACTCATAACAAATTAATCAGAAGAATCAGGAGAGGAATCAAGACAGCCCGGGGAAGAAACACATTGACAGTTTTGTGAAAAGACTGCACAAAACTGTACAAAATTCACATTTGGGCAAGATGACCGGCCACTTGGGCAAGAGGTGGCCAAAGCCACCCCTCCTCCTCCTCCACCACCGGCAACCGGCGGCTCTCCTCCACCATGACCGGTGGCTTTTGAGCTCCTCCACATGTCTCCTCCTCCTTCCTCCTCTTCTCCTCCTTTGGATCAAAAGACATGTGGTGGCTCCTCCACCCTCCATTCTCCACCACCATGGATGGCCTCCACATGCATCCATCTCCACCACCCATCTCCTCCTCCCATGGTTATATAAGGAGTAGCTCCTCCCCTCATTTCAACAATCCCTCACTTGTAAAAAAACACTTCTCTCTCTAAGTTATGTATTTGTAAAGTTTGGCTTTGGAAATAAAGGATAGCTCCCTTGGCGCTTCAACGGTTGTAAGTATTATTTCTAGTATTTATTCAACTGTTTATTTCCTTAGTTATAATGTTTAGCGCGATGAATAGTAGCTAAACTAGTAGTTCGGTAGAAGGGGCGCACTTGTATTATAAAATGTTTTAAGACTATTAACTTAGCGTCTAGTCTTAGTATTCAAAACTTGTTCTATGTGCCATATATCAAGTCAGAGTTTCCAAGGTTGAGTGGAAGCTGTCACAAGCAAAGCTCTGCCGTGGAAATTCGTGATCATACTCGGTAAGTGGAAGCTGTCACAAGCAAAACTTATCGAGGAGTTCGACTTATCTAAAACACTACTTGGTCAATAACGTAACTGGGAGATCAAGTGGATGCACTTACAGCTAAGATACTTCGAAAGGAGGAATTAGTTTTGCTTAGAACAAGTGTTGCTTTAAACGATGTTGCAAGTCTTGCGCTACGAAAGGGCCTCGATTCATCTTTGAATACTTAGATAATTCACTAAAGGTCAATGATAAACAGGATATAATACAAGGCCCCTGAAACCGAACATTTCTCTTTAATTATAAACTGTAATTTACTTTCCAGTATTAAAACCAACCAACCAACCAATCAATCAATCAATCACTTAGCTGGTAGCATTAAAACCAACCATCCGACCTAAAACACGCTCTCTCGTTGGACAACCCCCTCAAAGAACATCTATTCCCCTGATTCCCTTGGGTTCGACCCCTACTTACCACTTGCTACCCAGTAGTATAGTTGCGAGTAGCGGACTATTATAAATTTATTCTTGACGTTTGCACATAACGACTGTGCATCCATCAAAATTGGCGCCGTTGCCGGGGAATCAGCCATCGGATAAAGTTCTTTGAATCGTTACGCGCTTCAAAACAACCATGTCTCGCAAAGAAAGTCACCATGACTACCAGGATAACGAAGAAATAAACCTGTACGATCAAAATGATGAGGTACCGTTTCCATTCGTCGACGATCCGGAACAACTCATCAGAAACAGAAGAGCTCGTGATAGGGAAGCAGTCAGAAGAAACCAAGAATTACCCGAGGACCGAAATGCAGCTGGTCCAGTACAACCTCCTATCCATCCACCACGACCACAACCTCAACCTCGATACATGCCAAGAAGAGAACCCGCTTTCGACGACTACTACGGGGACAACTACTACCGTGAACCAACTATGGGCGAGTTAAATGCCCCTAATTTCGAGACACAGCCGTGGTGCATCTATGAGAACCCTGAATTAGAAAACATAACCATCAACGCATCAGTGGTGCACAGCCTGCCAAAATTCTCAAGAGCTCAAGGAGAATCTGCCACAACTCACCTCCAACGCCTACATGGCATTTGCCAGAATCTAAAGCCCAATCGAGTGAATATGGACGACTTCAAGTTAAAGGCGTTCTATTTTTCCCTCATAGACTCGGCAAGCGACTGGTTCCTTTCATTGCCTTCCGGAAGCATCAGAACATGGGCTCAGATGCAGAAGAAATTCTTAGACAAATACTACCCGGCTGGAAGAGCAATGCAAGTAAGGAAGCAACTACAGGAAATCAAACAAGGTCCCAATGAAACCATGTACGATTACCTGGAAAAGTTCAATCACCTAGAAAGGAGCTGTTGTACCCTTGGATTGCCCGAGAAACTCGTCATTGAGTACCTCATTGATGGATTATGACCCTTAGACAAAATGCTCTTGGATGCCTCAGCGGGAGGATCCATGATGAATCTATCATTATGTGGCATAAGGAATCTCATCGCCAACGTTGCTGAAAATGCCCGATTTAGAGAAGAGACTACACGTCAAGATGAATTCTCTCGATCAAAAAAGGTAGCACAAGCCGAGACATCAGTAAACTCCATGACTGAAGAGATGAAGCAGTTAAAGGAGATGATGATCGAGATCATACGTAGACAGCCAGTTCCGGTAAAACCTTGCGAGTTCTGTGGTTCTACAGACCACAAAACTGACGCATGCCCAACACTGATAGAAGAAGAACCGGCGGAAGTGAATATAGTGGGAGGATATCAAGGACACAACAACAACAACGACAGAGCTGGACAAAACAGACAGTACGGTCAAATATCCAACCCAGGCTGGCATAACAACAACGGCTATCTTCAGACGGAGACACAACCAGCTGTCCCTCAACTAGCGCAGTCATTCTACCAACCACCCCACCGACAATATCACCAGAACGCTCCATCGGCAGGCCAATATCACCAAAAAGGGCCAAATCAGTACCAAGCCAGCCCGAGCAATCATCAAGGACCAAACAAGTCACTTGAAGACATGGTTGCGCAATTGTCAGATACTGTGCAGCATTTGGCCACTACTATGCATCAATTCCAAACCGAAACCAAGGGAGAGTTATCGGACTTGAATATGCACATCTCTCAACTCGCTGCCTCAGACTCCGCACACGCTAATGAGTCCGGGAGACTCCTCTTGCAAACCATTCAAGGCATACAGAAAGATGTGAATGCCTTGACTCTTAGGAGTGGAAAAACGCTTGCCAACAAATCTTTAGAACAAGAGGAGGATAAAGACCCAAGATTGCCCAGGGAAGAGCGAACAAGGCCTGAAACTCTCGAAACTCTAGAGGAAGAAGCAACCGATAAAGACGACGACATAATTGAGGAAGAACGGGACGTGTCCGAAGAAGAAGAAAATACGTCCCAGGAACACGGGCCTGACCCGATACCTAGAACCGAAAATCCTAGAATCAGCACAACACTTCCATTTCCAGTACCTACACGTGTGCAAAGACAACATGTCATGGATAAGGAAGTGTTGGAATTATTCAGCAAGGTTGAAATCAACATTCCCCTCTTGGAAGCCATCAAGCAAATTCCTCGGTATGCCAAGTTTTTGAAAGAACTTTGTATCAACCGGAGGAGGAATGCTGGAAACGATCAGGAGCTAATGAGTAGGAACGTATCGGCAGTCATGCAGCGAAAAGTTCCCCCTATATGTGGAGATACCATCAGAACTGGACCCAAACCCGTCATCTGCTAAAAAATCGGGAAGACTCACCGCAAGAATCAAAGTCGGTGGAATCAAGAAGTTTGACTTGAGCCACCCATGGGACCCAAACCAGTAATCCACAACGAGGTACTGTCGAGCCAACGACGTTAAACAAGTGCACTGGTCGGGAGGTAACCCGACACTATCTTACTTTTCCGCACTTTAATTTCTGTCATTTAAATTCAGTATTTAGTTTTAAGCTTGCATGACTTTTGAACTAAGGCATGCCTTCGTTCAAAAGTGGGGGGGGGGGGTGAGAACCACCTATGTACATAAATAACATGCTTGCTGTTTTTTCTTTTTTTAGTAATAGTATCTTTTTGAAAATATGAACTTAAGAATGTGAAAAAGATAAATCATAAATCATGCATTAACCTTGTGAAAATTCAACTGTTTAAAAACTTAGAATGTAACTTTCCATTTGTCCTTTGTGCTGAGATAACTAGGGATGTGGAGTTGACATAAACTGCCCTAGAGAGGCTTGGCAAGTAATCAAAGGATCAGATCAAACTATATGGTTTTCGAAGTCAGTGGAGGCTGCACTTCGGGTTTCAGTGAAAATTGAAGTCATCTCCGCCATGCAATGCAAAAGGCGAGGACGGGAATCAGACCGTCCTATCTCCGGTCAAAGTAGCCGAGAAAATAGATGAGCGACCCTCATCTTGACCCGCGCGAAACGGCAGTCAAAGTAGCCGAGAAAATAGATGAGCAACCCTCACCTTGACCCGCGCGAAAACGGCAAAAACGAGAGGAGCGGGGAGGTATTTCCATAGGCTTGCGGGCGATGATTGGACGTCACAAAAAGGCTTGAGAAAATGGACTAGCAGTCACAAAAAGGCGAAAAGCTCAATGAAGCAAATCAAGAGGCCAAAGGCCCAAAATTGTGAAGGTTTTAACCGAACAAAAAGTGAAGAACTCAAAAAGTCAAAACAAAGGCCAAATGCCGATTCACTACAAAAGCAGTCCCTCGCCAAAAGAAAATCAAAGTACTCAAACCATTGAAACCCGAACCGAATCACGTGCTAGAGAAAGCTACCAGAAAACCATATAGTACGAGACGATCCCAAAATTGCAGTCCAGGAGCCTAAAAAGGGCTATCTCCTGAGACATCCAATATAATTTGCATCTCAGCACGGAGGTACAAGTATTAAGTTTCTTCTATTTATTTACGCAGTTTAATTTGGTAATAAGTAAGAAATGCATGAATTAGGATAGATCGAGTACCACAGTCTAATTTTCATATTTCAAAGCCAACTTAGAGTACAGCCCTTGAATAGCATTGTTCGGGACGAACAACTAAAAGTGTGGGGTAATCTGATGGACCAAAATTATACGAATCATAAACACAGTATAACCCCCTTATTTAGACATTTTGTCTATTTAACTTTTGCTTGTTAGTTCAGATATATTTTTGCAGGGTAATTCAGAGCTTAGAGAGAATACACATTAAAGAGCTTTTAGAGCAGAAACGATGTTACGAGTCAATCCAAGTTCAAGATCATATGCCGACTGAAGAAATATCAAGGATCCTGACGTTGAATCACTCATAACAAATTAATCAGAAGAATCAGGAGAGGAATCAAGACAGCCCGGGGAAGAAACACATTGACAGTTTTGTGAAAAGACTGCACAAAACTGTACAAAATTCACATTTGGGCAAGATGACCAGCCACTTGGGCAAGAGGTGGCCAAAGCCACCCCTCCTCCTCCTCCACCACCGGCAACCGGCGGCTCTCCTCTACCATGACCGGCGGCTTTTGAACTCCTCCACATGTCTCCTCCTCCTTCCTCCTCTTCTCCTCCTTTGGATCAAAAGACATGTGGTGGCTCCTTCACCCTCCATTCTCCACCACCATGGATGGCCTCCACATGCATCCATCTCCACCACCCATCTCCTCCTCCCATGGCTATATAAGGAGGAGCTCCTCCCCTCATTTCAACAATCCCTCACTTGTAAAAAAACACTTCTCTCTCTAAGTTATGTATTTGTAAAGTTTGGCTTTGGAAATAAAGGATAGCTCCCTTGGCGCTTCAACGGTTGTAAGTATTATTTTTAGTATTTATTCAACTGTTTATTTCCTTAGTTATAATGTTTAGCGCGATGAATAGTAGCTAAACTAGTAGTTCGGTAGAAGGGGCGCACTTGTATTATAAAATGTTTTAAGACTATTAACTTAGCGTCTAGTCTTAGTATTCAAAACTTGTTCTATGTGCCATATATCAAGTCAGAGTTTCCAAGGTTGAGTGGAAGCTGTCACAAGCAAAGCTCTGCCGTGGAAATTCGTGATCATACTCGGTAAGTGGAAGCTGTCACAAGCAAAACTTATCGAGGAGTTCGACTTATCTAAAACACCACTTGGTCAATAACGTAACTGGGAGATCAAGTGGATGCACTTACAGCTAAGATACTTCGAAAGGAGGAATTAGTTTTGCTTAGAACAAGTGTTGCTTTAAACGATGTTGCAAGTCTTGCGCTACGAAAGGGCCTCGATTCATCTTTGAATACTTAGATAATTCAGTAAAGGTCAATGATAAACAGGATATAATACAAGGCCCCTGAAACCGAACATTTCTCTTTAATTATAAACTGTAATTTACTTTCCAGTATTAAAACCAACCAACCAACCAATCAATCAATCAATCACTTAGCTGGTAGCATTAAAACCAACCATCCGACCTAAAACACGCTCTCTCGCTGGACAACCCCCTCAAAGAACATCTATTCCCCTGATTCCCTTGGGTTCGACCCCTACTTACCACTTGCTACCCAGTAGTATAGTTGCGAGTAGCGGACTATTATAAATTTATTCTTGACGTTTGCACATAACGACTGTGCATCCATCATCCACCCTGAAATTTTTACGAACATCAATCAATTAAAAATACCCTGCTGTTCAATTACAAATGCACTGTTGCTCAACAACATCGACATACATTCATTTCAAAGATCTAATAGAATATACAATTACAAATATTCATACAACAATGCCAACACAAAAGTTAATATTCTAATACAAACAACAAACCTAACCTAAGATTCATCATTTCCTAAAGCAACCGGGTAACGATTGCTTATATAGTCATACAAGTAGGCGGCAGTCATTTCCCTTACTTCATCGATCTTCGAGTCTTCGTAGCATTCACTTCCATTAGGAAAACACTAGAAGCAATGAAAAACAAGATAAAAGTAAGTCAATACATAAAAGTTCCAATTAGTTCAAACCAAACCAAAGTCATTGACAGCTTAGAGAATAATACAAGGCTAATAAGATATTACTTGGCTAAGATCATCAATCTCCGCTCCGTTATTAGCACGCACAAACTGGATTATGTCTCGAATAAAATTCATAACATAATAACCGCATAAGTGACCCGGCGGTTGTTGTGGACACTGCACACGATCAATAATTTCTTATAACACACTATACTTAATGCTAAAGCTATTACAAAGATAGTAGATATGAGACTTCGTACCTTAACTACCTTCCAACGAACACTTTTCATACTCATCACTTAACCTATTACCGGATATCCACTTTCTACTCATCATAATCCGTTACATGAAGCATGTAAATAATATTATTAGACTGAGAACAAGTTAGCTAACCTACATGTCTATGTTCAAAAATTAAACATAGTAAAAATAAAAGAATACCATAAAATGATAAGAATACCTTGTGTGAAATCGAGAGAAGGAGAAATGTAGCAGTAGGTTGAGGAATGCAATGAGCAAAGGCTAAAGTACGCTAGATTTGAAAAAAAATTGAGTTAAGAATGAATTGACAAGCAGAAATAAAGAAACATGAACAAAAGAACTAAATATATACATACCTTATGTGACGGTGCTCGGAGAATAAAAAGAGCAATATGACTTAAAGGCGAGTCACGAGAATACAATTCAAAACCTAAACCAATGAAACGAAACATCAATAACCGATAGGAAAAATTACGTGACTACACTTTGCACAACATCATCCTAACAAGAAATCATACCCTAACAATGACATCCGAGCCCTACCAAATCCCTCAAATTAATATTGAATGAGTTATAAACCCTAAAGAATTCGATTCATACTCAAAGCACCGATGCATAAACCCTAATAAATTCGATTCATACTTAAAGCACCAATGCATACCCTAATAAATTCGATTCATACTCAAAGCACCGATGCATAAACCCTAATAAATTCAATTCATACTCAAAGCACCAATGCATACCCTAACAGAAGTGTTGCTGGATGGAGGACTGATGTAGCGACGGCGACGGCGAGCGAGGATTGATGTAGCGACGGCAACGGCGACTGGCGAGCGAGTATTGATGGAGCGACGGCGAGACGACCACGGAAGGTTGTTGGATGGACGAAGGCGCGCACGGAAAGTTAGAAATACCAATAAATTGATTTTGCGGAGGATGAAAACTTCAGAAGTAAAAACGAAACTAGGGTAACTTATTCAACCTTATGCATCGGTTTTAATCCAACCGATGCATAATGGTGAGATTATGCATCGGTTGGATTAAAACCGATGCATAATGGTGAGATTATGCATCGGTTGGCTTAAAACCGATGCATAATCTCACCATTATGCATCGGTTTTAATCCAACCGATGCATAAGGGTACAACCGATGCATAAGGGCAAACACGGAACCGATGCATAATCCCCCTTCTGTAGTAGTGGTAGTAACACCTAAATTCAATAACACCTTTCCCAGACTATTGGATTTAGGAGAACTAGAAGTCTAATACCTTCCCCGGATTAGATTGTGGTGTATCGCCTTTCCCGAGATACCTTGGGTTATAACCTAAACCAGAGTAACCACACTCAGAAACTTGAAATTTGATTAGCAGTCAATGATAAACATGTCACAACAGAAACCCTAAGCTGAATGTTCTCTCTTATTGGAAATCTTCTGTTATTTTTCTTCTTTGCACTCTTAATTGCTCATGATGTTCCCATGAATGGCATGGCTTTGGCAAAACGGTTCAAGCTAGAGTTCAAGAAGAGTTCAACCGCGGAATGGAACAGAAGTACAGCGTACAGCAGACGCATATTTTGAATCCAGAAGGTTCTAAAGATAGAGGATCTTTTCGGTTGAAGTCGGTCAGCGAAGAAACAGATATTCGAGATGTCATTCAAATATCTCCTCTCCAGAATTGAAGACCGCCTGACTAACTTACCGTAGAAGATATCTCATGAAGATTGGAATGAAGATCTTGATATCCAGAAGATATCGACGAGGTTATTTGATTGGAGCCAATCGACAAGTCATCACCGAAGATTAAATAGGCGATCAAATATATGCAGATTGGCTGAGAGAATATCGGATGGCTTGGCGTGGAAGTCATCTATGAAGATTGGATACGGATTGAATATTCTGAAAATATTTAGGAGTATCTCTGGAATATTTGACAGGATATTCAGATTGGATCTGGACTTCACCAAAGCCTATAAAAAGAAGGCTAGGGCGTCCAGATTGGGGGTCGCTTCCTGAGTGAAAAGAAAAACATGAGAGATCGTGAGATTGAGGGAGAAGCGACGGCCATCCATTCCACATCGGAATATCAACGGCAAAGCAACAGTCTGTTCAGGTGTGGTGTTCAGGCTGTGCTTGAGGAACAACAAAGCGCACACACACAGTAATCAAGCTATGCTTTTGAAAGAAGGCGATTGGACTTCTGAGAGGTCCAAGACTAGGCCGAGAGGGAAGTCTCATCCTACCCACAGGGGATCGAGGGGAGCTGCGGTGAACCGAGATTGCAAATCCGAGCGACGGAGAGTTAGAAGCTAGGCGATTACAAACACGAAGTTGTGTAAGAGTAAGACTACCTGTAGCTCTACTCTCGTAATATGATTTGTGTCCCTTTTAGGGTGTGGGAAACCCCCCAGAGTAGGCGAGGCCGAACTGGGTAACATATCGTGCGTGCTCCCGTCTTCCTCTACTTTTCAGTTCTGCTTGATAAACTGTTTTAACAACTGTCGGAACACTACCTTGTAGAGTTCGTATCCGATTAACTATGTGTGTCTCAGTTGTCTTCTCTGCCTACTGAATTAGTGTAAAAGGAGTTCAAGGTCTTCCTCAACTGTACCTTGAACACATGCTTGAATAGGGGATAGAATTTCAGCTCAAAACCCCCTTTCTTTATTGTTTTCAGATACAACTTCAACAACCAGCTCTCTTGGGTTCGACCCTGCTTGCCGCTTTACTAGTTTCTTGCAAGAGTATTATAAATATTAAATTTGACGCGTCAGACGACGCACGTCAGGTACCTAAGAACCCTATGAATTGCTTGCTAATGTTGCATACTAGGGTTACTAGTATATCGACTAAGCTTTCCTACCGCAAATGGGATATCTGGCCTTGTACAAGTCATGGCATACATCAAACTGCCTATGCCCTTAGCATACTCCAATTAGGACGACTTAGGCTTCCCCTTATTAGGATACAAGTGAGTAGAGGAATTATAAGGAGTAGTTAATGGATAACAGTCCATATAATAGAACTTCTTTAACACATTCTCAATGTAATGAGATTGTGTTAAGGCAAGACCTCCTTCAACTCTCTTTATTCTTATCCCAAGGATAACTTCCGCCTCTCCCATGTCCTTCATGGAGAACTTAGATGCAGAAATTCTTTGGTAAAATTTATGCACTTTAGATTAGTGCCAAAAATCAACATGTCATCTACATGTAGACAAATGATAACTCCATTCCCCGAGTTGTCAAACTTGTTATATACACATTTATCCGACTGATTCAAGATGAATCCATCGGATAGTACCACCTCATCAAATTTTTGATGCAATTGCATAGGTGCTTGTTTAAGCCCATATAATGACTTAACAAGTTTGCATACCTTAAGCTTTTGCCCGGACATTATGAAGCCTTCCGGTTGCTTCATGTAAATCTCTTCCTCCAAATCACCATTGAGGAAAGCAGTATTTACATCCATTTGAGTCCATTTCATCATTTATGGCCTCTTTTCAAAATAATACATCTTGAGATTTCATAGCTTCATCAAATGTTTTGGGGTCACTTTCAATAACATGTTAGTACATGTATTGTGGACTAACCTCATCCCTAGTTCCTTCCACTAGGTAGATATGAAAATCATTTCCAAATGATTTTTCTTTTCGTGGTCTTTTACTCCTTCTAATTTCAGAAATTTGGGTGCCATTTGAATCTTGATTTGCACTAGGCAAAATATTCAAATCTTTAGGCATGCTAATTGATGAAAATCTCCTTTCATCAAATATAGCATCTCTCGATTCAATGACTGTATGAATAGATACAAGCTTATTAGGTTCTATGACATAAAACCTGTAAGTCATGGAGTGATGCGCATATCCTATGAATATACATTCCACTCCCTTTTCTCCTAAAGTCTTATGTTTAGGGATGGGTAGTCTTACTACCGCCCTACAGCCCCAAACTCGAATATGATTCAAATTTGGTTTCTTATTGAACCAAATTTCAGAAGGAGTAACCCTGCCCCTTTTATTAGGAACCCTATTCAGTAAATAGCAAGCCGTTAACATGACTTCTCCCCAAAATCCATTATTCAATCCTGAATAAGAAAGCATGGCATTCACCATCTCTTTCAATGCTCTATTCTTCCTCTCAGACACACCATTTTGTTGTGGTGTGTAAGGAGCTGTGGTTTCATGAATGATACCCATACTTTGGAATAACTAGGATTAAAGTATTCCCCACCTCTACCGGTGTGCAACTTCTTAATAGAAGTTTTCTTTTGAAGTTCAACTTCACTCTTAAAATTTTTAAATTTATCAAGAGCTTCATCTTTGGAATGCAGCAAATAAACATAGGAAAATCTAGAACAATCATCTATGTATGTTACTACATATTTCTTGTTTCCTAGAGAAGGTGATGCATGAAAATCACACAAGTCGCTATATGTATTAAATCAAGTAAGTTGCTTTCTCTTTCAACTTTATGAAATGGTTGCCTAGTAATCTTAGTAAGCATGCATATTCTACACTTATTAATATTTACATCAAATGAGGGAATCAAATCATGTTTAGACATTTCATGCAATCTTTTATAATGAACATGTCCTAAACGTGCATGCCAAAGTGTAGAAACACTATCATTCAAATTGATAGTTTTAATGGAATTATCATGCTCACAATTCATATAAAGAGAACAAACAACTTTATTTATACTAAGCTTGAACATTCCATTACATATGTATCCTTTACCAACAAATACACCACCCTTTGATAATACATAGTTATCGGCTTCATACACTTGCTGATAACCTTGTTTATTCAAAACAGTACCCGATACAATATTTTTCCTAATATTAGGTACATACAAAACATTCACAAGAACAATATTCTTTCCCGAAGAAAATTCTATTTCTACTTGGCCTATTCCTAGGATAGGGGCGGTCGACTCGTCTCCCATGGACTTGCCCATCTGCTGGATCAGCTATCTCAGCATTCTTTGGGGAATATCTTCAAACAACAAGCAGTAGAGTCTTCTAGAACAGCAACGGTAGTGCGGGAAATTGGACAGCTTCTTCTTATTCTTCTGATGTGAGGATTCACTTAGAAATCTAAACGTCTGGATATCAAAATTGATCGCGTTGTCACTTTCTGAATTCAATATTTTGACCTTATATCTTAGTCGAGGGTTAGCACAAAATTTGAACGGAGATAATCAATCTGAAACAATTTCTAATCTCGACTAAAGAAATAGAAATCAACTTAGGTTTGAGGGTTTTGGAAATCAAACAAGGTTTCGAATCAAAGAGAGATTCTCTGTGTGAGTAGTTATTTTCTAAGTGCCCCTCATGATGTTGACGACCTCCAATTTATAGGAGATCAATCGGGATGAAGAACGGATGCGACTGAGCTGAGCAGCCGCGTCTGTCTGATGCACCGCGCGCCTGCTTCAGACATTAGACGCCGCGTCTCATGTAGACATTATGCTAATGTATGTATGAGACGCGGTGACTTAATGTATGAGACAGACGCTGCAATCTCTCCGTGCGTTTCACCTTGATGTTATGGGCCCCGTCTCCTTAAGACATTAACGTAATGTCTAAGCCAGACGCGGTCGACGTAATATCTAAAGAAGGCGCGGTCGCTACTAAGTTCTAAACTCAAACTTCACTCAATCGAGCTTCTAAACCTCTCATATCATTAGGGCATACTACCCTAACATGTTATAACTTAGTTTCAGGTTCAACACCCTAAAATTACCAACAATGACCGAGTTAAATATGAAGCGCATTTTTAGCATCAATCCTTTTGTATTTCTTCTTTGTGCATGGTTTCAAAGGGGAGGCTCAAAAATTCTGGAACAATCATCAAATGAAACTTTTAAGTGTTGGAGATTTTAGGGTATATGAATGTCTTAGGATGTTTATACCCATTAGGGTAATCAACCCTGATGAAATAAGGCAATTTGGAATGAAATTGAGCTTAACTAGATGCTCAACGTCAGTGAGTTTCGCATGTTAAAAGCACATTAAGTCGACCTGTTCAACAGGAATAGTTTCATCATGGACTTGCCCATCTGCTGGATCAACTATCTCAGCATTCTCCACTTGATCGTCTGGTTGTGCATTATCTACATGATGTACGCTTTCCTCAACTTGCTATAGCCTTAAGTTGTGGAATTGAAGGCTTTGCTATGACTAGAGTATCCGACGAATACTCCTTCGTCACTCCGTGCATCAGACTTTCCCAAGTTCCCCTTGCCATTATTGTGGGCAAGACACCTGCAATCGAATACCTTCAAATGGGAAATATTAGGTTTTCTTCCACGTAACAGTTCATATGGAGTTTTTCCTATCATGGATCGAAGCGATGCTCTATTTAAGATGTAACCCACAGCAAGCACTGCTTCTGCCCAGAAGCCTTTTGGAACTCCGCTAGCAATTAGCATCGTCCGTGACATATCCTCCAAGCAACTGTTCTTTTGTTCCACAACACCGTTCTGCTGTGGTGTCCATGGGGCAGAAAAGTTGTGATCAATACCCTTGTTCCTGATCAAATGCGCTTTCGACCTTGGGTAAGCCAACTACCAACTCCTTCTGATGGAGATTGTGCAGTAGCCTCATACTTGCATGCCCAAACCTCCTGTGCCATTAGATGGATCCTTCTGTAACACTTGATAGACACAGTTCTTTCTCAGGGACGAAATCTGGATCAACGATGTAGATTTCGTTCACATGGATTCCTCTTAGAACTGTCTTCCCTGTCTCATTACACCTCACAAGATAATCATTAGAGTTGAATATAACTTGATTTTTACAATGTTGACACAATTGAGACACACTTAGCAGGTTATATTTCAAGTTTTCAACTAGACTTACCTGCCTGATTCGGATAGTATCTGAAATTCTTACCTCTCCTGTTGCTATCACGTTTATTTTGCATTTATTTCCAAAGATTATGCTTTCTCCGGAGTGTTTATGGAGTGAGTCGAACCATCCTGGATTCCCTGTCATATGCTTTGAGTAGCCACTATCTAAGTACCAGGGACGGGACCTCACTCCTTCCTGCAAGGAAAAGATTAGTTTTTACGAACCCAGACAAGCTTGGGCTTGCTGGGTTTAGAAATAAATTTAGGAGCAGAATAAGATAAATAGTATGCGTCCTGGTCAGTTAAGTCAATCTTTCACGCAGGTGTCTTTCTCGGTCTGCCTAAGATAGCTGGATCACAGTGGGGGCGGAAGTGAGTAGCTCTGCCTTCCTTCCTGTATGCATTAACCTCCCTCTGATAACTGGCTTCCGGATAGTGGTCTTGGGTGATCAGCTCTACGGTTCCTTTCATATGTCTCCCTTAGTCTTGGACATTCAGATCTATAGTGCCCAGAATGTCCACAATGCCAGCATATTCTATGACTTGGAAGACCAACATACTTGCTTCTGCCAGGTGGTACAGACCTCTTGATCTTCCTCGCCCGGAAGTCTATTGTAGAAAGCTTACGACTCAGATTTTTCTTTTGCCAGATTTTATAGGCTTTCCTAGCCTTGTGAGGAACTGAGTCCTCATCATAGATGTGGCGTCCCTCCTGTGGACTGGCTTCCCTTCTTGCCTGCCTCGTAGCATGAGGTCTTCTTTTCTGGCGTGAGCTTTCACATGGTTCTGTCATTACCTCTTTTCCTTTAGCGGCCTTCTCCTTTGCTGCCTTTTCTTCTTCATATCCAAGCCCGGTCTAACAAACCTTTTCTTGTAATCCTTCTTTTCTTCTTCAGCCCTCTTAGCTTCCAGCTCACGAAGCCATTTGTATTTCCTTACAGTCTCCTCGCGTCTAAGGTTTTCCACTATCTGAAGGAGTTCTTCATTGTTTTGTCTGAGATTGATCAGCTCATCATTCAACTCTTCAGCCTTTGTTTGAAGTCGACCAATTCAGTGTTTTCGATCATCATACGTCTCAGTTCATCACTTAGCTCGTTGATCTGTCTCTCTCTTCCTTTACCAGTACGACACCTACACACATGCTCTGCCATCTCTTTCTCAAGACGCATGGCTTTGATTGACCAGAGATGGTTCTCTTCTATGTCATCGTGATGATCCTGTTGCATGTCTGCCAGTCTGTCCTCCAGATCTCGGTTTTTGGCTAAGAGCTGAGCTATTATTTCTGCAAAATCAGATTCGGTAAATACTTTATCAACACAGGAGTTAGTGTCCATTACCTCACTAGACGTGGAATGAGCCATCAAGCACGACTCCTTGGAATGCTTTCCATCGTCACTGTCCTCATCCGTGTCTCCCCATGCAGCAAACATAGCCTGAGTTGGATTTGGGGCTGGTGGTTCTCCTTTCTTTTTGCTATAGCAATCTTTAGACAGATGCCCCTTCTTTTGGCAGTGGTGACATGTTCTGTATTCTTTTTCTCCTCGGTTTCCCCCGTTTTCACTTGATGTAGCACCTTTGTTTCCTCTGGAGGAGTTGCCACGACTTCCTCCTAATGGACTGACGGAGCCACCGCACCGTCGTTAAAGTGCGATGTCTCTGTGCAAAAATAAATTTATAAATCCGATACTCGCGACTTTACTATTTTGGGTAGTAAGTGGTAAGTATGGGTCGAACCCAAAGGAATTAGTGGATAGTTGTTCTTTCAAAAAGGGAAAATTAAATAAGACAGTTTGGAGGTTGGTTGTGGTTTTAGTACTGAAAAGTAAAGTGCTGGAACAGTCAATTTCAAGATCAACCGCAGACACACGTTTGATACTGGCCGCACGCTGTGTTTCAAGCGTGTTGCGTACCAAAGGTTATGCCGGGCTGATGTTGATAAAGTCTGTAGTAAAAGTAAAGTGCAGAAAGTAAGGTTATGCCGGGCTGATGTTGATAAAGTCTGTAGTAAAAGTAAAGTGCAGAAAGTAATTGCTTGATGGACAAGACTTGCGGAAAGTAAGCAGTTGATATGGACTGAAAGTAAGCAGTTGATATGAGACTGAAAGTAAA
Source organism: Rhodiola kirilowii (assembly GCA_033675215.1). Classification (NCBI taxonomy): domain Eukaryota; kingdom Viridiplantae; phylum Streptophyta; class Magnoliopsida; order Saxifragales; family Crassulaceae; genus Rhodiola; species Rhodiola kirilowii. Next base: position 47,048,835 of record CM066193.1, read on the forward strand.
GTAACAGGTGATATTACAATTAAAGGAAAGATTCGGTTTTAGGGGCCTTGTATCATAATCTGTTTATCATTGACCTCTAATGATCATACTATGTGTTCAAAGATGTATCACGGCTATTTCTAGCACATGACTTGCCACATCATTTAGAACACTTGTTCTATTTAGACTAATTCCTCCTTTCAAAGTATCTTAGCCTTATGTGCATCCATTTGATCTTCAGTTACGATCAACCAAATGGTTTTTAAAAGAGGTTGAACTCCTCAGATAAGCTTTGCTCGTTAAAGCCTCCACTTACCCGAGTATGTTCACGAACCCCACGGAAGAGCTTTGCCCGTTAAAGCATCCACTCAACCTTGGAAGTTCTAACCTAATATGTGGCACATAGAACAAGTTTTGAACACAAAGAGGCATTTAAGAGAAGGGTCTAAAACATAGTATGATACAAGCACTCCCCTTCAACCGAATGAAGAGTTTAGCTACGAATATCCATGGAAGAGGACATCATAACTAAGTGCTTGAAAATAAAGGTTTTCAAAAGACAGGAAAGTAAAGTTTTTGAAAGTAAAGACATGAAAGTAAAAGGAGAACACTCAAGAACCGACAGGAGTAAACTCAAGAACAGGAAAAGTAAAGACAAGCTTGAGTACTTCAAGAACCGACAAGAGTACTCAAGAACAACTTGGAACTTCAATATCAAAGTGGTGTGTTTTACATGGATTGTGCCCAAAAATCTAGAGAGCTTCTCTCACTAACCAAGAACTATGGAGCTTTGTGGATTGTGGGATAATGATACAAGGAGATGAAGGCTCTATTTATAGGCATGGGGAGAAGATGAGAGCTCAACACATGTCACAAGGGGAATGAAGGGGAGAAAAGCCGCCGGGGTGAGGTGGAGGGGAGGAGAGCCGCCCCCCCCCCCCCCCCCCATGTGTCACTTCCATGGCCAAAGCCGCCGGGCTAGGTGGAGGGGAGTGGGTGAGAGTGTTTTGTGATCTTTTCCCCAAAAGCCATCGGATCCTTTCAGCTCCAGACTGACTCTGGTTGCCCTTCGGTTGGACTTGTTTGAGTGATTCCAGGTTAGGATCATGAAAGTTGTACAGTCGGAATCTGGTCGTATCCTGACTCGTAATCCATTTTTAGCTTTAAAACTCCTCCTTAGCTTGTATTCTCTCTAGACTTCAAAATACCCTGTAGATAAATATCGGAACTAACAAGCAAAAGTTAAATAGACAAAGAGTCTAATTTGGTGGGTTTAACTGTCTTAATGAATCATGTAAATATGGTCCATCAGATCACCCCACACTTTTAGTTGTTCGTCCCGAACAATGCTATTTAAGGGCGGAACACAAAATCCAAGTATACTTTAAAACATGAAAGTGAGGATATGGAACTAGATTTATCCTATTCATGCATTACTTACTTATTACCAAACTAAACCGTGTAAATACTTAGAAGTAACCTGATACTTGTACCTTCGAGCCGAGATGCAATTTAATTTGGATGTTTCGGGAGATAGCCCTTTTCAGGCTCCTGGACTGAATTCTCGGGACATACTCACACTATATGGTTAACTTGTCGCTTTCTCTAGCACATGATTTGATTCGGGTTTCACTGAGTTGAGCATTTTGATTTCTTTTTTGTGAGGGACAGCATCTGAAGTGAATCGGCCTTTGGCCTTTGGCCCTTGATGTTGAATTGGAGTTTTTTCACTTCTGTTCGGTTAAAACCTTCACAATTTTGGCTTTTGGCCTTTGATTAGCTTCTTTGAGCTTTTGCTTCTTTGTGACTTGCTAGTCCATTTTCTCAACCTTTCTTTGGGAGGTCCAATCGTCGCCCGAGAGCATATGGAAATACCTCCCCGCTCTTTCTCATCCTTGCCGTTTCGCGCGGGTCAAGATGAGGGTCGCTCATTGATGGACCATAATTATACGAATCATAAACACAGTTAAACCCACTAAATTAGACCTTTTGTCTATTTAACTTTTGCTTGTTAGTTCCGATATATTTCTACAGGGTATTTTGGACTCTAGAGAGAAAACACGCTAAGGAGAGGATTTTACGCTGAAAAGATATTACGAGTCAGTCCAAGGTCACGATCAGACGCTGAATGAAGAAATCTCAAGATCCTGACATTGAATCACTCAAAACAAATCAAACCGAAGAGCAACCAAAGTCAGTTCGGGGCCGAAATACACCGATAGTTTTGTGAAAACGTCACAAAACCTCACAAAACTCATCCTTTTACCCCATGTGACTGGTGGCTTTTGGAGGAGGTGACCAAAGGAGGAAGCTCCCCTCCTCCCATGACCTCCAACCGGCGGCTCTTCCCCTCTCCTCCCATGGCAACCGGCGGCTTTGAGGAGTCCCCCATGTGTCTTCATCTCCAAGCTCATCCTCTCCCATCATGACAAGTGTTGCCATCTCCATGCTCCTCCAAGCTTATAAATAGACCCCCTCCCCTTTGTATTTCATCATCCACATCCATCCACAATCCATAATTCACTTCTCTCTCTAAGTTTGGCTTTTGTAAGTTTGGTTTTCAATATATAATACTCCTGTTGGTTCTTGAGTATTATAGTTCGGTCTTGAGTACTCCTGTTGGTTCTTGAGTACTCAAGCTTTTCTTTATTTTTGAGTACTCTTGTCGGTTCTTGAAGTACTCACCCCTTTCCCTTACTTACAGTCTTTCAAAAATTGTAAGTACTTAGCTATGGTATCCACCTCTATGGATATTCGTAGCTAAACTCTTCATTCGGTTGAAGGGGTGTACTTGTATTATAAAATGTTTTAGACTATTTTAGTGTTTTTTCTCTGTATTCAAAACTTGTTCTATGTGCCATATATTAGGTCAGAACTTCCAAGGTTGAGTGGATGCTTGAAATGGCAAAGCTCTTCCGTGGAAGTTCGTAAACATACTCGGGTAAGTGGATGCTTGAAATGGCAAAGCTTATCTGAGGAGTTCGATCTCTCTCAAACACCATTTGGATAAATCGGAAAAGACAATCCAAATGGATGCACATAGGCTAGTATACCTTGAAATGGGGTGCTAGTCTAAGTAGAACAAGGGCTCTACGTTTTTTGCAAAAGATTAGACAGTGTTGCAAGTCGAGTGCTTGAAATGGCCTTGATTCACTTTCGAACACTTTTGCAAAAGACTAGACAGTTTGGCAAATCGAGAACTTGAAATGGCCTTGATGCACGTTTGAATACTTATAAGGATTACTAAAATGATAAAACAGGCTATGATGCAAGGCCCCCGAAACCGAATGCTTTCCTTAATTTACAAAACCCCTATGTACTTACTTTCCTAGTATAACTGCCTTAATCAACTGCACTCACCATCCAGAGGACTCGCAAATCACGCATCACCCACTGTAAGTCTTTGCTTTTATTTTCAGTATTTACATTTTCTGTCATTTACATTTCTGCACTAAAAACCAAAACCAACCAACCAATCACTTACTTTTCCGCACTAAAATCTCAAACAACCTTAAAACACGCTCCCTCGCTGTACGATTCCCTCAAAGAATAACTTAGCCCCCTAATTCCCTTGGGTTCGACCCCTACTTACCACTTGCTACCCAGTAGTAAGGTCACGAGTACCGGAATATAAATTTATTTGTGCACATTGCCTCGCGACAAGGCAGTGCTGTCAAATTGGCGCCATTGCCGGGGAATTAGCCGTCGGATAAGTTGTTCTTTCCCTTCCTTTCTCATTTCCTCATGACGCTACACACTACGTATGCATGGACAACAAGACATCTTCCCCTGTTCGGAGGTACAGATGGAGAAGACCCAGTACTACACTGCCGAAACTTTCACCACGTTTGCTGCCACATAAAACCTGAAAATGAAATGTTAGAGGAATTTAAGCTTAAATGCTTCAAATTCTCTTTAACTGATTTTGCAACGATCTGGTATAACACATCAACCGCTAGTAGTGCAGTACATTTTGTGGACCTCTATGTTCCATTCCTGAAAGAATTCTCCCCACCATCCTTACGACAACAAACCCGAGAAAAGATCATGGGCCTTCAACAATTCCGGGATGAGACCTTGGACGAATACTACACGAACTATGACACCATCGTCTCACACTGCTCGCACCATGGATTCACGAAGAAAGTTCTTCTTCAAAAATTTCTTCGTGGGATGAAGGCCGATGAGCTGACAAGGATTAATGAAGCAATGAGAAGATCAGCCAGGAACTTAACCATGGTAGACATGTGGTACCTCATAAAAGACCTGGCCGCAGCAACAAAACGAATACCCCAAGCTGACAGAGGAATGCAGATAGAAGAAGCTGGTCCAGAGACAGACAAAGAAGAAACTCCCGAGCCATCAGAAGAGACTTCCGAGCCATCACAAGAGACTTCCGAGCCATCAGAAGAGACTTCTGAGCCATCAGAAGACTGGGATATAGAAAGTATCGGGAGCAAAGAGGAAAACCCTTCATGGGAACTGAATGCCGTGTCAGCAATGGAAGAAGTCCAGAATACCGCCAGCATGCTGCCCGAGCCATACCCAGCTACCATCACCCAAGCTTCCGAGACCATCTACGACCAGATCCTCACAAACGGACATAACGAGGCAGAACCAAGCCTTAATATGCAAGCTTCCCAACTTTTCCCCTCGATCAATAGGTAAATCGCTGAAAACTATGTGATCAATGAAGAGGCTAGAAGGAGGATGGGAAAAGGGCCTGAGCAGAACGACTCCTCGATGGAGCATGTTTTTGCCATGACTGGACAAGGCAGCCCTAAACACCAGAAAACCCAGTCCAAAATACTAGTTGTGAAGGGTCCCTCGCCTTCTCAAAGACGTTGGAAGGAGAAACCACCAGAACCATGGGAACTGGACCCAAGCACATCATCTCATAAGAAATCAGGAAAAGGCAAGGCAAAAATCAACACAGGAACAGTGACGAAATACGACCTGAGCCACCCATAGGATCCAAACCAGTGATCCAGGAATGAGGTACTGTCGAGCCAACGACGTTAAACAAAGGCACTGGTCGGGAGGTAACCCGACACCTATCTTACTTTCAGTACTTTTATTTTCTGTCATTTAGTTTTTTCCAATAAGTCGCTCTCACCCACTTGGTGCATAGAAGAAATGACTATTCAGGAATCGGACTTGGGTGCAACATTAAGCCAGCCAGGCCTACGCCAAGAGTTCAAGGCCCCAGCCAAACTCCCTCGATTATCCAGCCTCATGCCATGTCATTCGACACAATAAAGGGAGTTCTGTTCTTCCCTTTTCCTTAATGTCATTTCCTTCTCATAATTGTCTGCTTGCATGGCTTTTGAACTAAGTCTTGCTGAAAGGCACGCCTTCGTTCAAAAGTGTGGGGTGAGAACCACCTTTGTAAATAAATAAACATGTTTTCTTTTTCCTTAGTATTATCTTTTTGAAAATATGAACTTAAGAATGTGAAAAAGATAGATCATAATTCATGCATTAACCTTGTGAAAATTCAACTGTTTAAAAACTTAGAATGTAACTTCTCATTTGTCCCTTTGTGCTGAGATAAACTAGGGATGTGGAGTTGACATAAACTGCCCTAGAGAGGCTTGGCAAGCACTCGAAGGATCGAATCAAACTATATGGTTTTCAAAGTCAGTGGACGCTCCACTTTGGGTTTCAGTGAAGATTGAAGTCATCTCCGCCATGTAGTGTTTATGCAAAAAAGAAAAAAAGGCAAGGACGGGAATCAGACCCTCCTATCTCTAGTCAAAGTAGCCAAGAAAATAGACGAGCGACCCTCATCTTGACCCGCGCGAAACGACAAGGATGAGAGGAGCGGGGAGGTATTTCCATAGGCTTGCGGGCGATGATTGGACCTCCCAAAAAAGGCTTGAAAAAATGGACTAGCAAGTCACAAAGACGCAAAAAGCTCAAAGAAGCAAATCAAGAGGCCAAAGGCCCAAAATTGTGAAGGTTTTAACCGAACAAAAAGTGAAGTACTCAAAGAGTCGAATCAAAGGCCAAAGGCCGATTCACTACAAAAGCTGTCCCTCGCCAAAAGAAAATCAAAGACCAAAACCCGAACCGAATCACGTGCTAGAGAAAGCTACAAGAAAACCATATAGTGCGAGATGATCCCAAGAATGCAGTCCAGGAGCCTAAAAAGGGCTATCTCCCGAAACATCCAGAATAATTTGCATCTCAGCACGGAGGTACAAGTATCAAGTTTCTTCTATTTATTTTCACAAGTTCAATTTGGTAATAAGTAAGTAATGCATGAATTAGGATAAATCTAGTCCCACAGTCTAACTTTCATATTTTAAAAGCTTACTTAGTGCCGCCCTTTCATAGCATTGTTCGGGACGAACAACTAAAAGTGTGGGGTGATCTGATGGACCATAATTATACGAATCATAAACACAGTTAAACCCACTAAATTATACCTTTTGTTTATTTAACTTTTGCTTGTTAGTTCCGATATATTTCTACAGGGTATTTTGGAATCTAGAGAGAAAACACGCTAAGGAGAGGATTTTACGCTGAAAAGATATTACGAGTCATTCCAAGGTCACGATCAGACGCTGAATGAAGAAATCTCAAGATCCTGACATTGAATCACTCAAAACAAATCAAACCGAAGAGCAACCAAAGTCAGTCCGGGGCCGAAATACACCGATAGTTTTGTGAAAATGTCACAAAACCTCACAAAACTCATCCTTTTACCCCATGTGACCGGTGGCTTTTGGAGGAGGTGACCAAAGGAGGAAGCTCCCCTCCTCCCATGACCTCCAACCGGCGGCTCTTCCCCTCTCCTCCCATGGCAACCGGCGGCTTTGAGGAGTCCCCCATGTGTCTTCATCTCCAAGCTCATCCTCTCCCATCATGACAAGTGTTGCCATCTCCATGCTCCTCCAAGCTTATAAATAGACCCCCTCCCCTTTGTATTTCATCATCCACATCCATCCACAATCCATAATTCACTTCTCTCTCTAAGTTTGGCTTTTGTAAGTTTGGTTTTCAATATATAATACTCCTGTTGGTTCTTGAGTATTATAGTTCGGTCTTGAGTACTCCTGTTGGTTCTTGAGTACTCAAGCTTTTCTTTATTTTTGAGTACTCTTGTCGGTTCTTGAAGTACTCACCCCTTTCCCTTACTTACCGTCTTTCAAAAACTGTAAGTACTTAGCTATGGTATCCACCTCTATGGATATTCGTAGCTAAACTCTTCATTCGGTTGAAGGGGTGTACTTGTATTATAAAATGTTTTAGACTATTTTAGTGTTTTTTCTCTGTATTCAAAACTTGTTCTATGTGCCATATATTAGGTCAGAACTTCCAAGGTTGAGTGGATGCTTGAAATGGCAAAGCTCTTCCGTGGAAGTTCGTGAACATACTCGGGTAAGTGGATGCTTGAAATGGCAAAGCTTATCTGAGGAGTTCGATCTCTCTCAAACACCATTTGGATAAATCGGAAAAGACAATCCAAATGGATGCACATAGGCTAGTATACCTTGAAATGGGGTGCTAGTCTAAGTAGAACAAGGGCTCTACGTTTTTTGCAAAAGATTAGACAGTGTTGCAAGTCGAGTGCTTGAAATGGCCTTGATTCACTTTCGAACACTTTTGCAAAAGACTAGACAGTGTGGCAAATCGAGCGCTTGAAATGGCCTTGATGCACGTTTGAATACTTAGAAGGATTACTCAAATGATAAAACAGGCTATGATGCAAGGCTCCCGAAACCGAATGCTTTCCTTAATTTACAAAACCCCCTTGTACTTACTTTCCTAGTATAAATGCCTTAATCAACTGCACTCACCATCCGGAGGACTCGCAAATCACGCATCACCCACTGTAAGTCTTCGCTTTTATTTTTAGTATTTACATTTTCTGTCATTTACATTTCTGCACTAAAAACCAAAACCAACCAACCAATCACTTACTTTTCCGCACTAAAATCTCAAACAACCTTAAAACACGCTCCCTCGCTGTACGATTCCCTCTAAGAATAACGTATCCCCCTAATTCCCTTGGGTTCGACCCCTACTTACCACTTGCTACCCTGTAGTAAGGTCACGAGTAGCGGAATAGAAATTTATTTGTGCACATTGCCTCGCGACAAGGCAGTGCTGTCAAATTGGCACCGTTGCCGGGGAATTAGCCGTCAGATAAGTTGTTCTTTCCCTTCCCTTCTCATTTACTCATGACGCTACCCACTACGTATGCATGGACAATAAGACATCTTCCCCTGTACGGAGGTACAGATGGAGAAGACCCAGTACTACACTGCCGAAACTTTCACCACGTTTGATGCCAAATAAAACCTGAAAATGAAATGTTAGAGGAATTTAAGCTTAAATGCTTCAAATTCTCTTTAACTGATTTTGCAACGATCTGGTATAACACATCAACCGCTAGTAGTGCAGTACATTTTGTGGACCTCTGTGTTCCATTCCTGAAAGAATTCTCCCCTCCATCCTTACGACAACAAACCCGAGAAAAGATCATGGGCCTTCAACAATCCCGGGATGAGACCTTGGACGAATACTACACGAACTATGACATCATCGTCTCACACTGCCCGCACCATGGATTCACGAAGAAAGTTCTTCTTCAAAAATTTCTTCGTGGGATGAAGGCCGATGAGCAGACAAGGATTAACGATGCAATGAGAAGATCAGCCAGGAACTTAACCATGGTAGACATGTGGTACCTCATAAAAGACCTGGCCGCAGCAACAAAACGAATACCCCAAGCTGATAGAGGAATGCAGATAGAAGAAGCTGGTCCAGAGACAGACGAAGAAGAAACTCCCGAGCCATCAGAAGAGACTTCCGATCCATCAGAAGAGACTTCTGAGCCATCAGAAGACTGGGATATAGAAAGTATCGGGAGCAAAGAGGAAAAACCTTCATGGGAACTGAATGTCGTGTCAGCAATGGAAGAAGTCCAGAATACCGCCAGCATGTTGCCCGAGCCATACCCAGCTACCATCACCCAAGCTTCCGAGACCATCTACGACCAGATCCTCACAAACGGACATCACGAGGCAGAACCAAGCCTTAAGATGCAAGCTTCCCAACTTTTCCCCTCGATCAATAGGCAAATCGCTGAAAACTATGTGATCAATGAAGAGGCTAGAAGGAGGATGGGAAAAGGGCCTGAGCAGAACGACTCCTCGATGGAGCATGTTTTCGCCATGACTGGACAAGGCAGCCCTAAACACCAGAAAACCCAGTCCAAAAGACTAGTTGTGAAGGGTCCCTCGCCTTCTCAAAGACGTTGGAAGGAGAAACCACCAGAACCATGGGACATGGACCCAAGCACATCATCTCACAAGACATCAGGAAAAGGCAAGGCAAAAATCAACACAGGAACAGTGGCGAAATACGACCTGAGCCACCCATGGGATCCAAACCAGTGATCCAGGAATGAGGTACTGTCGAGCCAACGACGTTAAACAAAGGCACTCGTCGGGAGGTAACCCGACACCTATCTTACTTTCAGTACTTTTATTTTCTGTCATTTAGTTTTTTCCAATAAGTCGCTCTCACCCACTTGGTGCATAGAAGAAATGACTATTCAGGAATCGGACTTGGGTACAACATTAAGCCAGCCAGGCCTACGCCAAGAGTTCAAGGCCCCAGCCGAACTCCCTTGATTATCCAGCCTCATGCCATGTCATTCGACACAATAAAGGGAGTTCTACTCTTCCCTTTTCCTTAATGTCATTTCCTTCTCATAATTGTCTGCTTGCATGGCTTTTGAACTAAATCTTGCTGAAAGGCACGCCTTCGTTCAAAAGTGTGGGGTGAGAACCACCTTTGTAAATAAATAAACATGTTTTCTTTTTCCTTAGTATTATCTTTTTGAAAATATGAACTTAAGAATGTGAAAAAGATAGATCATAATTCATACATTAACCTTGTGAAAATTCAACTGTTTAAAAACTTAGAATGTAACTTCTCATTTGTCCCTTTTTGCTGAGATAAACTAGGGATGTGGAGTTGACATAGACTGCCCTAGAGAGGCTTGGCAAGCACTCGAAGGATCGAATCAAACTATATGGTTTTCGAAGTCAGTGGACGCTCCACTTCGGGTTTCAGTGAAGATTGAAGTCATCTCCGCCATGCAGTGTTTATGCAAAAAAGAAAAAAAGGCGAGGACGGGAATCAGACCGTCCTATCTCTAGTCAAAGTAGCCGAGAAAATAGATGAGCGACCTTCATCTTGACCCGCTGACGTGTGTATTTTGCAATAGTGTCAAAAACAATTTATAGTTTGACCGGTAAGACCGGTGTCGAACCCAAGGGAGCAATTGGATTATACGCTAGGTGAATCAAATTTTCAACTTGGCTATTCCTAAAATTCAATGATGATGGTGTTATCAATCAAAATCAAGTAATGAGATGGTATTAAGGGTTTGAAAATCAATCAAAAGAGAGTTTCAAGGGGTTGTGCCCCTCCTTGGCATTCCTCGTGATCATGCATACAAGAATTAAGCGCATTTCTAGGTGTTAGATAGTTTCGAACCTAGCTTAGACTAAGGTAGAATCAATCCTCATCGAATCTATTCTTAGTCAAGCTCTCCTAAAGCTCGAACCTCACTCTCTCGAGATGTTGATTCATTCCACGACATTTATTAGCATTGAAATATCTCCCAAGCAATAAATGACATGAACTCGACTCCTAGTTCACTTCAAATCCATAGATATGATCACATTTACTATATCTAAACCATCCCTAAGATCGCTAGATTATTAGGGCAAGTTTTGGGATAAACAAGTCACTTAGGTATTTCATCAAACACCTAGAGTGCATGCACAATGAAGATCATAGCAAATGTAAATCTAACACCATAGATTAATAATCAAACATGTGTATTCATGATCAAGAGTACCAAGGAGGGTACAAACACCCTCAAAACACAAGGGAACTACTCACACATCATGTAAGACAACATGATGTGGGTAGGGGTTTTTACACAACAAATAAGAAGAGAAGAAGGATAGAAGTAGGATGATTAGTCCTAGTGTCTCCCTTTGATCTTCACTCCTCCTTGTTGGATTTGGATGAATGCCCTTGATTTGATCTCCTTTGATGAATGTTCTTCCCCAAAAATCCCGCCCCCTAGGTCAAAACCCTTGATTTCTATTTATAGGCTCGGATGAAAATTGTCACTGTAGCAGGTCCAGTCGATCGACTGGCGCTGGGCTGATGGCCCAGTCGATCGACTGGAGGAAGAAATGATGCATGGATAGCAGGGTCTCAGTCGATCGACTGAGACAAGGAAGGCTCCCAGTCGATCGACTGGAGAAGTGTTGAAAACTGGCCCTCCTGAAACTCCATTGAGTCGATCGACTGGAGGGTCCAGTCGATCGATTGAAGGCACCTGATCTGCACACTAGGCTGGAGAACTCGCCAGTCGATCGACTGACGGGTCCAGTCGATCGACTGGAGGAAGTTGATTTGCAGGCCCTTCTGAAAGTTCATCGAGTCGACCGACTGGAACAGGGGAGGATCCCAGTCGACCGACTGGAGGCAAAATCTGCCAACTTTTGCTCTAAACTCCGATTGTTTTCGAGTTTCCTTCTTTTTGGTTATGACACTGATATATCTTGCATTGTACCTGAAATGTACGAAAAGGGATCAAATGACATCGAATAATATCGGAAACGACCCAAAACCATAGTGAAGAATGGCAACTAATCAGTCAAAAACTCGACTGATCAACACTCCACACTTAAGTTTTGTTCGTCCCGAACAAAGTATGAAAATATGTCATGGTCATGCAAATGTCGAAATGCTAGTGGTACTATGTTTTTCGTGCATTTGCCTCACTAGATTTCACAAGGTCTCGATCATTATTCCTAAACATGTTATCGAAATGTAAATGACAAGTATGTACAACCTAACTAGCTCCTTTTCGTAGGCGTTACGAATGCATTTAGCGTATGCATTAAGCCTTTAAACCCCTAGGCTACCCTAGTGGACGAGTTATAGTCTCGTGAGAGTTTTCAGAAAAGGGAATACTCACAAATCCCATATGTATGCACCTATCCCATGAGAATGAATACAAGAGTGCCCAACCAAGGCGATGATTTCTCAAAACAAATCACTCACCCCAAGCTAGGTTCATTATCACAATATCATCAAAAGAACTTTTGAACCACTTTGAGTACCCTTGAGGTTGTGCATTCAAGGTCATCAATACTAGAGCAATCAAATGCCTCATCCAAATGTCTATTCATTTTCAAAGTAATACAATAGAAGTAAAGCTCATAGTTTGCACAAAAATTGTCAATCACTCACCTATGCTAGCTAGGGCTAGTCCATGGGTTTGCGACATGGAACTCATTCCCAAGTTTTAGGCGCTTAAGCCGTAATCCATAAGGGAAGAGGAGTTCGACACAAGAGTTTCGTAATAAACATGCATAGACCAAATGGATACTCCCGTGCAAGCACATGGGTCGTCCAAAAGTCATTCTAACAAGCACACAATGCAAATGATGAATCCCGCACAAATGAATAATAATGGAAGAACACAAAGTCAAGTTTTAAGTGCTTTTTACTTTCTTTTCTTTTCCCTTTTTTTTCTCTTTTTTCTGTTTTTTTTTCTTTCCCCTTTTTTTTTTGAAATAGCCTTTGGCCTACAAATGCTTTCGAGGGGGGACTTACCTCCCTAACCCCCGGCATTTGTATCATTTTTTTTGAATGGGGCTTCGCCCTCTTTTATTTTTGACTCCACACTTAAAACTTGACAATATGTTCGAAAAGTGTATGGAATGTGCGGGACACAAACATAAGCAAGGCACAATGTAAGAGCACTCAAGTCACCAAAGAGCATACACAAGGTCTAAGTTTTTTGTGAAATGTTCAAAAAGTGCTTGCTATAACTTGTTCCAAGGTATTTCAACGAAAATACTTAGAGAATTAGATAGGCAAGGGATAGCAATGATATTGGTTCACAAGAATGCACATTCATAGGACTAGGTCGGTTCTAAGCTCAAAATCCAATAAATGTGACAAATAGGCTAGATGTGATTTTTAGGAATTTTGAATCGATAGTCAATAGCCTTTGTGGTTAAGAACACTCTCATGTTAGGGATAGAATACATGAATGCAAGTGCTCATTCAAACATGGTATGTATGGCATGAAAAGAGTGAACTATGCAACTAAACCACTCCACACTTAAAGCATCGCTTAGTCCCTAAGCGCAAACAATGAATAAACTAATGATAAAGGCGCATAGGAACTCCCCTCGTTTGTAGATGTGCCCCGCCAAAAGAAAAGACGTCATTGTGCAAGGCTTGATAACATATGATGAGAATAATTTCCTTGATGACAAGCACACATGAGAGGTTAAAAGCAACAAGTGACATACAAGGTTATGCAACGCAAGTATGAGCAAGTTAGCTTCACTAGTTACATAATAACATCATGGCATAAGATTTACAGAATACAAGCAAGGAAAGTAATCTACATCCTCTAAAACATGCACAAGAGCACGACGGGCAACATCAATATTCATATAAAGTTCAAGGGAAAGTTGGAGGTGTGAAGTAGAATTGGAGTGAGTAGACCTCACTCCACACTTAAAATTGGACAAACTAAAAGCACATATCACACTCCACACTTTAGGAGCCTTAGCTCCTCAAAATCATGCCAAACATTTAAAACATAATAAAGAACGAGAATGAAACACTTACAAACCGGGTTACCTCCCGCGAGGGCCTAGATTTTCCCGTCTTGGCAAAGACGTAGCAAAGCGCCCCAAAGAATCACTCGTCGAGAAGTCCTTTGCTAGGATCCCTTCTCGCGGGGCCTTGGACTTGATCGTGTCAATCCACCTTCAAATCCCATTTGAATTTCCTCCCATCAAGTCTACAATGGACTTTCCTTTGGGATTTTGACCCCTTCAAATCTGAAGATCCCTTAAGAAATAAGGGGTCATGGGAGCTTTTTCCGATTGGTCTTTGAAAATAGGGCAAGAAGCTCCAAAACTTGTCTCGAGACAAAGTAGTGAAGAAAGGGTCTTCATAACTCGTCTCAAGCTTGATAAGCATCCCCTCCTCGAGTTTATCAATGATGTCCTTGGGTGCCCACTCCTCAATATCCCTTAATAAACTTATGTTTTCTTGTGCGCGAGGTGGTTCCTTGGTTTCCTCCATGAAAACCTCAACGAAGTTTCTATACCCTTGAAGACTTTTGATCTCTATACTCTCTTCCTCAATCTTGTCCTCATCAAGGAATTGGGATTCACATTCAAGCTCACTTGTAGCGGGAGGGAGCAATTCTTCTTCATTGACCAAAAGTGTTTCCTCAATACATGAGGCATCATCGTTAAAGAATTCCTCATCGGAGAGCGTCAATGGGATGGCTTGATCCCATTCGTTGCAATGAGCTTCGGGTGCGGCTCTCCAAAATTCATCCTCCTTTTCTTGATCCCATTCTTCCCTTGAGGCATTAGATTCTAGGACTTCTTCTTCAAAAACCTCCACTTCCCCATCCAAGTTTTCATTTTCCATTGCTTGTTGCGCCAATTGGCTTTCCAAAACTTGGCTTTGAGCCTCCAATCTACTCAATTGAGCTTGCATCTTCTCTTGACTTGCTAGAAGTCTAGCAAGCATGGATTCCAAATTGGAGGGCTCACTTGAGGGTTGAGGAGGTTGAGGGTACGGAGGGTAGGAGTCTTCAACTTCAAAGCCTTGGCTATCATCCTCATTCGAATTATAATAACTAGTTTGATAGCCAAGTTCTTGGAAATAGGAATATGGTTGCTCCTCCTCTTGGTAGCATCCCTCATTAGAGTAGACTTGTTGGTGGTAGGGGTCCATCCTCGCAAAACAAGGTAAACAAAAGCTAGTAAGTGATATGAGTGAGAAAGAAGAATATACAAGTATAAGAAAAAGGAAAAATATTCACAAGAATAGACGGAACTTTCACACAATCTAATCTAGGGATGTGCTAACTAGTTGCTCCCCGGCAACGGCGCCATTTTGACGTGTGTATTTTGCAATAGTGTCAAAAACAATTTATAGTTTGACCGGTAAGACCGGTGTCGAACCCAAGGGAGCAATTGGATTATACGCTAGGTGAATCAAATTTTCAACTTGGCTATTCCTAAAATTCAATGATGATGGTGTTATCAATCAAAATCAAGTAATGAGATGGTATTAAGGGTTTGAAAATCAATCAAAAGAGAGTTTCAAGGGGTTGTGCCCCTCCTTGGCATTCCTCGTGATCATGCATACAAGAATTAAGCGCATTTCTAGGTGTTAGATATTTTCGAACCTAGCTTAGACTAAGGTAGAATCAATCCTCATCGAATCTATTCTTAGTCAAGCTCTCCTAAAGCTCGAACCTCACTCTCTCGAGATGTTGATTCATTCCACGACATTTATTAGCATTGAAATATCTCCCAAGCAATAAATGACATGAACTCGACTCCTAGTTCACTTCAAATCCATAGATATGATCACATTTACTATATCTAAACCATCCCTAAGATCGCTAGATTATTAGGGCAAGTTTTGGGATAAACAAGTCACTTAGGTATTTCATCAAACACCTAGAGTGCATGCACAATGAAGATCATAGCAAATGTAAATCTAACACCATAGATTAATAATCAAACATGTGTATTCATGATCAAGAGTACCAAGGAGGGTACAAACACCCTCAAAACACAAGGGAACTACTCACACATCATGTAAGACAACATGATGTGGGTAGGGGGTTTTACACAACAAATAAGAAGAGAAGAAGGATAGAAGTAGGATGATTAGTCCTAGTGTCTCCCTTTGATCTTCACTCCTCCTTGTTGGATTTGGATGAATGCCCTTGATTTGATCTCCTTTGATGAATGTTCTTCCCCAAAAATCCCGCCCCCTACGTCAAAACCCTTGATTTCTATTTATAGGCTCGGATGAAAATTGTCACTGTAGCAGGTCCAGTCGATCGACTGGCGCTGGGCTGATGGCCCAGTCGATCGACTGGAGGAAGAAATGATGTGTGGATAGCAGGGTCTCAGTCGATCGACTGAGACAAGGAAGGCTCCCAGTCGATCGACTGGAGAAGTGTTGAAAACTGGCCCTCCTGAAACTCCATTGAGTCGATCGACTGGAGGGTCCAGTCGATCGATTGAAGGCACCTGATCTGCACACTAGGCTGGAGAGGAGGAAGTTGATTTGCAGGCCCTTCTGAAAGTTCATCGAGTCGACCGACTGGAACAGGGGAGGATCCCAGTCGACCGACTGGAGGCAAAATCTGCCAACTTTTGCTCTAAACTCCGATTTTTTTCGAGTTTCCTTCTTTTTGGTTATGACACTGATATATCTTGCATTGTACCTGAAATGTACGAAAAGGGATCAAATGACATCGAATAATATCGGAAATGACCCAAAACCATAGTGAAGAATGGCAACTAATCAGTCGAAAACTCGACTGATCACCCGCGCGAAACGACAAGGATGAGAGGAGCGGGGAGGTATTTCCATAGGCTTGCGGGCGATGATTGGACCTCCCAAAAAAGACTTGAAAAAATGGACTAGCAAGTCACAAAGACGCAAAAAGCTCAAAGAAGCAAATCAAGAGGCCAAAGGCCCAAAATTGTGAAGGTTTTAACCGAACAAAAAGTGAAGTACTCAAAGAGTCAAATCAAAGGCCAAAGGCCGATTCACTACAAAAGCTGTCCCTCGCCAAAAGAAAATCAAAGACCAAACCATTGAAACCCGAACCGAATCACGTGCTAGAGAAAGCTACAAGAAAACCATATAGTGCGAGACGATCCCGAGAATGCAGTCCAGGAGCCTAAAAAGGGCTATCTCCCGAAACATCCAGAATAATTTGCATCTCAGCACGGAGGTACAAGTATCAAGTTTCTTCTATTTATTTACACAAGTTCAATTTGGTAATAAGTAAGTAATGCATGAATTATGATAAATCTAGTCCCACAGTCTAACTTTCATATTTTAAAAGCTTACTTAGTGTCGCCCTTTAATAGCATTGTTCGGGACAAACAACTAAAAGTGTGGGGTGATCTGATGGACCATAATTATACGAATCATAAACACAGTTAAACCCACTAAATTAGACCTTTTGTCTATTTAACTTTTGCTTGTTAGTTCCGATATATTTCTACAGGGTATTTTGGACTCTAGAGAGAAAACACGCTAAGGAGAGGATTTTACGCTGAAAAGATATTACGAGTCAGTCCAAGGTCACGATCAGACGCTGAATGAAGAAATCTCAAGATCCTTACATTGAATCACTCAAAACAAATCAAACCGAAGAGCAACCAAAGTCAGTCCGGGGCCGAAATACACCGATAGTTTTGTGAAAACGTCACAAAACCTCACAAAACTCATCCTTTTACCCCATATGACCGGTGGCTTTTGGAGGAGGTGACCAAAGGAGGAAGCTCCCCTCCTCCCATGACCTCCAACCGGCCGCTCTTCCCCTCTCCTCCCATTGCACCCGGCGGCTTTGAGGAGTCCCCCATGTGTCTTCATCTCCAAGCTCATCCTCACCCATCATGACAAGTGTTGCCATCTCCATGCTCCTCCAAGCTTATAAATAGGCCCCCTCCCCTTTGTATTTCATCATCCACATCCATCCACAATCCATATATCACTTCTCTCTCTAAGTTTGGCTTTTGTAAGTTTGGTTTTCAATATATAATACTCCTGTTGGTTCTTGAGTATTATAGTTCGGTCTTGAGTACTCCTGTTGGTTCTTGAGTACTCAAGCTTTTCTTTATTTTTGAGTACTCTTGTCGGTTCTTGAAGTACTCACCCCTTTCCCTTACTTACTGTCTTTCAAAAACTGTAAGTACTTAGCTATGGTATCCACCTCTATGGATATTCGTAGCTAAACTCTTCATTCGGTTGAAGGGGTGTACTTGTATTATAAAATGTTTTAGACTATTTTAGTGTTTTTTCTCTGTATTCAAAACTTGTTCTATGTGCCATATATTAGGTCAGAACTTCCAAGGTTGAGTGGATGCTTGAAATGGCAAAGCTCTTCCGTGGAAGTTCGTGAACATACTCGGGTAAGTGGATGCTTGAAATGGCAAAGCTTATCTGAGGAGTTCGATCTCTCTCAAACACCATTTGGATAAATCGGAAAAGACAATCCAAATGGATGCACATAGGCTAGTATACCTTGAAATGGGGTGCTAGTCTAAGTAGAACAAGGGCTCTACGTTTTTTGCAAAAGATTAGACAGTGTTGCAAGTCGAGTGCTTGAAATGGCCTTGATTCACTTTCGAACACTTTTGCAAAAGACTAGACATTGTGGCAAATCGAGCGCTTGAAATGGCCTTGATGCACGTTTGAATACTTAGAAGGATTACTAAAATGATAAAACAGGCTATGATGCAAGGCCCCCAAAACCGAATGCTTTCCTTAATTTACAAAACCCCCTTGTACTTACTTTCCTAGTATAACTGCCTTAATCAACTGCACTCACCATCCGGAGGACTCGCAAATCACGCATCACCCACTGTAAGTCTTCGCTTTTATTTTCAGTATTTACATTTTCTGTCATTTACATTTCTGCACTAAAAACCAAAACCAACCAACCAATCACTTACTTTTCCGCACTAAAATCTCAAACAACCTTAAAACACGCGCCCTCGCTGTACGATTCCCTCAAAGAATAACTTATCCCCCTAATTCCCTTGGGTTCGACCCCTACTTACCACTTGCTACCCAGTAGTAAGGTCACGAGTAGCGGAATATAAATTTATTTGTGCACATTGCCTCGCGACAAGGCAGTGCTGTCACTCATCTATTTTCCCGGCTACTCTGACTAGAGATAGGACGGTTTGATTCCCGTCCCGCCTCTTGCATAAACGCTGCACGGCAGAGTTGACTCTGATCTTCTTTGAAACCCGAAGTGCAGCCTCCACTGACTTCGTAAAGCATATAGTGAAATTCAGTCCTTCGATTGCTTGCCAAGCCTTTCTAGGGCAATTTATATCAACTCCACATCCCCTGTATATCTCAGCACAAAGGGACAAATGAGAAGTTACATCCTAACTTTTTAAACAGTTGAATGTTCACAAGGTAAATGCATGAATTTAGATCTATCTTTTTCACATTCTCAAGTTCATATTTTCAAAAAGATAATATTAAGGGAAAAGGAAAAGAAAAAACATGTTAATTAACTATGTACAAAGGTGGTTCTCACCCCACACTTTTGAACGAAGGCGTGCCTCACAGCACAACTTAGTTCAAAAGTTAATTGCAAGCAAATATATACAGGCAAGGTGAGAATGACTTAAGGCAAAAAACTAAATGACAGAAATTAAATGAATGAAAGTAAGATAGATGTCGGGTTACCTCCCGACCAGTGCGTTTGTTTAACGTTGTTAGCTCGACGGTACCTCATTCTTGGATCATAAAGTGGGATCCCATGGGTGGCTTAGGTCGAATTTTGTCGCGGCTCCTGCGTTGATTCGAGCTTTGACTCTTCCCGAGTTCTTGTGGAATGATGTGCTTGGGTCAGGACTCCATGGTTTTGGTGGTTTTTCTTTCCATTGTCTCTGAGAAGGCAAGGGACCTTTGACCATAGCTACTGTTTCATCAAGTCGAGCTCTCTTGTTCCTCCTTCCCGGCTTCCACATGTCTTTGCCGCTTCTTCATGTATGGCCGGTTGGCATCTTTGCAGTTTTGGAAGTTCAGTCTTTTGCCAAGCAACCTCAAGCATGCGCCCTTGCTAACCCTCTTCTTTGTGGCAGAGATGATTGGCCGGCCTTGGTCCTTACACTTTTCAGGAGGCTCTTCTTGGCTTATGACGAGTGGGAGCTCCTTCGTTGGCTGTTTTGGCTCATGCTTCTCCTCCAACTCGCCTAGCACTGCATCATCATCGATCATCTCATCTCCGGTGGCTGTGATCTTCATAGAACATGAAGGGTTAAGTAGGGGCTTCTCGGCCATGAGGACAGGGCCTTTCTCGAGCAGCTCTTCAGTGAGGACCGGGCCTGCCGTGATTTTCTCGGTCAGTTCGGCAGTGAGGTCTGGGTATGTCTCGGCTGGTTTGGTAGTGAGGTCCGGGACTTCATTTGGTTTGTCAAGTAGGGCCGGGACTTCCTCGGGCAGATTAGTGATGAGGACCGGGTTTGAATTAGGCAGCTCGGCAGTGAGCTCCCATGTAGGCTCCTCTTCAGTTATCCATGCGTCCTCATCCTCTGTCAGCTTTGTGGGTTCCAATGTTGGTTCCTTTAGAGCCGCCTCCACGCCCATTACTGCGCTTGTACTGATGTCTCCTTCCGGGTTTTCGCGGGCAAGCTTGCAATGGGTGTGATGCCAGGCTCGTTCTGCACCGAGTCCACTTCCATCGTCGGTGCTTCATCATCAGTTTGGTACATCGGCCCTTGTTTTGTGCTTTCTGCGAAATCATCTATGAGGTCCCAAGTTTCAGCCATGGTTAACTTCATGATCGAGCCTCCCGCTGTATCGTTAAGTCTTTTCCACTCAAGGGGCGTCATTCCAGCAAGAAACCTTTGAATAAGATTGTGGTTGGTGAATCCATGGTGCGGGCAGCGCAAAACAATGGTATCAAAGTACGAATAGTATTCGTCCAAAGTTTCGTCTCGGGATTGCTCAAGGTTGAGAATCTTCTCGCGGGTTTCAAGTCAGAGAGATGGCGGGGATAACTCTTCTAGAAATTTGGCTCGTAGATCCCCATAATCGCCTTCATAAGCTGCACATGAGTAATACCAATCTATTGCCGAGTCAATTAAAGAAAATTTGAACCATTTCAGCTTAAACTCCTCTAACATCTCATTCTCAGGTTTCATGTGGCGGCAGATGTGGTGAAAATGTTGGCAATGAATCACAGGGTCCTCTTCAATGGTACCTCCGAAATGGGGGAGACAGCCAAGCATTTTAAACATAAGGTTGCTGCCTCCATCATTCCAAGGCTCTATGTCGTAGTATGAAGACATGACGAATTATGTACAACAGAAAAAAGAACAACTATCTATTTGCTAATTCCCCGGCAACGGCGCCAATTTTGACGGAGCCACCGCACCGTCGTTAAAGTGCGATGTCTCTGTGCAAAAATAAATTTATAAATCCGACGCGACTTTACTATTTTGGGTAGTAAGTGGTAAGTACAGGTCGAACCCAAGGGAATTAGTTGATAGTTGTTCTTTCAAAAAGGGAAAATTAAATAAGACAGTTTGGAGGTTGGTTGTGGTTTTAGTACTGAAAAGTAAAGTGCTAGAACAGTCGATTTCAAGATCAACCGCAGACACACGTTTGATACTGGCCGCACGCTGTGTTTCAAGCGTGTTGCGTACCAAAGGTTATGCCGGGCTGATGTTGATAAAGTCTGTAGTAAAAGTAAAGTGCAGAAAGTAATTGCTTGATGGACAAGACTTGCGGAAAGTAAACAGTACATATGGACTGAAAGTAAGCAGTTGATATGAGACTGAAAGTAAAGTAACAGGTGATATTACAATTAAAGGAAAGATTTGGTTTTAGGGGCCTTGTATCATAATCTGTTTATCATTGGCCTCTAATGATCATACTATGTGTTCAAAGATGTATCACGGCTATTTCTAGCACATGACTTGCCACATCATTTAGAACACTTGTTC
Source organism: Rhodiola kirilowii (assembly GCA_033675215.1). Classification (NCBI taxonomy): domain Eukaryota; kingdom Viridiplantae; phylum Streptophyta; class Magnoliopsida; order Saxifragales; family Crassulaceae; genus Rhodiola; species Rhodiola kirilowii. The sequence goes on from CM066193.1 coordinate 47,070,410, forward strand.
TATTTAGACTAATTCCTCCTTTCGAAGTATCTTAGCCTTATGTGCATCCATTTGATCTTCAGTTACGATCAACCAAATGGTTTTTAAAAGAGGTTGAACTCCTCAGATAAGCTTTGCTCGTTAAAGCCTCCACTTACCCGAGTATATATGTTCACGAACCACACGGAAGAGCTTTGCCCGTTAAAGCATCCACTCAACCTTGGAAGTTCTAACCAAATATGTGGCACATAGAACAAGTTTTGAACACAAAGTGGCATTTAAGAGAAGGGTCTAAAACATAGTATGATACAAGCACTCCCCTTCAACCGAATGAAGAGTTTAGCTACGAATATCCATGGAAGAGGACATCATAACTAAGTGCTTGAAAATAAAGGTTTTCAAAAGACAGGAAAGTAAAGTTTTTGAAAGTAAAGACATGAAAGTAAAAGGAGAATACTCGAGAACCGACAGGAGTAAACTCAAGAACATGAAAAGTAAAGACAAGCTTGAGTACTTCAAGAACCGACAAGAGTACTCAAGAACAACTTGGAACTTCAATATCAAAGTGGTGTGTTTTACATGGATTGTGCCCAAAAATCTAGAGAGCTTCTCTCACTAACCAAGAACTATGGAGCTTTGTGGATTGTGGGATGATGATACAAGGAGATGAAGGCTCTATTTATAGGCATGGGGACAAGGGGAATGGAGGGGAGAAAAGCCGCCGGGGTGAGGTGGAGGGGAGGAGAGCCCCCCCCCCCCATGTGTCACTTCCATGGCCAAAGCCGCCGGGCTAGGTGGAGGGGGGAGTGGGTGAGAGTGTTTTGTGATCTTTTCCCCAAAAGCTATCGGGTCCTTTCAGCTCCGGACTGACTCAGGTTGCCCTTCGGTTGGACTTGTTTGAGTGATTCCAGGTTAGGATCATGAAAGTTGTACAGTCGAAATCTGGTCGTATCCTGACTCGTAATCCATTTTCAGCTTTAAAACTCCTCCTTAGCTTGTATTCTCTCTAGACTTCAAAATACCCTGTAGATAAATATCAGAACTAACAAGCAAAAGTTAAATAGACAAAGAGTCTAATTTGGTGGGTTTAACTGTCTTAATGAATCATATAAATATGGTCCATCATGGACCTCTGCTGAAGTTCTGTCCTTTGCCAATATTGGCCATCATGAGGGCTCTTGTTAATAAGGCTATTTCATCGTCTTCCTTCTTGGGTGACTCATTTGCTTGTGCAAGATCCAGAGCCTTTTCTACTTTCAGAGCAATGGCCTGGGACTTGTCAGCTTGTCTCCTGGCCATCTTCCTTACATGATTCCTGCTTGACTCTGAAGGTTGGCAACCAGCTCCTCTAGAGTAGTGTCTTTTATGCCCTTTTGAGCCTGCAATGCTAATGTCACTTGATCCCATTTTGAGTTCAAGGCTTGCATGAACTGGTGCATGATTTTTCATTCAGGAAGCTTTTCGTTCAAGTATTCCAGCTGTCCGACTCTGACCTGGAATCTGGTGTAGAAATCTTCCAGGGATTCATCCTTCATCTGCATGATCGTCTCATAGTCCTTTATGGCAGCTAGAATCCTGTTTCTTTTGATGTCTTTGTTTCAACCATACAGTCTCACCAGTCCATCATACATATCTTTAGCAGTTTTGTACATCACCACTTTAATTTGATCTCCGGGAGAAAGGGCCATGTAAAGAATCTTCTTCGCTCTGGCATTCTTCTCAAGACGTTTGTAGTCCTCGTCCGTGCAGTCATCCTTGTCTTTCTCTACTGGTTCATCATCGGAATCTGTATCGTCAAGGATGGGTAATGGACCTCTCTTGAATATCCTCCAAAGTTGTCCATCCATCAAGCAGACATGAGCCTCAAATTGATCTTTCCACCAGTCAAATTGTCCAGGCTTCAGCAGCGGCGGCTTACAAAACGAATCATTGATTGCTGACATGATTTTCCTGCAAGGCTAACTCAACAAAATTTAGAGAACTCGGCTCTGATACCATATGATGGATTGTTAGTGTCAGCCTTTCCTTCAGACGGTAAGTCATGAAGTGCTTTTCCGTCAGATGGTCAGACAGCAGCGGAAATATGAATATAGATATGTAGGAAAGTAAATAGCAGAAAGTAATTGCACACGATTTTAAGTGGAAACCTTATCACAATGGTGACAGGATGAAAATCACTACCTTTCAGATTTCTCTGAAAGGATGTCCAAACCAGATTATTTCTTATTCAGATATGCTTGTAGGGTTTACAAACTAGGTCTTTACTCAAGACGCTATTTGATGACCTCTACTCAACCCGACTCAAATAGTCTGATCTGAGAACTCGAACCTTTGTGCGTGCAATCCCAGCAGTTGCTCTTTGAATGCGTACGCTTGATTCTCCCAAAACTGACGAGCTTCTCTTGGGCAAACCTTAATGCCTTATATAGGGTTTTAGCAAACTGACGAGCTTCTCTTGGGCAAATCTTGAAATCTGAGCCCAGCGATACGGCCCAATCCGACTTTCCAAACAAGGTAGATACTTAACTGATTAGTCAAGATTCCATCCATAATCTTTCCTAAATCAGTTTCTTCATTAAGTCAAACTTCCCAAATCTGATCAGCAGAATATTATCCTCAATATTCTTCGATCAATTATATCTTCTTTGGATCTTCTTGATTCTTTCTTGATTTCCAATCTTCAATCAATATCTTCAATCATATCTTCAAGATCTTCCAAATTGGGCGCACATAATCTTCCAAATCTGGTCTACAGAATATATCTTCAATAATCTTTAATCAATCAAATCTTCACTTGATCTTTTTGAATATTTCTTGATTCCAAAATCTTCAATTAATATCTCTAAACATATCTTCAGTGGATATTCTTGAATCTTTCTTGATTGGAAAATCTTCAATCAATATCTCTAAACATATCTTTGCGAATCATCCACACGCCAACTCAACCCTAGTTGGTTTTGGTTCAGTCTTCTTGAACCGCAATTCGTTCGTCCTAACTTCGAACTTCAATCAATGTTCACTTGCTGCGTTTCCTCACCTGAAACTTGCATCAACAAATCTGTCCATGGATTTCTGCACACTTAGACAAAATCTCAGCTAAGTGTTTGTAATCATCAAAACCAGAGGGTTCCAACACGGTGCATATCCATAGGCATGAAACCTAGCGAGTTGGAGTTTGAAATAAACAGAGAAATTTTCTTTCTCTTTTCCTCTCGGTTCCCATTCCAAAATATTCCAAGTATATTTCGTTTGTCTTATCCCGATTCAATTTCTAAAAATTCAATTAACGCAGAAATATTGAATATGGAAAGCGAAATCGATTCGTGATTCAAACGATATCCAAGTCTGTCATTGATTTGAAGCACTCAAGTATCTTACATTAAGCGTAGGTAATTGGACATACATTATTCAATAACTCTTGGTCTGATCAATGCTCTTTAAGAAGAAAAAGAAGGTGGGGAACATGAGTGAGCTGGCACAAATGGAACAGCCGTAGCATTATGATTCAAAGATGGAAAAGAATGAGCAACTGGTTGTTGACTTTGAGCTCATGTTGATCGAATGAAATTAAAGAACCCCACTAGTGTTTGTAATTTTTGCAGTAGAGGTAGCAGCCACCGGAGAGGTATTCATCACCGCAACAGAAGAGCTTCCATCCACCACAGGTACAGTTGTCACTGACGGAGGGTTTTCAGTCATCACAGGATCCACAGTCCGCATAATCACACCTTCATTTAATGGGATGTATCTAAATAATTCGAATCAACTTTCTTACACCAGACTAGAGATGGAAGTGGGTTACAAAACTCATGGATTGGCCCGCGTGGGTCGTGAGTCGACCCGGCCCAGCCCGATCCGTGCAACCCAGCCCGACCCAGCCCAACTCACGGGTTCGAGCGGGTTCGTGGGTTAACGCGACCTACTAACTGCTCCGATGTCAACTGTGACATCTGAAGCATGTTTTTCTGCATGTACAAGGGTGTTGGATGACAAAAGATCACGGTTGAATGATACTACAATTGAGATGTGCATTTGCTTGAAAGACTGGTTTGTTGTTGCTGCTGAAAGAAGAGAACAAGACACGACAAAAATTGATTATGAAACTGGAGATGAACAAGAATGATTTTTCACTAGTATTATCTTTCACTTTCTGAGATCTTTTATGATCAATTGACCTTAGGCTTGTAAAGTTAAACTGTTAATAAAGTTTTAACTTAGAATTTGTGTCGGGCCTCAGGCTTTCACTTAAGTGTGTAATTCCCCAGAGCCAGGAAGTTTGACTCCCATTTAATAAATAAACTAATTTTTTAAATTAATATTTACTGAACCTTTTTTTTGGTTTGTTACTATGATAATAAATAATTTTAAATATAAATTGTATGAAAAATTTTGATATTTAATAACTAAGTAGTGTAGAATCTTATTTTTAATTAAAATTAATAATTTATGGGTTCAACCCGTGGGTTGGACCCAATCCGACCCAGCTCATTTATGAAGGGTCCAACCCGTGAGTTGGGTTGGGTCCAAAATTTTCCCTTCGACCCGATTCGTGAATTGACCCGTTACTGTTTCAACCCAACCCGACCCAACCGAACCCACACGAATTACACTGATTCGACCCAACCCAACCGTGGACCGACCCACTTCCATCTCTACACTAGACCCATGAACGACGCGAATGTTTGTGATGTGGACGATGGCTATAACCTTCCACAATTGTTGGGCTTGTGATGTGGCATATTCAGTACGTGCTTTTTGTAGGCTTAATAAAGCCTTAGGCCCATATTGCTCGTTTTGTTGTTATATCAATTTCATTCATGTATTTTTGCTTTTTGGCACGAACTTGTTTTGAATTTGGGTTCAACTGGTGGAGCTAGAGACCTGTCGGCAACAAGCAAGAATAAGAATACACGGATTGAACCAGTGAGTGCATTTACTGAAGGTGTGACAACAAAGTTACAAGCTTCATTCATGAGCAGTGTCACTTCATTGATGAGATCTGATGAGAAGAAATTGATGTCCGATATGAACGACTCTGCTGCTGGTGTATGAACATTATGTTGTCATAATTTGCTCTGGATCTTCTCAGTTGGAGGCTTTTCCATTTCAGCAGGCTCCGTTGAGATTTTAGACAAGTGTGCTTTTTCAGCTATGAATTTCATAAAGCGGGAGCCCTTTATGTCCTTGTTGGGTGGTTTCAGTAGCGACTTAGGTTCTGTCTTGGGTGATACTGGTGGTGTCAGTGACCAAATGGAAGAAAGTCGACTATCTGGTTTGTCGAGGTCATGCAGAAGTGACAAGTTCTGCATATCTGCAACCAAATCAGAACGTGCACATTTGTTAGAAATTTAGAATGACCCTTAATCCATTTACATGACGATAACTTAAATGACACCCAAGTGTGCAAGGGAATGTCTCCAATTCTCCATGTGTGTGCTAGTATTGAAACAAATACAAATATATTGATACAAAAACAAACATCATATTGTGTTTATCCTACCTTTTGAAAACTCGAATATAGGCTTCATTGCAGCACAAGGAATACTGAAATTCAGATGTGGTATAACTGTTCCTCCATTATGCCTAGAATTACTGCATAAATAATGAGAATGTCATGAGGAAGTTCTCTAGTAAGTAAATTAGACATTATTTGTGCTATTGAATATTGATATAGAATGCCCCGTTGAAAAATTTCCTGTACATGGAAAATAACCCAAAGATCATACATGATAAAACTAGTTATAGAGGTCTCCTGCTTATAGGCATTGTAAGCTCGATATATAATAAAACTAGTTATAGAGCACTCCTAGTTTAATACCTTGTAACAAGTCCAATCATACAACCATGTGAATTTACAACAGCTCCGCCACTGCAACCAGGATGCACACTGGCTGTCGTCTCCAACATCACTGGCACATCCTCAAATTCTTTTGCTCCCACAGAGATATCGGTAGTGTTCATCTTCGCTCTGACTACTTTGGCTACCACACCGCGGTTGATAGATGGGGGTGACCCTGAAACAAACATAATGGAAGAATCACAATTGCTGGCCAAGGTACTGTTTCAAATGAGTTCATGCAACACTGATAGTTGTACACTGCAAACAGTGACGTTTTTAGTAAAATTATTATCACAAAGGCGAAAGGAAAATCAATGGTCAATTAAGTGAAGGTAGCTGATTACTTCCATAAATATAAATTACAAAAGAGGCAAACAAACTAAATAAAAAATATTATTGAAGCCTTTACCAGATCGTGGTCCAAATAGTCCATGTCCAATAACAAATGTTTGTGAACCTGGAGACGGACAAATAGTTTCAACACCAATAGGGCAAAGTTGATCAGGGATGTACTCAAGCTGCAGCAGGGCAACATCCAACTGTCCTTTAGAAACATACACCACCCTAGCATAAGACCATATCCAGGGGGATCGCTGACCCAAACGAACATGTATGCTTCTGTAGCCTTTTGACTGGGAGCTATACAGGTATCCAGTTTTCTTATCACTCGAAGGGTAATCGACGTTGATCGGTGTTTTTGGTAAGATGTCGCAGCCCTCCCTCCCAGTGCTTCCCTGTGGACACGAAATTCCTGAGTTCTCATTCATGATGTGTGAATCTGCCATGTTACTATCCCTTCCCCCAGTCACAGCTGTTTTGCCAAATCTCCATGGCTCTAACAGGTGTGCATTTGTGAGGACCAATCCTTCATTGTTGAGCAAAATACCAGAAGCCCATGCCCCATCATCAACTGTAATAAGACATACAGATGTCGCAGCACGGTCAACTGGCGAAGGTGGACAAAGATCAGAGTGACCATCCTCATGCATCATGGTATTAGGCATGTCTAAGGATTGAGAATCTGGCAAGCAGTTCATCCCAGAAACTACCGCATTGCTCATATTTTTCTTGCTTCCAGCTAGTTGAGACTCCTTGCTTAGGAGGCCATATGACGAAGCTGCAATTGCCTCCCAAGGGATCACAATCTATAATTGATGGATGAATATCACAGATGAGGAATTAAATGGTGTTACTGTTATCGTAGTATTAGAAGAGGAATTTGATTTCCAGTGTTACATTTTCTATATTACCTGAACCTCAGCTCCGCTGCTTTTTTGCCTTTGAGGTCTTGTAATAATGCCAATGAGCTCTCTTTGGTTATTATAAACAGGACCACCTTCTATTCCTAGAATATGAAATGTGCAGAGAACCCTGTTAAATACATGTGATGAGATGGTAATACGTGGAAAAGATGCTCTCACCTGGAAGAGAGCGAATGTCTGCCATCAAGAGTGACTTCTTACTTGAGTTAAGAGGAAAGAAGTTGGAAATGGATCCAACTGCAATACTGTTGCACACAGCATAATTGGTCTATCAAACTCTGAAGCAAGAGGCCAGGGAAATCCGCAACTGATTAGGTACTGAATCAATGAAATACCTGTTCAAGAAGTGCACTGGTGAAAGAATCCCAAATGGGGACCCCATAACTAACAAAGGATCACCTTTTTTGTTTGAATTTGATACTGCAATATCTGGAAGACCCTAAATATTAATCATTCACATAATTATTCAATTGTGATGTGAACATAAAATAAAGAGTATGAAGAGAGAATCATCATCTTATAGACCATTTTGTCAAACCATATATCAATGATTGCATGAGACCACGGTACATTAAAATACAAAAAAACTTTACCTCGCAAATTACTGAGGAAAATCCAAGGATAGCGAACGTAGCACATGAATTGCCAAAATGAGCCCCATTGATCAAATCATGCTCCACCTGTAATGATACGCATGATTCAATTTCATCTCACGGTTCTTGTTGTGTGCACCTTACAGTTACAGGCTACAGGCAAATAAATGATTAAACTGAAAAGAATTAGACAAGCAAAACACATGAGCGAACGCACCTTCAAATTACCATCAGGGGCATTCTGAATGGCATTGCTGCTTGAAGCTAAGGACCAACCAACCTCCCACCCAGTCTCTGCTGATCTAGATGAAGCACCAAAGACGAAATGAAGTGCCAGTGCAGATTGGGATACATCAACCTTCATTGTAACAGTACAAGAGCCCAATCAGCCTGATTTTCCACTTACGTGGTAGTAAACTCCATAACAAAACCAGACAGGCCAAAAAGGACCCGCATGGATCAACAGACATGGGCCGTGCAGTATATGACGTCAGTATTAAACTATTATGATCAGGTAACCTAAGAGAAAACCAAAGTGCTTTGAATAGCATAATTGAGCCTTTTGAAATCCAAATCAAGTTCACCCATCCAAAACTTAAGATGATAATCTGTATAGAATCACAACTATCAGAATACTTACAATTGTTAAAACCTTAGCTGGAAACCATTGATTGTCCACATTTTCATTTCCATCCTTCATATTTGATGTTCCCTGGAAGAGCAGCATTGATGATACCATTCAACATTATCCAATATATTGCAACCAAAGCAGCACAAGACGTCTTACCTCTACCATGATGTCAATCTGAGCTCCAGGAATCAACTCCCCCACCTAAACAACCAAACCAAACACTGAAACTGAAAAATCACTTTTTTAAAACTCCAATAAAACATCAAATTGAAAAGCCTCAGTTCTTCCAAACCTGATCAACACCTTGCTTGTATCTAACTGATAAAAACTGCTCCACAACTGAAGCAACAGTCACCACCACAGAAACATCTCCTCCACCAAACAATTTCCTCGCCAAATTAATATCAAAAAGCGAAGCAGGCAGAAGCACGCCGGACGCTGATAGCGTTGTTGTACCGGAGCTACACATATCCAAATTTAATATTTAAACAAACTTAACAGCTTCATCTCCAAAATTAGCCACAAATTTCCGCTCAAGTTCATCATCTATTACTTACTTGTACTGATGAAATGCGTGCCTTCTCATTTTCAACCCCTTCGGATCCTGAAATTAATCAAACAATAATCCTATCAATACAACCACCAGGATACCGATACGACGAATTGAATACAGACGAAAGTTTTACGAGATACTCACTGGCCCTCGGACTCGGACCATGGCGGCAAAATTCCGGCCAAACTCGACGACCTCTGGCAATTCCATTTCCCAAGCCGACGAGCAGTGCGAGTCCCCAACTCCCAATACGACTGCAATTTACCTAAGAAATTTCAAATAGTTTGATTTTATAAAATGAAAAAAAAAAGAGAAGAAGATGGGTGTAGCACATTTTTATGAAAAATATAAATTAATTATGTTACTTTGTTCATTTGGATGAATGAAATTAAATTTGTAACATATTATTTGTTTTTTGACCACAAATTATAGATCATTTGGACGAATTATATCGTAATACTAGTTTCTTGACAATGAATTATAGGTAACTTTTGACAAATTTTATAATTTGTACTAAAATCAAGTTTACATCTGATTTTTTTTTCCTCTTAACAAAATAAAAGATCTAATATAGTACACTTAGAAAATAAATTTCTCATTTTCCTTCCAATTCATTTTCTTTCCGCTTAATTTCCATGATCCAAATAAAGGATAAACGAAGCCTTACCGTGATGATTGAATTGAAAATTTAAATTATGTAAAGAGTCTTTATAATAAGGGAAAAGTACAAAAAAGTGGTATGAACAATCACTCTTTTACAAATTCTTGTCCAAACTATCTACATTTTCAAATGGGAGTCAATTACATGTTTTTGGACTAAATTACAATTCACATTTCTACAATAAACTTCAAAAGTAAAAAAACCCATATCAAATCATCCTTTCGACTTTTGTTAAAAAAATAATCTGTTTACTATTTGTATAATGGGAAGACAATGATAATATTGTTTCAAACATATTATAAAATTTAAAAAATTCAATTACGGCAAAATATCAATTTTCTCATTCCGCTTCCCTAATCTCATAAATGTTATGAAAAAATTTAGAATCACAAAAAGATGGTTAAATAGTGATCTTCCGAATGATATTTGTGCTAATATAGTTATATTTTTAGTACAAAATAAATTTATAAATTAAATTATTCGGTACATCTGTACATGTTATAAAAAGCATGTCAAAATATTAATATTTTTTTTGTTTTTTTGTTTCGCTTTGCTAGTCTCTTCTCACAAGTAAATAATTTTATTGTGATATTAGACTGATATTGATGCTCATGAAATTATATTTTGGTAGAAAATGAAAATTCAAAATTCGATCATCGGGGTATATGTTAAATTAATTAGTCGATATATGAACATGAACATGAAAGTGAATATAATATGAACTGATTTTGTTTTCTGATAATGACTTGATTTTATTTTGATATATGTTTATTGTAATTTCATCTTTATTCATGTTCTTATACAAATAAATCATTTGATATGGTTATATAAAGATTTCTTGTTTTGATGTTTTATTGTAGAAATGTAAATTGCAATTTAGTTCAAAATTTTGAAATTGACTTCCATTTGAAAATGTGGATAGTTTGGATAAGAATTTGTAAAAGGGTGGTAGTTCATACCACCATTTTGTATAGAGGTGGCAAATAGGGCGGGCGGACGGATTAGTGGAAGGGTTCTTAATGGACAAGGGTTAAAAGGGTTGAATCCTATAAAATTCTTTAAGTTAAAAGGTTCAATGGACGAATTCTTAATGTGTAGAGGGTTAAAGGGGCAAACCCTTCAACAAGGGTCGGCCCTCATGTTGTGCTTACCTTGGACAAGGCCAAGGGCCCACTGTCTAAGGGGGCTCACTTTTTCTAAATTTTTTTTTGGGAAGACATAAAAGACCAAATCTAACTTCTTCTTCTTTTTTTATAAACACATAATATCAGTAATGCAAAGAAAAATATTATTTATAAAGTGATTTTGTAAAGAAAAATATTATTTATATTTATAAAGAAAAATATAAGGTGAAAAGTCCAAAGAAAAATATCAGTAATGCAAATTTTACATATATAAATTATTATTTATTCAAATAAATTTAAACATTATCATTAAAAATATATATAAATATTTTTTTTCTTTTCAGAGGACCGAAATATTTTTTTTTCCATGGGCCCATGAAATGTCAGGATCGGCCCTGCCTTCAATCCTTTAAGAGCTCTTTTAACCCTTTGGACCCTTTTAATCATTTTAGTCATTTAAAACCCTTTTAACCTTTTCACTTTAACCCTTTTAACCCATTTAGTTAAATGGAAAAATAAATAAATCTTAGATCTGATATGTTCTATATCTTTTATTTGTTGATGAACATGTTCTATATTCAAAATGATTACATTTATAGATTTGCACCATACTAAAAAGAGACTTGGGAATTTGAGGCAAAAAGGGTTCTACTACTCTGCAATGATATTACGAGATTGAAATTGTATTATCACCTCCAACACCATGCATTATTACAGAAAACACACAATAGACAACTTTAACAACTTGTTTTCTCTATATATAATAGTGATGATCGACAGTCGACACTCTTTGAATTAATTCAGGTAATGAAAATGTTGCGCATTGCATGCCTACTTTTGTGGTAATAATTTTTAGTCTTTATTATAAATAAAAGATATTAAAATAAAATCAAAACACTTTTATCACTAAAATAAATATAGAGAAATAATGTTGATGAACTTTTTTTTACCTTTTTTTGCCAAATAACCAATCTCTAGAACAGTTATGTTTTGTTTTTATGCTTATTTTTAATATTAGTTAAAAGAGATCTTAAAGGGTTGGAGGGTTATCCGGGTAAAAACATTAAACCCGTTTATAAAAGGGTTCTTAATGGATAAGGGTTCGTTCAACCGTTTTATTATAAGGGCGGGCTAACAGGCGGGTTTTAAAGGGCGGGTAACGGACGGATTGAAGGGTTTAGAGTTTATTTGGCGGGTCTACTTTTGTACTTTTCCCTAATAAGAAACATATTTCATGACATAAGGGATGGTGTTTTCATATATGTAAATGTTAAATGGATGATCAACTCCTATTTCCAACGATCTTATGATCTTAAGTTCAATTAAGTGCTTTGAGAACTTAAGGAAATAACAAACAAGATATAACGTGGTTCGGGGGGCTGCCCCTACTCCACGGGGGTGCCTCCAGGGGACGAGGCGAGGATCAATCCACTATAATGAAATGGTTCGGTACAAGCAATTCGCAAGAACCCTAACTTAGACTTATTGTGCCCTAATCTAATCAAGTAAGGCTATGATCAAATCAACCGACAATAAGTGCAATTAATAAGGGCGAAATACTCCCTGATATCTGAATCGAAGATTTCGATTGGTCCGAGTCTGAGGCGCGGCCGGCGGCGATGAACGACTTCGGCGAAGCTCCGACGGGGCTAGCAGTGAAGAGCACTGCGCTGGCCACCGATGCTCTGATTGACGGCTGGAACGAAAAAGGCGAAGCACTTCGAAGATCGAACGTGCGCTTGAGTTCGCTCCAAGAATCGCCTGAGCTCCGGATTGAAGGAGATGTATCGAATGCGCTGAGTCTGCTTCACAACTCGCTTTTGTCAATTGCAGGAGAAGAACAAAACGACGACGTGTGGTGCAGATTCAAACACGGACGCGCCTCGCTGAAACGACGACGCTCCGCTTGAACAGAATTTCCCACTAGCGTAAAACGCTGTCGTCCAATTAAAACTCAAAACCGGATTTGCGCACGTCGAGGAAACGTCACTGTTTCCTTTAGGCCAAACTCAGAATGTCCATTTGGTTGCTGATCGTCCTCCAGCCTTTACGGCTATTAAACTCGATCAAACCTGCACATAATGAGCAGAAAAAACCACACAAATATACTACAACATATGTACTATAAGTGCATGCAAATAACCAATCCAAATGAGCCTCTACAAGGTCTGACGCTGAGCCTAAACATGCTAGTATGACCAGGCAAGTATGAGGCACCAATTCCTCACAAATGCCCTCTTGACTCATACTTGTACCAAACCTAAACTGGCTATGGGCGGCCAGTATCTATAGTGGATTGGGGTTCCTTACCTTTGTCCCCTCTCATGGGCACCCCATGCCCTCTCAAGTAACAGCCTCAATGTGGAGAAAATCCCTGCAAAACTCAAACTTTTGTGAAGGCACAATCGTGCCAAAGTCAGCAGGATTAGTTTCACCAGCAATTTTAGTCACAATAGCTGATCCATTTTCAATCTTGTCCCTTATAAAATGATACCTAACATCTGTGTGTTTGGCTCTCTCATGATAGACTGGGTCCTTACACTAGTATAAGGCACTTTGGCTATCAATATTCATTGTGGGAACATAGACCTTATTCTGAATTTCCTCTAAAATCCCTTGAAGCCATATGGCTTCCTTAATAGCCTCAACAGCTGCTATGTATTCAGCTTCAGTTGAGGATAAAGCAACAATGGATTGTTGCTGGGATTTCCAACTGATGCAATTACCAGCCCAAGTGAAATAAAGGGTTGTGGTGGTTTTTCTTGTATCTTTATTGCTTGCATAGTCTGAATCTACATACCCCTTTAACTCAATTTTATGATCATATTTCTTGTAGACTAAGCCTAGGTTCTGTGTCCCAGCTATGAACTTAAGAAGATACTTCATGGCAGTCCAGTGAGCATTCCCAGGAGTTGACATAAACCTGCTGGGAACACTCACTGAAAAGGCCAAATCTGGTCTTGTACATAGCATGGCATACATGATTGAACCTATAGCTATGTTATAGGGGACGTCTTTCATTTGGTGTTTATCAGATTCTGTAGAGGGGCAGTCCGCCTTGGTTAGAACCAAGTGCCCTTGATGAGTCGAGTTTTCGACTCGTTAATGCCCGTTTTCACTATAGCTTTAGTTTGTTTCCAACGATTATTTGATTTCATTTGATCCCCTTTTCGTGCGTTTCAGGTACAACACTAGATGTCTCAGTGTCAAAAACCAATATAAGGAAACTCAGAGAAAATCGAAGACTAGAGCAAAAAGTGAGCAGAAATGGTCCCCAGTCGGTCGACTGGGAAGCTCCCCTGCTCCAGTCGGTCGACTGACGAGTGCCTCAGGAGGTCCTGCAAATTGTGTTTCCACAGTCAGTCGACTGGACCCTTCAGTCGGTCGACTGGCGAGTACTCCATCAAGAGCATGCAGACCGCGTGACCTCAGTCGGTCGACTGGGTGCCTCCCCTGTGTGCCAGTCGGTCTACTGGGGAAGGCTTCAGGAGGATCGAAATTTGTGTTTCCACAGTCGGTCGAGTGGACCTTCCAGTAGGTCGACTGGGAAATTGCTTCTCAATCAGTCATTTCTTACCCCAGTCGGTCGACTGGGCCACAAGCACAACGCCAGTCGGTCGACTGGGACTGCTACAGTTCCGGATTTTCAGCGAGCCTATAAATAGAAAGTGGTAAGTTTGACCTAGCATCTTGGCTTCTTTGGGGAAAAAGACAAGGAAAAGTGAGCAAGTCAAGGGCATCCATCATCATCTAATCAAGGAGGATTGAAGATCAAGGGAGTTCATTAAGATTAACCATCCTATTCTATTCCTCTTCCTTTCTCTTTAGATTTTGTAGAAACCCTACTCACATCATGTTGTCTTACATGATGTGTGAGTAGTCCCCTTTGTGTTTTGAGGGTTTTATGATCCTCCTTGGTACTCCATGATCATTGTATACACATTAACATGCAATTTATGAAGTTGATTTCATTTTACTATGCTCTTCATTTTAGACATGTTGCTAGGTGTTTGATAAAATGCCCTAGTGGCATGTTTGTGTTAGAACTATGATCTAAGTATTGAGAGAGCTTAGTGATGATTTGGATAAAGTGAAATGAACTTATCAAACATTTATGAGAGTAAATGCACGGGTGAGAGGCTAACTAAAATTTCATGCATATAGCATTTGTGACAATAGGTGCTATATAGTGAATCAATATCTTTAATTAGTGAGATTCTACGTAAGAAGGCCTGACTAGGATTAGACTTGCATGATAGTTTGTCTAATTTTAGCCTAAGCTAGGTTTTAAACCTATCAACTCTTAAATGACTAAACTCCTGTATACACGATCATTGGAAAATTGCCAAGGAGGGGATTAACCCCTCGAAACTCGCTTTAATTGAATTAATTCCCCTAAAAACCATTTCATTACTTGTTTTCATCATTGATAATCATCATCATACTTGAATTGAAGGAATAGCCGAGTTAGAAATTGATAGACCTAGCGTATAATCCATTTGCTCCCTTGGGTTCGACACCGGTCTTACCGGTTAAAATACAAATTGTTTTTGACTAATTGAATTGCTATAATTCTACAACGTCAGCCCTCCTAAGGGGATAGGTGAAGGTTTAGAGTTAAGCATTGAGAATTTGTTTAGAACCTTAGTTATGTAATCTGTTTGAGATAAATACATGGTTCCTTTGTTTCTGTTTCTCAGTATTTTAACTCCTAAGATCTTTTGTGCAACCCCTAAATCTTTCATAAAGTGTTGTTTTAACTCAGATTTCAGTTTAGCTATAGTTTGTTTTGAGTTGGATATCAATAGGATATCATCAACATAGAGCAGAACATATAACACCACATCAGATTTCATAGACTTAAAATAAAGACATGTATCATATTTACTCCTAAGAAATCCCAAAGACAACATACAAGCATCAAACTTTTTATTCCAAAGTCTAAGAGACTGTTTTAGGCCATAAATAGATCTCTGTAATAAGCAGACATGTTCAGGGTGATTTTTTCTATGAAACCTATAGGTTGTTTCATGTAGATTGTTTCTTTTAAGTCTCCATGAAGGAAGGCTGTTTTAACATCCATTTGCTCTAATTCATAGTCATAAATTGTTGTCATAGCTAATAATAATCTCAGAGTTTTGTATCTAACAACAGGGGCAACGATCTCATTATAATCAATTCCTTCCTTTTGGGTGAAGCCCTTAGCTATAAGTCTAGCTTTGTACCTAGGTGGATCATTCACTCCATTTCCCTCTTTTATTCTGAATATCCGCTTACAGTCTATAGTTCTAGCATGCTCAGGTTTTTCAACAAGTTTCTAAGTTCTATTAGCATACATAGACTAAATTTCTTCATGCATAGCAATTTTCCACTCATTTGATTGTTTACAAGTAATTGCTTGTTGGTAAGTTTCAGGAACATCATGTTTCACAGTTTCAGCAACAGTTAAAGCATACTCAACAACATTTAAGGAATTCTCAAGCAAGCTAGCATCATTTTCAGCAACACTAGCATACTTTGGGCTGATCAGTTTTCTTCTAGGTTCTCTATCTCTAGTTAGCATATAGTTTCTTAAAGAGTTATTAGGCTCATAAGGCACCATAGCATTATTAGAGTGAGCATTAGAAAATGAAGGTTGAGAATGACTTACTTCCCCACCTGATTGGTGAGGGTGCTGAACTGCCATATGAGTTGGAGCATCTTGATGCTCCACAGGATCAGTTGCTTGGGCCTGAGTGATGGCTGGTGGTTCATCAGTTGTAGCAGGGGCATGATCTTCCATTTGGTTTAGTGACTGGTCCCCTAGTGCCTCCCCACCTTGATGAGTATCATCCTGTCTAAAGAAAGAAGATGGGGAAAGAAGCTGGTCACACCATCAGGTGTGCCTGCAAGCTCATTAATAGGGCTTAGTTTAGATTTAAAATGGAAATCATGTTCATTACAAGTCACATCTCTAGCAACAACAACTTTGTAACCACCTGGTTGGATCAATACAATTTTGTAACCTTTCACACCATCAGGATAACCAAGAAAAGCACCTTTATCAGCCCTATGATTCAGTTTTCCTTGTGAGGTTCTAACATACATTGTACATCCAAAAGGCCTAAGGTGATCTAGATTAGGTGGTTTGCCTGTCCACATTTCTTGAGGAGTTTTAAAATTGAGGGCAGAACATGGTGATCTATTGATCAAATAAGAAGCTGTAATAACAGCCTCTCCCCACATAGAAGGTTTAAGGCCAGCACTTATAAGCATACATCTAGCTTTCTCAAGTAGAGTTCTGTTCATTCTTTCTGAAGTTCCATTTTGTTGAGGTGTGTATGGGACTATTAGGTGTCTTTTAATGCCATGTTCATTACAAAACTCATTAAAAGCCTTGTTACAAAACTCTAGACCATTATCAGTCCTAAGGCATTTTAGTTTAAGGTCTGTCTGGTTTTCTACCATAGTTTTCCAGTTCTTAAAGCTTTCAAAGGCTTCATCCTTTGTCTTAAGTAGACAAACCCAAACCTTCCTAGAGAATTGATCAATTAGGGACAGAAAATAATTCCTGCCACCAACTGTGGACACTTGGGCAGGGCCCCATAGATCTGAATGAACATACTCAAGGGGCCATGCTGCAGTGAAAGTGGATGGCTTAATCTTATTTCTGGTTTTCTTCCCTAATACACATAATTCTCACAGAATTGAAGGTCTGAAAGCTTGTCTTTAATTACCCCAGATTTAACTAAGTGTGACAGACCCTTATTACCTATATGTCCAAGCCTAGAGTGCCACAATTCAGTTAGTAACTCAGATTTATCTTGGTTTTTAGTGAAGTTTATCTGTTCAGGAGAACAGACTACATGATATAATCCTCTCCTGTTTATGCATTTTATTAGGACTCTATTATCTCTAATAATTTCCTTCACACCATTATGAGTTACTATGTGACAACCTTGCTTATGAAACTTAGACTCAGATAAAAGACTTCTTCTTAAGTGTGGCACCCAAGCTACCCCAGTTATGGTTCTAAAAACACCATCAAACATGTGCAAAGTAACTTGACCAATACCCTTAATTTTCAAAGAAGTATTATCCCCTAACATAACATCACTACCATCAACATATTTTAAAGAGCAGAACAAAGATTTATCAGATGTAGCATGAATTCTGCAACCAGAATCAAGAATCCAAGAGCTAGCAACAGAGTTATCAGCACACATAATTTCATGCTTATAAGAAGTACCACTTTCACAAATGTTGGAAAAATCATGATTAGCATTCTGTTTTCCTTTTCCCTTCTCTTTTTCAGTTTCCTTCTCTTTCTTTTTAAGCTTATAGCAATCTTTAGTAAAATTCCCTGACTTTTTACAGTAGGAGCATTTCACATTGATTTTATAAAACCTTTTTCAGTTGAGGAAGAAGAGCTGTCATTTGGTTTTCTAAATTTCCCTTGCCCCTTTTTCTTATTTTTAAAAACCATAACCTCAATTTTAGGTTCAGATTTAACATCTCCCTTAGGGGAAGATTTAGTTTTGAAAACTCTTAAGGTCTCATTTTTCTGAGTAATGGCTTCTAGGATTTTAGTTAATGTGATTTCATCCCTACCATATTGTATAACATCCTTAAGGTTATCAAAATGTGAGGGCAGGGCATTTAGAAGGATAACAACTTGAAAGGTTTCTTTTATAGGCTCTTCACATCTAGCAAGGTCTTGGGTTAATTCTAAGAAAACATCTAGATTTTCCTGAATAGACCAAGACTGATTCATCTTAAAGTTGAACAGTCTACACAAGAGTGAAATTTTACTAGGCAAAGACTTAGACAAGAAGATTTCATCAAGTTTATCCCAAAGAGTTTTAGGGTTAGTGATACTTACAACCTGCCTGATAATGTCATCAGACAGCTTCATCATTATCTCTGCATGAGCCTGCTCTTGCATTTCCTTTTTCTTTTCATCAGAGGTTGGGCATGCCCATTCTTCAGTGATAGCTTTCCAGCACTTTTCTCTAGTAAGCAGAGCTTTCATTTTGACTTTCCAGATGGAATAGTCTTGTGTTCCATCGTAGATTTGGATCCTCGAGTCTCCCATTGTTCCTGGAAACAAGAAGCAGAAGAGAGTGAGACCAGAACATGTTTAGGATCAGAAATAGTGCAAAACAGTTTAAGAACAAAGTTCTAAACAAGTTTTAGTCACTATCCTAATTCAAGATTAGTGCAAGAAACACAGATCAATAAACCTTTAGGCTCTGATACCAATTTGTAAATGTTAAATGGATGATCAAGTCTTATTTCCAATGATCTTATGATCTTAAGTTCAATTAAGTGCTTTGAGAACTTAAGGAAATAACAAACAAGATATAACGTGGTTCGGGGGGCTGCCCCTACTCCATAGGGGTGCCTACAGGGAAGGAGGCGAGGATCAATCCACTATAATGAAATGGTTCGGTACAAGCAATTGTGAAGAACCCTAACTTAAACTTATTGTGCCCTAATCTAATCAAGCAAGGCTATGATCAAATCAACCGACAATAAGTGCAATTAATAAGGGCGAAATACTCCCTGATATTTGAATTGAAGATTCCAATTGGTCCAAGGCTGAGGCACGGCCGGCGGCGATGAACGACTCCGGTGAAGCTCCGACGAGGCTAGCAGTGAAGAGCACTGCGCTGGCCACTGATGCTCCGATTGACGACTGGAACGAAAAAGGCAAAGCACTTCGAAGATCGAACGTGCGCTTGAGTTCGCTCCAAGAATCGCCTGAGCTCCGGATTGAAGGAGATGTATCGAATGCACTGAGTCTGCTTCGCAGCTCACTTTTGTCAATTGCAGGAGAAGAACAAAACGACGACGTGTGGTGCAGATTAAAACACGAACGCGCCTCGTTGAAACGACGACGCTCCGCTTGAACCGAATTTCCCGCTAGCGTAAAACGTTGTCGTCCAATTAAAACTCAAAAACGGATTTGCGCGCGTCGATGAAACGTCACCGTTTCCTTTAGGCCAAACTCAGAATGTCCCTTTGGTTGCTGATCGTCCTCCGGCCTTTACGGCTATCAAACTCGATCAAACCTGCACATAATGAGCAGAAAAAACCACACAAATATACTACAACATATGTACTATAAGTGCGTGCAAATAACCAATCCAAAGGAGCCTCTACACGGCCTGACGCTGAGCCTAAACATGCTAGTATGACCAAGCAAGTATGAGGCACCAATTTCTCACAATATAGTTAAGAAGTTTGTTGAAAGACTTTTTAGATTAGAAACAATCTCATTTTCGCCCCCTTTCGGGTGGATGCCTTATTTGTTGAAAGACTTTAGTATTACAAAATGTATATCTTACTTTTTGTGTCACAACAAGGCATTCGTGTGGATGATAGAGCGCTTGTTATGAATTTCATATGCCTTCATGTTGATTTTAAATTAACGATGCTCAGATGGAGATGTGGGATTTGGATTCGGTGCTGCACAATCAAATGTTGCGAGCACTATATTTTAAAAATTATGCTAAACAAAATGACGCTGTTTTATTTGATACATCATCATTTTCGTGCTCGCAACATTCATCCACGCATGACCAAATTTTTTTCTAGAGATGCGTATGGGAAATATGCATCTCCGGACGACCGGACGAATTTTCTATGTGAAAAATGCTTGGCTATGTTCATACTGCATACATTTACAATGACAGTTAGTTATTAAGTGTGTTTACTTTATTACATCTGTTTGTAATAATAGTGTTTACTTCCTATAAAATGTTGGTTGTGATACTTCTGTTATAGTGTTATTTTCCATGACAATGGCGTATGGCTTTCCTTCTCTGATTTCTCATTATCTTTGCTTGTGTGTGATAGAGTTCGTTATGGTGCTCAACGGTAACCAGACACCATTTGCACAACAAAGTTTTAACGGAAACATTTAAATTGTTGGGTGAAAAAGTTTATCTCACCTTACATAGACAAAGTTTCATCATTGATATTTCGGAAAATTGTATTATATAACACATGATTATTGAGCGCAAATCATAAGATTGTTTCAATGCGTTATTTGCTTCTTGTCCTATCTGATTGTGTTCAATTTATAGTTACTTATTCTTAAGAACTGCAATAATTTGGAATATCTTTATGAAAACTTATAAATCTATCGAAATATTTCAAATAAATACATTTAGTGTTACAGAGTGTATATCTAACTTTATTTTTTGAGCCTTATATCTAATTTATTTCGTTTGGTGAAAAAAAAGATTACACAGTTGAGCCGACTTGAACTGTTGACACATAAAGAAGATATTAAGAGTTTCACTTCTTCGTAGAGGTGTTATTCATCCCGTCTCACTTGAACGTGTGATTCGTCCATCGAGTAGGTGTTATAGAGGCGTGGAGGTCATATAATGAGTGTTTCAGTGATGATCGATTAATACTCATCACAAATATGTATGAGAGGCAAGGATCAATTTGTTGTTGTTGATTTTGGGTCGCTTTATATTATTTAATACAATGTCATTTGTTGATGGTAGTAGTTAATCAAATACCAAATCTTCGTAAAAATAATATGGAGAGAGCTGTGGGGATTTGGAGGCGCGCTACAAATTGATTTGAAACAACAAACACCGATAGTTAATTACAACAGTTAGAGTCAAGATCAGGTACAAAGTTAAAGTTTGGTACAAAATATAAAATTCATCAAAATCATTTTATAATTCGCCAGTTTATTTTATAGTTCGTCAATTTTAGAGCCGAAAAATGAAAAAGACGTCGTCACCAAGAAAAACACCAAAAAATCAAGATTTAATCTCATCCATTCAAATCACAAGATCAAGGTCTATGATTAGTTTGTAATTTGTACCAAAAAATTAACTTTGCACCGGATCCTTACTCACAACAGTTAAACTTCTTTTTTGTTTTGTTAATAGTAACAAAAAGGAAAGCATTAGATTTGAAAATCTAGAGATTAGGGCATATACACCTATGACTTGGAAAATGCTAGGAGAGAACTTTCTCACCTAGTATTTCTTTCAAACAAAGCACAAAAAATGTAAGAAATTCTTCCACAAATGCTCCTTGAGGATGTTGTGTGAGAGAACTTTCTACATTTTTTTGTGCTTTAATTGAAAAAAATACTAGATAAGAAAGTTCTCTCCTAGCATTTCTCAAATCATGGGTACATATACCCTTAATGAAATATTAATTCTACCAAAGAGGCGACCCCAAAGCCAAAATGAATCAAACACCCGAATCAAGAAAAATACCAAACTACCCCAACCGAATGGAGCCATCGGCCCTGACCAACTCGAGCCAACCGCAGCCACCGGGAAGGGTAAATTCGTAAACTGAACCAAACCGAATACAAACCACACTTGTCGTCATCCTAGGCAGCCTTTGATCCAATTGAAAATCTCAACCGTCGATTGTTACAATAAAATATTAAGAAATTAAAATAAATAGATGGCAAGACCACGAGAGGAAGCCATCTTCGCCTCATAGCTCGCGTTCGTCTCATCTCTTCTCTCTCCACATCGCGCGACTCCTCCCTCATCACTCCACGCATCACCGTCTTCATGGCCGCCTCTCACTTCCTCCGCCGCTCCCGCAATCCGTAGCTCCGTCGACATACGCACCCTCTGGGCTCTGCCGCCGAAGCAGCAGCTGCAGTAGCAGCGTCGCGGTGGAGAAAAAACCGTCTCAGCATCGTTTGATTTCGTGTCTCCAGCATCGTCAATGCCAGCGCAGAAGCGGCAGCGCGATCCGTCTGAGGACGATCCTCAGCAGGATGCCGACGAGGATTTGCAACCTAACGTCAACGGTGCCGGTGCGTTGTTTTATGTGATGCGGTGGCGAAACTGCTTTTGACTCAGTGTGGCTTTGTTCTGATGCATTTCGTGGCTAATCTGGTCTGTGGTTTGACGAGATGTTGTTTTCCTTGTAGAATTGGACCGAAGTCCTTCGGTGAGCAGCGAGGAGGAGATGGCTGAGTACGTAGCTTCTTATTCTCCGTCGTCGTCGTCGTCTTCTTCTTCTTTTTGTCTTTTCTAGCTTTTGATTTCGTTGCTGACTGATATCATATGCTTCGTTCTGGACGAGATCTCTGTTCGTCTTTCTTCTGCTTGTGTGCCTTCATCGTATTTACGAGCATAGTTGCAGCGAGGGAGTTTTGGCTGGGATCATGGATTCGAGACATCTATAAACATGTCCATTTTCGCATTGTGATGATGGTTGTATCGGTGAAATTCGTGGCCATTTCTGTTCCGTTCGAATTCTGAGCCCCGTTGGGGGTTTTCAAATCCGATAGTGTTGTGCATGAATCGGGTCGTTCACTTAGTGACTCACTGCTCTTCATCTCCCGTCTCTTCTTTTTCAAATTTCTAGCTTGATGGAGTTATTGGTTTCATGAATTCATTCTGATTATATGCTTACTGCTGTCCAGATTGAAATACTGAGGTTTTGTTCCTTTTGTTGGTTGTTTCATTTTTCCACCTTCTGGTTCCATACGTTTTTGTCGACCTAGGTGATATTAATGAATTGGGGCTAACTATGCATTGTGGATGGCATTGCAAAATTAGCTCACCTTGAGATGTCAATTTTTTGTTACAACATGGCATTCATGTGGATGATATAGCGCTTGTTATGAACATTTCATATACTTTCCTGTTGATTCCATATCAGTGATGCTTGACACCAGTTGTATCATTTGTTTTGATAGACGGGGGGATGCATATGGGAAATGTGCATTTCCGGGCAGATTTTCTATGTGCATAATGCTTGGCTATGTTCATACTTCATACAGTTACTAATGACAGTTAGTTATTAATTGTGTTTCCTTTATTAGCTCTATTTGTGATAATATTACCTCGATGGTGTTACCTCCTACAAAATGCCAATTGTGTTATGGTCTTATTTTTCATGACCATGTCATGTGTTTCCTTCTCTGATTCCTCATTGTTAATACACTTTAGTGCATTTTATTGCTCCTTTTAATTGTTTTGTTGAAAACACTCAGATGCTTTCAAGCACTGGTGGTGTTTTCGTGTTACTAAGCACATTAGCCATTATGGTTTTATGATACTCCGTTTGACCATGAAAACTAATTAACAGTACATTCATTTGTAGATTGGTTGATGTGGCTTTGCCGGACATACGGAAGGAGGTCCAGTGCCCTATCTGTTTAGGTATGACATTTTCTACTAAAGTTTCTCCTCCTGCATAGCCATTAAAGGTGATGACCATAAATCTAGAAATGGAAATCTTTTATGTCTCTGATGTGGACCTCAAACATGTCTCCAGAGGCAACCCTTTGCAAGGTCATGACAGTGTGATGTCAGATTGTCCAAATTTGTTGGAAATAATAAGGGGTAGCTATAATATCCTGCTCCTGCTTGGTTTAGATGAATATTTAATCTAACTCCCACTAAGACGAACAGTCAACATATTTTCTGGGGACCATAGCCACCAAACTTTGGTTAACATAAAGTGATGGTCGTCGATGCCGTTCTGATTCATTTTGTAATAAACTATGGAGTTTGATTAGGGAAGGTACTATCTGATTTGATTTTAACAGATTTGTCCTTAAACAGGTTCACCTCATGTGTGACTTTTACTTGTATATCAATTAATCCACTTGATGTTTTCAAATATCAATCCCTACATACACTTATGTTTATAGGAATTATACGGAAGACTAGAACAGTGATGGAATGCCTGCATCGCTTTTGCCGGGAGTGTATAGATAAATCTATGCGGCTTGGGTATGTAAACAAAAGTGTGCTTTTGAACGCATCTGGTGACTGTGTACAGTAAATTTTGTGCCCAAACATTGTTTTCACTTTTAACCAGTTCTTTTTAGTTTGACATGTGAAGTAATAATTGAATAAATTTTGGCAGGAACAATGAGTGCCCTGCTTGCCGCACTCATTGTGCTAGTCGACGTTCTCTGAGAGATGATCCAAACTTTGATACACTAATCTCACTCTTGTACCCTGATATCGACAAGTATGAGGAAGAGGTAGGATTTATGTGTTGAAACTTTGTCCATCATTCTGAATGACTGATTTCTCTCATCTTACAATCCCTGATTGAAGCTGATGTTACAGGAACTGGCATTTCATGAAGAGGAGAAAGCGCGAAACAAACAGGTTAGACTTTCCATTAAGATTGAAAACCAAATGGCACACAGATATGAAATCTGCTTGTGGTAATCAGATCAACCTGATTGACTGTCACTTTTTTTATTTAAAAAAAATAGCACGAAGAAAAGTAGGCATTCGTATACATGTGCAATAACGACACACTTTATTCGAGCACTTACAACTAAACTGTAATTTGAATGAGTAGATACAAGCATCTATTGCTGAGACAGTCCGCCGCCAAAATGAGGCACTGGGAAAGAAGAAGCAAACAGCCAGAGCAGCAGCTGCTGCTACAAATGCAAGGAGATCAACAAGAAGAAAAAATTATCGAGCAACCGAGCAGCAAGCATCAGAGGATTCTGAGGATGCCAATCGTAATGAAGGAGCTAAGGAATCTTCTGTTGATGAGCCAGATGTCAGATCCCGAAGGCCCAAGAGATGGGCCGGAAGTCGGTATTCTCAGCTTTCTTCTTCTGGTTTTAATCCAGATGGAGGGGATGACAATGATACAGAAGTGACAAGAGAGCCTATGCTTGCCTCTGTTGTGCTTGGTACTGGCTCAGATAGGCTGGCATGGGGACAAAGCGGTCTCCGGAGTAACAATAGAAGTGGTGGCAATGGCAAGAATGCTCGAAATAGCCGGGTCCATAAGTTGGTTGATCATTTCCGGCACTTGGGAGAAAACAACGATGAGGTAATGAAAGCTAATATTACAGAGCCTATATATATTAAATACATTCTAGTTTATATTGATACTATAGCCTATAGGTTACCACACACTACTGCACTGCAGTTCACATATTTTACGGATTGCAGCATCAGTTCTGATTCGATTCCGATTCGATCCCATGAAATAAAGTGGTGGTGTCTTTAATAGATTGGGATATGCATGTATGTTTTGAATAATGCGATTCAAACTCTGGGTCTGGAGTTGATCCCATTGGCTTACCATTGCTCTTGTTTATGTTTCAACAGGATCTTGACCTCTTCCTTGTCTCTTTGGACGAGAGAACTGTGCCTAGTCTACAAAGGCCCTATCTTTCTTGCAAGCCCAAGCAAACTGTTGGAGACTTGTGTCAGGTATTCTAATTTATGTTGTTGGCCCATTCCTGCATATTGCATTTTAGTTCATATTCTTCCTGAAATTATATGTGGGATTGTTTTCTTCTCTTCAGTATGTTGCTTACCAGACCAGGATGCAGCCATGCGATATTGAACTACTTGCAGTGAAAGAGTCTGCTTTGAAATCTGACTACCTTACCTGCAGCAATCCAGTATCCAACTCAAAGATGCAATGCAGTGATGATATGCAACTGTTAGATTTTCAAGAGACTATGGGACGACTTAAGGATATATGCAATACTTGTGCCACCCATATGGTAAGACTTTTTTTACGTGACTCCAATTATTGTTGTTAGAATATTGTATAGCATGCGTGTTGAGTATTTGGTCGTGTATTGTATAGTGTGTTACTCTTAGTCACCTATAACACACAACATAGCAAGATAGTATGTTTAAATTTGGGGTGTAAAGCCAAGTTGTTGAATTATGGAGGCGGAGGCTCTGATCATTGTTATTTTTCTTCTCTTTGTCAGCTGCTTGCTTATAGGATGAAATCGGAGTATGAGGAAACTGGAGTGAAGACCGAATAAATTCTTATCTTCTCATGAAATACATATTTGGAATTTATCTATATGACGAAGGATTTAGATGTTACGGGGGGAACTCAATTAGTTATAATTAGCCAGCTGTTCAAAGTAAGCTATGTTTGAAATTTGAATCTGTTTGAGTATGCCTAATTAGATTGCCCGCATTATTACTAGTATTAATGTGCGTGTCCTCAATCTTTGTTCTTTGATAGCCATATGGCTGTTACTCTGTCTTGGATCCAAGTGATATGTGAATGAAACCTCCTGTAATGTACATGTTATTGCGGAATTAGGTTAATTTTAGCTTTATTGATTGAGCAAAAATATACCAGAGAGTTTAAGATGAGACACATAGAATCATATGTTCCCATCCAATTCGATTTACACAAATCAAGTAATAGAAATCAAATTAAACAGAACTGGAACTTCCCTAGGATCCGACGAACAAAAGCCCTCTCTTGAATCACTGCAATCGATCTCGGAATCCCTCCGACGACCTTCCTCTGCAGTAGTTCTCCGATAACTCGATTCAGGCTTGTTCTCGCACACCCAGTTCCAATCAGCGTAGCTCAACGTCAACTCACTCTTAGTCGATCTATGACAGATACTCGAAGCTTTCACTCGTCAAGAATCTCACTCGAATTCGGAAGCCCCAATATTGAATCTCGTAACCCTAATTTGATTCTAGTCCAGCTTATATGGGAAGCTCAGCTCGCGTCAAAACGCAGCGCATAAGTGTAATAACTTTACCGAACTTCGGCGCGTCTTGCTTTTAATGGAACGACGTCGTCGAGGTAAAACTCGAACTCCCCTTTTGTGCAACGTCGCTGTTTGCTTCACAGACAAAATTCCTGCCTGGTTGAAACGACGCCGTTTGGTCTTCAGTACAAATGCAACTCAGCTCAGTTTCAGTCCTTAACCAAAACCTGCATTTTTGAACCAAGACAACACAACACCAAAACCAGTGTCCAAGCACAAGTCTCATCCATATTAACTCAATCTTAAACACACTCAACCAACATGTGTAGGATTATAAACTCAACGGTACACATAGGTCAAACATGTTTTCCTAGTCATAGATAAACAAACATAAAGGTGCATGAAACCAACTGCTTTAGTTTCTTTATAAAATTGACATGTATTGGAAGTGTGAGGCTTGGACTTGGACGTTGTTGGTGACTTGGGTCTTGGCGTATGCAGTTTGAGTCCGTATTCGTCCCTCTTTCTCCTTTCATCATTTTCCTGTCCCCTCTAAAGCTATTCAATATTGCCATATATATTGGATGAGCAATCCGGTAATGAGCAGCCAGACGAGCTTCGTCTTCATCTTGTCGAGTTATTCTTTTGAGTCATGAAGATCATGTACACCAATAACCCAAAATAATTGATCATCCCTCTCTCTATCACTTTCCCTTTCATCCTCAAAATTATTGTCATATCTCATTATCATTTTGATCATATGTATCCCACTAATGACTAAAAAATCCATCATCATTTTTTGACATATTGGTTCATCATCATATAATTCTGAAAATTTTATTAGAATATAACAATATGCATATTTAGTTATAGATCTCAAAATAATAAAATTATTGATGTTTTTTTGTATTTGTAATTTTTAAGATAAAATCGTTATAAGTATAAGATTATGTTGTATTAACCTAACACGTGTCCATTTCCTATTTACTTTTATGTGGCTCCCAATCCCATGACCAAATTTTGAAAGTTGGTCATCGGGTGACTAATTTTTTATTTGGTCATCTCTAATGACCTAAAAGATCATTAGTGTAGTCATAATTTTTTTGGTCACCCAATTTTAGTCATCTCTTATGATTGAAAATGTCATTGGTGAGGATGCTCGAAAAATGGTTATTGAGAGATAAAAAAAATATGCACCACGATAATGAATTTTGAGTTATGATGTTGGTCATTCCATAATAAAATTTAAATAAATATGCATCACGATAATAAATTTTGAGTCATGATGCTGGTCATCCCATAATCAAATTAAAATTCGTCATATCAAAATTTATTTTTGATCATGAGCTACCAACAAATCAAAACCAAACAAGGGTCTCGTATTAAAAAAAATTACATATTAAATTCAAATATTAAAAATGTTCTATCTAAAATTAAAAAAGTATAAAAGAACTAAAACTTTTTATAATCTAATTTCAATATTTTCATACAAAATTTTAAAAATGTACCTTTTTCTTCTTCTTTCAAATCAATAGAGTGAAAACATGGTAAAAGTTTCTTTCACCACGAGCAGTGGCGGATCCAGCGCTTCGTGCGAGGGGGGTCCAAAAATTTTTTTTTAAACGATCGTATTCGGCAAAAAAATTTCTTTATATATAT
Source organism: Rhodiola kirilowii (assembly GCA_033675215.1). NCBI lineage: Eukaryota > Viridiplantae > Streptophyta > Magnoliopsida > Saxifragales > Crassulaceae > Rhodiola > Rhodiola kirilowii. The sequence continues at coordinate 47,099,167 of CM066193.1, forward strand.
ATATAATAAAATAAGGTTTCCCTGTTTAAATTGACAATAAATTTAAGAAAGTTTTTTTGTATAATATAAAAATTGATGTTTAATTGTACTAAAATCTAATTTTGTTGGATCAAAATATCAGATTTTTAAAATTACCAACCTTTAGAGTAAAGTTTTAAACTTCAAGGGTTAAAGTGACATATTTGAAAACATTAAACACTATTCATCATCTTCTCCAAAATAAACCCTAATGTTTCCCACTCTCATCCCACCACCTACTTGTTGAATTCTTTCAATCCAAACAACTATATCATCGATCTAAACGAGAAGGAGACTATTTTAACAACAATACGATAGTTTAGACCACTTTTATTTGACTTAGGAAGTTCTATATTTATTCAAAAAAAAATTTACTCTCAAACTTGAGAGGGGTTCTTGGACCACCCAGGACCTAGCTGAATCCGCCCCTGACCACGAGTGGGATATACTTGATTAATCATATATCATTGGAGAAATAATTTAACGAGCTGCAAGATCTAAATGGAACATTAAAATAAGTCGAATGTTAAATCAAACGTTAAAGCAACTTAAACATACACAAACTTTTGAGTGGAAATCATTGTCCTATCAGCCTAATTGTCTAGTAGTTGATATCAATATCTAAAATGAACGTTAAAGCACTTGAAATATATGCAAAAGGTCGCATAGCAGCGTGTATATGATCACTCATATGTAACTTTAGCAATTTTGCGTACTTCTAGCAAGCGGTCGGAACATCATTTGAAAATTAATCACCTTACGAATGAAGCCAGGGCTACAAGTTCTTTATTAACATATAAACACAATCTAACGTTAAGGTGACAAAAAAATATACCGAAAAAAATCTATATGCTTCGAGTGCGCTAATGACTGGCAAATCATTTAGAACTATATAAATTTTGTATGCCGAAGTTGAGCTGATCCTGGTCTGTAAAAGGTGTCATGCTTTTTTTATTTTTTTGAGTCAAGTCCTTTAAGTGTGACCCGTAACTAACTAAGGGGCGTTCTTTTGAACTTTATTTAATAAAAGTTTAACTTTTTTTACGTAATTTAGTTATACAGAATTTAATTTAACTATAATGAACTTAATTTAATTATATTGAACTTAATTTAACTATATCGAGTTTAATTTAACTGTACTGAACTTAATTTAACTGTATCAAGTTTAATTTAACTTATTTTAACTTTACTGAACTTAATTAAACTGAAATGGAATTTTTTTGATATGTGTGTGCTTTTTTAATCTTTTTCAATGTATATGTGTTGTTTTTGTGATATATGGTTGCACAAGAAAAAACTAAATTTACATGTCGTGAAAATATCCAGTTGGCAATATTTATTTATACGCAAGAACTAAACTCAAGTGACATGAAACCCAGAAATGTGTATGTCTTTTTGATTTTTGACGCAGCGTGACACACATGATAATTGAGTCCACCAGCAATGAACTCGCAAAAGGCTTGGAATCCACCAAATAATCTCGGAATTCAACAAGAACGAAAACCAAAGGTTTTATTGAAAGAAAATAAGATACATTACTGAAACCCTAAGGTGGGTTTAAATAAGAAAACATAAAACCTAACTAGAAAAGGAAGACTAAACCTAATTAGGAAAGTAAAAACTGAAAGATAATTATACTGCTAAAAAGATAAAAACCCTAATTTGGAGCCCTAAACGAGCTCGGATGCCTTAAAAAGGCCATAAATCACGAGCAACGCTCAACGCTCGTGATTTGCATTCGTTGGCCCGTTTTCACTCAAATCAAGGTATTATGGCGAATTTCTGGACGCTGAACGCCAAATACCGATTTTGCCCTTTTTGCGCGATACTAGTTCTTCAATTTGCACCGCGATCAGCCCTGCATCAGTCTCCTCTACCTCTGAAGAACTCGACCCCGAGTTCTCTTCTGGATACAAAGCCTCATCCGCACGGTACTCGTATATGTCTGCCACACTGAAGGAATTTGAGATATTCATTGATTCGGGCAAGGCCACCACATAGGCATTATCATTAATCTTCCTTGTCACCTTGAACGGACCACACTTTCGCGGCTGCAATTTCTTGTAAGTTCCTACTAGAAACCTCTCCCTACGCAGAAACACCATTACGTCATCACCCTCTTTGAACAATTTGACACGGCGGTGCTTATCTGCAACAGCTTTGTTTTTCAACCCCGTAGCCTCTAACTTTGCTCAAACCTCCTCCTTGACACCGACGATTTCCTTGGCCATAGCCTTGGCAGGCGCACTAATTCCGACTCCTCTAGGCAGTTTAATCAAGTCAACGACGTGCAAAGGTGTGGAAGTATATACCAAGGAGAATGGTGTCTTCCCCGTAGCTGAATGCACTGCGCTGATGTATGCAAACTCCACTTGTGGCGGCGCTAAATCCCACTATTTTGGCTTATCCCCACATACACTCCGTATCATATTTCCAAGCGTGCGGTTAGTGACCTCGGTCTGCCATCAGTCTGTGGGTGAGCTGTGGAACTCCTGTTCAATGCTGTGTCAAACATCCTCCATAATGTGATCCAGAAGTGACTGAGAAATTTAGAGTCTCGGTCTAAAGTGATGGACTTAGGAACTCCATGGAGACGCACTACCTCCCTGAAAAACAGCTTAGCCACATGTGACGCATCTGCGGTTTTCTTGCAAGCGATGAAGTGAGACATCTTCGAGAATCGGTCGACAACCACAAATACAGAATCCACTCCTCACTGGGTGTGGGGTAAACCCAACACGAAATCCATAATCAGATCTTGCCAAATATCCTCAGGAATAGGTAAGGGTAAATAAAGACCAGTATTTTGGGACTGACCTTTCGATACTTGGCATATATAGCAACGCTGCACAATCGCCCCAGCATCTCTTCTCAAATGAGGCCAATAAAATCTTCCCTCCAAACTAGCAATGGTCTTATCACGACCCAAATGACCGCTGAGACCACCTCCGTGCAAGTCTCGGATAAGCATCTCTCGAAGTGAGGAACAAGGGACGCATAACCGACTTCCTTTGAATAAAAAGCCCTCGCTGATATGAAAGTCACCACAAGGATGCCTCCCGCTGCACTTACTCCACAACTCCCTGAAATCAGTATCTTCCTCATATAACTCCTTTAGATAGTTGAATCCTCCGATCTCCTGAGATAATGTTACCAGCAAAGAAACTCTCCTACTCAGTGTATCGACCACTTTATTCTGAGCACCTGACTTGTGCTGAATGATAATAGGGAACTTCTGTAGAAAGCTAACCCATTTAGCATGCATTTTATTAGTCATTTTCTGACTGTGCAGGAACTTCAAAGCCTGGTGGTCTGTGAATAGAATGAACTCGCACTGGATCAGGTAGTGCTCCCACTGTCGTAGAGCCCTGAAAACTGCATAAAACTCCTGATCATAAGTGCTCCACTTCTGGCGCGCCTCACTGAGCTTCTCACTGAAGAAAGCTATAGGCCTCTTCTCCTGGGTTAACACTGCACCAATCCCTACTCCACTCGCATCGCATTCCACCTGAAATATTTTGTCAAAATTTGGTAAGGCGAGGACTGGGGTAGTACACAACTTCTCCTTGATGGCTGTGAAACTCTGTTCGTGTTCCTCTCCCCACTGGAACTTGCCTTTCTTCAAGCACTCGGTAATGGGTGCGGTGATTGTGCTGAAATTCTTCACAAATCGCCTGTAGAAAGTAGCTAGGCCATGAAAGCTCCAAACTTCGGTCACTGATTGAGGTGTAGGCCAATCACGGATAGCACGAATCTTCTCCTCATCTGCCTGAATACCATCCTCTCCCACTATAAAGCCAAGGAACAACAGCTTGTTGGTGCTGAAAACACACTTCTTCAGATTCACATAAAGCTTGTTCTCTTGTAACACCTGTAGTACTTGCCTCAGATGTTCCAAATGCAACTCGGGGGTCTTACTATAAATCAGAATATCATCAAAATAAACAACTACGAATGTACCCATAAATGGACGAAGTACCTGATTCATCAAGCGCATAAAAGTGCTCGGGGCATTAGATAGCCCGAACGACATCACTAGCCACCCGTATAATCCTTCCTTGCTTTTGAAAGCTGTCTTCCACTCATCTCCCGGTCTGATCCGAATCTGATGATAGCCACTCCGTAGGTCTATTTTGGAGAAGACCTTAGAACTAGCTAGCTCGTCAAGCATGTCTTTTAAACAAGGGATAGGAAACTGATACTTGATCGTAATTTTGTTGATGGCTCTACTATCCACGCACATCCTCCACTGATTTCCTTTCTTCGGAACTAGAAGGACCGGCACTGCACAAGGGCTCATGCTCTCCCGAATAAAACCCTTCTTCAACAACTCCTCTATTTGATCCCTCAGAATCTTGTTATCCTTAGGACTCATCCGGTAATGTGGTAAATTTGGCAGGCTAGACCCCGGGATGAGGTCTATATAATGTTGAATGTCTCGAATAGGGGGTAACTGACGGAGCCCATCGCACTGTCGTTAAGGTGCGATGTTCTCTGTGCAAAAACAAATTTATATCTCCGATACTCGCGACTTAACTCTTTTGGGTAGTCAGTGGTAAGTACGGGTCGAACCCAAGGGAGTCAGGTGAATAGTTGTTCTTTCAAAAAGGGGGATAAAATAAAGCAGTTCGGGGGTTGTTTTTGGTTTTTAGTACTGAAAGGTAAAGTAACAGTTGATATTACAATTAAAGGAAAGATTCGGTTTCAGGGGCCTTGTATCATATTTTTGTTTATTATTGACCTCTAATGATCATACTAAGTGTTCAAAAGTGAATCAAGGCTATTCCTAGCTCATGACTTGCCACACCGTCTAGTCTTTTGCAAGACAAAGAACTCTTGTTTTAGTATGTGCATCCAATTGATCATCATTCCTGATAAACCAAATGGTGTTTTAAAGAGGTTGACTTCCACAGATAAGCTGTGCTCTTCCGAGCCTCCACTTATCCACGGAAGATCACGAACCCATGGCAGAGCTTTGCTCTTCCGAGCATCCACTCAACCAATGGAATTCTGACCTAATATAAGGCACCTAGAACAAGTTGAACACTAAGAGGCACTAAGAGAAGGGTCTAAAACATAGTATGATACAAGTACACCCCTTCAACCGAATGAAAGGTTTAGCTACGAATATTCATGGAACAAGACATCATAGCTAAGTGCGTTGAAAAGTAAAGGTTTTGAAAGACAGTAAAGTAAAGTTTTCAAAAGTAAAGACATGAAAATAAAGTACTTTGAAAGATAGTAAAGTAAAAAAGAGAGTACTTACAAAAACTGTTGAAAGTGCTAAAGCTTCGATTCCAAAGTAAAGTGCTTACATGATTGTGCTTTCAATCTAGAGAGATAAGTGATTTGTGATTTTGGAATGAGATGGGATGATTTACAAAGGGAAGGAGGGTTCTATTTATAGGCTTAGAGGAGAAGATGGATGTGGATGAAAAGCCACCACATGTCACAAAATGGGAGGAGGAGCAAAAGCCATCGGGGTGAGTCATCACCTCCCTTAGCCGCCCCCCATGTGTCACTTCCTCCTTGAAGCCGCCGGCCATGTGAGGTGGAGGAGAGTGAGTGGTGAGTTTGTGATCTTTTCACAAAAGCCATCGGTCCTTTCAGCTCCGGTCTGACTCTGGTTGCCCTTCGGTTGGACTTGTTTTGAGTGATTCCACGTCCGGTTCTTTAAAGTCAGAATTTGGTCGTGACCTAGAATGACTCGTAATTCATTTTCAGCTTTAAAACTCCTCCTTAGCCTGTATTCTCTCTAGACTTCAAAATACCCTGTAGATAAATATCGGAACTAACAAGCAAAAGTTTAATAGACAAAGAGTCTAATTTGGTGGGTTTCTGTGTTTATGATTCATACAATTATGGTCCATCAGATCACCCCACACTTTTAGTTGTTCGTCCCGAACAATGCTTTTTAAGGGCGGAACACAATCTAAGTAAAAACTTCAAATATGAAAGTGAGACTGTGGGACTAGATTTATCCTAATTCATGCAGTACTTACTTATTACGAAACTAAACCGTGTAAATACTTAGAAGAAACTTGATACTTGTACCTTCGCGCCGAGATGCAAATTAATTCGGATATTTCAGGAGATAGCCCTTTTCAGGCTCCTGGACTGCATTCTCGGGATCGACTCGCACTATATGGTTTCCTTGTAGCTTTCTCTAGCACGTGATTTGGTTCGGGTTTCACTGAGTTGAGCATTTTGATTTCTTTTTGGCGAGGGACAGCTTCTGTAGTGAATCGGCCTTTGGCCTTTGATATTGAGTTTGAGTTTCTTCACTTTTGTTCGGTTTAAATCTTCACAATTTTGGCCTTTGGCCTTTGATTAGCTTCTTTGAGCTTTTGCTTCTTTGTGACTTGCTAGTCCATTTTCTCAGCCTTTTCGGAAGGTCCAATCGTCGCCCGCAAGCATATGGAAATACCTCATTGCTCTTTCTCATCCTTGCTGTTTCGCGCGGGTCAAGATGAGGGTCGCTTATCTATTTTCCCGGCTACTAGGACTAGAGATAGGACGGTTTGATTCCCGTCCCGCCTCTTGCATAAACGCTGCACGGCGGAGATGACTTCAATCTTCACTGAAACCCGAAGTGCAGCCTCCACTGACTTCGAAAACCATATAGTTAGATTCGATCCTTCGAGTGCTTGCCAAGCCTCTCTAGAGCATTTTATATCAACTCCACATCCCCTGTATATCTCAGCACAAAGGGACAAATGAGAAGTTACATTCTAAGTTTTTATACAGTTGAGATTTCACAAGGTAAATGCATGAATTTAGATCTATCTTTTTCACATTCTCAAGTTCATATTTTCAAAAAGATAATATTAAGGGAAAAGGAAAAGAAAAAACATGTTAATTAACTATGTACACAGGCGGTTCTCACCCCACACTTTTGAACGAAGGCGTGCCTTTCAGCACGACTTAGTTCAAAAGTCATGCAAATATATACAAGAGAAGGAAATCACATTAAGGAAAAGAGAAGAACTGCACTCCCTTTTACTGTGTCGTGTCGTGAAACGACATGCCTCGGAGCTGGATAATCGAGGGAGTTCGGCTGGGGCCTTGAACTCTCAGCGCAGGCCCGGTAATTTCTCAGAAGCTGCCTGGCTGATCTGATCTTGCTCCAAAAATCGATTCCTACATGTTAGACATTTCTTCTATACAAAAAATGGGTGAGAGCGACTTGCGGTAAAAACTAAATGACAGAAAATAAAATTACTGAAAGTAAGATAGGTGTCGGGTTACCTCCCGACCAGTGCCTTTGTTTAACGTCATTGGCTCGACGCATGGGGATCACAGGTTTGGATCCCATGGGTGGATCAGGTCATAGTGTTGTGGAGTGCCTACTTTCATTTTTGCCTTGCCTTTCCCCAATTTCTTGTGAGATGATGTGCTTGGGTCCTGTTCCCATGGTTCTGGTGGTTTCTCCTTCCAACGTCTCTAAGAAGGCGAGGGACCTTTCACTACCAGCCTCTTGAATTAGGTTTTCTTATGTTTAGGGCTGCCTTGTCTAGTTGTGGCGAAAAAATGCTCCATCGGGGAGTCGTTCTGCATAGGCCCTTTTCCCATCCTCCTTTTAGTCTCTTCATTGATCACATAGTTTTCTGCAATTTGCCTATTGATCAAGGGGAAAAGTTTGGAAGCTTGCATCTTAAGGCTTGGTTCTGTCTCAACATGTCCGTCTGTGAGGATCCGGTCTCGGATGGTCTCGGATGCTTGGGTAATGATAGTCGGGTATGACTCGGGCAGCTTGCCAGTGGTGTTTTGGACTTCCTCCTCTGCTGGCACGGTCTCAGGTTCCCATGAAGGCTTTTCCTCGTTGCTTCCGATGCTTTCTATATCTGATTCTTCTGATGGTTCGGGAGTTTCTTCTGATGGCTCAGGAGTTTCTTCTGATGGCTCAGGAGTATCTTCTTTTTTCGTCTCTGGACCAGCCTCTACTATCTATATTCCTCTATTAGGTCGGGGCATTGGCCTTCATTTTGTGGCTTCGGCCAAGTCGTCTATAACATCCCACATTTGAGTCAGGGATAAGTGCATGGCTGATCCTCCCACTGCGTCATTGATCTTTGAGAACTCATCGGCCCTCATCCCACAAAGAAATTTTTAAAGAAGAAACACCTCCGTGAATCCATGGTGCGGGCAGCGTGAGACGATGGTGTCATAGTACGTGTAGTATTCATCTAAAGTCTCATCCCGGGATCGCTGAAGGCAGATGATCTTCTCGCGGGTGTCATGTCGTAAGGATGGGGGGAGAATTCTTTCAGAAATTTAGCGCGAAGGTCCACGTAATATTTTGCACAACTAGTAGTTGATGTGTAATACCATACTGTTGCAAAGTCGGTTAAAGAGTGTTCAAAACATTTTAATTGAAACTCTTCTAACGTTACATTCTCGGGTTTCATGTGACGACTTATATGGTGGAAATGTTGGCAGTGTATTACTGGGTCTTCTCCGGTGGTACCTCCAAACTGAGGAAGATGTCGAGTCATCCATGCATACATAGTGGGCAGTGTGATGAAGAAGTGAAGAGGGAAAGAAAAGAACAACTAATCGAAGACTAACTCCCCGGCAACGGCGCCAGTTTTGACGGAGCCCACCGCACTGTCGTTAAGGTGCAATATTCTCTGTGCAAAAACAAATTTATATCTCCGATACTCGCGACTTAACTATTTTGGGTAGTCAGTGGTAAGTACGGGTCGAACCCAAGGGAGTCAGGTGAATAGTTGTTCTTTCGAAAAGGGGGGATTAAATAAAGCAGTTCGGGGGTTGTTTTTGGTTTTTAGTACTGAAAGGTAAAGCAACAGTTGATATTACAATTAAAGGAAAGATTCGGTTTCAGGGGCCTTGTATCATATTTGTGTTTATCATTGACCTCTAATGATCATACTAAGTGTTCAAAAGTGAATCAAGGCTATTCCTACCTCATGACTTGCCACACCGTCTAGTCTTTTGCAAGATAAAGAACTCTTGTTCTAGTATGTGCATCCATTTGATCATCATTCCTGATAAACCAAATGGTGTTTTAATGAGGTTGACTTCCACAGATAAGCTGTGCTCTTCCGAGCCTCCACTTATCCACGGAAGATCACGAACCCATGGCAGAGCTTTTGCTCTTCCGAGCATCCACTCAACCAATGGAATTCTGACCTAATATAAGGCACCTAGAACAAGTAGAACACTAAGAGGCACTAAGAGAAGGGTCTAAAACATAGTATGATACAAGTACACCCCTTCAACCGAACGAAAGGTTTAGCTACGAATATTCATGGAACAGGACATCATAGCTAAGTGCGTTGAAAAGTAAAGGTTTTGAAAGATAGTAAAGTAAAGTTTCGAAAGTAAAGACAGGAAAATAAAGTACTTTGAAAGACAGTAAAGTAAAAAAGAGAGTACTTACAAAAACTGTAGAAAGTGCTAAAGCTTCGATTCCAAAGTAAAGTGCTTACATGATTGTGCTCTCAATCTAGAGAGATAAGTGATTTGTGATTTTGGAATGAGATGGGATGATTTACAAAGGGAAGGAGGGTTCTATTTATAGGCTTAGAGGAGAAGATAGATGTGGATGAGAAGCCACCACATGTCACAAAATGGGAGGAGGAGCAAAAGCCATCGGGGTGAGTCATCACCTCCCTTATCCGCCACCCATGTGTCACTTCCTCCTTGAAGCCGCCGGCCATGTGAGGTGGAGGAGAGTGAGTGGTGAGTTTGTGATCTTTTCACAAAAGCCATCGGTCCTTCAGCTCCGGTCTGACTCTGGTTGCCCTTTGGTTGGACTTGTTTTGAGTAATTCCACGTCTGGTTCTTTAAAGTCGGAATTTGGTCGTGACCTGGAATGACTCGTAATTCATTTTCAGCTTTAAAACTTCTCCTTAGCCTGTATTCTCTCTAGACTTCAAAATACCATGTAGATAAATATTGGAACTAACAAGCAAAAGTTAAATAGAAAAAGAGTCTAATTTGGTGGGTTTATCTGTGTTTATGATTCATACAATTATGGTCCATCGGTAACTCATTGGGCAATTCTTCAGCCGTCAACTCCTCAAAGTCCCGCAGAATCTCTCGCACGCCTTCAGGGACCTCCTATTCTTTTTCAGCACTCAGAAATCCCTTCACTATCACAGGGCAGAAACACAGAGCCTTTATAATATCAGCACTAAGTTCCTGCTCATTGTGTGCTAGGGCCAAGAAACTTGACTGCTTGGCCGGCTGCCTGCTGAAACTCAAAATAGGAGCTAGGGCAATCTTATGCTTTTCACAGGCAAACAACACCATATTATCGCGCCCTCTGTAGGTTACATCATTATCATACTGCCAAGGCCGACCAAGTAACACATGACAAACGTCCATATCGAGAACATCACATGGCACCTCTTCCCGATAATACTTCCCAATGGATATAGGAACTTTATAGGTACGTGTGACGTGGATCTGTGAGCCTTTGCTGACCCAACCAAGTGCATATGGTCGCTCATGTGACTCCGTGGGCAACTTTAAGTGGTCTACTAGCTTCTGTGATACCAGGTTCTCCGAACTCCCGTTGTCCACAATCAGATTACACACCTTATTCATAATGGAACAATGAGATTTAAAAAGGTTCTTACGCTGCCCCTCATCTGGCGTGGTCAGAAGAACTTTTTGCAGAACGATATTCACCGCTTCTGTAGATTCTTCCTCTACAAACTAGACTTCTTCATATTCATCCTCCTCATCCGGTTCATAAGACTCTCCCTCTTCCAGGATGGCTACTGTTCTCCGGGTCGGGCACACATTCGACATGTGTCCTAGCCCACCACATCGATAGCACTTGTCGCCACTCGGTTTCGTGTATGGGTTGGGTGCTTTCTGAGCTGCTCCCCGATTTGGCTGGGGGCTTCTGGAACTGCCACTACTAGGGCCAGCAATACTCTTATTCCCTGTGTATTGCTCCTTCACCATCACATTCTTCCCTTTATCATCACCAATTTCCGCAGCTCCCTAGGGGGAAACTTACGAAAAGGCTGGAAATTCCAAGGGGCTCTCTCCATCGCTTCTGCCTTCAACGCTAAGCTAGACGCGGCTGCCACTGTCCAAACAGTCTGCAACCCCATTTTTTCCTGAATTGAAACCTTTAACCCGCTGATATACCTAGCCTCCTTCTGATTCTCCGTTTCTTTCAGCTCATTACGCTTAGATAGACGAAGGAACTCAGTAGTATATTCCGTCACCGAACGCCTGCCTTGAACACAATCAAGGTATAACTTGTACATGATCTGCTCATAATCCTCGGGCAAGAAACAATCTAACATCAGTTGCTTCATTCGTCTCCACGTTCGGATAGGCGCATTACCCTGCCGCCTCCTTTGGATCACGAGTTTGTCCCACCACACGGCTGCGGTACCCTTCAATAGGATCGCCACCATCTTCACTTGTTTGTTTTCCTGGACGCCCATGACTTCTAAAAATCGGTCCACCTCAGTCTGTCAGTCAAGAAACTCTTCCACAGCCATGGTTCTATGAAACAGGGGAATATCAGCTTTCACCCGATAATCACTATCATATCCAAGGTTGTCAAAATCGCGTTTTAAATCGTAAAATCGTACGATTTTACGTTTCTAAGTGTGTATTTCATGTTAACTCGTAGCTGGACTCGTTTTTGGCTAAAATCGGACTTTAAAACGATTTCAACTGATTTTACACGATGTAAAATCGATAAAATCAGATAAAAACGTCCATTTTTATTATCTTTTGATTGCTGGGCTTTAGCTGCTCCGGTCCAATACTTAATTTGATTTTTTTAATTATACAATAATAAAAAAAAATTCAAAACCCTAGCCTAAAATCTCCTCTCGCGACATCTGCAATTTCACGGCATCCGGAGCTCGTGAAGCAAAACAACGGAGAGGCTTGAAATTGTGAGATTAAGCGAGTGTGAATTTGACGCAGGAGGAGGAATTGGAGCTGTACGAGTAGGAACAAACGTCAGAGGAATTAGAGTTTCGATTGACGATGGCGAAGATTCCGAAGGCGAAAGTGGACAAGGTGAAGATGATTGAGAAGGCGATGCCTTTGAAGAATCTAGAGCCGTGATCTGGAGGTACTGAGTTGGGTCGGAGTCAGGAGGAGTGGATTGAGGGTCGTCATCTTCTCCGTCATCATCTTCGTGGGACGCCTGAACCGTTTGTTGTCTGCCTGCGTTGGAGATATGGTCATGGCAACCGTGAAGAAGGGAAAACCGGATTTAAGGAAGAAGGTGATGCCGGCTGTCATTGTTCGGCAGTGTAAGGTAATGAAGGATCATCAAAATTGCAGAGGTGATGAATTGTTTGAAGTGTATAGCTAGTTTCTATTTCAAACGGGAAAACCATTTTATTGATTTAGGGAGTATGAACTCTTCTTTTATTTTGTACTAATTCTTGTTCAGAATTGTTGTCTCTCCCTGAAAATACGACAGAAGTCTAATACTTGAACTCTAAAATCTATGGGGCTTGCGAGTTTGGGTCTTCTGAGTTCTGATACATTTATGAACTACTGAGGTTTTTTTTGATAGATATGAACTGGTTTTGAATAGTTTACTAAATACAGTAGGAAAGGAGTGTGCCGATTTGTGGCCCAGAATTGCCACTGCAGCTAATGCTTTAACTTTTATCCCATTTTGTTCGACAAACATATTTTGCTTGATTTGCCAGATATTTTGTTGTTAGAATCCACTACTTGAATTTTAGTGAAAATATTTATGGCTGAGAATGAGAGTGTTGTTTCAGAGACAAAGGTAGAGAAAAAATATGAAGGGAAATAGGATTGATCTTTGTTTCTAATTTTGAAGATCCTTTATCAAAAGATGAATATGTACTTATACTTGTTAGTGCTTACAATATTCAAAAGCATGTACTTTATAAGTTGGTAAGTTCCTTATCTTAAGGAAACTTTCTTGAATATGTTTACAATTAAAAATATATATATAATATATAACATTATTTTAATAAAAGGTAAATTCGGCGATTTTACGAGTCGAGTTTACGTTTCGATTCTACCTAGGCAAAACGAGTCAAGGTAAAAACTCGATTCTGACAACCTTGATCATATCTATCCTCCTCTTCATCTCGACCATAGTCCACGGGATCCTCTTCACCCAAACTTGAGTCTCCAGCGACTCTTGCACGCGCACGCTCCACACGAGGAACTCTAATTGGTGCTTTCCTCTGTGCTCTCTCCTCTCCACCATTCGGGGCGTCTCTCGCCACCCTTAATTCTGCCAACTGTGCATTTATAGCAGCCAGGGCAGCGGTCATGTCCGCATTCACCCTCTCGAAATCTGCTCTGGTTACGGTTTCGTCTGCCATCTGATCAAGTTAGAAGAGAACAGGGAAAAACCTGCTTCTGATACCAACTGACGCAGCGTGACACACATGATAATTGAGTCCACCAGCAATGAACTCGCAAAAGGCTTGGAATCCACAAAGTAATCTCGGAATCCACCAAGAACGAAAACCAAAGGTTTTATTGAAAGAAAATAAGATACATTGCTGAAACCCTAAGGTGGGTTTAAATAAGAAAACATAAAACCTAACTAGGAAAGGAAGACTAAACCTAATTAGGAAAGTAAAAACTAAACGATAATTATACTGCTAAAAAGATAAAAACCCTAATTTGGAGCCCTAAACGAGACCGGATGGCTTAAAAAGGCCATAGGACAGGAGCTAAGCTAAAGATTAGAATTCGTTGGCCCGTTTCCACTCAAATCAAGGTATTATGGCAAATTTCTGGACGCTAAACGCCAAATACTGATTTTGCCTTTTTTGCCCTTTTCGCGTGATACTAGTTCTTCAATTTGCACCGTGATCTGCCCTGCATCAATTTTGTTTGTTTTTATTTTGTCATCATGCCTCACACTAAAGTTATAATTTGAACCATCAGAAGAAACTCAACATTTAATTCTTTTCTTTGCGTTTTTCAATCTCTTCTAGCAGCAAGGCTATCGCCAGACATATGTATGTCTTAAAAATCATTTTTTTATAACGATGTTTTAAAATTCATTCGATTATGATAAAACAGATCATTTGTATATTATTTTATAGAGTATATTTAAATATAATATTATGTAGTTTAAAGTATCTTCGCAAGGTGTTGCGTGCTCTAAAATAATTATCATTTGATATCATAAGAATTAAGACCCCATACAACTTGATCGAAAATCGTCTGATAGCAATTGAGGTCGTCTGCATGTGTTACTTGTGTGCCGGTCGACTGTAAGTTGGCAACAACTATGGCGGATTTTTCTACATACTCACTTTGAACAATATGTTTCTCTTTGAACTCAAGGCGCGTCTTAAGTCACGATAGAGTTCTCGCTTAAGCCCGTCGAGCTTTCCCGATGTTGCAACCCATGACAGAAGAGGAAAAATGATTTGTTGATTTTAAACCTAATTGTTGAAGTAAGGCATGCCGCACATGGTAAATTTATGGTTTGTGGGAGATTTAAGCAAAGTCGTGAATGCCGCACCAGGAATCGTTTGAAAATTAGGGTCGAATAAACATTTTCTTTCTTTTATGAAACGCTCCTAACAACCGCGTTTATTGACACATAAGTATTAGTTAGGTTTCATTTGGGCCAAACATAGTGATTCAGATTAAAGTGCCCTTTTTAATAGCGCTTTAATATTAGGTGCTCTTCACAACATCGTCTTAAATAAGTGAATGTTTTGAAAAACAAATTGGGAGATTGAATACATTGGAATCCAATTTGCTTAAATTGGAAAATTTTCAACAAAGGCACCAATTAAGGCCACTTGTGAGCTGCATGATGAGCATAAATTTGTACTATATTTATGCTTCACATTTAGTCGATTTTCGATCATCTTCCTTATTTACATGAACTCTCACTCGAATTTTTTGCGTTTTTAGGTGAAAAACGAATCCAAGGCAAAATAAAGTGTTTTGTGGGAATTTTGGGCGAAAACATGACACAAATAGGCAAATTGACATCCCTACTTAACGTGCACGCTAGAGCGCATACAATGTCTGATTCCATTGATCTATAGCTTGTTGGAAACCTGAATTGAAGGCCTACAACTTTGTAGTTTACACCAAAAGCTGGTTCATTCGTTAAAGAGGTCAAAACTTAAGCCGAAGTCTGTTGTATAAAACACACATGTATCACCCATGTCATGATTTGTCAACAATATGTGACACTGCATCCTCTCTGGATTCACCTGTGTCACCTAACAAGCAACACATGTCTGACGGGCCTAATGGACCAAAAACAGAATTTGAGCTAGGTTTTTGGAAAAAATGAAATTAAACAAAAAGAACAAGAGGAGCAGCCAAAATTCTTGATATACTCAACCATTCACCCCGACACTTGGAGACAAAGAAGAGAGAAGGGGGCATGAAAACGCGAGGATTTTGATCGGATCGAAGATTGAGCTTAAAGGGATTATCGACATTAATTCGAAGAGTGTAGTCATTCCTTTTTCTCTTTGTACTTTTCTTTTCGAACGAAACATGATTTGTATTTTTATGACGATGTATAGTGAGTAGTGACCCATATTTTGGGATCCTACTAATCTTATTCGATTATGAATCGTTTAATATATTAACGGTTGCATGATTTGGATTGTTTTACACGATTTGTGTTTTACTTAGCGCTTAAAACCCAGTAATGCAGATGCATAATAGGTGTTTGAGAAAATGCTTAAGTCAATTGCTTTGAGATGTTAAGCCAATCGTGCCGAAAGGGTGAGACTAAACGTCAGACTATTAAGTAAAATACACGTTACGAACTCGGCGACTACGGAGTGGCCCAAGATTGTAACGGAAAGGCTAGTTTACGACAAGGACTCCCCATGTTTACGCAACGAGAGTTGGTAAACATCAGCGAGTTACTTGATGCGAACCAATAGCGCCGAAAGGGTGAGGTTCGTAGTTTAAGGTACAATTTTAATTCGAACCAATATCGCCGAAAGGGTTAGGTTCTTACTTAGATTGTGCGGCTATTTTCTAATCAATATAGGCAAATCCTTCCATGCTAGTTAATAAACTTGATTCTAATGTTGGGTAAGTGAAGTAGTTCCCCGAAATACTTCTTGAAAGTCATTAAAACATTTTCTAACTTTCCTGCATATTTAGATTGATTAGATTTAAATACAAAACAAACACTCGTTTTAGACTAGGATAAATAGAAGCGTAACCTTACATAGTGCATAAGTTTAAACTTGCTCCCTTAGACGATCCGACATTATAAATTATTTTTGACAACAAAATACTACCACGTCAAAATGGCGCCTTTTCCGGGGAACAACGCATTAACTTGTCATTAGCCTAGGTTGTGTGGATATCTCGACTAGTCTTGTAAATATTTTCTTTTTGCTTTTGTATATTCTCTACTCATATCCCTTACTAACTTTTGTTCTTTTTGTTTTGTGAGTATGTATTCATACAATCAACTAGTCGAGTACGTTGAAGGATACAACCAAAAAGAGGAGCAACTAAGTTCTTATTGGAAAGAACATGGCTACCCAACAAAGTATTACACTCCAAATTGGGATGACCAAGAAGATGAGCAACAAAACTATTATTGGGGAGATAGCAACAATACAACACATTTAGACTCTCCAAACTGGGATAATAGCCAATGCTCATTCATTGACGACTCCTACCCTCAATATCCTTTGGATCCTCAATCTAGTAGTGAACTATAAAGCATGGAAATGCTAGCCATAGTACTAGCTAACCAAGCCAAGATTGCCCAATACAACATATATATGCTACAAGCTTCTCAAGCCTTGTTTCAAAGTTTGGATCAAACTAACACACACTTGGATGAACTTTTAGCACAACAAGCAGTTGAGAATGAGAACATAGAAGGAGAGGAGGATAATTCCAAAGAAGAAGTCCCCGAATCAAGTGATGATGAAGTGTCAAATTTCTCTTGTGGGAAGCCTGACCAAGCTACCGAAGAATTAAGAAAAGACGACTCGAATAAGGAGAAAGACTACACTCTCAGGACTATTATTTCCCCACATAGTAGATGAGCTTGAATCCCTTACTTGAGAGGAAAAGCACATTGAGCCACAAGGATTAGGAATGTATGAAGACTTTATTGACGTATACATGGATGCTACAAGAGAGCAACCTCGCATACAAAATAACACAAGTTGTAAGAAGGTTTTTGAGGACTTGGCACCCAAGGAAGCTATTGAGAAATTCAAGGAAGGTGTGCCCATCAAGCTCAAGACGAGTTTTGAAGACCCTATCTTCATCACGCCGTTTCGAGACAAGTTTTGGAGTTTCCTACCACATTTTGGAAAATCATTAGAAAGGAGCTCCCAGAATCCCACCATTCTAAAGGGAATCATACTTTTGAACGGGTTGAACTCACAAGTGAAAGTCCATTGTAGACTTGATGGACGGAAATTCAAATAGGATTTGAAGGTGGATTGATGCCTCAAGCATCGATGGCCCCACGAGAAGTTATTGGAGCAAAGGACTTCTCCCAAGCGAATCCATGGGCGCTTTGCTAGTCTCGCGAAGACGTTAAACTAGGTCTTCGAGGGAAGTAAAACCATTTGTAAGTTGCCTTATCAGATTTCTTTTGCACTCACATCATTATTCGCTAGACGCTTTTGATTTATGTGTGAAGTTCCTACTAAGATAGATTTTGTACTTGTGACATGTACTGATATTTTCTATGCAGTGGTCACTTGTTTGTTTTACAGATTTGAATGTCATACACAGAAAAGGAATGAGCAAACCACGAATCACACTCTTTGAGCTACAATTTCAAGGAATCCCTTAACACTACACTTTTTTTCCATATATTTGTCGCTTATAGACTAAGCTTCATTTTAAGCATGGAGTGGGTGTGTAGTGAATTCTATTGAAATCATTCATGTCTAGGCACTTGCACATTTTATGCGCTAGCTTACATTTGAGTACTTGAATTTTGATCGCATCCGCATTACCCCATTACTCAACTATCTAGTTTCATTGCTCTCGACTTGATTTTGAATCTAGAATCGCCTTGACTTTTATGAGTGCACAATTCCCAAGCGTCAATTTTGTTGTTATCTTTTGTCTAACTAATGATTTAGGCAACCTTTTTGCATCACATGAACATCGAATTAGCAAGCGTGAAAATACTTTTCTTCTCTTCGAAAACTTAGTCATTGCTCTTAGGTGATGTCTATTCTTTCATATTGTATGCGCACACCATTTATATCTTTAGTACATTGCCAAATCTTAAGTGTGGAGTCAATAAGGGTGAAAAAGTGACCCCAAAAAAAATTGTATATGCAAGCACAAGCCAAAATAAGGTAAGATATGAAAAATAGAAAAGCCAAAAGTTTTTACAAGCACAAGCCAAAATAAGGCAAGCTATCAAAGGAAAAAATTTTGTGAAGCATATCATGGGCAAATGCCTAAAAATAGATAAAACAAAAGATGAGGCACACACTTAAATTTGTCAATGTACTTTCCATCATTTCTTTTAGTGTGTATACACTTTGTTTTGCGTAGAGGGATGACCCTTGTACTAATACGTGAGCATGACTTTGTTTGAGATGGTTTTGAAAATGAAGTGTCAAACTCGTCTTTCCTTATGGATTATTGGACTTAGCTCGTAAGACTTAGAAATGAGTTTTGTATCGTTAGCCCATGGACTATCCTTCTTGATAGCATAGGCACGCGATTGGCACGCTTTTTATGTTTCTAAGGATTATGTTTTGAGTATCTTGTGAAAAGGTTGAATGAATTATTAGGTTAGACATTTGATAACTCTAATATTGACTATCTTTGAATGTGCATTTTCGTAAGGTCATTGGTGGTTCGAAATTCGTTTGAAAAGAAGTTAGTCTTTGACTGCTATTTTAGTTTATGTGCATATGGTATTTGTTGCGTATTCCCTAGATAAATGATGAGCAATCTTGTTCATGCATATAGCTTGTTGCATATGGGATTTGTGAGTATTCCTTTTTCCAAAAACTCTCACGAGACTACAACTCATCATGTAGGGTAGCCTAGAGGTTTAAAGGCTTGGTGCATATGATAAATGCACTCGTGTTCCCTATGAAAGTGGATTAGGATTTAGTTCATGTTTGTTCGGGATAAACAAACTCTAAGTGTGGAGTGTTTTGATGAGCATATATTTGTACTATATTCATGCTTCACATTAGTCAATTTTTGATCATCTTCCTTATTTATATGAACTCTCACTTTAAGTTTTCGTGTTTTTAGGTGAAAAACGAATCCAAGGTGAAATAAAGTGGTTTGTGGGAATTTTGGGCGAAAACATGACACAAATAGGCAGATTGACATCTCTACTTATCGCGCACGCCTAGAGTGCATACAATGTCCGATCCCATTTATCTATAGCTTGTTGGAGACCTCGGTTAAAGGACTACAACTTTGTAGTTTACACCAAAAGCTGCTTCAGTCATTAAAGAGGTAAAAACTTGAGCCGAAGTCTGCTATACAAAATGCACCTGTGTCACTGATAGAGCCCACCGCACTGTCGTTAAGGTGCGGTGTTCTCTGTGCAAAAGCAAATTTATATTCCGCTACTCGTGACCTTACTACTGGGTAGCAAGTGGTAAGTAGGGGTCGAACCCAAGAGAATTAGGGGGATAAGTTATTCTTTGAGGGGATCGTACAGCGAGGGAGCGTGTTTCAGGTTGATTGAGATTTTAGTGCGGAAAAGTAAGTGATTGGTTGGTTGGTTTTGGTTTTTTAGTGCAGAAAAGTAAATGACAAAAAAATAAAGTACTGAAAATAAAAGTAGAAGACTTACAGTGGGTGATGCGTGATTGGCAAGTCCTCCGGAAGGTGAGTAGTTGATAGAACAGTTTATACTAAGAAAGTAAATGCGAGGGGTTTTTTAAATCTACGGAAAGCATTCGGTTTCGGGGGCCTTGTATCATAGCCTATTTATCATTGGCCTTTAGTGATCCTTCTAAGTATTCAAAAGTGTATCAAGGCCATTTCAAGCACTCGATTTGCATACACCGTCTAGCCCATTTCAAGGTCATAGAGCACTTGTTCTATTTAGACTAGCACCCCATTTCAAGGTATACTAGCCTATGTGCATCCATTGATCCGTCATTTCCGATCAAAACCAATGGTGTTTAAAAGAGGTCGAACTCCTCAGATAAGCTTTGCCATTTCAAGCATCCACTTACCCGAGTATGTTCACGAACCCCCACGGAAGAGTTTTGCCATTTCAAGCATCCACTCAACCTTGGAAGTTCTGGCCTAATATATGGCACATAGAACAAGTTTTGAATAAAAAGAAGAGGCACTAAAAAGATGGCCTAAAACATTTTATGATACAAGTACACCCCTTCAACCGAATGAAGAGTTTAGCTACGAATATCCATTAAGGTGGATACCATAGCTAAGTACTTACGGTTTTTGAAAGACAGTAAGTAAGGGAAAGGGGTGAGTACTTCAAGAACCGACAAGAGTACTCAAGAATAGTAAAGACAAGCTTGAGTACTACAAGAACTGACAAGAGTACTCAAGACCGAACTACAATACTCAAGAACCAACAAGAGTATTATAGATTGAAAACCAAACTTACAAAGTGCCAAACTTAGAGAGAGAAGTGTTTTTGATTTTTGGGATGCATTACAAATGAGAGGAGGGGGGTATTTATAGCCATGGGAGGAGGAGATGTGTGGAGGAGGAGGCCAACACTTGTCATCTCCTCCATGGAGGAGCCAAAGCTGCCAATTGGAGGTAAGGGGAGGAGGAGAGCTTCCTCCTTTGGTCACCTCCTCCAAAAGCCGCCAGTCACCATGGAGGGGAGAGTGAGTTTTGTGTGAGTTTTGTGATGTTTTCACAAAACTATCGGTGTATTTCAGCTCCGGACTTACTTTGGTTGCTCTTTGGTTGGATTTGTTTTGAGTGATTCAATGTCACGATCTTGAGATTTCTTCAGTCAGCATCTGATCGTGACTTTGGAATGACTCGTAATATATTTTCTACGTAAAATCCTCTCCTTAGCGTGTATTCTCTCTAGACTCCAAAATACCCTGCAGATAAATATCGGAACTAACAAGCAAAAGTTAAATAGACAAACAGTCTAATTTGGTGAGTTTTACTGTGTTTATGATTCGTATAATTATGGTCCATCAGATCACCCCACACTTTTAGTTGTTCGTCCCGAACAATGCTATTAAAGGGCGGCACTAAGTAAGCTTTTTAAAATATGAAAGTTAGACTGTGGGACTCGATTTATCCTAATTCATGCATTACTTACTTATTACCAAATTGAACTATGTAAATAAATAGAAGAAACTTGATACTTGTACCTCCGTGCCGAGATGCAAATTATTCTGGATGTTTCGGGAGATAGCCCTTTTCAGGCTCCTGGACTGCATTCTCGGGACCGTCTCGCACTATATGGTTTCCTTGCAGCTTTCTCTAGCACGTGATTCGGTTCGGGTTTCAATGGTTTGGTCTTTGATTTTCTTTTGGCGAGGGACAGCTTTTGTAGTGAATCGGCCTTTGGCCTTTGATTTGACTCTTTGAGTACTTCACTTTTTGTTTGGTTAAAACCTTCACAATTTTGGGCCTTTGGCCTCTTGATTTGCTTCTTCGAGCTTTTGCCTTTTTGTGGCTTGCTAGTCCATTTTCTCAAGCCTTTTTGGGAGGTCCAATCATTGCCCGCGAGCATATGGAAATACCTCCCCACTCCTCTCATCCTTGCCGTTTCGCGCGGGTCAAGATGAGGGTCGCTCATCTATTTTCTCGGCTACTTTGACTAGAGATAGGACGGTCTGATTCCCGTCCTCGCCTTTTTTTCTTTTTGCATAAACACTGCATGGCGGAGATGACTTCAATCTTCACTGAAACCCGAAGTGCAGCCTCCACTGACTTCGAAAACCATATAGTTAGATTCGATCCCTCGAGTGCTTGCCAAGCCTCTCTAGGGCGGTTTATGTCAACTCCACATCCCTAGTTTATCTCAGCACAAAGGGACAAATGAGAAGTTACATTCTAAGTTTTTAAACAGTTGAATTTTCACAAGGTTAATGCATGAATTATGATCTATCTTTTTCACATTCTCAAGTTCATATTTTCAAAAAGATAAAATTAAGGAAAAAAGAAAACATGTTTATGTACACAGGTGGTTCTCACCCCACACTTTTGAACGAAGGCGTGCCTTTCAGCACAACTTAGTTCAAAAGCCATGCAAGCAGATATTGTACGAGAAGGAAATGACATCAAGGAAAAGGGAAGAACAGAACTCCATTTAAAGTGTCGAGTGAACGACATGGCATGAGGCTGGATAATCGAGGGAGTTCGGCTGGGGCCTTGAACTCTTGGCGTAGGCCTGGCTGGCTTAATGTTGCACCCAAGTCCGATTCCTGAATAGTCATTTCTTCTATGCACCAAGTGGGTGAGAGCGACTTATTGGTAAAAACTAAATGACAGAAAAATAAAAGACTGAAAGTAAGATAGGTGTCGGGTTACCTCCCGACCAGTGCCTTTGTTTAACGTCATTGGCTCGACAGTACCTCATTCCTGGATTATTGGTTTGGATCCCATGGGTGGCTTAGGTCGTATTTCGCCACCGTTCCTGTGTTGATTTTGGCCTTGCCTTTCCCTGATTTCTTGTGAGATGATGTGCTTGGGTCCAGTTCCCATGGTTCTGGTGGTTTCTCCTTCCAACGTCTTTGAGAAGGCGAGGGACCCTTCACAACTAGTCTCTTGAACTGGGTTTTCTGGTGTTTAGGGCTGCCTTGTCCAGTTATGGTGAACACATGCTCCATCGAGGAGTCGTTCTGCTCAGGCCCTTTTCCCATCCTCCTTCTAGCCTCTTCATTGATCACATAGCTTTCTGCGATTTGCCTATTGATCAAGGGGAAGACTTGAGAAGCTTGCATCTTAAGGCTCGGTTCTGCCTCGTTACGTCCGTCTGTGAGGATCTGGTCGTAGATGGTCTCGGATGCTTGGGTGATGATAGCTGGGTATAGCTCGGGCAGCATGCTGGTGGTATTCTGGACTTCTTCCATTGCTGACACGCCATTCAGTTCCCATGAAGGTATTTCCTCGTTGCTCCCGATACTTTCTATATCCCAATCTTCTGATGGCTCGGAAGTCTCTTCTGATGGCTCCGGAGTTTCTTCTTCGTCTGTCTCTGGACCAGCTTCTACTATCTGCATTCCTCTGTCAGTTTGGGGTATTCGTTTTGTGGTTGCGGCCAGGTCATTTATGAGGTTCCACATGTCTGCCATGGTTAAGTTCCTGGCTGATCTTCTCATTGCTTCATTAATCCTTGTCAGCTCATCGGTCCTCATCCCACGAAGAAATTTTTGAAGAAGAACTTTCTTCGTGAATCCATGGTGCGGGCAGCTTGAGACGATGGTGTCATAGTTCGTGTAGTATTCGTCCAAAGTCTCATCCCGGGATTGTTGAAGGCACGTGATCTTCTCACGGGTTTTTTGGCGTAAGGATGGGGGGGAGAATTCCTTCAGGAATGGAACGCAAAGATCCACAAAATATACTGCACTACTAGCGGTTGATGTGTAATACCAAATCGTTGCAAAATCAGTTAAAGAAAATTTGAAACATTTAAGCTTAAATTCCTCTAACATTTCATTTTCAGGTTTTATGTGGCAGCAAAAGTGGTGAAAGTTTTGGCAGTGTAGTACTGGGTCTTCTCCATCCGTACCTCCGAACAGGGGAAGATGTCTTGTTGTCCATGCATACGTAGTGGGTAGCGTCATGAGGAAATTAGAAGGGGAGGGAAAAAAAGAACAACTAATCCGATTGCTAATTCCCCGACAACGGCGCCAGTTTTGACGGAGCCCACCGCACTGTCGTTAAGGTGCAGTGTTCTCTGTGCCAAAGCAAATTTATATTCCGCTACTCGTGACCTTACTACTGGGTAGCAAGTGGTAAGTAGGGGTCGAACCCAAGGGAATTAGGGGGATACGTTATTCTTTGAGGGGATCGTACACCGAGGGAGCGTGTTTCAGGTTGATTGAGATTTTAGTGCGGAAAAGTAAGTGATTGGTTGGTTGGTTTTGGTTTTTTAGTGCAGAAAAGTAAATGACAAAAAAATAAAGTACTGAAAATAAAAGTAGAAGACTTACAGTGGGTGATGCGTGATTGGCAAGTCCTCCGGAAGGTGAGTAGTTGATAGAACAGTTTATACTAAGAAAGTAAATGCGAGGGGTTTTTTAAATCTAAGGAAAGCATTCGGTTTCGTTGGCCTTGTATCATAGCCTGTTTATCATTGACCTTTAGTGATCCTTCTAAGTATTCAAAAGTGTATCAAGGCCATTTCAAGCACTCGATTTGCATACACCGTCTAGCCCATTTCAAGGTCATAGAGCACTTGTTCTATTTAGACTAGCACCCCATTTCAAGGTATACTAGCCTATGTGCATCCATTGATCCGTCATTTCCGATCAAAACCAATGGTGTTTAAAAGAGGTCGAACTCCTCAGATAAGCTTTGCCATCTCAAGCATCCACTTACCCGAGTATGTTCACGAACCCGCACGGAAGAGTTTTGCCATTTCAAGCATCCACTCAACCTTGGAAGTTCTGGCCTAATATATGGCACATAGAACAAGTTTTGAATAAAAAGAAGAGGCACTAAAAATATGGCCTAAAACATTTTATGATACAAGTACACCCCTTCAACCGAATGAAGAGTTTAGCTACGAATATCCATAGAGGTGGATACCATAGCTAAGTACTTACGGTTTTTGAAAGACAGTAAGTAAGGGAAAGGGGTGAGTACTTCAAGAACCGACAAGAGTACTCAAGAATAGTAAAGACAAGCTTGAGTATTACAAGAACCGACAAGAGTACTCAAGACCGAACTACAATACTCAAGAACCAACAGGAGTATTATAGATTGAAAACCAAACTTACAAAGTGCCAAACATAGAGAGAGAAGTGTTTTTGATTTTTGGGATGCATTACAAATGAGAGGAGGAGGGTATTTATAGCCATGGGAGGAGGAGATGTGTGGAGGAGGAGGCCAACACTTGTCATCTCCTCCATGGAGGAGCCAAAGCCGCCGGTTGGAGGTAAGGGGAGGAGGAGAGATTCCTCCTATGGTCACCTCCTCCAAAAGCCGCCGGTCACCATGGAGGGGAGAGTGAGTTTTGTGTGAGTTTTGTGATATTTTCACAAAACTATCGGTGTATTTCAGCTCCGGACTGACTTTGGTTGCTCTTTGGTTGGATTTGTTTTGAGTGATTCAATGTCAGGATCTTGAGATTTCTTCCGTCAGCATCTGATCGTGACCTTGGAATGACTCGTAATATATTTTCTGCGTAAAATCCTCTCCTTAGCCTGTATTCTCTCTAGACTTCAAAATACCCTGCAGATAAATATCGGAACTAACAAGCAAAAGTTAAATAGACAAACAGTCTAATTTGGTGGGTTTTACTGTGTTTATGATTCGTATAATTATGGTCCATCAGTCACCCGTGTGTCATGATTTGTCAACAAAAGGTGACACTGCATCCTCTCTGGATTCACACGTATCACCTATTAGGTGACACAAGTGACACATGCCTGACGGGCCGAATGGGCCAAACACAGAATTTGGGGTAGGTTTTTGGAAAAAAAAATGAAAAAATCAAATTAAACAAAAAGAACAACATGAGCAGCCGCAATTCTCGACATACTCAACCGTTCACCCGAAACTTGGCGATGAAGAAGAGAGAAGGGGGCACGAAAACATAAGGATTTTGATTGGATCGAAAATTGAGCTTAAAGGGATTATCAACATCAAATCAAAGGGTGTAGTGGCGCATATTTTTTTCGTTTCGAACAAAACATGATTTGTATTTTCATGACGATGGATAATGAGTAGTGACGCATATTTTGGGGTTCTACTAATCTTATTCGACTATGAATCATTTAATATATTAACGATTGCATGATTTGGATTGTTTTACATGATTTGTGTTTTACTTGACGCTTAAAACCCAGCGATGCATACTAGGTGTTTGAGAAAATGCCTATGTGAATTTCTTTGATATGTTAAGCCAATAGCGCCAAAAGGGTGAGACTAAACATCAGACTATTAAGTAAAACACATGTTACGAACTCGGTGACTACGAGAGTGGCGAGATTGATACGGGAAAGGCTAGTTTTACGACAAGGACTCCCCATTTTACGCAACGGGAGTCGGTAAACATCAGTGAGTTACTAGATTCGAACCAATAGCGCCGAAAGGGTGATGTTCATAGTTTAAGGTACAATTCCAATTCGAACCAATAGTGCCGAAAGGGTGAGGTTCTTACTTGGATTGTGCGGCTATTTTTCAATCAATATAGGCAAATCCTTCCATGCTAGTTAATAAACTCGTTTCTTATGTTGGATAAGTGAGGTAATTTCCTGAAATACTTCTTGAAAGTTGTTAAAATATTTTATTACTTTCTTTCATATTTAGATTGATTAGATTGAAATCCAAAACAAATACTCGTTTTAGACTAGGATAAATAGAAGCATAACCTTAAATAGTGCATAAGTTTAAATTTGCACTCTTGAACGATCCGGTCTTACGTCACTGCCTATCTGCATGTTTGACATGTTTCTTCATGTCATTATTGTCAGCGGACGTTCTCATAACCTTTCCTGTTTATGATGTTGTGTGTGAAAAGATGGAGGGGCTCACCTAGTTACGTGTGAGGCAAAGCAGAGAAGCAAACTACTTATCTAAACACACATGTATTTATTGTCAATGCAAATGTCTGCGAAATTTTAATTGGTTACTTTATTTGTATATGATGTGTCAATGCACAATGATGTCTATCATTTATTTTCTATTTTAAATGCTTTCCTTTGGAAAATAAAATAATGCAAATGTCAAAATATGATTTCAAAAACATTTTTTGTGCCTGATTGAAAACTTTTCTATTTATTAATTTTTCTTATATTTTCTATTTCACTAGCTCTCTAAATAGAAAGTAAAATGATGCAAATGTTAAAAATCTGCATGCACTTGGAAATGAAATTGTCAAAATAAGCAATTTGTTTCCCTTTCCACTCGATATCCAAATTAGTTTTTCAAAATATTCACTTTTCATAAAGTATTGTTGCCAAATATGATGGACACTTTCCCTAAAAAAACAAAATATGATGGACACTTGACTCTTATTTTATTTCTTCACTTATTCATCTTTGTCTCTTGATTGAGAACTAACATTCTTCCTTGTCTGCTTTAGGAGTCTATCCTTCGGGGCATCTTTTGCTTCAAACATATCTTTTGTGGTTGGCTACACTATATCTTGTGAATTTTGAAAAATATTTTGACTTATGTTGCAATTGAAACAACTGTTTTCCCTGATTTATGAGACATAGTCTCATCCTCAAGACTAATTACTCTTTCTTCATTTCTTCCAAGTAGGCCGCTATAAGCTCCTTCTTTGCACATATATGAGTCCTAGACTTTATCTTATTCGAAATATACTATAAGCATATGTCCTTTAACTTTCTCTGCTGTTCTTCATAGACAACAATCTTACTGTCGGTATTACAATCAATATCGTAACAATATACCTTTTTTGTCACAGGGTCAATTTTTACCATCTTGTCGCATAATTTGGAGTAAGAGTCTCTTTTGATACAAGGGATCATGTCTCATGTATAACAAAAGACCGGCACCAGGACCAAACACTACAAATTTTGCATTTTTTTTCCGTCTCAAAATTCCGTCACTAAAACGTCACTAGAAACGCAGACGGAAAATGTTTCGTTATTTTTTCGGCAAAATTCCGTCAACAAAAAAAATATCGTTGTATTTCCGTCAACAATATTCCGTCAACAATATTCCGTCAACAATATTCCGCAACCATTTTTAATTATTTTTTTAAAACAGACCATTTAACAGCGTTTTTCCATAAAAGCGCTGTTAAATGTGGACTTTAGACAGCGTTTGGTTACAAGCGCTGTCTTATGTCTATTTTTAATCTTTTTTAAAACAGACCATTTAACAGCGCTTTTATGGAAAAGCGCTGTTAAATGTGGACTTTAGACAACGTTTGGTTACAAGCGCTGTCTTATGTCTATTTTAGACAGCGCTTGTAACCAAACGCTGTCTAAAGTCCACATTTAACAGCGCTTTTCCATAAAAGCGCTGTTAAATGGTCTGTTTTAAAAAATAATTAAAAATGGTTGCGGAATATTGTTGACGGAAATACAACAATATTTTTTTTGTTGACGGAATTTTGCCGAAAAAATAACGAAACATTTTCCGTCTGCAAAATTTTGAGTGCATGTTCATCAATTGATTCAATTCGTTGTTCATTCGGAATATATTTTTTATTCAAAAAAATACTTTGTTGCTTAATCAAATATATTTATTGGTTCCTAAACTAATTTGAAAAACTGAATTTTATTCGATTCACTCCCTAAAACGTCATTACTATAATTTTTCAATTTAACCCAATTTGCTAGCTGATCATACAATTGATGGCTTAGTAGATCTATCATGATAATACTGATCATATCACAATGTAACATGGGAACTCTCATACATATGTTCATCTGTGTCAGCAAACAAGCTTCAGAATATATACAGGTAACTTTTGTGGTGAATACTACAAAGCAAAATTACTGTAAAATGTTGTAAAAGTCGAAGATTGGGCGTGAGAGGCAACTAGTCCTGATTAAATTACTTGCACCATGTACAAAAAGGTTGGTGACTAGTCCTAATTAAATACAGATTAATTATTCTGAAGCTTCGGAAAATATCTCGTTATTGTTTCGGCAAAATTCCGTCAACAAAAAAAATATCGTTGTATTTCCGTCAACAATATTCCGTCAACAATATTCCGCAACCATTTTTAATTATTTTTTAAAACAGACCATTTAACAGCGCTTTTCCATAAAAGCGCTGTTAAATGTGGACTTTAGACAGCGTTTGGTTACAAGCGCTGTCTTATGTCCATTTTTAATCTTTTTTAAAACAGACCATTTAACAGCGCTTTTCCATAAAAGCGCTGTTAAATGTGGACTTTAGACAGCGCTTTTATGGAAAAGCGCTGTTAAATGGTCTGTTTTAAAAAAGATTAAAAATGGCTGCGTCTGGTTAGTTTTAAAAATGATTAAAAATGGTGAGCGGGATTGATGGAAAAATGACTGAATATTGATGGAAAATTGTCATTTAATCTGAGCGGGATTTCAGACGTTTGGACAAATTTTTTGCTTAACGCGGGATTTCGGACGTTTTAAAAAATGTTAATTGAAGTGCGTGACTGCCACTCATTTAAGTATGTGCTGCCTTCTCTACTTTTAGTGAGATTGGAGTTGATTTAACTGCAAGCAGTGGTTCCTGTTCAAAGGGCTTCTCGTTAGCTTTTGAGGTTGCTGCTAGGAGTAAGAAGCGGATCACCAGACATGTTTTCGAGGTTGCTGCTAGGAGTAAGAAGTTGTTATGTGCAGAGACTGAGATTCAGCAGGATGAGCATAAGAAGAAAATACTTCTGATGACCACACTCTCCAGTCCAGTCTACAGTCCTCTCATCGTCAAAAATTTGCTCAGCAGACCAGCCATTAGAATTATCTTGCTCACACTGAGGAACATATGAACCTGTATTTTATTATCAGTACATTTATTATTAATTAAAAATATGTTGTGTATTTTAACTATCGTTCTGTATTTATTATTAATGCATTTACTTTTGAAATCTGTCTTTTAAAATTAAAAATGCAAAAAAATTAAATTATAAATGCATTTACTATTAAAAATGCCCCCAATTAATATTTATATTTGTAAAGACTATATTGGTGACGGAATTGTGTTGGAATAATGACGGAAATTTGATGACGGAATTTGGCGGGAATTGAGATGGAAAATATTGGTGACGGAATTTTGTGGGAATTGAGATGGAAAATATTGGTGACGGAATTTTGTGGGAATTTAGATGGAACATATGGGTGACGGAATTTTGTGGGAATAAGGAAGGAAAATTTAGATGACGGAATTTTGTGGGAATTTAGACGGAGAATAACTACGGAAAGAGGCCGGACTTGTGACGGAATTTTGGGTGACGGAAATTAGACGGAATAGTGACGTAACAATGACGGAATTATACGACGAAATGATGACGGAAAAGTTTTACCGTCGGGAAAATTTCCGTCATCGACTTCGTTGCAGGATTGGTGACGGAAATTCAACTTTTTCCGTCACCATTCCGTCATTATTCCGATAATTTATTGATGTCGGAAATTTTTGCAAAATTAGTAGTGAAAGATCTGGGAAAATTTCTCAAAATGCTCAAAATTGAAATTTGAGTTCCCATTATATACAATCTTCAAATTTCATTCCTAATTTACACTACTTTTATAAGGCGTCGTTGCTAAACAAGCCGCTCTCCCGGACAGCGTCTTGTTCCTTGTGAATAAATTCACATACCACTGTCAATATTAATTGATTCCACATCAACATCCAAAGCACGACCCTCCCCAACTTTCAAAAGGTCGGCATGAGTAGTATGAAACATATCATGCAACTCTCTCTTGGTATCCATATACATTGTCTTAAACAAAAGCCCATCTATTGCTTTACAATTGGGCACTAGTGATGCGACCTGTAAAAATATTTACTTGCAATCAAAAGTTATATTTGGCTAAATAAGAGCACTTAAGGGCTGTCCGATTGAGCTGAAATTTAGCTTAGCTGAATTTAATTTAGCTTATATTAGCTGAATTTAATTTAATTTAATTTAATTTAATTTAGTTTAACTTAGCTTAGTTTAGCTGAATTTAGTTTAATTTATTTTAATTTAGGTTAGCTTATCTGAATTTAGTTTACACTACTACAAACAGGGGATTATGCATCGGTTCTTGAAGGGATTATGCATCGATTTTCATCCGATGCATAATTGAGCGATGCGTAATGTTCAGACATTATGCATCGGTTCAGACAAAAATCGATGCATAATGTCTCAAACAAATTTGACGGATTTGGCTTCTAATAGCTCAAATCCACCTAAAATTTGTACAAACATCAATAACATGTCATTCAATTACGAATATCCTGCTGTTCAATTACAAATACACTGTTGCTCAACATCGACATACATTCATTTCAAAGATCAAAGAGAATCATTTTATACAAGTACATCTTCTTTCATACAACAATGCCAACAAAAGTTAATATACAATACAACAAAACTAAAACTGATGTCCTATACCGACTGGGTAACGATCGCTTATATAGTCATACCAGTAGGCGGCGCTTATTTCCTTTACTTCATCAATCTTCGAGTCTTCGTATGATGCACTTCCATTAGGAAAACACTACAAACAATGAAAAACAAGAGAAAAGTAAATCAATACAATAAAGTTCCAACTAGTTCAAAACCAACCAAAGTCAACTATAACTTAATGAATAATACAAGTCTAAAAGCTTACTTGGCTAAGATCATCAATCTCCGCTCCGTTATTAGCTCGTATAAACTGGATTATGTCCCGAATAAAATTCAAAACATAATAACCGCATAAATGACCCGGCGATTATTTTGGACACTACACGATCAATAATCTCTTATCACACACTTTATTAATGCTAGAGTGACACGCGTCGTTTGACGCGTCAAACTTAATTATTTATATTTTCCTTGCGAGAAACCTAGTAAAGTGGCAAGCAAGGGTCGAACCCAAGGGAGCTGGTGAGGTTACTTGTTGTTCTGTAAATAAAACAATTGGGGTTTGTGAGTAATTGTGAGCAAGTGCAAAAGAGAAAATAGCAAGGAAATAATGACGAAGATTCAATCAGAGAGAAACCTCAGTCTAGGGTTTCTATTGTGACACGTTTATCATCGACTGATAATGATCTAATTTCATGTTTCTAAGTGTGGTCATTCCGACAAAGGTAACAACCCTAAGTATCCCGACAAAGGTGATACACCACAACCTAACCCGACAAAGGTGTTAGACTTCTAGTTCTTTCCTAAACTTAATAATCCGACAAAGGTATTATTTAGCCTAGGTGTTACGACCTACCTTTACGACAAAGTTTCCAGTAGATATTAACGGTAAGAATTAATTGCTCGATTAAGCTTTGCGACAAAGCTTCCACTTAATCTAACAAGTTAATTCATGAGATAAGCACAAGAACTAGTGAAATATGAAATAGCATTAAGAATAGAGTCTCAAAACTAGCGTCACAATATGCAAAACCCTAAATTGAATTAAAGGTTTAGCTACACATAATCATGAAAAGATGCATAATTAAAAGTAGAAAAATCTTCTCTCTCGTCGAAAGCTTCGTCTTCTCTCCCAGAGCCGTCTAGGTCTTCGTAGAATAATGAGATTATGAGATGATGGAAACCCTAACCCAAAGATCTTATTTATAGAAAAACACAGGATTTCCAAGTCTGTTTTTGGGCTCAATTTCCAAGTTTCGGACTTGTTGACATCATCAAACGCGTTGCTGACATCAGCGACCGCGTTTTCCTTTAGCATTATCGGCGCTTTTTCCTTTAGCATTAGCGTTGCTGCTACCGTTAAGGCAAAACGCGATCTGCACTGTATCCCGACTTCAGCTCTTGATTTGACCATCTAAACGACCTCGGATGCTCTCGGTGTGAACTAGAGAGTTGTAGGGAATTGAGTTATCTTCGCAACGGCGTATGACTCGTATTTTTCTGATCAGCGGTTCATTCCCAGCGCTCCGTCGAAGGTCCAAAGGTCTAATCTGAAACTGTGATGTTTTTGGCATGAAAAGCCATCTTTTATGCGCGTTTCCTCCTATAGTTTCCGAAACACCTGAAATGCAAACCCATACTAAAAAGTAAATGTTCGCATATAAAAGTGTCGAAATAAACGGGATTAGTTGATTCGACGAGTCGTATAAATACGACTCATCGTAGAGCTATTAAAAAAGATAGTTGATATGAGACTTCGTACCTCAACTACCTTCCAATGTACACTTTGTGTATTTCTCGGTATACATCCTTGATAGTATTGGTACATTCCCCTAAAATGAATAATATAACATAATTAGTGATTGTTAATATACAAGTTACAAGATAAAAGTGAGTCTAAAACTTACGTGTCCACCAAATCCTTTGCATCGACGTGTATTCCTTCATCATTTGTTGATGGATCAAGCCAATGCGCTACATGTTGTTTAGGGAAGATGACACTTAACATCCAATTTCGCCTAACAAAAAAAACTAAATTCAAAAAAGCATATAAAACATCATCATTAAGTTATGAACTTACTTTACATGATCCACGTAAGGTAGGAAGTAACAAAAATTGCGATCTCGGTCCGGCATACTCAACCTTGCTACAAACGTCATCAACCTCTCATCTCTGTTGATTGACGGCATCATGATCGAAGGATTGAAGAAACCAAACTTAATATCCCAACCCATCATCTCATTGTACAAAGAACTACAAAGTAAAAAATATGTGTTAGTTAGACCATGCATTAGGACAAATGATCATCAGAAAATAATCGTGAACTTACCATATAAATAATTCACAAGCAAAGTTCCCCAACACTGTTAGCTTGAATAGTTCCTTTAGGTCTTCTGTGCTCACAGCGATACCGCAGTCGTCACCGAACACATTCTGGTCAACGTCTACTACAAACATATGTCTGTTCAACTGTGTCCACACCTCATTTAAAAGTCGACAATACAAGGGCAAGCACTCTATTTCATCATTGTCGGTAAATGGCAAATGATGACACAACATGTTATCATATTCCTGCTTGTTGAATTTAATTAATAATATGAAATTAATTTTTATGCATAGTATAATAGAAAATGCAAATGAACTTGTATTATTCGATTATCTCACCCTATTACCGACAATGACCAAGTCTTTAGGCCATGCTACATGGTGAGACTCTGCCTCAATAATATTCTTATACTTTGAATGGGGTACTGGCAATATTGCTCCTCGAACGATTGCTTTTTCAACCTTCACCTATATATGAAGAACAAATGTTTTGGGTTAGAATAACATCTGAATAAGAATGTGACATCTATAGAGAGGCTATAAGAATTAAGAGAAGACACCACCTTCAATGTATGTTCTGGTATATGTCGATAATTCATAAAATGACCTTTCATGACTCGACCAATGGCCACTTGCTGCTGGTCACCTTCGACTACCCCCTCGATGAATAATACACTCTTTAGGCCACCCTGTTAGTAAAAACAATTGATGATACATACGTTCCGAAAAAATAAACCAAATTGTCACAAAAAAATAAAGCGAAACATTCTAAACGTACCTCGGGTATGCTCGTCCTCGAGTCTACATCGACATGACAGTGATGGCCGAGGTGATCAGGCATCTCTACATGAGAAGTGCTGAAACTTGGTGTCGTCCTAGAAGATGTGGATTTCGGGAACCCAATCTTCCACGGAACGTGTGTACCTACTCCTCTGGTACGTCCAGGATACTCAGGCGTTCCAATCACCTCAGTCAGTATA
The DNA here is from genome assembly GCA_033675215.1 of Rhodiola kirilowii. Taxonomy (NCBI): domain Eukaryota; kingdom Viridiplantae; phylum Streptophyta; class Magnoliopsida; order Saxifragales; family Crassulaceae; genus Rhodiola; species Rhodiola kirilowii. Next base: position 47,133,596 of record CM066193.1, read on the forward strand.
TCATATCGACCATGTGGTGAAAAAGATCCTTGACTAGATTTTTCCACTAATTGATCCTATTATCAAGAAATTAGTACCAAAGGTTAGTGTATGGAAAAAGTTACCTACTGAAAAAAATGGTTAACTACTCACAATATTTTCAGCCACATGCCGAGATGCCGGGGTAACGAACTGTTTGTTCTTTTTAAGGCATCCCGTCCCCTCTTCCACACCTCATATCTCTCCACAGTGATAGAAGGTGTCTCTCCCTCTTTAGTTACGCCCTGCGCAATTAAATCGGCTATCTTCTCGTTTATTAGCACCTCCTTCACTTTTATATACCCTCCTCGGTCATGGTGTGTGAATATTCATTCTTAGTAGCTAGAGCCTTATTCTGAGTAGATAGCTTTTTCGCACCTTCACTGCGTCTATGCTCTACAAATTTCTTCCACTGCGACGAATCAATGAATTTATACTCCTTCGTGGGATCTTCATCCTTCTGTTTACCGAATATATAGTCTGTGGCGAGTCTCATTTTGAAGTTCCTCCACGCACGGGATGCATACTTGACTTCCTACTCTTTGCACGTATCTGGTCCAATAAACACTTCTTGAAAAAATATATAACAGTTATAATTAGTACAATCAACAAGTAATGTTGCTAACAATATGATAATGGAATTATCGAATATATTACCGTTGCTTCATTCCACATAACATCCTTGCACGTTTGAGGCACCTTTCTCCAATCAGTGTACTCGATGGGAACTCGAGCACGGACAACAACACCCAGATAACTCCTCCAGTTGTCACCACCCTTCCCTATGGGATAACATGTGGCGTCAAATTTGACTGTGATCTTGGTACCATCCTCCTTGTGTCTCCTAATCATATCGAGCATTAAAGAGAGGCCCCTCTTAGTTTTCTTGGTGGTGCGCTGTTCCACATGGAAGTCTTCCTCGGCGCAGCTACTACTATGTGTCATGGTCCCTGAAATATCACATAAATGTTAGTTCAGTAGATATGTAAATACATAGATGTACACAACAATAAAAAATAAAATGACGTGTGATGAACATCTGTGATAAGTAACATATGTCATACACGTTAAGTTTGTTTATCAATCCAAATTCCTTCGTCTCGATCTTCTCTTAATTGCATTTCGTCATCAATTTCCATGTCGACGCTTTCCACATGAACGATCGTACAAACAGGTATGAAATCTTCAGCGAGGTCTTCAGATGTGCCACTTATAACATCATTGGTTACTTGTTGTTTGCCGTGGAGGACAACAAACAGATGTCCGAAGGGTCCTTCACGTAAAATACTTATCTTGCTTGTTCGGCCATAATGAAGGGCTCATCTTTATAGCCCCCCTTCAAAAATCCACAAACGTCATTCAAATTCATCAATTCGAACCGCAGAATGGTTAACCCATTTGCATTTAAAAATGAGTACTCGTAGTGTAACATAATCTAACTCCCATATTTCTTCGATGACCCCAAAATAATTGACAGAAGCAGATATTGGATTTCGATCTCTAGCACTAGAAACGTGAGTGGTTTCAGCAACAAGTGTGACACCACTATTTTGCGTAACGCTGCGTTCATCTTGATCTTTTGTGTGAAAACAAAATCTGTTAATGTCAAAACTTCTATATGTGTATACACTTGGTCTTGAACCGGCCATAAGCCACTTCACTAAGCCATCATTAGACTCTTCTTCTGAGTTCGCTTGATTACTTAAAGCTTCATTAGTTCTCAACCATTTACAAAATGACCAAAAGTGTTCTATTTGCACCCACTGCTCATTTTTCCCCCGGTGTGCAGTCCTTACTATATTTAAGTGCTGCTCAATGAAAGGCGTCATCTCAAGTATATGTTGCAATACATAAAAATGAGCTTTTGTTAACTCATCCACGGGTTTAACTAATTGTTTCATTCCACTTGTTACTTTCCCTTGAAATCGATCAAAATGACGTGGCCTTGGAATTCCAATTGCAGTGGTATTTCCTAAAAAATTAGTGCAAAATTCAAAGGCCTCTTCAGCTATGTATCCTTCCACTATACATCCTTCTAGACGATGCCTATTTCTCAGATAGCTCTTTAGAGTCTTCATGTACCTCTCAAAAGGGTACATCCATATCATATATACTGGTCCAAGAAGTTGAAGCTCGCGTAGCAATGAACAGTTAGATGCACTATTATATCAAAAAAAGATGGTGGGAAGAACATCTCAAGTTGACATAATGTAACCACTACCTGCTGTTGTAATCTATCAAGCCATGTTGGATCAACAACCTTAGCACATAAAGAGCTGAAAATCACGCAAAGTCTTTGTACGGAGGCTCTTACTTTTGGAGGCAGTATACCTCTAATTGCAATAGGCAAGAGCTGTTGAATCAAAGTGTGACAGTCATGATATTTTAATCCAATCAACCGTAGATCCTTTATCGAAACCAAACTGGCAATATTTGAAGAGAACCCATACGGAACTTTAACTCCTTTAAGACATCTACAAAATCTTGATTTCTCACTCTTAGAAAGAGTGGTGCATGCTGGAGGTAGATATGTATGTTGCCCTCAAGTTTCTGGTCCTAATTTGGTACGAATGTTCATATCTAGCATATCCAGTTTCACTTTAACTTCATCCTTTGTTTTCCCAGGAACGTTTAATAATGTGTCGATCAGATTGTCACATATATTCTTTTCTACATGCATCACATCAACACAGTGTCTGATGTCAAGTGTATGCCAATAAGGGAGATTAAAAAATATTGATCGCTTCTTCTATGGAGCACTTTCGGTGCGTGCACTGGGTTTTCCAAATCGATTTGTAATATTCTGGATTTTCTCAAGTATTTCATAACCTGAACATGGTTGAGGTTCTACTGCGTGTTCGGTCTCACCATTGAATGCAACTTTCTTTTGCCTGTAAGGATGATGCCTCGGTAAGAAACGTCGATGTCCCATGTAAACCATTTTTTGACAATTCTTTAGATAACGTGAATGTGTCGCTTCCCCTCATATTGGACAAGCTTTGTACCCTTTAATACTGTACCCTGACAAGTTACCATAAGCAGAGAAGTCATTGATGGTACACATTATCATGGCACGCATATTGATATATTCTTGCCTAGCTGCATCAAATGTCTGTTAACTACTGAGATTTCCATGCGGATTCACCCCATCAGTACACAATCCAAGGCGTAAATTCCTAGACTCTGATCCAAACTCTGGGAATAAGTTGTCTACTTTGGCCCATTGCAGTTAATCGGCTGGATGACGCATTTTGGTATCAACGACACGCTTCTCTGCATGCCATCGCATATTATCTGAATCTTTCACTTCAGTAAATAATCTTTGAAACCTGGGAATCGGTGGAAGATACCACAATACTTTGCCCAGAGTGCATTTTGAGGTATCAGTCCGACCTTTGTTTAACTTGTAGCGAGAAGACTTACACACCGGACACTCAGTCAAATCTCTATGAGCATTACGATACAATATACAATCATTGGGGTAAGCATGTATATTTTTGTACTCGATTCCCATGGGACACATAACCTTTTTAGCTTCGTAAGTACGGTTAGGTAAAGTGTTTCCATCGGGAAGCATATCTTTCACCAACATTAACACTTCAGTGAAACTCTTATCACTCCATTCATTTTTAGCTTTCAAATTAAATAACTTCAAAGTTGCAGATAACCTTGTATATTTGGAGCAAACTTCATACAATGGTAATTCAGAGTCATTCCTCAATGATTCCACGATTTGTGGTCTAGAAACAAACTCATCGGCAACGTTGTTAACCATATCAATTAAATTGTCCTCCTCCCAATCATCATTATCTTTAGGTAAACTTTTTATGGGCTGAGGTTCAACGTCTTGCGGTTCAGCCTCACCATGCATATACCAAACCTTATATAGTGGATCAATTCCCTTTAAAAAAAGTGTTTACGCAAACCCTCCACTTTGACCTTTATCTTATTGAAACACGCCTTACATGGACAGAAGACACGTTCAAGTGCATTTTTTAATGCATATGACGATGCAAATTCACAGAAATCTATTATCCTCTTTTCATACTCATCACTTAACCTATTACCGGACATCCACTCTCGACTCATCATAAATCCACTACATGAAGAATGTAAATATTATTATTAGACTGAGAACAAGTTAGCTAACCATTCAATATATACACCATCTTGTTAAACAAAGAACAAATGGACTTGAAAGAGCAACCTAAAGGAATATGGACAAGTACCAATACAATCAATTCTACAAAAACACTACAAGAAGTAGTGAAAACAAGGAAATACACAATTGTAAGAACATTGGGAGGGTGTGAACCTTGTGTGAAATCGAGAGAGGAGAAATGTAGTAGTAGGTTGAGGAATGCAATAAGCTAAGGCAGAAGAACATTGTATTTAAAAACACAAGTTAAGAAAGAATTGACAAGCATAAATCATGAAACATGAACGAAAGAACTAAACATATACATACCTTATGTGATGTTGCTCGGAGAATCAAAGAAGCAGTATGACTAATATGCGAGGGACGAGAGTACAATTCAACACCAAAACCAACAAAATAATTAAATCAACAAAGAAAATTACAATAAGAATTGCATTTCAATTACGCGATGAGTAAACCCTAATAAAATCATCATCAATACATACCTTTGAGTGTTGTTGGAGGACTGTCGAGTAAGCGAGGATAGGAGTGTTGCTGGAGGACTGGCGACGAGCGACCACAGGCGAGACAACGAGCGAGAAGACTGGCAAGACTGAGCGAGGTCAACGACGATGACTGGCGAGACAAAGTGACGACGACGGCGATGGCGAGACGGAGCAAGGTCGACGGGAAGGCACGCACAGAAAGTTTGAAAATCCAGTAAATCGATTTCGCTTTCGCATCGGAGGATGAAAATTGTAGAAGTAAAAATGAAATTAGGGTAACTTTGTATTCAACTTTATGCATCGGTTCACATAAAACCGATGCATAAGCCTACCCATTACGCATCGGTTGCTCCGAAACCGATGGATAAGGTTGAGATTATGCATCGGTTTTGGACCAACCGATGCGTAATTTCAAAATCGATGTGAAACGTCAAACACGGAACTGGTGCATAATCCCATGTCTGTAGTAGTGTTATTTTAATTTATTTTAGTTTAACTTATAGTTTATACCAACTTAACATTACTACATCATCATCATCATCATCATCATCATTATATTACGTAGTTCAATAACGTAAGTCATGACAATGATGTTATATTACATTAATTTAAGTTTCATCAAAATCATAATATAAATAGGCTCATCTCTCGTCCATGTTATCGTCGATTTCATTTTCATTGCTCCCTTCCATAATGGCTGACCCTATCATATCTCGTACTTGATTCATTTGTGCTTTTCGATGTACATCTAATATGTCAGAATCAGCTAAACCCTGAACCTCTTCATGTGATTGAACATGAATTCTAAGTTTATGCATGCGAATAAAGTTGTGTAACGTGAATGTGGCCAAAATGATATGAGTTTGACACTCTTTTGAAACTTGCGGCATAGCCCGAAGTATCTTCCACGTGCTTTTCAAAATACTGAAAGCTCTCTCAATAGTTGTCCGTAAAGATGAATGTCGATAATTAAAATTTTCATAAACCCCACTTGGCGACTGAGTTCTGAAGTCTTGCACATGATACCGAGCAGATTTATCTTTATACGGAGCCAAATACCTTAGTGTATTTGGATAACCAGAATCCAGCAAATAATATTTTTCTGCAAATAATTATGAACATTAGTATTTCTGAAATTAACAATTACATTATATGTTAAATGATATTGTATTGATGGAACATATTTGTACCTGGTGGCGGGTGTGGAAAACAATATTTCGATTGAGTCCTTCAATACCGTTGTATCATGAACACTTCCTTCCCAGCCATCGTTAACGTACGTAAAAAGCATATCAAAAGAACAACATGCTAAAACATTCCAATTTTTTACTCCTTTACGAACTCGGTACTGATCATGATTCTCACCGAGTACAGCTTCAATGTGCATTCCGTCAAGAGCACCTACACAATTCTGCACATGAAAAATATTATATGAACATAGCACGATTGGTATACTCCCCGACATATAAAAAAATTAACAAGTTAAATACCTGAAAATATTGAAAATACAAGCTACTATTAGCAAATTTTGCTGGTACATCATCCAATGAGGTATGTGGTCTGACGATATCATCTGAAATCATCAGCAAAGCATGTAATACCATTTTAAAATATGTTCCAACTATTGGTGGGGAGTGTTTAAATGTATCTGCAACATCGCGATATGAAGCTCCTTTGGCGAGTATGAACAAGGTTATCCCCACTTGTTCAAGGATGCTGAATATATGCACCGATTGGTGCACACACATCCTTGTTGTGTCACGAACAATTAAGGTTCACAGGCTGACAGCTAACATGGTGAAGAGTTTGGTAAACCTACTTGTGTCAATACAATTATTGATAGCGGTTTCACCTCCAGATAGCAACTTATCTCTTTTTGGATTATTCTCTAAGCTCTTCAATTTTTTGATAGCTAGGATTCTGCACCACCGCTTGAATTGAGTAGATGCCATATATGTAATCCTTTTACAAAAAAGTTCATGAAATATGTAACCGCTTAAAAAAGTTCAATTTTTTGGTAGCTAGGCTTCTGCACCACCGCTTATACATAAGCGAACACAAATGGACAAGGACACTTTATAGCAATTAAGATGAACGCTTTTATCCAAGGTTACAATTCGTATTCATGAAATATGTAAACCTTTTACAAAAGGACAAACAAAAAGATGAACTTCTAAAGTTCTAATTTCCTAGTCCACCATAGGAACCAAAGTACAAGAGCGCTTTGTGTGATTGGAACACCACATATCGAACACTTGAAGACTCTCTTTGGCTTTGTAGGGGGGTGCTCACTTGTAGATGGCACGTCCGCGGATCTTGGGTCACGCCTTTGATCCATTTCATTGGGTCTTCGCTTAGTTGGGTGTCTACCTTTTTTCACTCTCTACTAATGCGTAAGCAAGAGGAAGAATTTGATTTTCTGCATGAAAAGTGACTGCAATCATTTACACCCCTTTCCACTTCCCGATCAAATGAGTTGTGTCAATAGAAATGACGGGACGACAATGTGTGAAACCATTGATAGCTGGTCCAAATGCCCAACATACCCTATTCAAACTTACATTGCCACTATCCAACGTTGATTTGTCCCAATAAACAATGCTACCGGGGTTACTCTCTTGAAGCATGTCCATGTATGCCGGCAATTGTTCAAATGATCCTTCCCATTCTCCAAATAAGTAGACTAAGGCTTTTTGGCGGGCTTTCCAAGCTTTGATGTAAGTTATCCTATACCCATACTTTGAAAGCATTAACTCATCACTTGCTTAGGGGTATATCTCAAATCCTCGTGGACTACGTCTTTTATGTCAATTGCAATAAAATGCTTGTTAAAATGGACGTTGTCAGGCCAAACAATATCAACCTCGCACGTATGTTCTCCAAATGTGTATTTGATAATTCTCCACATACCTTCCTTTTTCTTCTTTGAAGCTCGTAGTTCCCATTTGCATTTATCATTACCCCCGCGACATTCGAGAATCATCCGTTTTGTATCCGAAATTGTAGTGCGATACTCACGACGGTGTTTGATAGAATACTTTTGACAAGCATATATAAGCAAGTCCTTGGTCATAAACATTCCCAATTCACGAAGCTCTTTCATGTTGAATTGGCTATTATGAGACATGTGGTCGTCAATAATCGGAAGGTTCATCAAAGCGGATACGTCGTTGAATGATGGGAAATTCCATAAGATATTCTTATCTCCTTCCCCGTCGATGGGTCCTTCAACGTACCCTTCCTCACCATCATCATTCAAATTCTCCATATTTTCTTTATCATACTCGTCGTGTGAGGGAATTTCAAATCGTTCTATAGGTGACAATGTCACTTGGTCAGTTTCATCGTTATCCATTGCTATAAGATTTGAAAAAACAACGATTTGTATCTTAGTAAATCACATAACAAAATCAAAAAATGAGAACAAACAAGCCTATGAAGAATCTTTGTGGAGAAACACCATATGCACAAGTGAGATCAAGGCATCTCATATTCCCAAATCAATAAAAACTGAAACTCAGCATAACAAACCCAAAAAAAGGCATCTCATATTCCCAAATCAATAAAAAAACATAGAAATCAAGGCATGTCACATTCCCAAATCAATAAAAACTCTAGAAATCAAGGCACTAAAATCACCACATAACAAACTCAAAACAAAATACACCAGCGATTAATGTTACAAACTTGAGCTTCGGAAACGGCATGAAGAGGAGGTTATGTGACGGACGGCGACGACGATGGAGGTACTGTTTGGGTCGATGAATGAAAGACGACGATTCTTCTTTGCTGATTCTCCTTTGCTGATTTTCCTGAGCGACAGGCGACGACGACGGAGGTCGGAGTTCGAGGGAGAGATGGAACGGGAATAATGAAATTGAAATTGAAACCCGAACGTTATTTTAGCCTAAGCCGCTGTGTCTAACAGCGTCTTAACTAAAAATAGCCACATCAGTATCTGAGTCAGCAACGTTTCTAAAAAATTTGCCACCAGGCTTAAAATGCTATCCGGTAAAGTGGCTTATTTATAAGACGCCATTGCTAACAACACCTTATAAAAATAGTGTAAATTGGGAATGAAATTTGAAGATTGTATATAATGGGAACTCAAATTTCAAATGAGAAACATCTGCGACTTTTAGCATCTTGTTTCCATGTTGAGCCAAAATATCTGGTTGCCTTCCACAACCTCCACCTTCTCTTTAAGACAAATGACTTCTGCCTTACATATAAGGAGAGGGCATTTCCACTGCAGTGTCATTCCTGCAAAATGGAGACTCGTTGAATATATTCTCTAGTTAAACATCTGGAAGACTATATTCTTCTCCTTTCTATAAGTAATTTCAAAATCAAATGGGACTACATGAGCCTGCCATCTATCAAACATTTGCTTACAAACATCATGTTTAAAATCTTTATTAAAAATAAATTTGGCAGATTTGCAATCAGATTTTATAATAAACTTCTGAAGTGGAAAAATCATGTGCAAATCATATTTTTAGTGTAAACTACAAAATTTGTCAAAATTGAATTATAATTCGTCGCCGACAAACCAAAAGTACCACATAGTTCGTCAAAAGTGACCTATAATTTGTCACCAAGAAATCAAATATACAACGAGATTTAATCTCATCTGTCCAAATGATCAAAGCAAGGGATTAATTGGTTTGTATTTTTTTACAAAAATACACTACTACAAACGATGCATTATGCATCAGTTTGAAAAAATGCATTATGCATCGGTTAGTCTTTAGGCATCGGTTCTCAAGGAAACCGATGCGCAAGGTACACATTATGCATCGGTTCTAAAAAAACCGTTGCATAATGTACACTTTATGCAACGGTTCATAGATAACCGATGCATAAAGTGACTAAAAAGAAGACTTAGGTTTAATTTTGAAATCAGTCCGCCTGCTTCTCGACTCTCCGCCGCCTGCTCAGACGCACACTCTCCGCCTGCTTCTCAACTCCCTGTCATTCGCCTTGTGTCGCCTCGCCTCCGTGCGACTCCTCTCGACATCGCCGATGACAATGACGCTCAACATCACCACGCGACTCCGACGACGCCGGTCCATATCGCCGCTCGACTTTGACGGCTGACGTCTTGTATTTTTGAGATACACTTTGTCAAAAACAATTTATAAGTGAACCGGTAAGACCGGTGTCGAACCCAAGGGAGCAAACGGATTACACGCTAGTTCTATCAAATTTTCTTACTCGGCTAATTCCTAAAATTCAAGTGCGATTGAGTTATCAATGATTCAAGACAAGAATGAAATGGTTTTTAAGGGGGTTAAATTCAATTAAAAGCGAGTTTCGAGGGAATAATCCCCTCCTTGGCAATTCCCCAATGATCATGCAAACAAGAGTTCAATTAATTATGAGTTGATAGGTTTTGAACCTGGCTTAGACTATGAATTAGGCAAACCATGCATGTCTAATCCTAGTAAAGCCATCTTAGATAGGATCTCACTACTTAAAGGATATTGACCCCCTGTATGCATTTACCCTCATAAATGCACATGCACAAAGTTCTAGTTCACCTCTCACCATGCATTTACTCTCATAAATGTAGGTTAAGTCCATTTTTGCTACATCAAAACCATCCATAAGCTCTCTCAAGACTTAGATCAAAGTTCTAACATAAACATGTCACTTGGGCATTTTATCAAACACTTAGAGACATGTCTAACATGAAGAGCATAGTAAAATGAAATCAACTTCAATAAATCCATTCAAATGTGTATACAATGATCATTGAGTACCAAGGAGGTTCATAGAACCCTCAAAACACAAGGGGGACTACTCACACATCATGTAAGACAACATGATGTGTAGGTTTTTACAAGCAAATCTAGGAGAAAATAAGAGGGAAAGAGTAGGATGATTAGTCCTAATGAACTCCCTTGATCTTGATTCCTCCTTGGTTTGATGATGATGAAACCCTTGATTTGATCACTTTCCTTTGTCTTCTTCTCCAGAAAAATCCCAGGTGGTAGGTCAAACTTGCCTCTTTCTATTTATAGGCTCGTCAGAAATTCGGCACTGTAGCAGGTCCAGTCGATCGACTGGCGTTGGGCTGATGGCCCAGTCGATCGACTGGAGGAAGAATTGTCGCCTGGTTGGCAGAATCTCAGTCGATCAACTGAGTCAGGGTAAACTCCCAGTCGATCGACTGAGGAAACTCAATTTACAGCACCTCCTGTTAGTCTGTTTAGTCGATCGACTGGAGCAGGGGAGCTTCCCAGTCGATCGACTGAGCGGTCACGTGATCTGCATGCTATGGGCAGGGGATTCTTCAGTCGATCGACTGGATGGTAAATCGATCGACTGGCGCTGGTCGGTTTGCAACTCCTCCTGTTAGTCTGTTTAGTCGATCGACTGGAGCAGGGGAGCTTCCCAGTCGATCGACTGAGGAGCAAATACTGCCAATTTTCGCTCTAAAGCACCAATTTTCCCCGAGTTTCCTTCCAATGGCTCTTGACACTGAGACATCTTGCTTTGTACCTGAAACGCACGAGAAGAGGATCAAATGACATCAAATAGTAGTCGGAATCGAACTAAAGCTATAATGAAAAACGGGCATTAATGAGTCGAAAACTCGACTCATCAACACTCCACACTTAAGCTTTGCTCGTCCCGAACAAAGTATGCAAATATGCCAAGGAAGTGCAAATGTCAAAATGCTAGTGGTGCTATGTTTTTCGTGCATTTGCCTCACTAGATTTCTCGAGGTCTCGATCCTTATTTCTAAACATGTTATTAAAAAGTAAAGGACAAGTTTGTACAATCTACCTAGCTCCTTTTCGTAGGCGTTACGAATGCATTTAGCGCATGCATTAAGCCTTTAAACCCCTAGGCTACCCTAGTGGACGAGTTATAGTCTCGTGAGAGTTTTCAGAAAAGGGAGTACTCACAAATCCCAAATATGCACAAGTCCCATAAGAGTGAATGCAAGAGTGCTCAACCAAGGCTACGATTTTTCAAAACCAATCCCTCACCCCAAGCTAGACTAGCGCCACAATATCATTAAAAGAACTTTTTTTTCCCTTGGGTACCTTTGAGGACATGCATTCAAGGTTATCAACACTAGGGCTATGAAAAGTCTCATCCAAAATTCTACTCATTTTCAAGGCAACACAATAGAGGCAAGGTTGTAGCTCGCACAATAGAGTGTCAACCGCGCTAGTCCAAGGGCTCGCGATAAGGAACTCATTCCCAAGTTTTAGGCGCTTAAGCCGTAATCCATAAGGGAAGTGGAGTTCGACACTAGAGTTCTTTAACAAACAAGTCATAAACCGAATGAATATTCCCGTGCAAGCACATGGGTCGTCCAAGAGTTATTCCAACTAGCACACAACGTGAATGTTGAATCCCACACGAATGGAGAATGATGGAAGAACATAGAGTCAAGTTTTAAGTCCTTCTTATTTTCTTTTTGAACCTTCCTGCTCTCACTCATCATTGTCCTTTTGACGCGAGTCAAGCCGAGGGTTGCTCATCTATTTTCCAAGCTATTAGGACTAGAGATTGGACGATGCGTGCCACCATCCCACCAGACCGCATAAGTACCGCGGTGGCGGAGCAAATTTTTTTTTAAATGAAATCCACACTTAAAACTTGACAATATGTTCAAAAAGTGTATGGAATGTGCGGGGAACAGACATAAGCAAGGCACCGTGTTAGGGAACTCAAGTCACCAAGGGATATTCAAGGGGTCTAAGTTTTTCATGAAGATTTTTAAAAGTGTTTGCTAGCTTGATCCAAGGTGTTGCAACGAAAATACTTAGAAAGTTGGATAGACGAGATATAGCAATGATATTAATTCTCAAGAATGCATGCTCATAGGACTAGGTCGGTAAATGTAGCACATAGGCTAGATGTGATCTATAGGGATTTAGAATTTAAAATCACAAGCCTATGAGGTTAAAACACTCTCATGTTGGGACAATGTGCAAGTATGCAAGTGTCCATCTAGAAATGATATGTATAGCATGCAATCATGTGAACTATGCACATCAAAACCACTCCACACTTAATTCAAGCTTAGTCCCTAAGCGCAAAGAATGATAAAATAAAGGCAAGGGCGCATAGGAACTCCCCTCGTTTGTAGTGCCGGTGATATAATCCATAAGTGTGAGAAATAGCCTTTTAGTTGCAAGTGGAGATATAAGAGGGTGTTTAGACATGATAGGAATATGTGAATGTATATCCTGTAGAGTGAACAATATAAATGGTAAACACCTCCAATATCATCATAAGAATATAGCATACAACCAATAGGCAAGAAAGGATAGATATCACTAAAATAGCATACATCATCAAAAATGCGCCAAAAGGCGACTTATCATCCAAATCAACATCCAATGCAACAAGTCAAATAAGGAAAATACACATGTGGAAATAGAAATGAAGCATGGACTAAGATGTAGCCTCGTCGTCTCCCGGAGGGGTCCTCCTAGCTGAATCAACGACTCCATCATCCTCAAGCGGCTGCGTGGAGCCTGGGAATAGCGCGCTACCCTCGCGAAAGGAATGATCTGGCGGACCGGTGTCTCCTGTGAGACGCGATCCCACCTCCCCGACTCTGGAAGCTGGAGTGGTGGGCAAGGGGGAGGCGCCACGTGGAGCTGAGAACTCTGGAGCAAGTGGAGGGGCAACTGGAGTGCTGGGGCCTCTGCCGAATGATAAAACCGTGGATCTCATCCACTCCCACTCCCGGCGGGCTCTAGCATCAGACTCTCGGACAAAGCCCTCGAGGCGAGTCAGTCCACTCCTCAAGTCTGCCACGCCGGTCGTCAAGCCAGCAATATCTGATGTGACTCTCTGTCTCCACTCTGCCGTGTCATCAACGACTGGAGGGGGAATATCGACTGCTGGCTCTACTGGTGGCAACTCCTCATCTGCCTATGGAATGACTGCCGGTGGGGGTGGAGGAGGTGAACCGGGAGGAGAGGGAGAGAGGTGGGCGAGACAGTAAAGGGGGTGCTGCTGCTTGAACAACCTCCGCCTCGAAGCAGCAGCGGTCACAAGATCTTCCACATGAGGCGACGGGTCACTGCTCCACGTCTTACCGTCCCGCTTGACCATATGCATATTCTTCATCAAGTCTATGTCAAGCTTGCTCCTAGCATGGGCCTCACAACCCTCATGGCCAAAGGTGAAGTTACACCTTTGGGCTAACAATGTAATCAAGGAGCCACCTCCCATGCCCTTGTTCCTCGTAGTCGGCTTCACAACGGCCTCAAACCGATTGGCAAGGACCACTAGCCAATTAATAATCTCCCCGTGATCCTTGGCAACCATGAGGTCCATATCTGGCAAGGTCACCTTCCTACCCCTCTCTGTCCTCGCATTGATACCAATAGAGATGGCGTGGTGCATAATCTTCCAAACTGGGTCAACGATCGCGGAAGAATTATATGAAGATATGAACCACTCATTCCTACCAGAAATCCTCTTCCAAAACCTGGACTGGTCGTGCTCAGTGAATACCCGGGGCGAACCCATAGGCTGTGGAAAGCCAAACCACTCTCGGATCGTACTCTCCCTGATCTGGAAATCCCTACCTCCCAACATAAACTTCCAATAATAAACTGAGGCACCATCCTCCCCCACTCTCTCCTTAACCGACTCAAACGAGCACAAGAACTCCTCAACTACCCTCTGGTAGGAGCCCGGATCATCAGCAAATAGAAAAGACAAACCATGAGTAGTGAGCCGAGATTGTACCTCAGTCGCGACCACATCGTCGATGCCGCGGAGTAAGTCCATGTCCAGGTACAATGTCGGGATGGCCTTCTTCTTCTTCGCAGTGATAGTAGAGTGACGAGTCCGGTGCTCCTCGTCCCTGAAGACCAAGGGAGCCGAGAACGGGTACGGGACCGGAATGGGCATCGGTCCCTCATAAGGTCCCTCATGAGGCTCAATTGGCACTAAGGCCATGGAGGAGGGCGCGGGGGCAATGGCACACTGGGAACAGCAGGCACTGATGCTCTCTTCTTCGGCGCCGGTTTCCTCGGTGGAGGCTTCTTCTTCTTTGGTGGTGGCGGGGAAACCGGCGCGGCCTCAATCTCCTCGTCTGATCCCGAGCTAACATCGGCAAGTGAGCCTCTCAATAATCTCCTCTTGCGCGAAACAAGAGGTCTCACGTCCTCGTCCTCTAAAGTGAAGTCGTCAATTTGCTCATCGAGCGAGGGCTCGTGAGCGATCCCCTTTCCCTTTGCTTTCGAACTGGAAGATGCATCGGCGCGACCCATAGTGCACTGGAAATTGGAGCCTGAGTCGAATTAAGCAAAAACTCAAAAATGGCACTGAACTGTGATCGAGTCGATCGACTGGCTGGGCACTGATGTCCCAGTCGATCGACTGAGGGTTGAAATCCGATCGGATTAGGTCGAATTTGGGGGTTATCCGGGGAGGCTTTCGGAGGTGAAATTGATGGCTGGGGTTTGTAGGGGGGGCAGTGGGGAGTCGATTGGTAGTTGGATTGGGCGAAAACACCGGCGGACGGAGGAGATCGGCTGAGGAATGTGTTTCCGATCGGAAACTGGATTTTGGACAGTTTTAGGTGGCGGCTTGAGGGAGGTTGGACGGTGGAAGGGTGGCGAGATGATGGCGAGTGGATTGGGGGATGATCGGCGTGGATCGGTGGTGGTCGGATTTCGGATTGGGGATTTAGGGTTTGGAGGTTTTGAAAATGAAGAAGAAGGAAGACGGACTGTGTTTTGGATAGGAAAGTCCCAGTCGATCGATTGGGAGCCCAGTCGATCGACTGGGAATGCATGAAAAATAGACCCCTCTGAAACACCATTTAGTCGATCGACTGGGCTATAGCTTGCCTCCAGTCGATCGACTGAACCCTGATTTCTGCTTGAAAATTTTTTCCTTTTTCCAACGAATCCCGACTCCACACTCAGAATTTTTACTCAACATCAAGAATATGTACCGCTCAAAATATCACATATAATCAAGGTACGCCCTCCTAATCAATCGCTAGCACATAAACATACGATTTTCAATCAAAACAAGCTAGGATCACCACTCCACACTTAATCATGCATATAAAATCATCCAAATCACCAAGCCACATTACAAGTTCACAAAAGCATGCTACACATATTTGGAAGTTACTTGTGCATAGATAGACAACTCACAAACCGGGCTACCTCCCGTGAGAGCCTAGTTTAACGTCTTGGCAAAGACCGAGCCGATCCTTTTCTCACTGAGAAGCACACTTGAGGAGTCCTTTGCTAGGATCCCTCCTCAAGCGGATTAAGGCACTCTATGGGTCGGTCAAGGGGAACGTGACATTTTGCTCATCACGAAATCCCTCTCTATAATGCTTTAGCCTTTGCCCATTCGCCGTGAAAGTAGTTCCATCATTGTTTAGCAATTCTACATGGCCATCCTCGTAGGGCTTGTGGACAATAAATGGGCCACTCCATCGGCTCCTCAATTTTCCCGGGAATAATTTGAGCCTAGAGTTAAAGAGCAAGACCTTGTCTCCCTTCTTGAATTCACGACGAAAGATCCTTCTATCGTGCCATTTCTTGGTCTTCTCCTTATATATTCTAGCACTTTCGTAGGCCTCATTCCTTATCTCCTCCAACTCATGGAGTTGAAGCACCCTATGGTCTCCCGCCGTTTGCAAGTCCATGTTCAATGTTTTAATTGCCCACATCGCCTTGTACTCCAATTCTACCGGTAAGTGGCACGGTTTCCCATAAATGAGGCGATAGGGAGACATTCCAATAGGGGTCTTGAACGCCGTACGATAGGCCCATAGCGCGTCATCTAGCTTCGATGACCAATCCTTCCTCGAGCTCCCCACGGTTTTCTCCAAGATTGCCTTGATCTCTCGGTTTGAAATTTCCACTTGCCCACTAGTTTGTGGGTGGTATGGCGTGGCGACCTTGTGATTAACTCCATATTTCCGAAGCAAGGCCTCGAAATGCCTCTCCTTGAAATGCGAACCACCATCACTTATGACGGTCCTTGGCACCCCAAACCTTGGAAAGATGATTTTCTTGAATAGCTTCATGACCACCTTGGCATCACAAGTAGGGGAAGCGACGGCCTCAACCCATTTTGAAACGTAATCAACCGCCACCAATATGTATTGGTTCCCGTATGAAGAAGGGAAAGGACCCATATAATCAACGCCCCATACATCAAATATCTCGACCGGGAGGATGCTTTGTTGGGGCATTTCATGCCTTTTAGAAATATTACCGGTCCTTTGGCATTGATCACAAGCCTTCACGAATTCGTAAGCATCGCCAAAGAGAGTTGGCCAATAAAAGCCGCATTGTAGTACCTTTGACGCGGTTTTTGCTCCACTACCATGTCCTCCATATTGAGAAGAGTGACAATGGTAAAGAATTTCTCTCATCTCTTCTTCGGCCACGCAAGTTCTATAAAGCCCATCCGTACAAAGCCTATAAAGGTAGGGCTCATCCCAATAGTACCTCTTGGTCTCGGAAAGGAACTTCCTCCTTTGATGGTGGTTCATATCGTGGGGGATAATCCAACAAACCACGAAATTAACGAAGTCCGCGTACCAAGGAAGGGCCTCCGCCTCAACTCTCATGAGTTGCTCTCCAATAAATGAATCGTTCACCGGTCTAGTATCCACCTCAATCTCTTCATTTTCTTCTAGCCTTGATAGGTGGTCGGCTACCACATTCTCTACTCCCTTCTTATCTTTGATCTCTATATCGAATTCTTGGAGCAATAGAATCCACCTTATCAACCTTGGCTTGGAATCTTTCTTTGCTAAGAGATATTTGATAGCCGCATGATCCGTGAATACTATAACCTTTGAAGCCACAAGATATGGACGAAACTTATCAAAAGCGTACACGATAGCAAGAAGTTCCTTCTCCGTAGTTGTATAATTCAATTGAGCACCACTAAGAACTTTGCTCGTGTAGTGAATAGCGTGGAGCTTCTTATCCACCATTTGCCCAAGAACCGCCCCAATGGCGTAGTCACTAGCGTCGCACATAAGCTCAAAAGGCAAGTTCCACCTCGGGGGTTGAATAATAGGAGCCGAAATCAATGCCTCTTTTAACTTCTTGAAGGCTACTAGGCAATCTTCATCAAAATGAAATTTTGTATCATTGCATAGAAGATTTGTCAATGGATTTGCAATCTTCGAGAAGTCCTTTATAAACCTTCTATAAAATCCGGCATGACCAAGGAAACTCCTAATTCCTTTCACATCTCTTGGAGGTGGCAATTTCTCCATAACTTCAATTTTTGCCTTGTCCACCTCGATTCCCCTCTTCGAGACCAAATGACCAAGCACAATCCCTTCCTGCACCATAAAATGACATTTTTCCCAATTAAGTATAAGGTTCGTCTCAATACATCTTTTTAACACTTTAGCCAAATTGGCTAAGCAATCATCAAAAGACGAACCATAAACAGAAAAGTCATCCATGAATACTTCCATAATCTTTTCAATAAATTCAGAAAAAATA
Source organism: Rhodiola kirilowii (assembly GCA_033675215.1). Classification (NCBI taxonomy): domain Eukaryota; kingdom Viridiplantae; phylum Streptophyta; class Magnoliopsida; order Saxifragales; family Crassulaceae; genus Rhodiola; species Rhodiola kirilowii. Next base: position 47,151,745 of record CM066193.1, read on the forward strand.
GCCATCATGCATCGTTGAAAAGTACCGGGCGCATTACAAAGTCCAAAGGGCATTCGCCGATAGGCAAATGTTCCATAGGGACAAGTAAAGGTCGTTTTCTCTTGATCTTGGGGATGAATAGGGATTTGGAAGAATCCACTATATCCGTCAAGATAGCAAAAATAGTCATGCTTAGCTAATCTTTCCAACATTTGATCAATAAAAGGAAGTGGGAAGTGATCTTTCTTAGTGGCTTGGTTGAGTTTTCTATAGTCCACACACATACGCCACCCGGTTACCGTTCTTGTGGGGATTAGTTCATTCTTCTCATTTTTAATAACGGTCATTCCCCCCTTTTTTGGCACTACATGAATGGGGCTCACCCATTTGGAGTCCGCAACGGGGAAAATGATTCCCGCATCAAGCAATTTAAGAACCTCCTTTTTAACAACCTCCCCAACAATAGGATTCAACCTCCTAGCTCTCTCCCTAGATGGCTTACTATCGCTCTCTACATTGATTTCGTGCATGCATAAATTGGGACTTATCCCTTTCAAGTCATCAATAGAGTAGCCAATAGCACCCTTATGCTCTCTCACCACATCAAGCAATTTTGAGGTTTCAATATCATTCAAAGAAGCATTCACAATGATAGGCAAGCTAGAATTTGGGCCTAAGAACTCATACCTTAGGCTTGTTGGTAGAGCTTTAAGCTCTACCGAACAAGACTCCTTACCTTTGTCGCTTAGAGATCCTTCTTCACATTCTTCCTCCAAGATAGCCCAACAATCGGCAATGTCGGGAAGCTCATTATCAAGGTCAATAGCACTCATGAGAAGGTTAGGCACATCATACAATTCATATGTATCAACTAGGTCAAGATAATTGCAAGTCATTGTAGAATTAGGACCTTTTTGTGCCTTTTCTAAGTTAAACTCAACCTCTTCATCTCCTACCCTCATGGTAATTGACCCTTTAGTCGTATCAAAAATAGCCCCGCGGTGTAGAGGAAAGGTCTTCCCAATAGAATGGGAATTTCATTGTCCTCCTCCATTTCTAACACCACGAAATCCCCCGGAATATAGAAATTCCCTACTCTAACCGGGACATCCTTAAGAACTCCCTTAGGGAATCTTGAGGAGCGGTCCGCGAGCCTTAGAATCATGCTAGTTGGTTTTGGCTCACCCATATTTAGCTTTTTACACAAAGAATAAGGCATCAACGATATGCTTGCACCCAAATCACACATTGCTCGTTCAATCTTAATATCATTAATAAAGCAAGAAATGGAAAAGCTACCGGGATCCTCAAGCTTTGGGGGCATGCGAGGTTGGAGTATGGCACTACATTCGCCATTGAGGGACACCGCATCGACATCCTCGATTGTTCTCCTGCAAGTAATAACATCCTTTAGAAATCTAGCATAAGAATGAGCTTGGGTTATTACCTCGGTGAAGGGCATTGTGACATAGAGCTTCCTCATCATCTCGGCGAACTTGGAGAATTGCTTGTCATTGCTCTTCTTCTTTAACCTTTGGGGAAATGGAATAGGAGGAGTGTATATTCTAGGTTCGTCTTTCTCCTTTTCCAATTCACTTTCTTTCTCAACTTGAGGGTTAGGAACCTCTTCATCCAATTCTTCGATTTCGGCACTAGCTTGGCCTCCAAGATCAAAAGAAACCTTCTTTCTCTTTGGTAGTTCTCTCTCAAGGTCTTTACCACTTCTCAAGGTTACCGCATTGCAATGCTCTCTATTCCCTTGTTCGGGTCTAGCCGGTAATTTGCCCGGTGCCCTTGTAGATGCCTCGGCTTGTTGGGCAATTTGGCTTTCTAGCATTTTGTTATGAGTTTCCATCCTCTCGATTTGTGCTTGCATCTTGTCTTGGTTTGCAAGGAGCTTGGCAAACATTGCCTCAACACCGGAAAGTTCACTAGAAGGTTGTGGAGGAGCTTCAACTTGTTGATAGGATCTTTGAGCTTGATTTTGGTATTGTTGCCCTTGGTTTTGGTTCCTTTGGAGCAAAGTCGGTCCTTGACTTTGATATTGGTTCCTAGATTGGAACCCTTGATTGGATTGAGTAGGCTTAGGACCGAATCCGGGAGGTGTGGATCCAAAATCGGGGCGAGTGGGATTAGTGGTTTTGTAGGAGAAATTGGGGTGATTTCTCCATCCCAAAGAGAACTTGGGTGTGGTATAGTTGGCTTGAGAGCTTTGCCCTTGATTGGCACTATTTCTATAGTCTCTTCCTTGATTTCCTCCCACGAAATTCACTTCTCCATAGCTTTGCCCTTGCACATCCCTTTGAACCAAAGGGCAAGAAACGGTCTCATGCTCATAGACCTCACAAATATCACATCCTTGCCTTGTTGAAGCTTCCTTTTCCGGATGTTTTAGCTTAAACACCTCATCCGAGAGGCTCTCAATTCACGAAGCATATATAAGCAAGTCCTTGGTCATAAACATTCCCAATTCACGAAGCTCTTTCATGTTGAATTGGCTATTATGAGACATGTGGTCGTCAATAATCGGAAGGTTCATCAAAGCGGATACGTCGTTGAATGATGGGAAATTCCATAAGATATTCTTATCTCCTTCCCCGTCGATGGGTCCTTCAACGTACCCTTCCTCACCATCATCATTCAAATTCTCCATATTTTCTTTATCATACTCGTCGTGTGAGGGAATTTCAAATCGTTCTATAGGTGACAATGTCACTTGGTCAGTTTCATCGTTATCCATTGCTATAAGATTTGAAAAAACAACGATTTGTATCTTAGTAAATCACATAACAAAATCAAAAAATGAGAACAAACAAGCCTATGAAGAATCTTTGTGGAGAAACACCATATGCACAAGTGAGATCAAGGCATCTCATATTCCCAAATCAATAAAAACTGAAACTCAGCATAACAAACCCAAAAAAAGGCATCTCATATTCCCAAATCAATAAAAAAACATAGAAATCAAGGCATGTCACATTCCCAAATCAATAAAAACTCTAGAAATCAAGGCACTAAAATCACCACATAACAAACTCAAAACAAAATACACCAGCGATTAATGTTACAAACTTGAGCTTCGGAAACGGCATGAAGAGGAGGTTATGTGACGGACGGCGACGACGATGGAGGTACTGTTTGGGTCGATGAATGAAAGACGACGATTCTTCTTTGCTGATTCTCCTTTGCTGATTTTCCTGAGCGACAGGCGACGACGACGGAGGTCGGAGTTCGAGGGAGAGATGGAACGGGAATAATGAAATTGAAATTGAAACCCGAACGTTATTTTAGCCTAAGCCGCTGTGTCTAACAGCGTCTTAACTAAAAATAGCCACATCAGTATCTGAGTCAGCAACGTTTCTAAAAAATTTGCCACCAGGCTTAAAATGCTATCCGGTAAAGTGGCTTATTTATAAGACGCCATTGCTAACAACACCTTATAAAAATAGTGTAAATTGGGAATGAAATTTGAAGATTGTATATAATGGGAACTCAAATTTCAAATGAGAAACATCTGCGACTTTTAGCATCTTGTTTCCATGTTGAGCCAAAATATCTGGTTGCCTTCCACAACCTCCACCTTCTCTTTAAGACAAATGACTTCTGCCTTACATATAAGGAGAGGGCATTTCCACTGCAGTGTCATTCCTGCAAAATGGAGACTCGTTGAATATATTCTCTAGTTAAACATCTGGAAGACTATATTCTTCTCCTTTCTATAAGTAATTTCAAAATCAAATGGGACTACATGAGCCTGCCATCTATCAAACATTTGCTTACAAACATCATGTTTAAAATCTTTATTAAAAATAAATTTGGCAGATTTGCAATCAGATTTTATAATAAACTTCTGAAGTGGAAAAATCATGTGCAAATCATATTTTTAGTGTAAACTACAAAATTTGTCAAAATTGAATTATAATTCGTCGCCGACAAACCAAAAGTACCACATAGTTCGTCAAAAGTGACCTATAATTTGTCACCAAGAAATCAAATATACAACGAGATTTAATCTCATCTGTCCAAATGATCAAAGCAAGGGATTAATTGGTTTGTATTTTTTTACAAAAATACACTACTACAAACGATGCATTATGCATCAGTTTGAAAAAATGCATTATGCATCGGTTAGTCTTTAGGCATCGGTTCTCAAGGAAACCGATGCGCAAGGTACACATTATGCATCGGTTCTAAAAAAACCGTTGCATAATGTACACTTTATGCAACGGTTCATAGATAACCGATGCATAAAGTGACTAAAAAGAAGACTTAGGTTTAATTTTGAAATCAGTCCGCCTGCTTCTCGACTCTCCGCCGCCTGCTCAGACGCACACTCTCCGCCTGCTTCTCAACTCCCTGTCATTCGCCTTGTGTCGCCTCGCCTCCGTGCGACTCCTCTCGACATCGCCGATGACAATGACGCTCAACATCACCACGCGACTCCGACGACGCCGGTCCATATCGCCGCTCGACTTTGACGGCTGACGTCTTGTATTTTTGAGATACACTTTGTCAAAAACAATTTATAAGTGAACCGGTAAGACCGGTGTCGAACCCAAGGGAGCAAACGGATTACACGCTAGTTCTATCAAATTTTCTTACTCGGCTAATTCCTAAAATTCAAGTGCGATTGAGTTATCAATGATTCAAGACAAGAATGAAATGGTTTTTAAGGGGGTTAAATTCAATTAAAAGCGAGTTTCGAGGGAATAATCCCCTCCTTGGCAATTCCCCAATGATCATGCAAACAAGAGTTCAATTAATTATGAGTTGATAGGTTTTGAACCTGGCTTAGACTATGAATTAGGCAAACCATGCATGTCTAATCCTAGTAAAGCCGTCTTAGATAGGATCTCACTACTTAAAGGATATTGACCCCCTGTATGCATTTACCCTCATAAATGCACATGCACAAAGTTCTAGTTCACCTCTCACCATGCATTTACTCTCATAAATGTAGGTTAAGTCCATTTTTGCTACATCAAAACCATCCATAAGCTCTCTCAAGACTTAGATCAAAGTTCTAACATAAACATGTCACTTGGGCATTTTATCAAACACTTAGAGACATGTCTAACATGAAGAGCATAGTAAAATGAAATCAACTTCAATAAATCCATTCAAATGTGTATACAATGATCATTGAGTACCAAGGAGGTTCATAGAACCCTCAAAACACAAGGGGGACTACTCACACATCATGTAAGACAACATGATGTGTAGGTTTTTACAAGCAAATCTAGGAGAAAATAAGAGGGAAAGAGTAGGATGATTAGTCCTAATGAACTCCCTTGATCTTGATTCCTCCTTGATTTGATGATGATGAAACCCTTGATTTGATCACTTTCCTTTGTCTTCTTCTCCAGAAAAATCCCAGGTGGTAGGTCAAACTTGCCTCTTTCTATTTATAGGCTCGTCAGAAATTCGGCACTGTAGCAGGTCCAGTCGATCGACTGGCGTTGGGCTGATGGCCCAGTCGATCGACTGGAGGAAGAATTGTCGCCTGGTTGGCAGAATCTCAGTCGATCAACTGAGTCAGGGTAAACTCCCAGTCGATCAACTGAGGAAACTCAATTTACAGCACCTCCTGTTAGTCTGTTTAGTCGATCGACTGGAGCAGGGGAGCTTCCCAGTCGATCGACTGAGCGGTCACGTGATCTGCATGCTATGGGCAGGGGATTCTTCAGTCGATCGACTGGATGGTAAATCGATCGACTGGCGCTGGTCGGTTTGCAACTCCTCCTGTTAGTCTGTTTAGTCGATCGACTGGAGCAGGGGAGCTTCCCAGTCGATCGACTGAGGAGCAAATACTGCCAATTTTTGCTCTAAAGCACCAATTTTCCCCGAGTTTCCTTCCAATGGCTCTTGACACTGAGACATCTTGCTTTGTACCTGAAACGCACGAGAAGAGGATCAAATGACATCAAATAGTAGTCGGAATCGAACTAAAGCTATAATGAAAAACGGGCATTAATGAGTCGAAAACTCGACTCATCAACACTCCACACTTAAGCTTTGCTCGTCCCGAACAAAGTATGCAAATATGCCAAGGAAGTGCAAATGTCAAAATGCTAGTGGTGCTATGTTTTTCGTGCATTTGCCTCACTAGATTTCTCGAGGTCTCGATCCTTATTTCTAAACATGTTATTAAAAAGTAAAGGACAAGTTTGTACAATCTACCTAGCTCCTTTTCGTAGGCGTTACGAATGCATTTAGCGCATGCATTAAGCCTTTAAACCCCTAGGCTACCCTAGTGGACGAGTTATAGTCTCGTGAGAGTTTTCAGAAAAGGGAGTACTCACAAATCCCAAATATGCACAAGTCCCATAAGAGTGAATGCAAGAGTGCTCAACCAAGGCTACGATTTTTCAAAACCAATCCCTCACCCCAAGCTAGACTAGCGCCACAATATCATTAAAAGAACTTTTTTTCCCTTGGGTACCTTTGAGGACATGCATTCAAGGTTATCAACACTAGGGCTATGAAAAGTCTCATCCAAAATTCTACTCATTTTCAAGGCAACACAATAGAGGCAAGGTTGTAGCTCGCACAATAGAGTGTCAACCGCTCACCTATGCTAGCTAGGGCTAGTCCAAGGGCTCGCGATAAGGAACTCATTCCCAAGTTTTAGGCGCTTAAGCCGTAATCCATAAGGGAAGTGGAGTTCGACACTAGAGTTCTTTAACAAACAAGTCATAAACCGAATGAATATTCCCGTGCAAGCACATGGGTCGTCCAAGAGTTATTCCAACTAGCACACAACGTGAATGTTGAATCCCACACGAATGGAGAATGATGGAAGAACATAGAGTCAAGTTTTAAGTCCTTCTTATTTTCTTTTTGAACCTTCCTGCTCTCACTCATCATTGTCCTTTTGACGCGAGTCAAGCCGAGGGTTGCTCATCTATTTTCCAAGCTATTAGGACTAGAGATTGGACGATGCGTGCCACCATCCCACCAGACCGCATAAGTACCGCGGTGGCGGAGCAAATTTTTTTTTTAAATGAAATCCACACTTAAAACTTGACAATATGTTCAAAAAGTGTATGGAATGTGCGGGGAACAGACATAAGCAAGGCACCGTGTTAGGGAACTCAAGTCACCAAGGGATATTCAAGGGGTCTAAGTTTTTCATGAAGATTTTTAAAAGTGTTTGCTAGCTTGATCCAAGGTGTTGCAACGAAAATACTTAGAAAGTTGGATAGACGAGATATAGCAATGATATTAATTCTCAAGAATGCATGCTCATAGGACTAGGTCGGTAAATGTAGCACATAGGCTAGATGTGATCTATAGGGATTTAGAATTTAAAATCACAAGCCTATGAGGTTAAAACACTCTCATGTTGGGACAATGTGCAAGTATGCAAGTGTCCATCTAGAAATGATATGTATAGCATGCAATCATGTGAACTATGCACATCAAAACCACTCCACACTTAATTCAAGCTTAGTCCCTAAGCGCAAAGAATGATAAAATAAAGGCAAGGGCGCATAGGAACTCCCCTCGTTTGTAGTGCCGGTGATATAATCCATAAGTGTGAGAAATAGCCTTTTAGTTGCAAGTGGAGATATAAGAGGGTGTTTAGACATGATAGGAATATGTGAATGTATATCCTGTAGAGTGAACAATATAAATGGTAAACACCTCCAATATCATCATAAGAATATAGCATACAACCAATAGGCAAGAAAGGATAGATATCACTAAAATAGCATACATCATCAAAAATGCGCCAAAAGCCGACTTATCATCCAAATCAACATCCAATGCAACAAGTCAAATAAGGAAAATACACATGTGGAAATAGAAATGAAGCATGGACTAAGATGTAGCCTCGTCGTCTCCCGGAGGGGTCCTCCTAGCTGAATCAACGACTCCATCATCCTCAAGCGGCTGCGTGGAGCCTGGGAATAGCGCGCTACCCTCGCGAAAGGAATGATCTGGCGGACCGGTGTCTCCTGTGAGACGCGATCCCACCTCCCCGACTCTGGAAGCTGGAGTGGTGGGCAAGGGGGAGGCGCCACGTGGAGCTGAGAACTCTGGAGCAAGTGGAGGGGCAACTGGAGTGCTGGGGCCTCTGCCGGATGATAAAACCGTGGATCTCATCCACTCCCACTCCCGGCGGGCTCTAGCATCAGACTCTCGGACAAAGCCCTCGAGGCGAGTCAGTCCACTCCTCAAGTCTGCCACGCCGGTTGTCAAGCCAGCAATATCTGATGTGACTCTCTGTCTCCACTCTGCCGTGTCATCAACGACTGGAGGGGGAATATCGACTGCTGGCTCTACTGGTGGCAACTCCTCATCTGCCTATGGAATGACTGCCGGTGGGGGTGGAGGAGGTGAACCGGGAGGAGAGGGAGAGAGGTGGGCGAGACAGTAAAGGGGGTGCTGCTGCTTGAACAACCTCCGCCTCGAAGCAGCAGCGGTCACAAGATCTTCCACATGAGGCGACGGGTCACTGCTCCACGTCTTACCGTCCCGCTTGACCATATGCATATTCTTCATCAAGTCTATGTCAAGCTTGCTCCTAGCATGGGCCTCACAACCCTCATGGCCAAAGGTGAAGTTACACCTTTGGGCTAACAATGTAATCAAGGAGCCACCTCCCATGCCCTTGTTCCTCGTAGTCGGCTTCACAACGGCCTCAAACCGATTGGCAAGGACCACTAGCCAATTAATAATCTCCCCGTGATCCTTGGCAACCATGAGGTCCATATCTGGCAAGGTCACCTTCCTACCCCTCTCTGTCCTCGCATTGATACCAATAGAGATGGCGTGGTGCATAATCTTCCAAACTGGGTCAACGATCGCGGAAGAATTATATGAAGATATGAACCACTCATTCCTACCAGAAATCCTCTTCCAAAACCTGGACTGGTCGTGCTCAGTGAATACCCGGGGCGAACCCATAGGCTGTGGAAAGCCAAACCACTCTCGGATCGTACTCTCCCTGATCTGGAAATCCCTACCTCCCAACATAAACTTCCAATAATAAACTGAGGCACCATCCTCCCCCACTCTCTCCTTAACCGACTCAAACGAGCACAAGAACTCCTCAACTACCCTCTGGTAGGAGCCCGGATCATCAGCAAATAGAAAAGACAAACCATGAGTAGTGAGCCGAGATTGTACCTCAGTCGCGACCACATCGTCGATGCCGCGGAGTAAGTCCATGTCCAGGTACAATGTCGGGATGGCCTTCTTCTTCTTCGCAGTGATAGTAGAGTGACGAGTCCGGTGCTCCTCGTCCCTGAAGACCAAGGGAGCCGAGAACGGGTACGGGACCGGAATGGGCATCGGTCCCTCATAAGGTCCCTCATGAGGCTCAATTGGCACTAAGGCCATGGAGGAGGGCGCGGGGGCAATGGCACACTGGGAACAGCAGGCACTGATGCTCTCTTCTTCGGTGCCGGTTTCCTCGGTGGAGGCTTCTTCTTCTTTGGTGGTGGCGGGGAAACCGGCGCGGCCTCAATCTCCTCGTCTGATCCCGAGCTAACATCGGCAAGTGAGCCTCTCAATAATCTCCTCTTGCGCGAAACAAGAGGTCTCACGTCCTCGTCCTCTAAAGTGAAGTCGTCAATTTGCTCATCGAGCGAGGGCTCGTGAGCGATCCCCTTTCCCTTTGCTTTCGAACTGGAAGATGCATCGGCGCGACCCATAGTGCACTGGAAATTGGAGCCTGAGTCGAATTAAGCAAAAACTCAAAAATGGCACTGAACTGTGATCGAGTCGATCGACTGGCTGGGCACTGATGTCCCAGTCGATCGACTGAGGGTTGAAATCCGATCGGATTAGGTCGAATTTGGGGGTTATCCGGGGAGGCTTTCGGAGGTGAAATTGATGGCTGGGGTTTGTAGGCGGGGCAGTGGGGAGTCGATTGGTAGTTGGATTGGGCGAAAACACCGGCGGACGGAGGAGATCGGCTGAGGAATGTGTTTCCGGTCGGAAACTGGATTTCGGACGGTTTTAGGTGGCGGCTTGAGGGAGGTTGGACGGTGGAAGGGTGGCGAGATGATGGCGAGTGGATTGGGGGATGATCGGCGTGGATCGGTGGTGGTCGGATTTCGGATTGGGGATTTAGGGTTTGGAGGTTTTGAAAATGAAGAAGAAGGAAGACGGACTGTGTTTTGGATAGGAAAGTCCCAGTCGATCGATTGGGAGCCCAGTCGATCGACTGGGAATGCATGAAAAATAGACCCCTCTGAAACACCATTTAGTCGATCGACTGGGCTATAGCTTGCCTCCAGTCGATCGACTGAACCCTGATTTCTGCTTGAAAATTTTTTCCTTTTTCCAACGAATCCCGACTCCACACTCAGAATTTTTACTCAACATCAAGAATATGTACCGCTCAAAATATCACATATAATCAAGGTACGCCCTCCTAATCAATCGCTAGCACATAAACATACGATTTTCAATCAAAACAAGCTAGGATCACCACTCCACACTTAATCATGCATATAAAATCATCCAAATCACCAAGCCACATTACAAGTTCACAAAAGCATGCTACACATATTTGGAAGTTACTTGTGCATAGATAGACAACTCACAAACCGGGCTACCTCCCGTGAGAGCCTAGTTTAACGTCTTGGCAAAGACCGAGACGATCCTTTTCTCACTGAGAAGTACACTTGAGGAGTCCTTTGCTAGGATCCCTCCTCAAGCGGATTAAGGCACTCTATGGGTCGGTCAAGGGGAACGTGACATTTTGCTCATCACGAAATCCCTCTCTATAATGCTTTAGCCTTTGCCCATTCGCCGTGAAAGTAGTTCCATCATTGTTTAGCAATTCTACATGGCCATCCTCGTAGGGCTTGTGGACAATAAATGGGCCACTCCATCGGCTCCTCAATTTTCCCGGGAATAATTTGAGCCTAGAGTTAAAGAGCAAGACCTTGTCTCCCTTCTTGAATTCACGACGAAAGATCCTTCTATCGTGCCATTTCTTGGTCTTCTCCTTATATATTCTAGCACTTTCGTAGGCCTCATTCCTTATCTCCTCCAACTCATGGAGTTGAAGCACCCTATGGTCTCCCGCCGTTTGCAAGTCCATGTTCAATGTTTTAATTGCCCACATCGCCTTGTACTCCAATTCTACCGGTAAGTGGCACGGTTTCCCATAAATGAGGCGATAGGGAGACATTCCAATAGGGGTCTTGAACGCCGTACGATAGGCCCATAGCGCGTCATCTAGCTTCGATGACCAATCCTTCCTCGAGCTCCCCACGGTTTTCTCCAAGATTGCCTTGATCTCTCGGTTTGAAATTTCCACTTGCCCACTAGTTTGTGGGTGGTATGGCGTGGCGACCTTGTGATTAACTCCATATTTCCGAAGCAAGGCCTCGAAATGCCTCTCCTTGAAATGCGAACCACCATCACTTATGACGGTCCTTGGCACCCCAAACCTTGGAAAGATGATTTTCTTGAATAGCTTCATGACCACCTTGGCATCACAAGTAGGGGAAGCGACGGCCTCAACCCATTTTGAAACGTAATCAACCGCCACCAATATGTATTGGTTCCCGTATGAAGAAGGGAAAGGACCCATATAATCAACGCCCCATACATCAAATATCTCGACCGGGAGGATGCTTTGTTGGGGCATTTCATGCCTTTTAGAAATATTACCGGTCCTTTGGCATTGATCACAAGCCTTCACGAATTCGTAAGCATCGCCAAAGAGAGTTGGCCAATAAAAGCCGCATTGTAGTACCTTTGACGCGGTTTTTGCTCCACTACCATGTCCTCCATATTGAGAAGAGTGACAATGGTAAAGAATTTCTCTCATCTCTTCTTCGGCCACGCAAGTTCTATAAAGCCCATCCGTACAAAGCCTATAAAGGTAGGGCTCATCCCAATAGTACCTCTTGGTCTCGGAAAGGAACTTCCTCCTTTGATGGTGGTTCATATCGTGGGGGATAATCCCACAAACCACGAAATTAACGAAGTCCGCGTACCAAGGAAGGGCCTCCGCCTCAACTCTCATGAGTTGCTCTCCAATAAATGAATCGTTCACCGGTCTAGTATCCACCTCAATCTCTTCATTTTCTTCTAGCCTTGATAGGTGGTCGGCTACCACATTCTCTACTCCCTTCTTATCTTTGATCTCTATATCGAATTCTTGGAGCAATAGAATCCACCTTATCAACCTTGGCTTGGAATCTTTCTTTGCTAAGAGATATTTGATAGCCGCATGATCCGTGAATACTATAACCTTTGAAGCCACAAGATATGGACGAAACTTATCAAAAGCGTACACGATAGCAAGAAGTTCCTTCTCCGTAGTTGTATAATTCAATTGAGCACCACTAAGAACTTTGCTCGTGTAGTGAATAGCGTGGAGCTTCTTATCCACCATTTGCCCAAGAACCGCCCCAATGGCGTAGTCACTAGCGTCGCACATAAGCTCAAAAGGCAAGTTCCACCTCGGGGGTTGAATAATAGGAGCCGAAATCAATGCCTCTTTTAACTTCTTGAAGGCTACTAGGCAATCTTCATCAAAATGAAATTTTGTATCATTGCATAGAAGATTTGTCAATGGATTTGCAATCTTCGAGAAGTCCTTTATAAACCTTCTATAAAATCCGGCATGACCAAGGAAACTCCTAATTCCTTTCACATCTCTTGGAGGTGGCAATTTCTCCATAACTTCAATTTTTGCCTTGTCCACCTCGATTCCCCTCTTCGAGACCAAATGACCAAGCACAATCCCTTCCTGCACCATAAAATGACATTTTTCCCAATTAAGTATAAGGTTCGTCTCAATACATCTTTTTAACACTTTAGCCAAATTGGCTAAGCAATCATCAAAAGACGAACCATAAACAGAAAAGTCATCCATGAATACTTCCATAATCTTTTCAATAAATTCAGAAAAAATAGCCATCATGCATCGTTGAAAAGTACCGGGCGCATTACAAAGTCCAAAGGGCATTCGCCGATAGGCAAATGTTCCATAGGGACAAGTAAAGGTCGTTTTCTCTTGATCTTGGGGATGAATAGGGATTTGGAAGAATCCACTATATCCGTCAAGATAGCAAAAATAGTCATGCTTAGCTAATCTTTCCAACATTTGATCAATAAAAGGAAGTGGGAAGTGATCTTTCTTAGTGGCTTGGTTGAGTTTTCTATAGTCCACACACATACGCCACCCGGTTACCGTTCTTGTGGGGATTAGTTCATTCTTCTCATTTTTAATAACGGTCATTCCCCCCTTTTTTGGCACTACATGAATGGGGCTCACCCATTTGGAGTCCGCAACGGGGAAAATGATTCCCGCATCAAGCAATTTAAGAACCTCCTTTTTAACAACCTCCCCAACAATAGGATTCAACCTCCTAGCTCTCTCCCTAGATGGCTTACTATCGCTCTCTACATTGATTTCGTGCATGCATAAATTGGGACTTATCCCTTTCAAGTCATCAATAGAGTAGCCAATAGCACCCTTATGCTCTCTCACCACATCAAGCAATTTTGAGGTTTCAATATCATTCAAAGAAGCATTCACAATGATAGGCAAGCTAGAATTTGGGCCTAAGAACTCATACCTTAGGCTTGTTGGTAGAGCTTTAAGCTCTACCGAACAAGACTCCTTACCTTTGTCGCTTAGAGATCCTTCTTCACATTCTTCCTCCAAGATAGCCCAACAATCGGCAATGTCGGGAAGCTCATTATCAAGGTCAATAGCACTCATGAGAAGGTTAGGCACATCATACAATTCATATGTATCAACTAGGTCAAGATAATTGCAAGTCATTGTAGAATTAGGACCTTTTTGTGCCTTTTCTAAGTTAAACTCAACCTCTTCATCTCCTACCCTCATGGTAATTGACCCTTTAGTCGTATCAAAAATAGCCCCGCGGTGTAGAGGAAAGGTCTTCCCAATAGAATGGGAATTTCATTGTCCTCCTCCATTTCTAACACCACGAAATCCCCCGGAATATAGAAATTCCCTACTCTAACCGGGACATCCTTAAGAACTCCCTTAGGGAATCTTGAGGAGCGGTCCGCGAGCCTTAGAATCATGCTAGTTGGTTTTGGCTCACCCATATTTAGCTTTTTACACAAAGAATAAGGCATCAACGATATGCTTGCACCCAAATCACACATTGCTCGTTCAATCTTAATATCATTAATAAAGCAAGAAATGGAAAAGCTACCGGGATCCTCAAGCTTTGGGGGCATGCGAGGTTGGAGTATGGCACTACATTCGCCATTGAGGGACACCGCATCGACATCCTCGATTGTTCTCCTGCAAGTAATAACATCCTTTAGAAATCTAGCATAAGAAGGAGCTTGGGTTATTACCTCGGTGAAGGGCATTGTGACATAGAGCTTCCTCATCATCTCGGCGAACTTGGAGAATTGCTTGTCATTGCTCTTCTTCTTTAACCTTTGGGGAAATGGAATAGGAGGAGTGTATATTCTAGGTTCGTCTTTCTCCTTTTCCAATTCACTTTCTTTCTCAACTTGAGGGTTAGGAACCTCTTCATCCAATTCTTCGATTTCGGCACTAGCTTGGCCTCCAAGATCAAAAGAAACCTTCTTTCTCTTTGGTAGTTCTCTCTCAAGGTCTTTACCACTTCTCAAGGTTACCGCATTGCAATGCTCTCTATTCCCTTGTTCGGGTCTAGCCGGTAATTTGCCCGGTGCCCTTGTAGATGCCTCGGCTTGTTGGGCAATTTGGCTTTCTAGCATTTTGTTATGAGTTTCCATCCTCTCGATTTGTGCTTGCATCTTGTCTTGGTTTGCAAGGAGCTTGGCAAACATTGCCTCAACACCGGAAAGTTCACTAGAAGGTTGTGGAGGAGCTTCAACTTGTTGATAGGATCTTTGAGCTTGATTTTGGTATTGTTGCCCTTGGTTTTGGTCAAAGTCGGTCCTTGACTTTGATATTGGTTCCTAGATTGGAACCCTTGATTGGATTGAGTAGGCTTAGGACCGAATCCGGGAGGTGTGGATCCAAAATCGGGGCGAGTGGGATTAGTGGTTTTGTAGGAGAAATTGGGGTGATTTCTCCATCCCAAAGAGAACTTGGGTGTGGTATAGTTGGCTTGAGAGCTTTGCCCTTGATTGGCACTATTTCTATAGTCTCTTCCTTGATTTCCTCCCACGAAATTCACTTCTCCATAGCTTTGCCCTTGCACATCCCTTTGAACCAAAGGGCAAGAAACGGTCTCATGCTCATAGACCTCACAAATATCACATCCTTGCCTTGTTGAAGCTTCCTTTTCCGGATGTTTTAGCTTAAACACCTCATCCGAGAGGCTCTCAATTCACGAAGCATATATAAGCAAGTCCTTGGTCATAAACATTCCCAATTCACGAAGCTCTTTCATGTTGAATTGGCTATTATGAGACATGTGGTCGTCAATAATCGGAAGGTTCATCAAAGCGGATACGTCGTTGAATGATGGGAAATTCCATAAGATATTCTTATCTCCTTCCCCGTCGATGGGTCCTTCAACGTACCCTTCCTCACCATCATCATTCAAATTCTCCATATTTTCTTTATCATACTCGTCGTGTGAGGGAATTTCAAATCGTTCTATAGGTGACAATGTCACTTGGTCAGTTTCATCGTTATCCATTGCTATAAGATTTGAAAAAACAACGATTTGTATCTTAGTAAATCACATAACAAAATCAAAAAATGAGAACAAACAAGCCTATGAAGAATCTTTGTGGAGAAACACCATATGCACAAGTGAGATCAAGGCATCTCATATTCCCAAATCAATAAAAACTGAAACTCAGCATAACAAACCCAAAAAAAGGCATCTCATATTCCCAAATCAATAAAAAAACATAGAAATCAAGGCATGTCACATTCCCAAATCAATAAAAACTCTAGAAATCAAGGCACTAAAATCACCACATAACAAACTCAAAACAAAATACACCAGCGATTAATGTTACAAACTTGAGCTTCGGAAACGGCATGAAGAGGAGGTTATGTGACGGACGGCGACGACGATGGAGGTACTGTTTGGGTCGATGAATGAAAGACGACGATTCTTCTTTGCTGATTCTCCTTTGCTGATTTTCCTGAGCGACAGGCGACGACGACGGAGGTCGGAGTTCGAGGGAGAGATGGAACGGGAATAATGAAATTGAAATTGAAACCCGAACGTTATTTTAGCCTAAGCCGCTGTGTCTAACAGCGTCTTAACTAAAAATAGCCACATCAGTATCTGAGTCAGCAACGTTTCTAAAAAATTTGCCACCAGGCTTAAAATGCTATCCGGTAAAGTGGCTTATTTATAAGACGCCATTGCTAACAACACCTTATAAAAATAGTGTAAATTGGGAATGAAATTTGAAGATTGTATATAATGGGAACTCAAATTTCAAATGAGAAACATCTGCGACTTTTAGCATCTTGTTTCCATGTTGAGCCAAAATATCTGGTTGCCTTCCACAACCTCCACCTTCTCTTTAAGACAAATGACTTCTGCCTTACATATAAGGAGAGGGCATTTCCACTGCAGTGTCATTCCTGCAAAATGGAGACTCGTTGAATATATTCTCTAGTTAAACATCTGGAAGACTATATTCTTCTCCTTTCTATAAGTAATTTCAAAATCAAATGGGACTACATGAGCCTGCCATCTATCAAACATTTGCTTACAAACATCATGTTTAAAATCTTTATTAAAAATAAATTTGGCAGATTTGCAATCAGATTTTATAATAAACTTCTGAAGTGGAAAAATCATGTGCAAATCATATTTTTAGTGTAAACTACAAAATTTGTCAAAATTGAATTATAATTCGTCGCCGACAAACCAAAAGTACCACATAGTTCGTCAAAAGTGACCTATAATTTGTCACCAAGAAATCAAATATACAACGAGATTTAATCTCATCTGTCCAAATGATCAAAGCAAGGGATTAATTGGTTTGTATTTTTTTACAAAAATACACTACTACAAACGATGCATTATGCATCAGTTTGAAAAAATGCATTATGCATCGGTTAGTCTTTAGGCATCGGTTCTCAAGGAAACCGATGCGCAAGGTACACATTATGCATCGGTTCTAAAAAAACCGTTGCATAATGTACACTTTATGCAACGGTTCATAGATAACCGATGCATAAAGTGACTAAAAAGAAGACTTAGGTTTAATTTTGAAATCAGTCCGCCTGCTTCTCGACTCTCCGCCGCCTGCTCAGACGCACACTCTCCGCCTGCTTCTCAACTCCCTGTCATTCGCCTTGTGTCGCCTCGCCTCCGTGCGACTCCTCTCGACATCGCCGATGACAATGACGCTCAACATCACCACGCGACTCCGACGACGCCGGTCCATATCGCCGCTCGACTTTGACGGCTGACGTCTTGTATTTTTGAGATACACTTTGTCAAAAACAATTTATAAGTGAACCGGTAAGACCGGTGTCGAACCCAAGGGAGCAAACGGATTACACGCTAGTTCTATCAAATTTTCTTACTCGGCTAATTCCTAAAATTCAAGTGCGATTGAGTTATCAATGATTCAAGACAAGAATGAAATGGTTTTTAAGGGGGTTAAATTCAATTAAAAGCGAGTTTCGAGGGAATAATCCCCTCCTTGGCAATTCCCCAATGATCATGCAAACAAGAGTTCAATTAATTATGAGTTGATAGGTTTTGAACCTGGCTTAGACTATGAATTAGGCAAACCATGCATGTCTAATCCTAGTAAAGCCGTCTTAGATAGGATCTCACTACTTAAAGGATATTGACCCCCTGTATGCATTTACCCTCATAAATGCACATGCACAAAGTTCTAGTTCACCTCTCACCATGCATTTACTCTCATAAATGTAGGTTAAGTCCATTTTTGCTACATCAAAACCATCCCTAAGCTCTCTCAAGACTTAGATCAAAGTTCTAACATAAACATGTCACTTGGGCATTTTATCAAACACTTAGAGACATGTCTAACATGAAGAGCATAGTAAAATGAAATCAACTTCAATAAATCCATTCAAATGTGTATACAATGATCATTGAGTACCAAGGAGGTTCATAGAACCCTCAAAACACAAGGGGGACTACTCACACATCATGTAAGACAACATGATGTGTAGGTTTTTACAAGCAAATCTAGGAGAAAATAAGAGGGAAAGAGTAGGATGATTAGTCCTAATGAACTCCCTTGATCTTGATTCCTCCTTGATTTGATGATGATGAAACCCTTGATTTGATCACTTTCCTTTGTCTTCTTCTCCAGAAAAATCCCAGGTGGTAGGTCAAACTTGCCTCTTTCTATTTATAGGCTCGTCAGAAATTCGGCACTGTAGCAGGTCCAGTCGATCGACTGGCGTTGGGCTGATGGCCCAGTCGATCGACTGGAGGAAGAATTGTCGCCTGGTTGGCAGAATCTCAGTCGATCGACTGAGTCAGGGTAAACTCCCAGTCGATCGACTGAGGAAACTCAATTTACAGCACCTCCTGTTAGTCTGTTTAGTCGATCGACTGGAGCAGGGGAGCTTCCCAGTCGATCGACTGAGCGGTCACGTGATCTGCATGCTATGGGCAGGGGATTCTTCAGTCGATCGACTGGATGGTAAATCGATCGACTGGCGCTGGTCGGTTTGCAACTCCTCCTGTTAGTCTGTTTAGTCGATCGACTGGAGCAGGGGAGCTTCCCAGTCGATCGAGTGAGGAGCAAATACTGCCAATTTTTGCTCTAAAGCACCGATTTTCCCCGAGTTTCCTTCCAATGGCTCTTGACACTGAGACATCTTGCTTTGTACCTGAAACGCGCGAGAAGAGGATCAAATGACATCAAATAGTAGTCGAAATCGAACTAAAGCTATAATGAAAAACGGGCATTAATGAGTCGAAAACTCGACTCATCAACACTCCACACTTAAGCTTTGCTCGTCCCGAACAAAGTATGCAAATATTCCAAGGAAGTGCAAATGTCGAAATGCTAGTGGTGCTATGTTTTTCGTGCATTTGCCTCACTAGATTTCTCGAGGTCTCGATCCTTATTTCTAAACATGTTATTAAAAAGTAAAGGACAATTTTGTACAATCTACCTAGCTCCTTTTCGTAGGCGTTACGAATGCATTTAGCGCATGAACTAAGCCTTTAAACCCCTAGGCTACCCTAGTGGACGAGTTATAGTCTCGTGAGAGTTTTCAGAAAAGGGAGTACTCACAAATCCCAAATATGCACAAGTCCCATAAGAGTGAATGCAAGAGTGCTCAACCAAGGCTACGATTTTTCCAAACCAATCCCTCACCCCAAGCTAGACTAGCGCCACAATATCATTAAAAGAACTTTTTTTTCCCTTGGGTACCTTTGAGGACATGCATTCAAGGTTATCAACACTAGGGCTATGAAAAGTCTCATCCAAAATTCTACTCATTTTCAAGGCAACACAATAGAGGCAAGGTTGTAGCTCGCACAATAGAGTGTCAACCGCTCACCTATGCTAGCTAGGGCTAGTCCAAGGGCTCGCGATAAGGAACTCATTCCCAAGTTTTAGGCGCTTAAGCCGTAATCCATAAGGGAAGTGGAGTTCGACACTAGAGTTCTTTAACAAACAAGTCATAAACCGAATGAATATTCCCGTGCAAGCACATGGGTCGTCCAAGAGTTATTCCAACTAGCACACAACGCGAATGTTGAATCCCACACGAATGGAGAATGATGGAAGAACATAGAGTCAAGTTTTAAGTCCTTCTTATTTTCTTTTTGAACCTTCCTGCTCTCACTCATCATTGTCCTTTTGACGCGAGTCAAGCCGAGGGTTGCTCGTCTATTTTCCCGGCTATTAGGACTAGAGATTGGACGATGCGTGCCACCATCCCACCAGACCGCATAAGTACCGCGGTGGCGGAGCAGATTTTTTTTTTAAAATGAAATCCACACTTAAAACTTGACAATATGTTCAAAAAGTGTATGGAATGTGCGGGGAACAGACATAAGCAAGGCACCGTGTTAGGGAACTCAAGTCACCAAGGGATATTCAAGGGGTCTAAGTTTTTCATGAAGATTTTTAAAAGTGTTTGCTAGCTTGATCCAAGGTGTTGCAACGAAAATACTTAGAAAGTTGGATAGACGAGATATAGCAATGATATTAATTCTCAAGAATGCATGCTCATAGGACTAGGTCGGTAAATGTGGCACATAGGCTAGATGTGATCTATAGGGATTTAGAATTTAAAATCACAAGCCTATGAGGTTAAAACACTCTCATGTTGGGACAATGTGCAAGTATGCAAGTGTCCATCTAGAAATGATATGTATAGCATGCAATCATGTGAACTATGCGCATCAAAACCACTCCACACTTAATTCAAGCTTAGTCCCTAAGCGCAAAGAATGATAAAATAAAGGCAAGGGCGCATAGGAACTCCCCTCGTTTGTAGTGCCGGTGATATAATCCATAAGAGTGAGAAATAGCCTTTTAGTTTCAAGTGGAGATATAAGAGGGTGTTTAGACATGATAGGAATATGTGAATGTATATCCTGTAGAGTGAACAATATAAATGGTAAACACCTCCAATATCATCATAAGAATATAGCATACAACCAATAGGCAAGAAAGGATAGATATCACCAAAATAGCATACATCATCAAAAATGCGCCAAAAGGCGACTTATCATCCAAATCAACATCCAATGCAACAAGTCAAATAAGGAAAATACACATGTGGAAATAGAAATGAAGCATGGACTAAGATGTAGCCTCGTCGTCTCCCGGAGGGGTCCTCCTAGCTGAATCAACGACTCCATCATCCTAAAGCGGCTGCGTGGAGCCTGGGAATAGCGGGCTACCCTCGCGAAAGGAATGATCTGGCGGACCGGTGTCTCCTGTGAGACGCGATCCCACCTCCCCGACTCTGGAAGCTGGAGTGGTGGGCAAGGGGGAGGCGCCACGTGGAGCTGAGAACTCTGGAGCGAGTGGAGGGGCAACTGGAGTGCTGGGGCCTCTGCCGAATGATAAAACCGTGGATCTCAGCCACTCCCACTCCCGGCGGGCTCTAGCATCAGACTCTCGGACAAAGCCCTCGAGGCGAGTCAGTCCACTCCTCAAGTCTGCCACGCCGGTCGTCAAGCCAGCAATATCTGATGTGACTCTCTGTCTCCACTATGCCGTGTCATCAACGACTGGAGGGGGAATATCGACTGCTGGCTCTACTGGTGGCAACTCCTCATCTGCCTCTGGAATGACTGCCGGTGGGGGTGGAGGAGGTGAACCGGGAGGAGAGGGAGAGAGGTGGGCGAGACAGTAAAGGGGGTGCTGCTGCTTGAACAACCTCCGCCTCGAAGCAACAGCGGTCACAAGATCTTCCACATGAGGCAACGGGTCACTGCTCCACGTCTTACCGTCCCGCTTGACCATATGCATATTCTTCATCAAGTCTATGTCAAGCTTGCTCCTAGCAGGGGCCTCACAACCCTCGTGGCCAAAGGTGAAGTTACACCTTTGGGCTAACAATGTAATCAAGGAGCCACCTCCCATGCCCTTGTTCCTCGTAGCCGGCTTCACAACGGCCTCAAACCGATTGGGAAGGACCACTAGCCAATCAATAATCTCCTCGTGATCCATGGCAACCATGAGGTCCATATCTGGCAAGGTCACCTTCCTACCCCTCTCTGTCCTCGCATTGATACCAATAGAGATGGCGTGGTGCATAATCTTCCAAACTGGGTCAACGATCGCGGAAGAATTATATGAAGATATGAACCACTCATTCCTACCAGAAATCCTCTTCCAAAACCTGGACTGGTCGTGCTCAGTGAATACCCGGGGCGAACCCACAGGCTGTGGAAAGCCAAACCACTCTCGGATCGTACTCTCCCTGATCCGGAAATCCCTACCTCCCAACATAAACTTCCAATAAT
The DNA here is from genome assembly GCA_033675215.1 of Rhodiola kirilowii. Lineage (NCBI taxonomy): Eukaryota > Viridiplantae > Streptophyta > Magnoliopsida > Saxifragales > Crassulaceae > Rhodiola > Rhodiola kirilowii. The sequence continues at coordinate 47,173,581 of CM066193.1, forward strand.
AAACTGAGGCACCATCCTCCCCCACTCTCTCCTTAACTGACTCAAACGAGCACAAGAACTCCTCAACTACCCTCTGGTAGGAGCCCGGATCATCAGCAAATAGAAAAGACAAACCATGAGTAGTGAGCCGAGATTGTACCTCAGTCGCGACCACATCGTCGATGCCGCGGAGTAAGTCCATGTCCAGGTACAATGTCGGGATGGCCTTCTTCTTCTTCTCAGTGATAGTAGAGTGACGAGTCCGGTGCTCCTCGTCCCTGAAGACCAAGGGAGCCGAGAACGGGTACGGGACCGGAATGGGCATCGGTCCCTCATAAGGTCCCTCATGAGGCTCAATTGGCACTAAGGCCATGGAGGAGGGCGCAGCAGCAGGGCGCGGGGGCAATGGCACACTGGGAACAGCAGGCACTGGTGCTCTCTTCTTCGGCGTCGGTTTCCTCGGTGGAGGCTTCTTCTTCTTTGGTGGTGGCGGGGAAACCGGCGCGGCCTCCATCTCCTCGTCTGATCCCGAGCTAACATCGGCAAGTGAGCCTCTCAATAATCTCCTCTTGCGCGAAACAAGAGGTCTCACGTCCTCGTCCTCTAAAGTGAAGTCGTCAATTTGCTCATCGAGCGAGGGCTCGTGAGCGATCCCCTTTCCCTTTGCTTTCGAACTGGAAGATGCATCGACGCGACCCATAGTGCACTGGAAATTGAAGCCTGAGTCGAATTGAGCAAAAACTCAAAAATGGCACTGAACTGTGATCGAGTCGATCGACTGGCTGGGCACTGATGTCCCAGTCGATCGACTGAGGGCTGAGATCCACGGTTTTATCATTCGGCAGAGGCCCCAGCACTCCAGTTGCCCCTCCACTCGCTCCAGAGTTCTCAGCTCCACGTGGCGCCTCCCCCTTGCCCACCACTCCAGCTTCCAGAGTCGGGGAGGTGGGATCGCGTCTTACAGGAGACACCGGTCCGCCAGATCATTCCTTTCGCGAGGGTAGCCCGCTATTCCCAGGCTCCACGCAGCCGCTTGAGGATGATGGAGTCGTTGATTCAGCTAGGAGGACCCCTCCGGGAGACGACGAGGCTACATCTTAGTCCATGCTTCATTTCTATTTCCACATGTGTATTTTCCTTATTTGACTTGTTGCATTGGATGTTGATTTGGATTAGACCTGCACAAATCCGGGTCAGCCCGACCGGCCCGACCCGTTCACTCGGTCATTTAAACGGGCTTGGACATACATTATAGCCCGACGGACCAGCCCGACCCGGACCGTATTTCTATTAGGGCCGGGCCTGGACATCTATTTTAGCCCGACCGGGCTAAAAAAGCCCGCCCATTGACCCGCAAAAAATTAAACCTAATGTTTATTATATATTAACTTAGAATAAAAATAAAAAAATAAAAAGCAAAAGAAACACACAAACATAAAACACAAACAGTGGACACATTTGTATTGTGTCAGAGACTGTTTTGTTAATGTTTTGTATTATGAGTTTATTAAATTTTGATTTATGGACATTATTTTATTAATGTTTTGGGTTAATCTATTATGATACATCATTAGAAATAAAAAATGTACTGTTTTGCACGAGGAATTATTTATTTTTATTCAAGTTATATAGGAAATTTAAATATGTATTTACACATATTTGTACCGGGTTGGCCCGATGGGTAACCGGGTCCAGTAGATGGGCGGGCTTGGACATAATTTTGAACCCGAATTGAACGGGCGGGTTTAGCCCGGTCCGGTTATATGGACTGTAAAATAGCAAATAGCCCGGACCGAACCCAGACCGAACCCGGCCCGAACCCGCATTTGTGCAGGTCTAATTTGGATGATAAGTCGCCTTTTGGCGCATTTTTGATGATGTATGCTATTTTGGTGATATCTATCCTTTCTTGCCTATTGGTTGTATGCTATATTCTTATGATGATATTGGAGGTGTTTACCATTTATATTGTTCACTCTACATGATATACATTCACATATTCCTATCATGTCTAAACACCCTCTTATATCTCCACTTGCAACTAAAAGGCTATTTCTCACTCTTATGGATTATATCACCGGCACTACAAACGATGGGAGTTCCTATGCGCCCTTGCCTTTATTTTATCATTCTTTGCGCTTAGGGACTAAGCTTGAATTAAGTGTGGAGTGGTTTTGATGCGCATAGTTCACATGATTGCATGCTATACATATCATTTCTAGATGGACACTTGCATACTTGCACATTGTCCCAACATGAGAGTGTTTTAACCTCATAGGCTTGTGATTTTAAATTCTAAATCCTTATAGATCACATCTAGCCTATGTGCCACATTTACCGACCTAGTCCTATGAGCATGCATTCTTGAGAATTAATATCATTGCTATATCTCGTCTATCCAACTTTCTAAGTATTTTCGTTGCAACACCTTGGATCAAGCTAGCAAACACTTTTAAAAATCTTCATGAAAAACTTAGACCCCTTGAATATCCCTTGGTGACTTGAGTTCCCTAACACGGTGCCTTGCTTATGTCTGTTCCCCGCACATTCCATACACTTTTTGAACATATTGTCAAGTTTTAAGTGTGGATTTCATTTTTTTTAAAAATCTGCTCCGCCACCGCGGTACTTATGCGGTCTGGTGGGATGGTGGCACGCATCGTCCAATCTCTAGTCCTAATAGCCGGGAAAATAGACGAGCGACCCTCGGCTTGACTCGCGTCAAAAGGACAATGATGAGTGAGAGCAGGAAGGTTCAAATAGAAAATAAGAAGGACTTAAAACTTGACTCTATGTTCTTCCATCATTCTCCATTCGTGTGGGATTCAACATTCGCGTTGTGTGCTAGTTGGAATAACTCTTGGACGACCCATGTGCTTGCACGGGAATATTCATTCGGTTTATGACTTGTTTGTTATAGAACTCTAGTGTCGAACTCCACTTCCCTTATGGATTACGGCTTAAGCGCCTAAAACTTGGGAATGAGTTCCTTATCGCGAGCCCTTGGACTAGCCCTAGCTAGCATAGGTGAGCGGTTGACACTCTATTGTGCGAGCTACAACCTTGCCTCTATTGTGTTGCCTTGAAAATGAATAGAATTTTGGATGAGACTTTTCATAGCCCTAGTGTTGATAACCTTGAATGCATGTCCTCAAAGGTACCCAAGGGAAATTCAAGGGGTCTAAGTTTTTCATGAAGATTTTTAAAAGTGTTTGCTAGCTTGATCCAAGGTGTTGCAACGAAAATACTTAGAAAGTTGGATAGACGAGATATAGCAATGATATTAATTCTCAAGAATGCATGCTCATAGGACTAGGTTGGTAAATGTGGCACATAGGCTAGATGTGATCTATAGGGATTTAGAATTTAAAATCACAAGCCTATGAGGTTAAAACACTCTCATGTTGGGACAATGTGCAAGTATGCAAGTGTCCATCTAGAAATGATATGTATAGCATGCAATCATGTGAACTATGAGCATCAAAACCCCGTCTATTTTGACGTCTTGTATTTTTGAGATACACTTTGTCAAAAACAATTTATAAGTGAACCGGTAAGACCGGTGTCGAACCCAAGGGAGCAAACGGATTACACGCTAGTTCTATCAAATTTTCTTACTCGGCTAATTCCTAAAATTCAAGTGCGATTGAGTTATCAATGATTCAAGACAAGAATGAAATGGTTTTTAAGGGGGTTAAATTCAATTAAAAGCGAGTTTCGAGGGAATAATCCCCTCCTTGGCAATTCCCCAATGATCATGCAAACAAGAGTTCAATTAATTATGAGTTGATAGGTTTTGAACCTAGCTTAGACTATGAATTAGGCAAACCATGCATGTCTAATCCTAGTAAAGCCGTCTTAGATAGGATCTCACTACTTAAAGGATATTGACCCCATGTATGCATTTACCCTCATAAATGCACATGCACAAAGTTCTAGTTCACCTCTCACCATGCATTTACTCTCATAAATATAGGTTAAGTCCATTTTTGCTACATCAAAACCATCCCTAAGCTCTCTCAAGATTTAGATCAAAGTTCTAACATAAACATGTCACTTGGGCATTTTATCAAACACTTAGAGACATGTCTAACATGAAGAGCATAGTAAAATGAAATCAACTTCAATAAATCCATTCAAATGTGTATACAATGATCATTGAGTACCAGGGAGGTTCATAGAACCCTCAAAACACAAGGGGGACTACTCACACATCATGTAAGACAACATGATGTGTAGGTTTTTACAAGCAAATCTAGGAGAAAATAAGAGGGAAAGAGTAGGATGATTAGTCCTAATGAACTCCCTTGATCTTGATTCCTCCTTGATTTGATGATGATGAAACCCTTGATTTGATCACTTTCATTTGTCTTCTTCTCCAGAAAAATCCCAGGTGGTAGGTCAAACTTGCCTCTTTCTATATATAGGCTCGTTAGAAATTCGGCACTGTAGCAGATCCAGTCGATCGACTGGCGTTGGGCTGATGGCCCAGTCGATCGACTGGAGGAAGAATTGTCGCCTGGTTGGCAGAATCTCAGTCGATCGACTGAGTCAGGGTAAACTCCCAGTCGATCGACTGAGGAAACTCAATTTACAGCACCTCCTGTTAGTCTGTTTAGTCGATCGACTGGAGCAGGGGAGCTTCCCAGTCGATCGACTGAGCGGTCACGTGATCAGCATGCTATGGGCAGGGGATTCTTCAGTCGATCGACTGGATGGTAAATCGATCGACTGGCGTTGGTCGGTTTGCAACTCCTCCTGTTAGTCTGTTTAGTCGATCGACTGGAGCAGGGGAGCTTCCCAGTCGATCGACTGAGGAGCAAATACTGCCAATTTTTGCTCTAAAGCACTGATTTTCCCCGAGTTTCCTTCCAATGGCTCTTGACACTGAGACATCTTGCTTTGTACCTGAAACGCACGAGAAGAGGATCAAATGACATCAAATAGTAGTCGGAATCGAACTAAAGCTATAATGAAAAATGGGCATTAATGAGTCGAAAACTCGACTCATCAACGGCTTTGCTCCACATCGCCGGTCCACGCAGTCACTGTGTTTAGGTATGAGTGTATGTTTAGGATTTGTGTTGCCATTATTGTTTCATATTTTGATGCTTGATGATGAAATGAGCAAGAAAACAATGGCTGTGGACTGTGCCATTCATCTTTTGCCCCTGTGTTTAGGTCGCTCATGGCTGCTGATATATTTTTTTTTTTGCTGAATCCGTTTGTTCTTAATTTCTAACTTGTATTCGTTAACTACTTGTAGTCATTGTTAGTGGATTTGCAAGAGAAGGCTTCTCCTCTCCAACTTTATCCTCTGAACATCATTACATCCTCTTCCCTTTGTTGGTTCTTCACTTCTTCAATTCTTGGTATTTGATGTTTATCAATCATTCTTATTTTCCTGTGAACATGGAGATTTGAATTTATTTTTCCTTGTTTACTAATTTGTTCTTGTTGTTTACAACTCTAGTCCGTACTTGTTGCACACCCACCATTAAGATTCTTCTTCGCGAGCTTCTATTCTAAGGTAAACTGCACGATTAAACTAATTCACTACTTATGTTTCCATTCATGTTGTGCACGATTTTTGTTGTGTAACTCATATAATACTTTTTAATTATTGGAGTGATTGTAATTCACTCAAATGTAATTGTTTGTTGGTGTAAATAAGTAGTACGTAACTAAGCTACATTTTTTATTAGAGTTCTTGTAAGTTTTTGAGTTATGAAATATGATAATTATATGACATTTGATATAATCTTATTCTAACAATAATATTTACATGTTTCATGTAGTGGATTTATAATGAATCGAGAGTGGGTGTCCAGTAATAGGTTGAGTAAGGAGTACGAAAAAGGGATTATGGATTTTTGTGTGGTTGCGTCGTCTTATGCATCTAGAAACAATATTGAACGTGTCTTTTGTCCTTGTATGGGTTGTTGGAATTACAAAAAGGTCAAACCGAAGAAGTTACATAAACACCTTTTGTTAAAGGGGATTGACCCACGATATAAGGTGTGGTATATGCATGGCGAGGTTGAACAACAAAACTTTGAGCCTCCACCCGTAGAAAGTTTGCCGGAGGATAATGATGATTGAGAAGAGGATAATCTAATTGAAATGGTTAACAACGTCGCCAATAACTTTGTTGATACGCCACATATTTTGTAGTCGTTGAGGAATGACTCTGAATTACCATTATATGAAGAGTGTTCCAAATATACAAGACTATCAGCAACGTTGAAGATGTTCAATCTTAAAGCGAAAAATGGATGGAGCAACAAGAGTTGCACTGAATTATTGGCGCTGGTAAAAGACATGCTTCCTGAGGGAAACACCCTACCTAACCGTACTTACGAGGTTAAGAAGGTTATGTGTCCCATGGGGCTCGAGTACAAGAAAATACATGCTTGTCCCTATGATTGTATCTTGTATCGAAATAGTTTTAGTGATTTCAAAGAATGTCCAGTGTGCAAGGCTTCTCGCTACAAGTTAAACAAAGAACCAAAAGGTAAATCTAAAGGCACTCCTTCGAAAGTACTATGGTATCTTCCACCGATCCCCAGGTTTCAGAGATTATTTGCTGACACGGAAGATTCTAATAAAATGTGTTGGCATGTTGAGAAATGTGTTGTTGATACGAAAATGCGTCATCCTACCGATTCACTATAATGGGCTAAAGTAGACAACACATTCCTAGTGTTGTGAGCAGAGTCTAGAAATTTACGGGTGGGCCTTAGAACTGATAGGGTGAATCCACATGGAAATCTCAATAGTCAGCATAGTACATGGCCTGTGATTTTGGTTATCTACAATCTACCTCCCAAGTTAGCCATGAAGCGTAGGTATATGATGCTTTCTTTGTTGATATCGGGTCTTCGGCAACCTGGAAATGATATTGATGTATACTTGGCTCCTCTGATAGATGATTTGAAGCTTTTATGGGATGAAGGAGTACGCACATATGACGCATCGAGGCAAGAATATTTCAATATGCGTGCTATGCTGATGTGTACGATCAATGACTTTCCAGCTTATGGTAACTTGTCCGGATATAGTATTAAAGTGTACAAAGCTTTTCCTGTATGTGGGGAAGGGACACATGCACGCCATTTAAGCAGTTGTCAAAAAATGGTTTATACGGGACATCGGCGTTTCTTACTGAGACATCATCCTTACAGGTGAAAGAAAGCTGCTTTCAATGGTGAGACTGAACACGGAATAGAACCGCAACCGGCTTCTGGTGATGAAATAATAAAATTTAGAATATTACAAATCAATTCGGGAAACCTAATTCGCGCAGTGAAAGTGCTCCATGGAAGAAGCGGTCAATATTTTTGATCTCCCTTATTGGCATTCTCTTGACATCAGACATTGTATAGATGTGATGCATGTTGAAAAGAATATATGTGAAAGTCTGCTTGGTACTTTATTAAACAATCCTGGAAAGACAAAATATGGAGTTAAAGCAAGACTCGATATGCTGGAGATGAATATTCATACCAAATTATCACGCTCTCTCTAAGAACGAGAAAATTAGTTTGTACGGATGTCCGCGGAGAGTTAAAGTTACATATGGATTCTCTTCAAATATTGCCAGCTTGGTTTCAATGAAGGATCTGCGGTTGAATGGCTTAAAATCTCATGACTGTCATACATTGATGCAACAACTCCTGCCTATTGCAATCAGAGGTACATTTTCTCCTAAAGTAAGGGCATCTGTACAAAGACTTTGTGTCATTTTTAGCTCTTTATGTGCTAAGGTTATTGAAGCATCGGAGCTTGATGGACTTCAGGAGCAGATAGTTGTTACACTTTGCCAACTAGAGATGTTTTTCCCTCCCACCTTTTTTGATATAATGGTACATCTTACTGTTCATTTGGTGTGTGAGCTTCGAATTGTTGGACCGGTTCATATGAGATGGATGTATCCTTTTGAGAGGTATATGAAGGTTCTAAAGAGCTATGAGAGGAATAGACAAAGTCCCGAAGGATGTATAGTGCAAGGATACATAGCTGAAGAGACTATTGAATTTTGCACTAACTTTTTGGGAAATACAACTGCGGTTGGGGTTCCAAGGCCACGTCATTTTGATTGATTTATGGGAAAAGGCATAAGTGGACATCAACTGATGCCTCAGTCATTTAATGAGTTAATGAAAGCTCATTTCTATGTACTGCAACATATACCTGAAAAAACACCTTTCATCGAGGATCACATAAACATATTGAGGAGTACATACCGAGGAAAATCTGAGCGGTGGTTGCAAAAAGAACACAGTCGGTCATTTTGTGAATGGCTAAGGAGTAATGAGGTTTTAAATAATCAGACCAACTCTAAAGAAGAATCTGATGACTTGGTGAAGTGGCTTATGGCAAGCCCAAGACCTATTGTACAAACGTGGAAAGCTTATGATATTAACAGATTTTGTTTTCAAACAAAAGATCAAGATGAGCACACCGTTGTGCAAAATAGTGGTGTCACACTTGTTGCCAAAACCACTCATGTTTCTAGTGCAAGAGATCGGAATCCAATATCGGTCCCTGTCAATTATTTTGGGTTTATCTAAGAAATATGGGAGTTGGATTACGTAAAGTTTCGAGTACCCGTTTTTAAATGTAAATGGGTTAACAATTCATCGGTTCATATCGATGAATTTGGAATAACATTTGTCAATTTTCGAAGAGAGGGATATAAGGATGAGCCATTCAGTAAGGCCGAACAAGCAAGACAAGTATTTTACGTCAAAGACCCTTCGAACAACAATCAGTATGTTGTGATAAATGGAAAACAACAAGTAATCAGTGGTACATATGAAGAGATGGCTGAGGATTGCCTACCCATTTGTATGACAGTTCCAGTAGACAACGATGACAACAAAGTTCATGATGAAATACAGTTGCGAGAAGATCACGGTAAAGGAATATGGATTGATAAAGAAACTTAATTTGTGTGTATGTTGTATATGCTACTTATTTCGTTATCACATGTCATTTTATTTGTTTAATAATCGGGTTCATTTATGTAGCAGCAGCAGCAGCGGTGAGGATAACTTTTGTGTCTCTTCCCGCACACCGAGACACAAGAAAGGCCCTGTATACATGGTGAAGTTGATTAAGCAAAACACAGTGACTGGTACCAAGATCACGATCAACTTCGATAGTAAGGGTAATCCGAAAGGGAAGAAGGGAGACACCAGATGCAACTGTAAGTTTCTTTAATTAAAATTTATACTTGTTTGTGATGTTGATTATTTTTTGTATTAATTATAACTTGTTATATGTTTCTTTAGGTAACTTTTTAGGGATGCAAGCCGCATAAAAAACATGAGTTGAAGGTCGTTGGTAGCATGTGGAAGAATTTCAAGTCAAGACTGGCAAAAGATTACATCCACGGTGACAAGGCAAATGAAGATCCTTTGGTTGAGTATAAGTATCTTGACAAAGAGACCTAGAGTATATTCAAAGAGCAGAGGCTCTCTGAAAATGCTATGAAGTTAAGAGAGACTAACAAAGAGCTTTTTAAGAAGAATGTATATGCGCACATCCTTGGTCGAGGAGGCTACAGAAGACTTGAAGATAAATTGACAACTGAGAAAATAGCCGAGTTATTTGCTCAGGGCGCAATTGAAGAGGTGCAGTCGTCTAATGTCACTATAGAGAGACATGAGATGTGGAAGAGGGGGCGAATAATGAAAAATGACGAGTTCGTCACCGAGGCATCCCAACAAGTGACAACAAAGATTGTAAGTTATTTCTTATTTCAATTTCAATAGTTAATATCATACACTAACTTTTGGTAATTAATGATTGTTAATAGGATGAGTTAGTGGCAAGATCCTCTCAAGGACAGCTCTCGTCTCAGAATCAACGACATGATATACTGACTGAGGCGATTGGGATGCCCGAGCCCAAAGGATGTACCCGAGGAGTCGGGTCACACATTCAGTGGAGGGTTGGGTTACCGATCTCCACCTCCTCGGGTGGCACACCCAGTTCATGTAATATTCGATTAGATGCGTCCGATCACTTCAGCCATCACTGTCCTGTTGATTCAGACCCGTGGAAGAACATACCTGAGGTACATTTACATATATTAAATTTATTATTTATGTTAGTTAAATGTATGTAATACTTTTTGTGTTGGTTTACAAATTATTACTTCTATTGCTAACAGGGTGGCCTGAAGAGCCTATTATACATCAAGGGGCAACTTGAAGGTGAAAAACAGCTTGTGGCTATCAGTCGAGTCGTAAATGGCCATTTTATTAACTTTCGAGCAATACCCAAAGATAACGTGAAAGTGAAGGTCGATATGGTACTTTACCAAGGTCGAGGTGCAGCATTGCCAACACCCCATCCAAAGCACTCGAATGTTCTAGCTGCAGTTCACCATCACGTGGCATGGCCGAAAGACTTGGGCGTTGTCAATAAAAGGGTGAGATAATCGAAGATTATAACTTCATTTGCTTCATTGTGTTATATTAGACATAAAATAAGATATTTAATCTTGACAGAAATTTAACATGAAGGCATATGACATACACTTATATGAGTCTTTGCCACTTACTGGCGACGATTATGTAGATGAAATGTCCGTGGACTGTCGACTTCTACGTGAAGTGTGGAAAACCTGAGTAGAGATACGTTTGCAGTACACGCCAACGCTGAGGTGTTCGGTGACGACTACGATATCATTGTGGGTGAAGAGGAAGTCACGGATCTATTAAAGTTAAAAGCGTTGGGGAACTCAACATCTGAGTTATATATATGGTAATATTTATATTTTTAATCAATTTTTGCAATTAGTCTAACTAACACTAGTTTCTACTTCGTAGTTATTTACACGATCAGATGCTTCGTTTGGATATTAAGTTTGGTTTTTTTATTCCGTCTTTAATGACTCCAACATGGAGAAAAATGAGAGATTGGCGACGTTTGTAGGAAGATTGAATATGCCAGACAAAGACCAACTTTTTTGCTACTTCCTCCCATATGTTGATCACATATTGTGAGTTCATCACTTATTTGATAAGTTGTTAACTTCTATTCTGAACACATTTGTTTTTAAGTTAGTGGGTTTTTTTAGGTGGCATTGGATGTTATGCGTCATCTTTCCGAGACAACATAAAGTTCTTTGGCTTGATTCATCGACAGAAGAGAAGGATATAAACCCTGATGCAAAAGAGTTGGTGGATACGTAAGTTTAGAAATTACTTTTATCTTATAACTTGTATTGAAAGTCACTAATTACATTATGGTGTTTGTTTTAAGGGGATTAAATCGATACTACCAAGGATGTGTACCGAGGAGTACACGTAAAGTAGAGTGGAAGATACTTAAGGTATTCACAAATTAGACATTTTAATTAAATATTTTTTCCATTTATAAAGTATGTCAACTGAGATTCTTGATCGTGCAGTGTCCAAGACAACAAAATGGCCATTTATGTGGTTATTATGTCCTTCGATATATTCCGGACATTATAGCATTTGTACGGGCTAATAATGGTGCGGAGGTTCAAGACCTTAACCAAGTGAGTTTTTTAGAGATATATATACATATGTTATTCATTTAACTGTTTAATCAATAAAAATATGTGTATTTATAATTTTTTGTTCATTTAATCGTTTTCACTCTTTAATTGTTGATTTAGTTCTCTTGTTTTTGTATAGTGTTTTCCTAATGGAGTAGAGTCATACGAACACAACAAGATTCTTATAGTGCGGGATGAAATCTCCAGCTACTTACGTGAGTATGTGACGAATCATTTCGCAGTATAGGACATTAACTTAGACACAGTTGTTATGTAATATTTTGTGGCATAATGTCAATTGTACCAAAGACAAATATGTGTATGAATGATTATATTGCAGAATCAGTGAAATGATGTTCTGAATGTAAGCTGCATTGTATTTAAAAATTGGAACAGCAAGGTATATTTTTGATGTTTAATTTCAGGTGGATTTGAGCTTTTGTAAAGCTAAATCTGTCAGTTTTTTTGAATGATTATGCATCGGTTTTTGAATAAACCGTTGCATAATATCCGGCATTAAGCATTGGTTTTCCCTGAACCGATGCATAATATTCAGACCTTATGCAACTGTTTCTTCAAAAAATCGTTGCATAATGAACACACATTATGCAACGGTTTTTAATGAACCGATGCATAATGTACAGACATTATGCAACGGTTTTTAATGAACCAATGCATAATGTACAGACATTATGCAACGGTTGATTATGCAATGGTTTGGGAACCGATGCATAATGCATCGTTTGTAGTAGTGATATGTTGTTTGCACCGGATCCTTTTTGAACTTCTGATTATATAGATCATTTTGAAATTTAAAGACATACTTTATAATTGCGAGAATTTCCTTTGCATTAGTAGCATAATTTTTCTGTGATCATTCCATTTACCAGAATAAATCTAACAAGATTTTCTTACTTTGTTTCTGGATTTATTTGTTTAAACTTCCTCCATAACCAATATCAAAGGCATCAGTTTCTATAATTTTTTTCCCAATGTGGGTTACCCAACATTTAACAAGGTGAATATCTTACTATGTTCTTGATTTTCTTCAGAGCTTCAGTATGTTGTTCAATGCATCAGACTAGTTTTTTTTTTCTTAAGTCTAACATATAAGATAGCAGTGTCTTTCGCAAAGTTTTTATAATGGGCAGAAATATAATTAAGACTATCTGAAAATCCCTGTAACTGAGTTTTATCTATTATGACATCAGGAAATTTATCAACAAATTCAATACTTCTGATAATTTGAATTATATTTTCTTTACCAATATTATGGCCAAGAAATATAATGTTTGTTCAAAATAATGACATTTTCGGTTTAGTTTTTACTAGAGCCGTGCCAAAATGATCACATGGTTGGAGGTATTGCTATGCATACCACAAATCATAGGTTGGTAAACTGAGGCCATAATATTAGACGAACTTAGACAATAATGCATTTTGGAATGTCATCAGAATAAACAATAATAAACTCACTATAGGGAGTAGAATATTATTCATAATCTTTTGGAATGCATTTTTTAAAACAAAAGGCAAAAGGCGTAACATTCAATTCAAGTTGTCCAAACACAAAATTAAAAGTTGTCTTATATCTATCAGTTTTATCCATTTGTATTTGCCAATATACTGATTTTAAATCAAATTTTGAAAAAAATAATAGACTAGTAAATCCTTTTTATTAGGGATAGGATATCGAATCCATTTACAAACTTGATTATGTGACTTGTACTTTATCGCTAGTTTAGGAACTCCTGTTTCCTGCTCACTATGTTTATTAACATCGAAAGTGGTACAAGATCAAGGTGACTTTGATGGACTTGTTATTCCATTTTGCAATAAAGTTTTTCATTTTCTTTTTTGCATAATTCAAGATATTCTGAATTTATTTGACAAGGTCTAGCTTTTGTTGCAATTTGGTGCGGATGTTGACGGAGAGCTAGAGGTTTTTGAAGTGGAGAAGAAGTAGAAGATGATGAAACCTCGCCTAAAACCCTTAGCAGATAATTTATTGCATTTGGCCCTAAAACCCTTGGCAGATAATTTTATTGATGACGCAAATTGCGGTTTTGGCCCATTTAGTTTGTCGCTATATAGGCGACATAGATGACATGACAAATTCCAGACACAACGTCCTTCGCGGCCAGCCAATAAGCTCAATTCCAACCAGTGACGGAGCCACTAAGGGCCCAATATGTTTTTGCAGATTTTGAATTTTTTTAAAAAAAACTTCAAGTGTATTTTATTAAATTTTTAGATAACTTTCAGAATTTGTTTTAGCCCAAGTTAATTTTGTTTTCTACCTACGTCACTGATTCCAACCCAGATGGGGAAAGTCCTAAAGTTGGAACCTTTTCACCGCAAGGTTCTGATTTGCGTCCCAATTTCAAAACCCAACTAAAGCTGCAAAGCCAATGTGTTGAAATGCATCTCGTCGTCATCATTTCCGGGTACTTATGAGGCACCCAGTTTACAGTCGGTGGCGAGTAAGAAATCTCACCCTTCAATTGTGCTTCAGATGGAAGCGGTAACACTTAAACTGTAATCAAATTCCCATGATGCAGCATATATATCCACTCCTGGATGAAATCTAATTAACCAAGCCAATACCTATTTTTTTGTAAAAAAAGGGATTTTCTAACCAAACTTAAATAATCAGACGACTATCCCATTTTTAATAATTATGATTTCTTAGGAACCGGTACTCTTCATTTTTTTTATAATGCCGTTTTCCTATGAACCGGTATTAGTAAAATTTGCTGATGTGACTCATTTGGGACCTATATGGACCAATTGGAACAAAATTCAAGCCAATCTGACGTACACGTCAAATGCCGGTTTTGAGAAATGTCAGCTACCGATATCATCTGCAAATACAGAGCTCATTGTACCAACCAGGGGATAGATGAACCCTGCTCCGATGCTGGCCCGAACATCTCTCATTGGCAGCGCACAAATCCATTCGGTGCGCCTTTCTGGGATGCGACGTGGGAGAATGAATACTGAGTTTTTGCCATGCATATTGGCAAGCCAGAGAACCCTTGCTTGGTGTATAATTCGATTTGCTTCTCAGCCTGCTCGGAGTACTCGACACCACCAGCTAAGGCAGCACTCCTTACTGCCTCAACTTCAGCTGGTGTATCAGTTGCAAACATGTTCACATGAACCACAACATTGACACCATAAGCCTTTGTGTTTTCAATATGTCGGGCAAGATTCACACAACCTGCTTCAACAAGGGCCACATTCTCAGTCACATAGGCCTTGTATAGGGGTTTCCCAGCAATCCAAGCCAATCTTGTTTGATCAATGCATGTCGGTTTGGCTTCAACGACTTTCGGGGATGGTGCGGCTGTCGGGAGCTTGAGAGAAGTGAACGTCGTGTCCGGCATGTCTGCTGGGACGAGCACCGAGAGGTTGGAGATTTTGGATGATGAAAATCACGTGATCAGCTTCAGCCTTGTTGGTGGTGATCACCGGCTGGAGAATTACACATGTCTGTGACAACGTTGCACTCGACGGCTGACGGGAACGGGACCATCGTGGTCGAGTCGTACGTTGTTGATGTTCCGACAGGGAATATACTAGAGATGATACGTGTGCGTTTGTTGATACGATTGTGAGGTGTAACTTGCAGTATTTGGCTCAGATCGCCTAGAAAAATGGAAGCTCGAGATCAAGCGGCGGTGGAAATCCAACTGGATTTGTTATCGCCGGAAGCAATTGGGCATGCATTGATCATGTATTGGTTCACATATTTCCCAAATGAGCCACATCAACAACTTTTACTAATACTTTTACTAATACCGGTTCTTCAGAAATCGGGATTATAAAAAAATGAAAAGTTCCAGTTCTTGGGAATCGGGATTATTAAAAATGGGATAGTCTGGTTACTTGAGTTTCAATTGGTGCAATTAGACAATTTGAGTTTGGAATTGGGTTAGTTTGGTAAGAAACTCCAAAAAAGTTATATGTCAATTAGGAGTGGACATAAATCAGTCTGAATTTAAAAACCGCTCGTAATGCACTGTAAAAATGTGTTTGATTAACCGCACCGCTTTTGGATAAAACCAGTTTGTTAAAAATCGCACCGCACCCAAATAAAATGGTGCAAAGTAGTTCTTTATCTCAGACCACCCGTTTTAAACCGTACCGCATATATAATTAAATAATTCAAAATTATTACATATAAAAACAAAAATAAAAAATAATTTCAAGCCCAAGCCGAAAAACAGAGAAGAGGATGATTCTTATAATGCATCAATGGGTCAATTTATGAAGCTAAGTAAACAGAAGGATGTTGAGATTAAGGATGAAGTAGACAAGTACTTCAATGTTTTGGATTGGTGGAAGGAATTTCAATTTTTTGGATTGGAAGAAGAAAAATACATTAAGGTGTCCTATTCTAGCTAAAATTTCTAAGGACATAGTTGCAGTTCTAGCTTCTACAGTTGCTTCAGCTTTCAGTTTTGGATTTCAATCTTGGATTTCAGTTTTGCTTCAGTTTTGGATTTCAGTTTTGCTTCATCTGAAGACTCTTCAAACAAGAATTTCAATCTTTTGGATTGGTGGAAGGAAAATACATTAAGGTGTCCTATTCTAGCTAAAATTTCTAAGGACATAGTTGCAGTTCTAGCTTCTACAGTTGCTTCAGCTTTCAGTTTTGGAATAAGGGTAGTGAATCCATTTAGAGCTACATTAACTCCTAAGATGATTGAGGGGTTGATTTGTCTAAATGATTGGCTTAGGGGTGAATCATTTTTCATGTATAATGAGCCTACGAAAACAGAATTAGAACTCTATACGAAGCTTGAATAATTTGAATCAAAAATAAATTCAAAAAAAACCATGAATGATCATGTATTATTTCTATGTATTGTCATGTTCATCTTACTATTCCTGTAGTGAAGAAACAAAGGAAGTCCTATAATTAAATTATACTCGGAGTTAATTCAACTTATACTAGGTTATATTTGACTATATGTATGTGAATCCTATAATTAAATTATGTATTGTTTCCTTCAGATCGGACACGATCTTTTTTTTTAATGTAAACTTTAAAAATCGATTTTTAAACCAATCCGCATCGCACCACTTTCTTTTTTTTAATATAAACTTTAAAAATCGATTTTTAAACCATCCCGCATCGCACCAAATAAAAATAAAATAATACGGTACATAGTTAATTTAACTTTTAAAGTACATTTTACAATTTAAAAAATTTACAAATCAATTAATATAGTGCGGTGCGCTTACGTATTTATTTTTACACCGTACAAAATGGCACCGCCCACCCCTAAGCTCAATTAAGTAGATATGGACTCTGTATATTAATACTGCAAACACGGCAGGGTTATTTTTTACCGCCGTCTACGGCCGAGCCTCGCCGTATATTTACAAAAGCCCCGATACATCTTCATCACCGATACAACAAAACACAAAACAAGAAACTCTAAACCTCTCATGCCTCAACTTCGCTAACTTCCAACCTTAGCCTTATCGCCAGGTACATAGAATTCAACACAAAACGACAACACGTGTAACATTCTTCAACACAAAACGACACACGTGGAACATGCTTCAACACAAAACGACAACACTATACATACACGTGACGTGACTTGGGCCGCCACCTCCACCTGGTCCGCCGCAGCCGCTCAGCGGTGGTGCTTGCTCCTAGTCTCCCCACTGTAAAGCCTGCATCAACAAATCAGATTATCAGGCACATGAAACTATGAGAAACAAATAAAGAGATTAGCTGAAGCTGAATCTGACCAGTCATAGACAGTGGGTGAGTTAGGCTCCTGTTTATCAAACTTGGCAGATCCAATACCCTTTGTAGCCAAGTTGCTTCCTGGGTTGAACACACTCCTCCAAACGTTGTCCTTCTTCGCCGACAGCGGCGTAGCTGGAGTCGTGGGCGTCGCTGGGCTCGACATCGACATCGACTTGCTCCCCTCTCCCTCATCTACACACGTAACAAAATCTCAACATCTCCACCATATTCTAATCAAATTATTTACAAACGTATATATATATCGGTGGTGTATATATACCTGGGATTTTGAGAGGGGTGGCTAGCTTTCTAAGCATGCCTAAACCGCGCTCAGGCTGAGGTCCAGCAACAACATCATCCCACAGCTTCTCCAACAGAACCATTTTTCAATTAACTCTGAGAATTATTTCAAGTTCGTTGTAAATATGATGGAGATATTGATTGGATGTGTGTGTTTGTGTTTATATAGGCACTTGTGGAATCTATAAATATCTTCTACAGCAGCAACTTCATGAATAGAAAATTGAAGTTTCCAGATCTCGAGATCTGACTATCTCCAGGCGTGGCGTGAGGATTGGTGCATGGGTGGGAGTGGATGCAGGTGGATTTGGAGTGTTTGTGGTGAGTGGTGGATAAGGATGAAGAAGTCAGTAAATCATGGGATTCCATTCACTTACATTTAGATATTTTTATGCCTTGAACATGTGCTTCGTGTTCGGATCTGGTTACATGTGTCTTCACTCTCTTCTCTGGTCCCCTTATTTCCTGTTTCTTTTTTTATCAGAGCATCCGTAGTAAGGTAAGAAATAAACAATTATAGAGAAACGTTATTGCTTATTGCTCTCATGCAACAGGTAAGCAAAAAAAAGCATTGAAGCAGATTGTTTCCAGCCCAAGGTTATTCTACAATCAGCCCAAGCTTCATATTTGCGGCCTAAAGTTTCAGATATGAATCTCTTCATATTCAGATGCCAAGTCAGACCTTGGTGTCTCCTTTAGCCAATCAGCTTGCAGTGATGACACGTATTCACGTGGCCTCAACTTCATGCCAATCGTTGGATCTCCTTCATATCAGACGGCTGAATAATGTCTATATATAAGTGTTGTTTTCTTCAGAAGAAAACAAGAGAAGCATTAGGGTTTTGAGTGATGAACAAGCTCCAGCGGCGTTTGCTTCTGCTCTCTTCGATTCAGCCATCAACGCTGAGTTTTTTCGATGTTTTCTCACAATCTGAGTTCTTCAGTTGTTCTCTCAGTCATCTACTTCGATTAATGTTTAGATCTGAAGCTGTAGTGATTATATTGCAATCGGTTATAGCCTTGTAAGACCAGTTCGGTCTGAGTGTGTTGCCTGGTTTGTGTGCGACTGTAATAGGCTAGATTTACAGTTTTGTTGAGAGATACACTGAGTGTGCGAGGAAGCTATAACCGGAGGTTCTTTTGGGCAAGCAGGATTCAGTTCGTCATCAGGCAGCATAATACAACCGAGCTAGTGCCGGCTCAACGTGGATTATGTCTAGGTCTCTTTTGAGGTCTAGGGGAACCACGTGAAAAAAACGGTGTGTACTTGCATTCATTTTGTGTGTTTTCTGTGTTCTTGTTTTACTGCCTACTCTTTATTGCGTATCTTCTCAGATTCGTAGTGGTAGAGAGTAGTATAAGCAGTAGTAGAATACAACAAGAGGTATCTAGAGCTAGTGTAGATCCGGCCTGGATTTGTTTAGTTCTTAGTTTGAGTTTTGTTTAACGAGTGTTGAACTATTACTGACCATTTCTTGTGTTTTTCTTGCATGAAAATGGCATCTCGGGTGGAGCTCTCTGCATTCGACGGCAAGGCTGATTTTGGAGTATGGAAACTCAAAATCAAAGCCTTGCTGTCCCACCACAAGATCGGTATAGCACTGGAGAAAGAAGAAAAGTGGAGTGATGAACAGAAAGCACGAAAGGAGACGATAAACGGAGAGGCGTTCAATCTGCTGATCTTGAATCTCGTTGATTCATTGATCAGGAAAGTAAGTCAGTGTAGGACTCCTCTTGAAATTATGAATACCTTGGATGCTGCATATGAAAAAAAAACTGCTGCGAAACTGCCTTACTTGAAATCATCATTGTTTACGTTTAAAATGTCGGTTGCTAAGTCTGTTGATGATAATCTAGATAATTTCTTGAAAATGACTGTGTTATTGTCTGGTACACCGCATGATGTTGATGAAGTTAGTGAGGTTATGATATTGATGAATGGGTTGTCTGATAGTTACCAAGTTGTGAAAGATGCGTTTCAATATACTGGCATTGTTCCTAGTTATGAGTTGTTCTGCTCTGCTCTTAGGACTAGAGAATTTGAACTGAAAATGTCTAAGTCTAATTCTGCCTCTAATCTTTATGTAAAGCATAAATCAAACCATGATAGGTCTAATAAACCTAAGTCTGTCCAGCATGCAAACAATTCTAAGTTTGATAACGACAAGAGTCAAAAGAATCTACATGAATCTTGGAAATGTTTTCACTGTGGGAAGTTAGGTCATATTAAGAAAAATTGTAATAGTTGGCTTAATAGACCCAAAACTAACCCGGTAGAAACCAGCATTGCTTCTGCTGTTCCACCTGATTATGCTGAAGTATTGAATGTTAGGACTTCTAAATGTGATAAATTGTGGATTCTTGATTCTAGTTGTACTTATCACATGTGTCCCCATAGGGATTTGTTTGCTGATTATGCTGAGATTGATCATGAAAAAGTGTGTATGGGTGATAATAATGCTTGCAGTGTTGTAGGAATAGGTACTCTTAAACTATCTATGCCTGCTGGTAACACTGTTATTTTGACTAAAGTTAGACATGTGCCTAATCTGAAACGTAATCTGATTTCTCTTGGTACGCTTGATGATTGTGGCTGTGAATACCATGCTTAGGGTGGGAAATTGACTGTGTATAGAAACGAAAAGCTTATTTTGTTTGGTACAAAAATGCATGGTTTGTATGTGATTGATAACTGTGTATGCAACAGTGTGATATCTTCTGCCTTGATTGCTGCACATGAATCTACTGTTTCTAAACCTGGGACTTGTCTTAATGCTATTAGTTCAAAGATAAGGATAAATGGCATGCTGCGATGATTGATGAAATGAATTCTGTGTATACTAATAAAACGTGGGATTTGGTTAAGAAACATGAGGGTAAGAAGCTGGTTCAGTGTAAATGGATGTATACATTAAAAGAAGGGCAATCTGAGCATGATCCACCTAAACATAAGGCCAGATTAGTAGCAAAGGGTTTCACACAGAAAAAATGCATAGATTTTCATGAAATAGTTGCACCTGTTGTTAAGTTTAAAACTGTGAGAGTGATGTTGTCTTTTGTTGCATGTTTTGAACTAGAACTTGAACTGTTAGATGTTAAAACTGCTTTTATTCATGGTGAATTGAATGAAGATATTTATATGCATCAGTCTGAAGGTTTTGTGAATGATAAACTGCTTGAACATGTTTGTTTCCAGTCTTCAGTCTTCAAGCTAATACAACCAAGGTGCCTAGTGCTGTTAATGCTCAGTACCTGCACAAATTACTCGACAAAGAGCAAGTCCAAGCAGTGCTTGAACTTGTTGTTAGTAACAATTTTTGTACCAAAATTTGCAAGATTTTCAGCAGTGACAACTTTCAACAATTTCACCTTATCATTAGCAATCAGATCCCTAATGTAATGAAACTTAACATCAACATGCTTAGTTCTTTTATGATATACAGGGTTCTTGCTAACTTGAATTACAGATTGACGATCCGAGTAAATAACAGGCACACCAGAATATAGTTTAGCTTCACGCAATAAACTAGCAAGCCAAACAGGTTCTTTACAGGCATCACATATTGCAACATAATAAAACTTAGTAGTAGACAATGCAACTAATGATTGTAACTGAGATTTCCAAGAAATGCAGTTTCTACTCAAAGTGAAATAATAGGCAGTGGTACACTTCCTAGAATGGTATCAGAGCAGGATCCACCTAAGCATAAGGCCAGATTAGTAGCTAAGGGTTTCACACAGAAAAAAGGCATAGATTTTCATGAAATATTTGCACCTGTTGTTAAGTTTAAAACTGTCAGAGTGATGTTGTCTTTTGTTGCATGTTTTGAACTAGAACTTGAACTGTTATATGTTAAAACTCTTTTATTCATGGTGAATTGAATGAAGATATTTATATGCATCAGTCTGAACTCTGAAGGTTTTGTGAATGATAAACTGCCTGAACATGTTTGTTTGCTGAAAAAGTTTGGAAATTTGGATTGCAAATCAGTTTCTATGCCTCTGTTGGTCATTTTATCTTGAGTAAACAATAGTGCCCTAAATCAAGCTCTGACTTGATTAAGATGGATGGTATTCCGTATGTAAATGCTATTGGCTCTTTGATGTATGCATTGATTAGTACTAGGCCTGATTTATCGTATGCTATTTCACTGTTGAGTAGATATATGTCAAACCCCGGTTTGGAACGTTGGACTGCTCTGAAATATGTGATTGCTTATGTTAATAGTACTATTGACATTGGTTTGTGCTATGAGAATAGAATGCCTTCTACTGAAATTATTGATTATGTTGATGCTGATTTTGCATCTGATAGAGATTCTAGGAAGTGTACCACTGCCTATTATTTCACTTAGAGTAGAAACTGCATTTCTTGGAAATCTCAGTTACAACCATTAGTTGCATTGTCTACAATTGAGTCTGATTATGTTGTAATATGTGATGCCTATAAAGAACCTATTTGGCTTGCTGGTTTATTGTGTGAAGCTAAATTGTATTCTGGTGTGCATGTTATTTACTCGGATCATCAATCTGTAATTCATCTTAGCAAGAACCCTGTATATCATGAAAGAACTAAGTATGTTGATGTTAAGTTTCATTACATTAGGGATCTGATTGCTAATGATAAGGTGAAATTGCTGAAAGTTGTCACTGCTGAAAATCTTGCAGATTTTGGTACAAAAATTGTTACTAACAACAAATTCAAGCACTGCTTGGACTTGCTCTTTGTCGAGTAATTTGTGCAGGTACTGAGCGTTAACGGCACTAGGCACCTTGGTTGTATTATGCTTGAAGACTGAAGATGCAAAGGTTGTTGTGAGACTGAAGATGCAATGACTATTTTTGAAGGCTGAAGACGAAAAGGATGGTGGTATTCTCAGTTTCTGGTGGAGCTTTATTTGCAGATAGATCAATGACGGGAGGACTTCTCTGTTCTTGGTGGAGCTACTTTATTCGCAAATGGATTCAATGCTTCTAGGTGGAGATTGTTGAGATTAGAAGCATTGAAGCAGATTGTTTCCAACCCAAGGTTATTCTGCAATCAGCCCAAGCTTCATATTTGCGGCCCAAAGTTTCAGATCTGAATCTCATCATATTCAGATGCCAAGTCAGACCTTGGTGTCTCCTTTGGCCAATCAGCTTGTAGTGATGACATGTATTCACGTGGCCTCAACTTAATGCCAATCTTTAGATCTCCTTCAGATCAGATGGCTGAATAATGTCCATATATAAGTGTTGTTTTCTTCAGAAAACAAGAGAAGCATTAGGGTTTTGAGTGATGAAAAATCTCCAGAGGCGTCTGCTTCTGCTCTCTTCGGTTCAGTCATCAACGCTGAGTTTTTCGAGTGTTTTCTCACAATTCTGAGTTCTTCAGTTGTTCTCTCAGTCATCTACTTCGATCAGTGTTTAGATCTGAAGATGTAGTGATTATATTGTGATCGGTTGAAGCCTTGTAAGACCAGTTTGGTCTGAGTGTGTCGCCTGGTTTGTGTGCGACTGTAATAGGCTAGATTTACAGTTTTGTTTAGAGATACACTGAGTGTGCGACGAAGCTGTAACCAAAGGTTCTTTCGGGCGAGCAGGATTCAGTTCGTCATCAGGCAACATAATACAACCGAGCTAGTGCCGGCTCAACGTGGATTACGTCTAGGTCTATTTTGAGGTCTAGGGGGAACCACGTGAAAAACGGTGTGTACTTGCATTCGTTTTCTGTCTTTTCTGTGTTCTTGTTTTACTGCCTACTTTTTTATTGCGTATCTTCTCAGATTCGTAGTGGTAGAGAGTAGGATAAGCAGTAGTAGAATACAACAGTAATCATTGATAGGTGAACAATAATAGAGAAGCTGTTGGAAAGATATTGATAAGATCGGGTACGGTACGACAATTTTTTTTATACTCGGTGTTGGTGGGTAATCTATGGACAATGTCGGGATAGAGTTAGGTATGGTCGGATAGAGTGAATTTAAACACATTTTGAAATGAAATTTAAAATATGAGTAAAATGGTAGGGTACGACAGAGTACAACCAGCGGCGGATCCACATGGTGGGGAGGGGGGGCAATCGCCCCCGGTCGATTTTCCGATTTTTCTTTAATATTAGACTAATGCAATTTATTTTTTACATCTCGCCCCCAGACATTTTAATTATATGCCCCCTCTAGTATGAAAATAAATTGATGGATTCACCTCGATCCAAAAATATTTATCTCGCTCTCGATCCGAAAAATTCCTGAATCTGCCTCTCAGTACAACAGGACAATGTATGGCAAGATAAAATAATAGTGTCTGGAAAGGGGCAATACACTGTTGTTTTTTTTGGGTGATCCTTATCCGCCAACAATATGGTACGTATATGGTAAGGGACAAACAGAATAGGGTAACCCGTTAGATTTTATATATAACACAATGATTAGGTTAATGTAGAAATTTATTTAAAATGACAACTGAGAACCAATTTGGTTTGCTGATTTAAGAAATCTCACGATTCCTACTGATTGCTCAATTTAATGTTTATCCGTTAAATTATAATTGAATTAGTACAAATTTTAAGATTAAGGACAAGATCCAGAAGAAAAAGAAGGAAATAGTTATGAAAAATCAGATCACATATATATCGTCATTCTTGTTTTCTAAATTAATCTCATCTTACTTCCCTTAACTTTTATATGATAAAATCACGATTCATAAATAATAAAGCAATCCTTTCAACAACAAAAATAAATAATAAAGCAATGAACCATTAGAGGAGCGCTTTAAGGAGAATCCTTCTTTTTTCAAGAAATATTTGAGAATTTCTTCGTTATTCGTCTTCGTTATGCACTTTTGAAAATGCATCAGTTTTTTTGACTAAGTACGGTTTTCGAAATCTTAAAATGTATCTAGGCAAAATGCATGCTCGAAACTGCATAATGAAGGAAAAAAAGTTAGTGGGACACGTGTCATCTCGACATTCGATGCAACTTGATCAAATGGTAAGATTTGGGGTATCAGATTCTCGAATTTTTTAGGGGTTCTCAACCTAGCGCTCCCCTGAACAATTAACTCTGTATATTAAAATTATGAACTATGAAATATAAATAATAAAAACATAATTTTACATAATTAAAACCCAAATACTATTGATAATTTCACAAAGAACCATGAACATTAGATGATAAAACCACGGACTATGAACTACAAGCTTATTTAAACATACGAACTATAAATGGAGTCACAAATATAAATAATAAAATCTTGAACTATACATACGCTTTACTAAATAACTGATTCCAATTTTTTAAAAATTTTAAAAAAAATTGTGTCCCCTCAATATTCGAACCCAGCATTATCAAGAATCGATTTTTTTACGCCCTATTGCTTGACTATTTACGCCAACCCCTGACGGACAATTCCCAATAATATGTGATCTTTGCTAACTGACCAGAACATCAGAACCATTATCCCGTTAATCAAAATCAATAGTACAATTTAGAGATTGGTTTTCAGTTCGGATGGAGTGTGTGTCGAGGATTTTTTTGTTAAAAGATTTTTTTGATGAAGGTGTATAATTCAATACATTTTAATATATTGTATCTCAGTCAAATTCTGAATCATTAGTACGTATATATCCGTCGCTTAAACCACATGTCAGGTTTGACACTATTACCATGTATCCGCCGCTCAGATCTACCCATGGCACCTTTACCATTGCAAGCACGTTCATCATACCCATGACGTAAGGATCTAATCATCTTAGAATGAACTCCCTAAACAACAGGTCACGACTCCGTTGACGATATCGAGGATAATTTATTAGAACAAATATAATATGTATTGTTGAAATTTGAAACATTTTGCCACAATTTTATCTCAAATTCAAAAAAGTTGACGTTACTATAAATGATACTCCCTCCGTCCCATTTTGTTTGTCTAAAATGACAGTTTTCACGGGAATTAAGAAAAGTAAATAAAGCGAGAAAGAAACGAGGGAAGAAAAAGGAGGAAAATGTATGTGGAGGTGAGTCCCGTACACGAATTATTAGTTATTTATCATTGAAAGTACAATTTTGTTAATAAAATAATTTTTTTTGGTAGGAAAGATATGATTGATTTGATTATTGTGTTGTATATAAAAGGAAAGTGGACAAACATTAGGGGACACCCAAAAAGGAAAGTGGACAAACAAAATGGGACAGAGGGAGTACTATTTTGAGATTCACGGTATCCATGCGAGATGAGGGCATATGCACCCATGAGTAATGAAATGCTAGGAGAGAACTTTCTCATCTAGCATTTCCTCCAAACAAAGAACAAAATTAACAAGGAGGTTCTCTCACACATGCTCCTTGAGAATGTGTGAGAGAACTTCCTTGTTAATTTTATTCTTTGTTTGGAGGAAACGCTAGGTGAAGAATTTCTCTCCTAGTATTTTTTAAGTGATGGGAGCATATGACGTGAGATTTGAGAAGTGGGGTTTTGAATTGGATGTAGATAATCAATATAAAAAAAGGACGTAGATAAGGCTTAATAATGTGTAAGCCTTTGATTATGATGGCGACTGTGACTTCTTTTCTGTTTTTATAGATAAAGTTGATTCAAGTTGGTGAGTGGTCTATTGTTCGATAATTTGATGTCCATTTTACACATTTTTTATTCTAACATTGGAAGTGTCGCTTGATCCTAATTGAATTTCGATTTCGAGCTTCATATATATATTTATGATGTTATAATGAAATCATTTATTTTATGTTATCTAATATAGTTCGATTCAGTTTGAGTTTAAAAAAATCAATTTGCTTAAGTTTAAAACGTTATTGCCAACAACGGTTTATAGACAGTGAGTTAATTGAAAAACAATATGAGAAATAGAATACGATTGAAACCCAATTACTCATTTTAAATATTTTGGAAAAAACTTACACTAACCATATGCCTATTGGTCAAAGAAGGAATCGCTCCACATAACCTTTTCATTTTTACAAATGGTTATCCCATGACTTTTTTAATAATTACAAAAATTATTGGTGCAGCTCATTTTCTTCGATCATTTTTTATGTCATCTTTCATGATCATTTTCTTCGATCGAATCTTTCAAGATCATAGTCGAAGCTTTGCTACAGTAATTCTGATTTTCCGTTTCCGCCTGCCTCCTCTGATGGTTTAGCCCTCTCCCCCGTCATGGTCTTCCACGCTCGCCCTTCTCCCTTCCTTTCCTCTTCTTTCCGCCTGCTGGCCGTCTACGGAGGTGCTGATTGGCGGTTGGGGTGGATTTCATCTGCAGGTGGGGGTTGTCGGCGGTGGGTGAAGCCCATGGCGTTGGGTTTGGCTGGCGGGGAGCAGGTGGTGTTTTTGTCCGATTTGATTGTTTCTCCTGCCCGTCGAGCTGTTGTGGATCTCGTCACCTAAGGATGTCTCCGACTGCTGGTACGGATCGGATGGCGTCTTGGGCCGGCTACGGCTTCTTAGACCAACTGGAGGGCTTTGGTAGTCGAGCCTTTTTTGGTTTCGGTGTTGGTGTTGCGGCTCCGGAGGGTGTCGATCGAGGTGGTGTACATAGTTTTGTGTTTTTCTAGTTGTAGTCTAGTTGTTTCGTTTTGTCCTTTTCTAGCTCAGTTAGTTTAGTTTAGTGTTAGTTTCTCCGGCCGGTTCGGGTCGGATGTCTTCCCACCATGTGTTGGTGTCTTCCCACCTTTGTTGGTGGTGTTCTCCCGCCTGCTTGGCGGTGTCCTCCCACCCGTCTGGTGGTGTTTTCGTGC
This sequence comes from Rhodiola kirilowii, assembly GCA_033675215.1. Taxonomy (NCBI): domain Eukaryota; kingdom Viridiplantae; phylum Streptophyta; class Magnoliopsida; order Saxifragales; family Crassulaceae; genus Rhodiola; species Rhodiola kirilowii. Next base: position 47,200,906 of record CM066193.1, read on the forward strand.
AGCTTTAACTGCAGTGACTCTGAATGTAAGGAATGCGTTGCCGTTTCCGGCTGTGCTTTAGTTCGGTCCTAGGTACGGAATTAAGTCAGTGTTTTGGCATTGTCCAACTCTTGTACTATTTGTCATCCCTAAAAAAATAAAAATAAAAATAAAAATAAAAGTCATTAGTGAGCATATTGTTAAAAGTACCACTAAGATCAAACAAATAGTTGGGCTTTGATATTAGGCCGCCTAATAATAACTCAATCTAAATCTGAGATGCGTCAAAAGCCCAGTTATGAACGACACATAGACTTGTGGTTGCTCAACTTAAAGTTCCGGTTTGTACTTTTCCTTAAATGCTAACCATTCAAAAGTCATTCGAAAAAAGAAAACAAATGTAAGCAACACTCAAATAGGAATCAATTTCATTTCATTCTGTACTTGCAAAAGTACACGATTAAGTTATATTGGTGCTAATACGTATTTCACTTACACATTCAGACTTGCACGTAGTGGAAAGTCAAAGTCAACAAGTGGGATATGATTCAACACCAGTGTAGTTTGATTTTGCAATTTCCAAGATGCGGATGAGATTCTTAGATTGTCGAACTATAAGGGGGTTTTCAACTTATGCTCTCATTTGACAATAGCTATATAGTGATTAATAAATCCTTTAAAATATTAAATTTACAAAGTAAATCAATAGCCTTGATAAAAGAATCTGTGATTTTCATTTTTTTTATCGATGGATTCATTACAAGTTGGTACAGACTTAGCACATATATATAGTTACTATATAGTTTTTTTTATCAGTTAAAGTGAATGTCTTGCATATCGATCCTCATCCTATGATCAAAATTTAGACTGTTTCCAAGTATCAACTTCCGTAGCGCGCAGCTCCAGAACTCTATTATCGCCAACAAAGTCTTGAGACGACACACCGGCACGCATAAGGAGAGGCCTTTGGGTCAAATAGAAGCATTTCTGTGATTTTTAACTTTAACAAAAAACTTACTCAATATAAAGTGATGCTCAAATGATATAACAACGTCAAGAGAAGTTCTTTAAATGAGAACCCTCTATATTTCGCTCCATATTTCGAGATTCTCATTCACACCTTTAAAAGTACATGATAAAAATGAGTTCCTAAGTTTTCAAAATAATTTACACCATTGAAAGTGCATGATAAAAATATTAAATTTCTCACTATCAAAAAAATATTGAATTTCTGAGTTTTCAAAATACGGAGGGCTTGTCATTCGATTCATCCCCATAATTTACAAATTCATAACAAATATATGGATATCAAAATATTCAAGTATCAATACGGGTTGGTGCCTTGTGTGGGCTGTGCTCCAAAGTCTAGTGATTGTATCTAAGTAGCAAAGTGCTCATATAATAGATGCAAGATGTATTCGTATATTACTCGATTTGTATGAAATGTTGTAACCCACAATAAAAAAAAGGTGAGTAGTAAATTTAATTTCTTTGTAGGAGTAAATCATATGACAAAGAACACAAGACATCATCATCCTACGATCCATGTACTTCTAAAATTAAGATTCATATTTAATTGATTAGTAAATATAATAGGGCAAGCTCGTCATTTCAACAGTTTTTTTTATCGATAAAATCAAAAGTAAATAACTTTTTTCCTTTATTTTAGCAATCATAATATCCTGCATATTATTTTGGAACAAAATGTATGTGCATATTATTTATTGTCTAATGTGGAGACGAATGGAGTGAAAATTCAGTTCTTCTTCCAAAAAAAATTCTAGATGATTCATTGAATTCGCCAACGCGGTAGGACTCATTTATTAATCAAAGAATTTGAAGACAAATTACACGTGAAGATTAAATCATTTTAACAACAAATAATTTAAGTCAAAAGCTTATATTGGGTTTATCATATAATCCTTTTACTTGTGAGAAAGAAATAATTATTGTTCGTAAGATTAAATATGTAAACATTAACTATTAGATAGATCAATCCCACGAAAAATACAAGTTAAATCCATAAACAGTGTATTAATTATTCGTGGGGGTTAATCTAATCCAAATATTTTGTGAAGTTAATACAAATGGTACATGGTTTTTTTAATAATTAATGTATGTGTAAAACAAATCATAACATTACAATGTAATGACACCTTATCATCTAGCACATTTATATATATTGATTTCCGCAGCTCTAGCAAGACATCTTGATCGGATCCGAAATCATCTAGTACATTTTCTCCACTTTTGAAGCGCATGCCAGGTTCGACATCTTTACCATGCATGGATCCGCACATCCACCCCAAATCACCGGTACATTCTGCGACACTTGGAGCTTAGGCCACCTCGGACATCTTTATCGTTGCAAAACTCAGCACGTCCATTTTAACAGTCGCACCTCCACGAGGGAGGACGCATCATGCATGAGTCATGAAGATGAAGCATCCACGAGGGATGTAGGAAGTATCACGCGAGGTGTGAAGAGGAAAGCATCCACGAGGGATGTAAGAAGCATCTGAAATCTTCCCGTGGTGATTGAGATGTTGTTCTGGTCGAGTGCAGAATAATTTTAGATCAACTTATGCAAAAATAAATGCAGTGCAAAAAATAAACGACACACAAAATTGTTACCCAGTTCGGCGTTAACAAGCCTACGTCTGGGGGGCTGTCTCCTTAGACCGGTGGATAACAATTCACTAATAATGAGAGAATCCCTCCTAAACAGCCTGAGCCTCTAATCCTTTAGTAATCGCCAACTAGGTCTCCCCTATATCAGAGCCTCGCCTCCGATTCCACCAGTATGATCCTCCGTGAGAATCAACACTTTCCTCCGAATGTGCAATAAGAGCAACAGTGCCTGTAGCTTCAAGTTGTTCTACGATCAGTCTGTCGAGCACTAGAACAGACTGAATCCGAGCGTCGTGATCTTATCGGAATGATAATCTCACTGACCATTTGCCTCCACCTCCTTTCAGTGTATATGAGCTTGAGTAATATCTCCGTGAGTGCTGACTGATACGAATGCATCGGCCTTCCTTATATAATGCGATAGAAACCCTAAAGTATCTAGGTTTTCTATCTTCAACCGCCTATCTCTTTAGGAAATCTTTCCTAAATCTTTTAGGAAACATTCCTAATATCTTGCGCATCTCTCTTGTAGAAAATCCTTAATATATCTTCAACTCCGTTTAAGAAACTCCTTGGACTATCTTTTTTGCCAAGTTATCTTCAAGCGCAAGTCTTCCCTAATATCTCTCAACCAACTTCTTGATATGCTTCATAGCACCGACTTGCCTAATCTATTTTAGGAAACATTTTCTGCGTTTAACTTGTTCTACGTCGGTTGAACATGTTGCCTAATCTAAATTAGGAAACATTCCATCTGCTCCAGACTTGTTCTAGGACAGTTACCTCTGCCTGCCTTGAACTCTTCATTGAACAACTCTTCACAGAGTTTTGCCAAACCACATGCCATAAGATCTAACAATCTCTCCCTTGGCATTTTTGGCTAAACTACTACCTGTATTCTACCTGTACTACTATTACAGTTGAATCTTTGAAGGAGGTTTCAAACTCCCAAGCTGTGCTACTAACTAAAAGCTACCAAACGAATCTTTGAGGAGATTTTAAACTCCGAAAATTGTAAGCATATATGAATCTTTTAAAGAGCTTTCAAACTCTAAAATTACTCCCCCTTTTACCATAAAGTGACAAGGGAGTACAAAACAGTAGCAATTGTTCAACAATAAAAATAGAGTTCAACTAAAACAAAGTAACAAAAAGAACATAGTTGTTTGTAGATAGCAGAGAGTTCATCACCATGATCAGTAGACGGAATCATCATCACTTGCTTCATCACCAACAGAGTCAACCTCTTCTTCTTCCTCGGGATAGCAAAGGCCCACTAATAGCTTTGTGATCTTTTTCTTTCTGGCCATGAGCAGCACAATCCTCTCATTAGCATCAGCTAGTTCCTCTTCAAGATGTGTGATAATTTTTCTTCTAGTGGAAGCTGGAACAAGAGCACTTAGTTCATCCAGAGTTCGCTCAGACAACTTCTTCTTTGGCTTGACAGGCGCATCCAGGTCCATATCTAATATGTGTTTTCCAGAGAAATGCTTATGATTGGCAAGAAACACCTTAGGATCACCTGACAACTTGTCCTGACTTGTTATGATGTCTGGGTGTTGTGCTTCCACAAGCTGATGAATTAAAGAAGGATATTCAATGGGATGATTGACTTTGAGAGAGGTTGTGTGGCCAACAATATGGTTGAATATGAGAAGCCCAAGATCAATCCTTTTCCTGACTCCTAGGATCTTCAGAATGGCTCCCATCATTCGGCCAAGCGTTGTGTGGTGATTATTTGGTAGCCAGTTATGAACTGCAATGTTGTGGAGCAATTAGTGCTTTGTTAATAGATCATTTACAGGAAAGGTCAACTTGTACCACCTCGAACGAACTCCACCCGTAATTGTCTTAGCGATTTTGTGCCAATTGAAGTTCTCTCCAATACTCAACGCGCATCCTTCTATGCCATAGTAGTCATTTATACTCTCTGGAGTGATGATGACCTCCTTTCCTCTCACCTTTACCATTCCGAAAGCTGCACTTTCAATATCAGCAAAAGCTTCTGGTAAGTTCACAATAACTTCTCTCACAAGGTTTACTGCAAACGGTTTACTGCAAACGGTTTAGCCATTGTCACGGACGGCCACAAATCTAGCTCTTTGATCAAGCTCACAATTTCCTTTACAGCATATTTGTCAGCCTCCAACATCCTCTCAGCCACAATTTTCCTCTTTTGTACGAATTCCCACTTCTTAGCTCAATCGTCTGAGGCAAACCAGACTCCCTCAATAACAACTCCAGATTCAAACTAAACTTTCTTTCCCTTTTCATTAGCCTTGCCAATAGGAGGACTTTTCTTGACTTTCTTCCCCTTGGCTTTGTGCGCCTTAAGTCGATGTAGAGCTTTCTTTAATCGAGACACACGATCAGGACGGAACATGAGCTTTCTTCTATCCAGCTTGATATTTTTAGACTTGACAGTGGATAGAAAACGGGCCACAAAGTTGTTGGACTCACCTTCCTGATCAGCTTCACTATCACTCCAGCTGACAACATAGGCATTCTTCTTCTTATGTGTGTTGAGTGTTGACACATTTGGCTCGAATATGTCTGAATCCTTCACATTCTCAATATTGTTTCCCCTTGCCTTTGTTGTCGTGATTGAAGTCTCCAAATTTATCCTTCTTTTGAATTTTTTCATCTTTATGGAACCTTGAACTAAATGACTGCCCTAGACCAGAGCCTTGATTGTACTGTCTTCTCATAAACTTCCTGAAGTTCTTTACTAGCATTGCATATTGTGGTTCAGACATCTCCCCTGCTTTATCCTGAATAGTAGAAACTTCAATTTTAGACCAACACTTTTGGCCTTCATGAGTTGTTCCTCTTCATTCATCTCCATCTCATGAGTCTAGGGATCCCATCAGTTCATCCAACCTCATGATCTTCACATCGTGTGCTTCCTTGACTGCGAGTGCCTTCATTGCATACCGCTTTGGTAGAGACCTTAACACCTTTCTTAACATCGTCTCTTCGGTTATGGGCTCTCCAAGTGTAAACGATTCATTAGAGATGTCAAGTACCCTTGTGTTGAAGTCAGCTATGGTTTCATCCTCCTGCATTCTTAGCTTTTCGAATTTTGAGGTGACCATCTCCATTCTGGATATCTTGACTTTGTTCGTACCTTCATGAGCCGTTTGCAATATGTCCCAAGCCTTCTTCGCAATTTCACAGGTTGATATCATCTTGAAATTCTTCCCATCAACTCCTGAGAATATGGCATTCATTGCTTTCGAGTTTGCGGCTTTAGCATTCATATGTCCCTCAATCCATCTGGCTTTAGCGAGTGGGACAGGCTTCGCAGCTTTGTCGACAATCATTGGATGTGTCCACCCTTGTTCAACAGCTTCCCAAATAGATTCATCCTGTGATTTTAGGAAAGCCTTCAATCGCACCCTCTAGTATCCATACTTGTTTCCTTCTAGCTGTGGTGGTCGCGTGATGTTTTGCCCTTCTCTCAAATCCATCTCAACAACCTTCGGATCTCACTCTGTGTGTTGAGTGTTTGCTCTGATACCAATTGAAATCTTTTGGTGGTGATTGAGATGTTGTTCTGGTCGAGTGCAGAATAATTTCTAGATCAACTTATGCAAAAACAAATGCAGTGTGAAAAATAAACCACACGCAAAGTTATTTCCCAGTTCGGTGTTAACGAGCCTACGTCTGGGTGGCTGTCTCCTTAACCCGGTGGATAGCAATTCACTAATAATGAGTATTGCAAGTACATGAGCTTATGTTTACAGAATCCCTCTTAAACAGCCTGAGCCTCTAATCCTCTAGTAATCGCCAACTAGGTCTCCCCTTAGGTCAGAGTCTCGTCTCCGATTCCACCAGTATGATCCTCCGTGAGAATCGGTGATTTCCTTCGAATGCGCAGTAAAAGCAACAGTGCGTGTAGCTTCAAGTTGTTCTACTATCAGTCTGCCGAGCACTAGAACAGACTGAATGCGAGCGCCGTGATCTTATCGGAATGATAATCTCACAATTTGTGTGCCTCCACCTCCCTTCAGTGTATATGAGCGTGAGTAATATCTCCGTGAGTGCTGACTGATACGAATGCATCAGCCCTCCTTATATAGTGCGGTAGAAACCCTAAAGTATATAGGTTTCCTATTTCTAACCGCATATCTCTTTAGAAAATCTTTCCTAAATCTTTTAGGAAATATTCCTAATATCTTGCGCATCTCTCTTGTAGATAATCCTTAATATATCTTCAAATCCGCTTAAGAAACTCCTTTGATTATCTTCTTTGCCAAGTTATCTTCAAGCGCAAGTCTTCCCTATTATCTCTCAACCGACTTCTTGATATGCTTCATAACACCAACTTGCGTAATCTATTTTAGGAAACATCTGTAGCGTTTAACTTGTTTTACGTCGGTTGAACATCTTGCCTAATCTGAATTAGGAAACATTCCATCTGCTCCAGACTTGTTCTAGGACAGTTGCCTCTGCATGCCTTGAACTCTTCCTTGAACAACTCTTCACAGAGTTTTTCCAAATCACATGCCATAAGATCTAACAACATCCACGCGCAAGGCAGACGAGGAAGAGAAAGAGAAAAAAGAATGAAGAAAATTATAAGAAAATTGGTGGCCCCAGAACTTAAACCCCGGGCGTAAGGATCTAACCATTTTAGTATGCATTGCTTAATCAACAGGCAACCACCCCTGTTGGCCAAATGATTCATGGGTTTGATAAACCATTATTAAGATATGATTAAGAAACATTTTCTTTTGAAAAGCTATCAATAAAAATTCTGTATCAGATTGATAAGTGTCGGTCTAAGTGGGAAATTATATTGCCCAACAAGGTGGTGGGTGAGTTGGTTGAGCACTTATCTTGCAATATACAAAGTCTTGTGTGTTCAAACCCCACTGTGGCACTTTTCCTTTCCACAATTTTGTGGAATTTTCGTAGTCTCACCTATGGTGCGGACTCTTCTTACATCCTTCGTGGATGTTTTCCTCTTCCTCGTCCCTTGTGGACGCTTGCAGGTACTACCCTCTCGCGAAGGTGTGCTTAAAAATAGCGCCAAGGTCCTTCCATGGAGGTGTTTGTCAATTCGTGGGTTTAAAAGTTAGAGGTGCCGAGATGACATGCGCTTCATCGAGAGACTCAAGTTGAAATACGGGTGGTGCCATTTATGTAGATGTGCTTCAAATAGGCTAGAAATGAATATATACCCGAGAAATATCATGTATGGCCTATGGGATGTATTCTTTGATATGTCCTCTATGAGATGTCAAATTGTAAACCCACTATAAAAATAAGTGGGAAATTATTCTTGATATTTTCAAATAATTCTAGCGAAGAAATCAAGAGCATGTCTTAGAAAATTGCGAGATTTAGGGAATTTTGTTTTTTATTAGTTTAATTATTTTTTGATTTATCATCAGGCTCGATGACATGATGGTTAAGAAGTTCATGATAGATTCTTAAGTTTCAGATGTCAATCTTAAGGTAATCAATTTTGACACAATTTTGTAAGAATTCTTCTTTTCTTCCTCTTCCTTGTCCCATCACGCGCATATATGCTTTCTTCATCCCTTGTGGATGCCTTTCTCTTCTTACCTTATGCGTGGATGTGTTCTTTTTCCTTTGTGGAGGTGCTATTCGGCCGTCATAAACGTGTTGTGTCTTGTAATGGTAATGGTGTGCGATGTGATCCGTGCATCTGCTGCCGATATATGTACCAGTGATTTCGTGATGGATGTGCAAATCAATAACAAATGTCCTGAACCTAACCTGTGGTTTAGATATGAATATATGTACAATGATTTCGAGACATGGTCAAGATGCCCATCATTAAAAAATATATTTTTAGATTTGACATTAATAACAAGTTTTTATATTATTAATTTTTCTAAAAAAAAGGGGCGGGTCTTCTCTCTTATTTGTAATGATAGGGACCAAAATGCCTGATTCGTGCTCTACAAGAGAGAGTTCATTGCACCCAAAGACCTCAGCACAACACTCATAACTCATAAGGCAAATAAAGTAAAAGACCAAATCCTCATGTTACGCTGCAACCATCACAGGAGAAAAGCAAAGAGACAAACAATAACAATACACAAAAATAACAACGCATAAGAAAGCTACAAAGACCCCCTAATGCTAGAGTCATCTTGAGTTCGCCGAAGATGGTGAGAAGCAACATGCCAATCACGGACCTGGTGGTCACAAAAGAAGCACCCATTGTCTTGCTCGCTAGTTATCGCATTCTGCTCAAAAAGGGGAGGATCATCCTCTGTCACCCCTTGAGCCACAACATTGGCCCATGCAATTCCAGCGCCATTAATACACTAGGACAAAGTATTCGAAAAGAAATCTCCTTGTACTTGCTCCTAAAGGCTCTCTGCCGATAAAGCTCATTCCATGAGATGTCCTCACGATTATCGTCAGCTATCCACTTCAGAAAATAATTAAAGCACACAACCAGCTTGATATCCAAACCTTTAGCTCTTGTTGCATCAATAGCCTTCCCCATGAAGTCAAGAAGGTCTCCAAAGTAATCAAGCCCTTGAATCTCCGTGACAAAGAGAAATTACAAGTACCATTAATTAAAATCCCCACTAACATCACCACCAGCAAGCACCTGTTGTCTCCTCACAATGGCAATGGCAATGGTGACACCAATACCATAAAGAGGAACTCTTCTCAATGTATCAGAAACCTTGAAACAATAGAGAGAGTTGAGGTTAAGAAGATTAACAATTCTGTGAACATCTGGCGGCTGGAAGAATTATTAGGGATCATGCACACCAAATCAACTCCCCACTTAACAATATGCCTCCTAAAGTCCATATGATGCTTTTTGTGAATTTTGCTGTTTCTTCCTTTCCAAATTTCCCAAAGGGTACAGCAGGCAAGACTAATCTGAAGATGCTTAATTTCTTTTTAGAATAAGGCATAAGGTGCCTTGCCCCTCACCCTGGATCCTTAGAAAATAAGGTCAAAGAACTCTCAAGCACACTTGACCATGTCACTAGAAAACAACAAATGATAAGTTGTTTCACTGGTAGGAGAATTGTAACAAACACACCAAGAGGCCAGGGCGACACTCAAATTCCTTACTCTATAATTTGTTGGAACAGCCCTGCTAAGGAACACCTTCCAGGCAAAATAACTGATTTTTGAAAGAACCCAGCTCTGCCATATATACTCCGCCCGGTGAAGAGCAGGTCACTTGATTTGGAATGAAAGACGGAAGCGTTTGACGAGAATTCCCCAATAGAAGAACCCTTCCATATGAATCTGTCTTCACCAAAACCAAAACATATATGTTTATACACTCTCTCCTTAACCCATCCGGGATCTCTTGCGGAAGCTGATTGCACAGGTTAGTATCAGACAACACACTGGCAATACTTAAGTCTTCCAACCCATCAGGTGTATATATTCTTATGGTTCTGCAGAATTTATTTATAGAAGTTCTCTCATCACCAAAAATCCACCTGGAGTTTTCACGGATAGAACTAACCATATAAGCAAAACTTCCCAAATTCAGGACCCTCTAATTCCATGCTTGAACCCAATGTTCCAAAAAATACTAGGCGGGCTTCGGGCGGAAAGGGTCTCCAAGGATTAATCGGGGATTAATCGGGGCCTAGGCCCATTAATCGGTTTTGAATTTTTAATATTTTTTAATATATAATTATATATACATTATTTAATATACAAATTTCTTCCTCCATATTCTCCAGAATGTAAACTTTTAATCAATTCATGGGTTCAAGCACATTGCAAAGAAATATGAACATTGAATCAAATCCAAATTATGAAAAATAAGAAACATGCAGCAGAAACAATACAAATTGAAGCATTGAAATCTAAATCTCTAGTTTCAATAAGTTAATTTTTAAAAATTAACAAATAAGCCCTTCAAGTTTGACTATTGACATGTAGTTGACCATTCCGCCTAGAAACCGATTTAGATCGCCCAGAAGCCGATTTAACCATACAAGACCGCACAGGACCGCCTAGGACTGCCTAGGACTGCCCATCCGCCTAATTGCATAAAACGGAACGGGTTCTAAAAAAAGGCCGCCTAGGCGGGCATTTTTTAGAACACTGCTTGAACCTCATAAAGAATCAGAGGCAATAAACCCCCAAGCGAGCTTTCCATGCAGAGATAACATAATATCTTCGAGACTTTTGATCCCATAAACCTCCTGCCTTTTTTTTTTCTGCAAACGAGCTCCCAACTGACCCAATGCCTCCTTTTATCACACTCCTTGTCCTAAAGAAAGCTGCAGATCATACTACGAATTCGATGAAGGACAGTCTTAGGAATAGGAAGAACCGACCTATTGTGGATGCCAATGGAGTTGAAAACTGCCTCTACTAAGGTCATTTTCCTTCCCATAGTTAGCAAATTCCTCATCCAACCACCAATACGACTCCTAATTTTGTCCTCCAACCCACAAAGTATTGATTTTCACCCTCCAAAAAACAAAGGGTCTCCGAGATAAGTACTGGGAAACTGACCTCTATTAGAATTGGAGATGCTGACGAGACTCTCTTGACTTTCAGCCGATGTTTTCTTAGAAAAATAAATATAGCTTATTGCGGCATTCAACTTCTGACCTGACAAGAAGCAAAATTCTCGAACAAGGATTAGTCAGAGCCATTGGTAAAAAAATATATCATCTGCAAATAACAAGTGATTGATAGAAGGAGAATTGCAACCAGTTGAGTAAGACTTCATAAGCACTTCTTCTACTATACCATTCGACTCTTTAGAAAGTCATTCGATGGCGATGACAAAAAGAGTTGCGGACCACGGATCCCCTTGACGAAGCTCCTGAAGGACTTGAAAAAATCATAAGACTCGCTTGCCCATTTTATAAAGACCAAAGACACGATATATATCTATAAACATATTATTAAATCTAAAGATATTCAATTTAAGCAATTAATCAACTTGATGAGAACAGATTTTATCTGAGAACCTGATTCTTTACTTTCTGTTAATATTAAATATGCATGTATAAATAGGTATGGAAATCATATTTATTTTTATAAAATCTAAATCTTCTGAATAGCTATTCGTGATACAAATATTTTAGGGATGAATATTCTATGAACTTCCATTATTCAACTGTTTATATATATATATATATATGTTAAATTATTATAATATAAAAAAGATATATGTTAAATTGCTCAAAGAATAATATTAATTTTCAACTATTCAGATAAATGACAAATTGCTCATAAACACAAATTCTCCCGCACAATTTTAAATGTATTAAATTGTTCAAGAAATATAAAACTGTTGATAAATTTAACAATTTGTTAGGAGATGTACCACATTGTTTATAAATATATCAAATTGTTCAGCAAACTCCTCATAAATATAATAAATACTCCGTTCAGGACAATAAATACTTCGAGAATATTCAGCACGAATACTCCTATCACATGTCAATTTCTTTTAAAGAAGAATTAAACTTCTTATAAAAATAGATGAAGTTTTAACCTGATCCTCGCCTTATATAAAATAAATATAAAAATACATCAGAGTTTATTTTGGCATATAAATCACGTCCTAAATTTATTTACATAAAAAAATGGCAAAACATTTATTCTGAATAGTTAGTGACTGTGAAAAGTTACGGGCCAGATCACGGATACGGGTCGCATTAAATAGAATAAAAATTAAATAATTAGAAATTAAATCTGTTAACGGGGAAAACGTTAGGACGTCCCCCCACGCAGTACGCACTCTCTCTCTTCCGATATCCAAAAGAGAGACAGAAAAAGTTGCAGAAGATTTGGTCGTTTAGATTCCTCTGCGATGTCCAAGTGTCTGCATCTGGTGCTGCGGCTCTCACTCGTCATTTCGCTGATTATGGCTGCTGTACCCAGTTCTGCTGATCGACCTTGTAAGTGGTTGTCGTTGCCGCTGCGGCGTTGATTTTGGCTGTGTAATATGTTTGTGCAGTTTGCTGTTTGGTTTGTCTGATTTTTGGTTGAATATGGGGAGTATTGGAGGGGAATGTTTGGTTGTGGATTGGATGGTTGAATTGGGTTTGGAGAGATTTTGACGTGGTTTGGACTGTTTAAGGTGTGTTTTTTCTGGGTCTAGAGATTGGGGATTTTGGTATTTGGATTTGATTAGTGGGGTTTTGATATGTGTGTTTCATTTTTACATTAGGGTAAAGTTTAGAGAGGGTTTTGTGGGAAAGTTCTGTAGCTTTCTGTGTATCTGCTCGGTGTCATTGGAGCTATGGAAACAAGATGGCGAATAGCTGAGCCCAATTGGGCTTTTCAATGTTTAAGTTTATCGTTTGGATTTGGTAATGAAATGGAACATGGTGCATTTGTCTTGAGAGATTTTTTTTTTTTTCGTTCCACTAGTTGATGGATTTTAAGCTCTTAAGGCATGAGTGCAATATGTATATGGTGACTCTAGGAGTTTGCAGTTTCTTGACAATTCTCGTTTCGGTTTGGTTTTTTAGCAGTCTTTATGTTTCAGTTGGTATTTATTTTCTCATTTTGGCAGCCCCATATGTGATGCGAATAAGTTGCGGAGCTCGTCAAAATGTGCAAACTGCTCCTACAAACACATTGTGGCATAAGGATTTTGCATACACTGGAGGCATTCCTGCCAATGCTATCTTACCTAGTTTCATTGCCCCAAGACTGCAGACACTTCGGTACTTCCCTACGTCATCAGGTCCTGAGAATTGTTATAATATTAATAGGGTGCCTAAGGGGCATTATTTGGTGAGGATCTTCTTTGGTGTGGTTTCTTCACTGCATGTCGAGGATATTGAACCCCTGTTTGATGTATCGCTTGAAGGGACGCAGATATGTTCTTTAAAATCTGGTTGGACTAATCATGATGAAGAGTCATTTTGTGAGGCCATTACGGAACTCACTGATGGGACTGCGTCAATTTGTTTCCACAGCACTGGCCACGGGGATCCTGCAGTTGTTGCGATTGAAATTCTTCAAGTTGATAGCAATGCATACTATCTCGGTCCTGATTGGGGAGAAGGAACAGTGCTACGGGCTGCTGAAAGACTGAGCTGCGGTGATAACAAGCCAAAGTTTGATTCTAATTATAATGGCAATCATCGGGGTGGGGATAGATTCTGGAACTACATTTCATCGTTTCTCCAGAGCGCTGATAGTGCTATAAAAGTACAAAGTGCCATAAAAAATGCATATGCTGCCCCAAATTTTTATCCTGCAGCTCTTTATCAGACTGCTATAGTTGGCACTGACATTAAGCCAGATTTGGAATATTCATTAGAGGTGGACCCTAATAAAAACTATTCGGTGTGGCTACACTTTGCAGAGATAGACAAATCTATAACTGGTATTGGGCAAAGGGTATTCGATATTCTTATAAACGGTGATACCCTATTTCAAGATGTCGATATTGTTAGCAAGACTGGAGGTCTATACACAGCTTTGGTACTGAACACTACTGCTTATGTAAGTGGGAGGGCACTAATTATTACAATTCAGCCCACAAAAGGACATGCAATTATCAATGCTATAGAGGTCTTCGAAATTATCACGGCCGAATCAAAAACTGTTGTAAATGAAGGTAAATTCTCTCGCCCTTGTACGTCTCATGAGACATATTTGACTTTTGTCTGATAGTTTGTTGCTTTTAGTAATGCTGCAAACCGCTATAGTATAGTTGATTTACTTGTAGAAAGCTTCAATATTACTTGCTTTGGCTTAATCTGGCAATTTACCATACCGTAGGCTTTATTTCATTAAACCCATTCGGCTCAACTTTTCAAAAATATATCGTACCAGTTGCTTGAAGTGTACCGTTGCATTGTCATCCTTATAAGATATTTTTTCCCTCTACATGTTTTGCTACCGAAGGAAGACTAAGATTTTTTGATGGAAGAATCAGATGATGCTCATCATTTTATAACTGTATGTTCATCATTATGTGTCACAGTTAGGGGCTTGCAGTCCTTGAAGAGGGATTTGGGACTCCCCTCTCGCTTTGGGTGGAATGGGGATCCTTGTGTTCCTCAACAGCATCCATGGACTGGAGTAGATTGCCAGCTCGACAGAAACATCAGCAGATGGGTCATTGACGGACTGTAATTTCGCGCTCTAAATATCTTCTGCAAATTATTCATACTTATGTGTTAGCTACCATGTTACCAGTTAGGCAGTTCACAGATATTCAATTATTTCTTCAACAATTTGCATCTCGTTGTACTTCGCTTTTGAGGTTCTGATACTTCCAATGGAGCTCTACATGATATGATGTAATGTACCTCTAGTTTTCGTATTTCTCACGTAGTAACCTGACTTGGGAATTCACTTTGGTGCAAACCTTGTTGAATTCTTTGTCCCTAGCATTTATCACTTATTAGTATGCATGTTGGATGACTTATAAATAATATCAAATTGAGATGATCAACATTGTTCCGACATCTAGACTTTTAGGCACTTTAAGAGAGTACTAGTATGTACAGTCATAACAACCTGGAAGGTATTACTGACATTTGGCTGCATCTTTTCCAGTGGCTTGGATAACCAGGGCTTAAGGGGTTTTCTACCTAACGATGTATCCAAGCTGAGTCATCTCCAGAGCATGTAAGAGTCCTGGTCATATGCCGGCTTTGGTGCTTGCTACACCTGACATGTGAATTTTAGTCTGCTGGATGCATTTAATTTTTTCAAAAAAGAGTCCTAAGTCACAGCATATTCAAGTTCTACTAGAGCTAAGTGCTGCACCATATCTCACTTGATGTACCCCGTTTTGATTTTCACAGTGATTTGAGTGGGAACAGCATTGGCGGACCAATTCCATCCTCAATTGGAAACATAACAAGCTTAAGGATATTGTAAGTAGGTTTTGCAGCATTGATTTGTTCAGCTTATTGATAAATAAATTTGATTCATGGTATTCACCGGTAGTAAGATTCAAAACTTCTTCCCATTTGGTTGCAAATATTGTGGTACAAGTCTTATCATCAATCCACCAATGGATGGTTGGGCTCATTGCTATTTGACTGTCAGTTTGTCACTATCAGCGCCCATTTGAGTTTGGTGAAAGTTGCGCATCCCAATTTTTCCTACCGTTATGGTTCAAGATACTGTGTACCTTGTTAGCTATTTTACTCGAGCTTCTTCTGTTTTATTGCAGTACAAGCATTTGTGAGCAGTATTGATCGGGTAATTAGGAAAGAAATCTAACATTTGCACTGGTGTCATTTTACAGGGACCTTTCATATAATTCCTTCAATGGGTCCATTCCGGAAAGTCTAGGACAGTTAACCGAACTGCAGAAACTGTAAGAGCCCTCGAACTACTATTCATTCATTCATAATGTTTTCGAGAGATCAAAGGATAGTTCCGTTACCACTAAACTCCGATGCAGGTATCTCAATGGAAATTCATTGTGGGGAAGAGTTCCTGCCGCAGTTGGAGGAATGCTTATACACGGAGCTAGCTTCAAGTAATTTTCCATTAATAACAAATTCCTCACCAGATTCAACTCCATTATAATCCTCACGTGCTTTGCTCTGCTCCTCCAGTTTCACAGACAACTCAGGTTTATGCGGAATCCCTGGACTGCCAACGTGTGGCCCTCATCTTTCCACTGCGCAGAAGATTGGCATCGCCATAGGTTCCCTTGTCGCGCTGTTACTCATTGCCACTTGCTTAACTTGCTGGTGGAAACGACGACAAAATATTCTTAAAGCTCAACGCATAGCAGCGGGTAATGCGATCAAAACACATCACTCCCCTCAGTAGTTTGGTAACTTTGTACCACTACAGTTAGCCGAGTTTCATAATGAATGCGCTCTTTGCAGCAAGAGAGGCTCCTTATGCGAAGGCCAGGACAAACTTCTCAAGGGATCTACAAATGGGCCGACACCATTCACAGGACAACCACAACAACCACGGCCACAACCAGAATCATACATGGACAGCTGCTGAAAACAGCGCCAGTATCTTGTCATGACGTTGACGCCCCACTCTCTTGTATTATCTTCAACATTTCAGTGCAGCACCAGCAGCTCATCACAGCTCAAATGCAGCTCAATATGTGTGTCACTCAAGCCAGCGCCGGCTGAGACCTAATCCTGGAAATGTCAGTCATCATCTTTTATCGGTCAAAGTGACACAAAAATGCAGATCGCCAACCACACCTTGTACATCAATTTTCTTCATGTACAATTTATTATACATAACATCTCAGCGAGAGTATTCGGTTGAAACTTTTAGAAATGTGACATATGTCAACAACAATAAAAACAACAATAAAACAAAAATCAAAGTTCATGCATTTGATTTTGCATTAAATGCATCTTGAAAAATGTACATTAAACATGTTACACTCACTACTCTTAATCCCACGTGGTAGTTTATAAGGGCATGTGCACTCATGACTAGGGAAATGTTAGGAGAGAACTATCTCACCTAACATTTCTTCCAAACAAAACACAAAAAAAGAATAATCTCAATGAGAGATGAATAATTGGATGACACTGCGAAAGTCTCTCACACATCCCTACAGAACATTTGTGAGAGAATTTCCCATTTAAATTTATGCATTGGTGGGACGAAATGTTAAGTGGAACAGTTTCTCTTAGCATTTAATCACTCATGGATGCTGACAATAACCACACACCTTTGATAAAGCGTCTCATCCACAACCCACTCCCTTTTTCTACGCTGCTTTTTAACCTACCACAGTCCTGACCTGCAACTGCAAGAGATTCCGGATTCAGAATCCAATGAGACTACTCTCGCTGGCTGCCGAGCTACCTTGCCACCTCTTTCTAGCTGAGGCTGCAACTGATGATCTTTTGCTTGCGTCAGCAGAGTGGTTTAAGTCTCACTTGTATTAGTCACCTTAAAAAACAGCTACAGCAGTCAGCAACTATATTTCACAACTTCCTCCACCCACTCCCACACGTCAGTTCCATTCTCCATAAAACAACGACACCGTTGTTGGACACTGACAAGTCAATGATTCAATTCGGTACATAAGCTCCAATTGACGTCCAGGCCTACAAGGACCACCCATCCTCGTCATGAAAACTATCAAAGGTTGCGAGTCCATGCTCTTGCAACCTTTTCAGCCAGCTCTAAAACCCATGGCCATAACCGGGGAAATAGTGCAGCAATAACAACTAATGCGACTATAACTCAGTCCGCAAGCGGCTGAGAAAGATCAACTCACTCAGTCCGGAAATCGGCTGAGAATAGTCACTTATTCAACTAAACTAAACTAAGCTAAACTAAGAGCCGAAGTTGCCGTCCCAAGCCTCGCCGCCACCAAAAGCCAACACCACCGACAAACGCAGCAGCCGACCCGACCGAGAGCCTCGCTGCAACCACCGGCCACAGCACCCAAACGAGCAAGGTATGAGAGTGAGCAGCACTCCCGCCTCCGCCACCGTCTAAGCAGCAGCACCATAACTAGAAACCCCAAAAAATATATATAACTGTATATATATCCGCCCCTGAACCTTCCCCCACCACCCCCAATCGATCTGCCACCGCGACATCCAAAAGATGTCACCAGCAAAATGTAGCTCCGCCGGGCCGCAGCCATGGAAATGCACCTGGAAGATACCCCATAGCCACCGCCGAGGAAGGGGAGGGGGAGAAGGGAGAGGCAGAGGAGACGGCGTTTGCTCTTCTGAGTTCTTCGAGTTTCCCGAGAGAGAGTTTTTTTGAGATGAGAGATACCACCGTGGATGAGAAAGTTTAGGAGCGTTCAAATGAGACACAAAAATTAGAATGAGGCAGTGAAACACGATTTGAGCCACACATTTACCCAGTGCTTTGTGAGCGCGCCACGTTTTCCCACTCACTTTGTAGTGTGAACACCAACACCACGTGCGTTTGACGGCTAAGATGAATGATCAAGATCGTGCCTCACTGATTCATTCTATCAACTTTGCCTCAACCTAGTGCTCCCCCAACTTTGTATCTCTATCTATTTACTAGTATATGTCACTCCACTGCACTATCAACCAGCGTCGACGTGATTGGTATTGTTGATCAACTTTGCTGTTGTTGTGGTAGTGATGATGATGAAGGCGGTGAGTGGTGGAGGATGAGAGGGGCACTATAGTCTATAGGGGAGTAAGGAAGAGGCCATGGGGTCGCTACGCCGCTGAGATTCGCGATCCGTGGAAGAAAACAAGAGTCTGGCTAAGTCCCTTCGACACGCCTGAGGAAGCTGCTTTAGCCTACGACAACGCAGCTCGCTCGCTTAGAGGATCCAAAGCCAAGACTAACTTCCCTCCCCACCTCTTTGGCCGCCCGTTAACCACTCTAAATTGGCTGCTGTCCTTCACCACCGCCAGCGTCTCAGCTTCAGTGAGTTTCTATCGATCGAACATTCTCACACCCAATGCACGTCGTCAAGCTGAGCTGCTCATCAGCATCGATGTTCGGACGCGTCGTCCATAAAGTCGGAATCTTTTTCAGGTGAGTTCATTCAAAAGGGGTTAGTCTCGTTTGACTTGTTCCAGGATATCAAACAGCGGGGGTTGGCGATCGATCTCAACGAGCCGCCACCGCTCTGGATGTGACCTGACCTGACGCGTCCTCCAGCTGATATAGTGACGGTGTTGTTTGATTAGTGTCTTCTTCCTTTCGTCAACTTATTTTCATCTACAGTAGCTGCCTTTTAGAGAGAAGAGCTCTCTAGAAGGCGTTCGAAGTTGGTGGAAGGTCTACTGTTGCAGCCGGTCGGAGGCGAGGTTCGGAGTGCGTGGGGCTTCACCAACCTTCCTTTTCCCTTCTCGTCGGCTCGTCTTAATCCCTCAAACTCTCGGCTGTGATGGTTGAGGTGTTTGCGGCGGATCTGGGTTCTTGGGCGGCGCGGGATGGGGTGGAGGAGGGGTTGGGAGGCTGATGATTTTGATGTTAGGTGGTAGATCCGGACCAGGTGGGGCGGACGGTGGGTTACTGGAGCTGAAGCTGATGTTTGGCTTGTTCGGTGGCTGCTGTCTTCCCGGTGGTCAGCTGCCGGAGATGTTGGGCGAACATGTTGGATGCTCCTTGTGGCTGTCGCTGGCTGAGGCGGGCGGTGACTTGGTTTGGTTGCTGGTTGTCTTCAACTGGAACTTACAGCCGATTTTGGTAGTGGTGCTCCTGGATGGCGGCGGCTGATTCTTGGCTCTGGATGATGTAGGCTTAGTATAGTTTAGATTAGTTTTAGTTTTAGTTTTACTGTTAGTTTAGTTTGGTTAGTTTAGTTGTCTCAGCCGGGTCCCTGGTCTGAGTTTTTCCTCAGCCGTTTATCGGTCTGAGCTTTTAGTTTCAGGAGGTTATCTCCTGTTACTTTTACAAAGGGTACGAGTGTACGTATATGGGATCTGGGTCCCTTAGTGTCGACTACTGAGGTCGGTCGATCAGGCTGTTCAGCTAGTTTCGTCGTACCCTTTGCTTTGTACTAGTGTCCCTTTGGGGCATCTGTCTGTAAGCCTTTCTGGCTTTTTTTCGTTGAATGAATGCATGTTTCCATCAAAAAAAAAACTTATTTTCATCTACACATAACACTGTTGAGGTTCAAATTGTAATTATCTACTTCATCTATCAGCTGTCCAGACCGCGATATCATTTATGTGGATTATGGTTTCTAATTACTTGAAGTTTTTGATGGTAGTATATAATGATTGTAGGTGCTTGAATAAGTTAGTTTGGCCTGGAGGATTAAGCTCAACAAAGGAGGTTGGTTTGAGTGTTACAGGGTAAACCGTCATCGTTTGGCGAAGGCGCTTAGGCTCAACAAAGGAGCTTGGTTTGAGTGTTACAAGGTAAACCGTCATCGTTTGAGTGTTACAGGATTAAGCTCAACAAAGGAGCTTAGGCATTTGGAAGATGACATCATTGGGCTTGAGCGCGAGATGGTTTGGCATTTGGACAAACGTCATCATTTGAAGCTTGGCGCGAGTGTTTGGTCTGATAGATGGACGTCGTCGTTTCAGCAAAAAGAGCGCACGCCTAGAGTTTAATGAAACGACTGTGTTTGATGAAAGCCAATGGAAGCGCCAAAAGGGGAAACGGTAGCGTTTGGTCGAGTTTGAGCTGCAACGAATATAAAGGCACTGTAGCAACGCGCGAAACAGTTCAGTTCGATATCCAAGGGTTCTTAGAGAGATTCGTGAAATTTGTTCAAATGCAGTCGAATTGCTTAGCGATTTCGTTCATAGAGATTCTGGTGATTGTGTGTAACAGTGTACAACCATCCATTTTGATTGATAAAGCTCGTCCCTCTCTTTGACTGGAGTAGGAGCCCACGGCTTCGACTGGAGTAGAAGCCATCAGGGCTCCGAACGAGTATAAATTTATGTGTCCTTGTTTGTTTTCATTCGATTTATGCAAGACCGAAGCTGTCGAAACTCTACAAATTGGTTAGAGCCACGAGGCTGTAGAGATGGTGTCTCCGAAGGTGGAGATGGAGAGATTTGATGACAAAGGAGACTTTACGCTGTGGAAGCAAAAGATGAAGGCGATCTTGGTTCAAATGAAGGTTGATATGGCTTTGACGAACACTCTTCCTGCGAATCTCACAGAGGATGAAAAGGAAGAGATGGAGGAGTTTGCATATAGTACACTGATCTTGCATCTTAGAGATAAAGTTTTAAGAGAAGTGCCAAGGAGAAGGCAACTACTGGAGTATGGTTGAAGCTGGAGTCCTTATACATGACCATCACTCTCACAAATAGAACTACTTAAAAGGTAAGCTGTTTGGGTTCAAGATGGATGACAGTAAATCTATTGATGAACATCTTGATGAATTTGCAAAAATAGTGATTGATTTGAAATTATCAAGGAGAAAATTGATGATGAGGATCAGGCTATAAAGGTATTAAATGATTTGCATTCATACTATGAAGTATTCAAGGGAAAGTTTGTCTATGAAAGAGGTATTGGCCGCTTTGAAACAAAACAGTTGGAGCAGAGGCCTAAAAGGGAGGTGGCTGATGGACTAGTTGCCTATGAAGGTTTTCAGAAGAAAAGTTTTCAAAAGAAACCTGGAAATCAGATATTTCAAGGGAAGCCTAGTTCAAGCACTTCTCAATAAAATGAACAGAAAAAGTTCACCTGTTTCTTTTGTCACAAAGTTTGTCATTGGATGAAGAACTGTCCTGAAAGGAAGAAACATTTGGCTCAAAAAGGTCTTGAAAAGGGTGATGCTCCTTTGGCTGAAGAGGCTTGTGAAATAGCTGAGGCTCTCACTGTGACTCAGACTAATCCAACTAGTAGATGGATCCTTGATAGTGGTTGTTCAAATCACATGACACCACATAAAGAATGGTTGATGGAGTTTGTCCAAAAAGATCAAAGAATTGTGCATCTTGGCAACAACAAGGCTTGTAAAATGGTGGGAATATGCACCATTTGGATCAAGGTGGATAATGGACCTGAGATTGAACTCTCAGGTGTGAGGTATGTACCTGAATTGAAAATGAATTTAATTTCTTTGGGCATGTTAGAAGCACTTGACTTTACCTTTAAAGCTTAAAATGGGAAAATAGGTGTGTTTAATGGGAATGTGCTAAAACTAAAGGGAAAGAGATAGAATGAGATTTATGTGCTAGAAGGTGAAAATAGAGCAATCAATAGCGTTAACTATGGTGAGAGTGATAAAGATAGGACTGTATTGAGGCATTTGAGACTAAGACACTTAGGTTTAGTAGGCCTCCAAAAACTACATGATCAAGGCTGTTTTGGTGATGATTAAGTGGGAAAAAAGTAAGTTTTGTGAAAACTGTGTCGTATGTAAGTTGACAGATGCTTGTCGTCACAGCAAATGTGCAAATAAATTTATAGTCCGCTACTCGCGACTACACTACTGGGTAGCAAGTGGTAAGTAGGGGTCGAACCCAAAGGAGTCAGTGTGGATTAGTTGTTTTTACGGGATTGTCACAAAAGTAAATACAGTTGGGGGTTGGGTTTGAGTGTTTTGGGAACTGAAAGTAAATTACGACACTTGATAATGGACTGTGAGGAAAGTATTCGGTTTTAGGGGCCTTGTATTATATTTGTTTATCATCGACCGCTAATGATCATACCAAGTGGTCAAAGATGAATTGAGGCTATTTCTAGCGCAAGACATGATCATGCTAAGTATTCAAAGATGAATCGAGGCCCTTTCGTAGCGCAAGACTTGCAACATCGTTTAAAGCAACACTTGTTCTAAGCAAAACTAATTCCTCCTTTCGAAGTATCTTAGCTGTAAGTGCATCCACTTGATCTCCCAGTTACGTTATTGACCAAGTGGTGTTTTAGATAAGTCGAACTCCTCGATAAGTTTTGCTTGTGACAGCTTCCACTTACCGAGTATGATCACGAATTCCCACGGAAGAGTTGTGCTTGTGACAGCTTCTACTCAACCTTGGAAACTCTGACTATATATGGCACATAGAACAAGTTTTGAATACAAAGGTATACTAAGAGTAAAGTCTAAAACATTTATAATACAAGTGCGCCCCTTCTACCGAACTACTAGTTTAGCTACTATTCATCGCGCTAAACATTATAACTAAGGAAATAAAGACAACAGTTAAATAAATAAATACTAAGAGATACTTACAACCGTTGAAGCGCCAAGGGATTCTTTATTCCAAAGTAATATTACATAATTGTGCCCACAAAAGCTAGAGAGATTTAGAGAGATTTTGTAGAGAGAGAAGCTCTCCACATTTTGGGGTGTGTTACAAATGAGGAGGAGCACTTCTATTTATAGCCATGGAGGAGGAGGAGCAAGGGTGGAGATGGTGGCATGTGGAGGAGCATCCAAGGGTGGAGGAGGAGGGTTTGAAGATGTGGAGGAGGAGCCACCACTTGTCATCTTTTCCATGGAGGAGCAAGGAGGAGGTGCCACATGGGGTGAATAGGAAAGCCGCCGGCTGCTATGGGAGGAGAGGAGGAGGAGCCGCCACTTGGAGGGAGGAGAGTGGAGGAGCCACCCTTCTAGAAGCTTGTGACTTCTTCACAAAAGCCATCGGTTTGACCGGATCTGACCGGAGCTTTGGCCGGAGCTTCTTGGATTTTGGAGAGTGAATTTTGAATGAAAATGTCATTCTAAGATGATCTCAAGAAGGAACCTAAGCCAAATTCTGCTTGGAACATGGTCGAAATCCCAAATCCGATGAAATTGCCCTTGTTTGGCCTTTACCGGGCTCGGTGCTTTTGCCTTGCGTTCTTGTCCATTTGCCGACGGTTCTAGAATATTTGAGTGATTCCAAGTCGGTTCCATGAAGGATGTTAAGGCTGATTTTGAGTGTAGCATGGTCGTGACCTGGAATGACTCGTTCTTTATTTTCCGCTTAAAAACTCCTCCTTAGCGTGTTTTCTCTCTAAGCGCCAAAATACCCTGTAGAAATATATCGGGACTAACAAGTAGAAGTTAAATAGACCAACAGTCTAATTTGGTGGGTTTTACTGTGTTTTTGATTCGTATAATTTTGGTCCATCATAAGTCCACAAAGTTAAGTTTTGGAAAAGGTAAATATGTTACTAAAGAAAAACTTGACTATATACATTATGATCTTTGGGGACCAACAAAGGCTCAATCACATGGTGGTAAAAGATGTTTATGTCACTCATTGATGATTTTACCAGAAGATCTTGGATATTTTTCCTAGCACAGAAATCTGAAGCTTTTGAAACCTTCAAGAACTGGAAGATGATGGTGAAAATCAGTCGGTAAGAAGGTAAAGTATCCAAGAACTGGTAATGGCCTTGAGTATCTTGATGGTGTTTTTTTAAATATTTGTAAGAGAATGGCATAGTTAAACACCATACAACACCGGGTAATCCCCAACAAAATGGGTTAGGTTAAAGATTTAATAGAGCTATCTTAGAAAGAGTAAGATGTATGCTAATACAATTTGGATTGCCTAAATATTTGTGGGCAGAAGCTGTCAATACTACATGTTACTTGATAAATAAAAGTCATTCTTCTGCTTTGAACTTTAAAACTCCTATGCAGGTCTGAACTGGACATTTAGATCAATATGATAGGCTTATGATTTTTAGTTGTGCTGCTTATGCAACAGTGAAGCTGGGTAAACTAGAACCTGATGGTACTAAAGCATATAGGTTGTGGTGTTTGGAAGATGGTCATAAAAGAGTCATTATCAGTAAAGATGTTACATTTGATGAATCTAATTTTCCCTTTAAGAAAAATGCTAAACATGTGGAGTTAAATCTTGAAAATGTTGACTGTAATTTTTGTCTAGAACTGAGGTATTGAACCTGAGGTGAAGCTTTAACATGATAATATTCCTACAACTGAAAATGAATCTCAGGTTGAAGATAATTTAGAAAATCCTAATGAAGAAAACGAGGATCAGGGTAAGGAAAATGACTATTGGCTTACTAGAGATAGGCCTAAAAGAAATCATAAGGCTCCTGTGATGTATGGTTTTGAATTTGAGGATATGGTAAATTATCTTGTTATGTTGCTGATAATGTTTCTAACCATGAACCTGAGAGTGTCAAAGATGCAGTGAATGGAAATGAAGGAAAACAGTGGTTAAAAGCAATGCAGGATGAGATGGATTCCTTAATGAAGAACAAGACTTGGGAAATTGTGGATAGGCAAGGTTAGTGGGCAGTAAATGGATCTTCACAAGACAGGAAGGAATTCTTGACGTGGAACCTCCAAAGTTGAAAGTCAGGTTAGTTGCAAGAGGCTTTACACAAAAGGAATCAATGAAATATTTTATCCTGTTGTGTAGCATAGGTCTATAAGAATTATGTTGTCTTTGGTTACATATTTTGATTATGAACTAGAATAATTAGATGTAAAAACGACATTCTTGCATGGTAATCTAGATGAGACTATCTACATGAGACATCCTGAGGAATTTGTTGTAGGTGATCATGAAAAGAAAGTATGTTTGCTAAAGAGATCATTGTATGAACTTAAACAATCACCTAGGCTTTGGTATAGGAGATTGATGAGTTCATGTTTAACTGTGGCTTCAAAAGATCTGACTATGATTGGTGTATTTATTATAGACATGTACAAGGTAAATCAATGATTTATTTGCTATTATATGTGGATGATATGCTAATTGTTAGTCCTGATAATGCTGCTATTAATGATCTCAAAGTGCAGTTAAGTACTAATTTTGAGATGAACTTTGGTGGTGCAAAGAAAATTCTGGGAATGCAGATTAAAAGAAATAGGAAGGAAAAGAGACTATTTTGTGCCAAAATGACTATCTGACTAAGGTAATTGAGAAGTTTGAGATGACAAAGGCAAAACCAGTATTGACACCAGTGGCGAGTCACTTTAAATTAAGCAAGGATCAAGAGTCTCAGACTAAGGAAGAGCGGGCCTATATGGAAAATGTGTCTTATTCAAATGTAGTGGGATGTTTAATGTATGTTATGGTCTGTACAAGACCAGGCATAACTCATGGAGTGAGTTTGGTGAGCAGGCCTATATGGAAAATGTGCCTTATTCAAATGTAGTGGGATGTTTAATGTATGCTATGGTCTGTACAAGACCAGGCATAACTCATGAGTGAGTTTGGTGATCAGGCATAAGGGAAATCCAGGGAAATACCACTGGCAAGCAGTAATATGGTTGCTGAGATATATACAAGGTACTTTGGGAAAAGGCTTGGTATTTGGGAAGGGGCAAGTCAGTGCTGATATTATCCAAGGTTTTGTGGACTTAGACTATGCAGGAAATTCGGATACAAGGAAGTCACAAACTGGACTAGTTTTTACAGTTTTTGGGACTTGTGTATCTTGGAAAGTAAATTTACTAAGGATAATGGTATTGTCCACAACTGAACCCTAAAGTAGGATGAGAAGAGAGGGACACGAAGGCTTGGAAAGTAATTAAAAACCAAGGTGGAGATTTGTGGATTATGATTTCTCAAGTACTTGAAGTTTTTGATGGTAGAATTTAATGATTGCGGATGCGTGAATAGGCTAGTATGGCCTAGAGGATTAAGCTGAACAAAGGAGATTAGTTTGAGTGTTGCAGAGTAAAACGCCATCGTTTGGAAAAGTTTTTGACCTGATAATTGGACGTCGTTGTTTGAGCGAAGGGAGTGCACGACTGGAGTTCAATGAAACGACTTTGTTTGATGAAAGTCACTGGGGACGCCAAAAGGGGAAACGGTAGCGTTTGGTTGAGTTCTAGCTGCAGCGGGTATAGAGGCATTGTAGCAACGCGCGAGACAGTTCAATTTGATATCCAGATTTTGGATTAGGGTTCTTGGAGGGATTCGTGAAATTCGTTCAATTGCAGTCGAATTGGTTATCGATTTCGTTCATTGAATTGGTGATTATGTGTAAACTGTGTACTACCAATTAATAACTCTTCGACTGGAGTAGGAGCCACCATGACTCTGAACTAGTATAAATTTCTGTATTCTTGTTTGTTTTTATTCGATTTCTGCAAGATCGAATATATCGAAACTCTTCGATTTATATTTGAATTTATATTTATATTTTAGAGTGTGATAGTGTGCTGGTAATTGCAGATCGAAGAAGATGTCACACGCAAAATGGTGTGGTCATCCTTCCCAATAGCTGCAGTCTGAGATTCCAGACCAGTCCACAAACAGAGATCAGAGATACAGATAAAGACATGTGTTTGCAGTTTGTTAAATTGGTGGAGTAAATTTTAAATTAAAATTATAACGTTTGAAGTTTCCGAGGGAGGATAGTACCTGCAAGCGGAGCACTAGAGCAGGGGACCCTCTGACTACGTCATCAAATTTGTTTTAAATCTCTATCGTCTGTCTTTTCAAATCACTCAGATTTGACTTTTTAATTTATAGATTCTTTAAGTTTTTGAAAGGCAGCGATTGGGTGAGCCTTTGAGGATTATTGTCTCATGTTAGGTGGCGGGCGTGAGTGTTTAGGGTATGACTCACCGTGTTTAGGGTAGGACTCACTAATTGGCTTAAGGTCTTAAAAAATCTTAGGGTGGCTCGCACTCTAAAGAAACCCTAACCCAACTAGGGTTGACGGGCCCATAGTTATGGTCTGATCCGATGCAATAGGGTTAAGACTAAAGCTTCCATTATTAGGCCGACCAAAAATACGAATCCGATCTAGAATTGTATATGCATTGAATGAGCGGGATTTTTTGACAAAAAAATAATATATTTTTTCACATCTATCATATCTCACATACTCCAATTTAGTAGCAATTGAACATCAAGAGTTATAAATAAAACTAAAAAATTAACAAAAGCTTATAATTCAAGTATGACTATTTTCACGTTCAACGACACTCTAAATGAGTGCACATGATGTAAAATGATAAATGATTATACAAAGTGTTGTTGATTCTCCATAAGAGACAGACTTTTTCGTAAAAAAAATTGTTGATTAGTCATTCATTTATGGTCGAACTTAGGCTCAGCCTTAACATGAGAAACTCTATTAAAATGAAGGGTCAATAGCAGCTTAGGCCTAATGAAAATTCTCAAGACCTAACTAAGCACGGTCCTATTGTGGAAAGAGTTGAGGTTTGGGCTTAGCAAAAGCCTTACGGCATCTGCGACGCATTAGCAATTGAGGACAAATTTAATGGCTTTCGAATCAACAGCGTGCTGATGAAGGAGGTGTCAAGGACGACCGCAAGGGTGTCCTGAAGGAAGACGCACGAGAAAATGTACGTTTTGTTCTAATTTTTAGAGTTCAATTCAACACAATGAGAAACGAGGACGCCTCAGCAGTAATAAAAAAGGCATTTTAAGCTAGCGTGTTTCTGGCCCAACTGCTATAAAACACATCAAAACACATCAAAACACATCAATTTAATTTAAAATTCAAAAATAACCCAGTGTTATAAAAAAGTTTATTTCGAAAAAATTATCTATAAAAACACATCTTATTATTTTAAAAAAATATTATTAAATATTATATATATTATGAATAGTAATAGGATGTATCTTGTAAAATGTCATGTGTGCACAAAATGTAGAAAAATGTTACAGAGGTGCAGATGCCCTTAATTTTGTCGTCCAATCGAACTTGGCTTACCCGGTCCGACCCATTGCCGATCCCTAAATATATGCGCTTAAATATTTTTTTTTGATGGTTTTCATTGGTTGACTTCTACATACATTTATTGGCTGACTACATATTGTAAGAACTCGGGGCGCGCTCCGTTGAGGACACCCAAATTGGGGAGGACGTGAGGATAAATGTGGATTGTTGGATGAGTTTCATCCAACAATCCACAACGCGCCACGTGTCCCACTACCCACAAAGCACGGGACCCATTGGACATGTGAGTGGAGTTGTGAGGTGGCGGAGTTAGTGGGACACGTGGCGGCTTGTGGAGTTGTGAGGTGGCTGAGATTAGTCCTCACGTCCTCCCTATTTTGGGATGTCCTCAATTGAACGCTCCTCGTAAGAACTCATTAGTTATCGGTGATTGAGAAATCCAAAAGTTAATTTATTTATGATTATTATTTTGGGTTAAAGAACAGTTTTCCAATATGTTTTTATTTGTGTTTTAATAATCGGTAGAACAATTTAAAACATTACAATGCATATGAGGGTAGTCTTATCATGTAGTTCGTATATATATAATTTTCCAAGCTAGCAATGCATTTTGATCAAATCTGAAATCATCTGGTACATCTTTCCACTTATGAAGCGCATGCGAGGTTTGACACATTTACCATAAATATGCACACATCCACCACAAATTAACGGTACATCCTTCGAAACTTGAAGCTCAGGCCACCTTGGGCATTTTTATCGCTACAAGACACGACATATCCATTATGACGGCCGGGTGGCACCTCTACGAGGGATGAAGAAAACATCACCCGTAAGGCGTGAAGAGTAAGACATCCATTAGGGATGTAGGAAGCATTCATGCGTAATACGGGACGAGGAAGAGGAAAATAAAAATGAAGAAAAAATAATTGCCCTTAGACAATTTATCAAGAGTTCAAGTTATTTGACGAAAACCGTATTTCAATATAATTAGATATGCCTATGCACAAATTAAAACAAGAAAATGAAAAAAAAAAATTTATCGTAAAACGTAACGAAGAGTTTAACCTTTAATTTTCATTTGGCGTTTATGCGTAGATATTAGACGTGGCGTTTTAAGAGAGGAGCTATGTCCCTGGTCCCCAAAAAGCCCCTAAAGCATTTTTGTAACGCCGTCCTGCCGGCATCTTGCCTCATACTTATCCAACACGTCACGCAATGTGTACAAGGCTACAATCCGGCCCCGAATACCTCGCACGACACCGTTTTATGCATCTGTTCATGTATATTTTAATTATGAGGACGGTTGATGAACACGTGTGTGGACTTCTTTTAGACCCAGTCAACAAGGAATCTGAAATATAATTGATTTAATTTGATTTGTTTCACAATTTCGAGACATCGATTTTAAAGTTCAAACAAAGTAGGCGAATTTCCTGACATTAGCAGCGCAAAAAATCCTCACACGTGCGACCCATGGAGATCCCTCCAGATTCGCCGGATTCCGATGACGCCGATATATACAACAATAATAACCGACACTATGCGCAAAAAATCGTCTTCTCATTTTCAATTGCAAAGAAAAAAAAAAGTAAGGTTCAGGAACCGAACCCAGCGACGACGAAGCTCTGTTGCCAATTCAATCCACTGAAAAAAAATACGATAAAAAAAAGCGCTTGTTCGATTGGATACTACTCTCGGCTGGTGTCTGGTGACATTTTTGGGGACTAATTTTCACGATTCATATATTAAACAAAACTACGTACGCTAAAGCTCAGTCGGAGGAAGGTTCAGATCTAGCGCCTCCAGTCCTTTACCAAACTTCGGCTTTGCATCATCCTCGTTCACTGCCAGATCGATAACTGTTGATGTATCCGAATCGCTTCTCAGAGGCTCGAAATGGAACGGCTTTGTATGTACATGTACACGAAACGCCGTTGGACGGATCGGAAATGGGTCGGTTGAGCCGCCAAGACCTGAACCGAAGAAAAAACCCTTCTTTGTAGTTAGCGATGGCTGATTCGGATTGTGCGGAGGTAATGCCTGAAACATAAATCCTGCAGACGCGGTTGGGCCTCGTCCCAGGTTTAGATCCAGCGGCGGAGAGCTCGATTCCACGGTGCTGTTCTCGCTGGGGCTTCGATCGAGCTTTAAACGGGTCGGGTTGGTTATGAACATGGTTTCCGGTTCATGTGTTGGGATTGGGAAGTTGGTCTTCGCTTTGGATCCTCGAAACTCTCTCGCTGCGGCGTCGTACGCTTTCGCCGCTTCCTCCGCCGTGTCGAACGTTCCTAACCAGACTCTGCTCTTCTTCCCCGGATCTCGAATCTCAGCAGCGTACCGTCCCCAAGGCCGCTTCCTCACTCCTCTGAAATTCACCTCTTTCGCCGTCATCGTCGCCATTCCAAACAAGGAGATTGGAGAAGGAGAACAAGAAAGCTTAATTCATTATATAAAGAGCCGCAGTCAACGGAGGGTTTGACTGCGTGCAATTACTCCACATAAAATCTCAGCCGTTGATATCGATTTCGTTCCTGTTTGTTTCTACGGTTGAGATTGGTGTAGGCGGGGGAGAGGTGGTGAAGACGGAGAAAGAGACTGACGGCTCGACGACCGGTCTTCAATCACTTTCAAAACCAAGCCCCGCTTCGCGAGCAGTAGTGATTATGAGCCGTCTGCGAATCGTAAATCGACACGTGGAGGTTGATGACAAAGATGCGTGGCTTGTGGAGATTGGACGGTGAATTTAAACTAACGTCTGGCTTAAATGCTGAGTGAAGTTAATATGTTGCGCTCTTCATAACCCCTTGCTCGTTTCTTCTAAATTTATTACACTTATGCCCTCCAAGTCTGTTAATTTATAATTCAGACACTTATCTACATACGATGACAAACCGGGCAAAAAATGTATGGGCCAGAGATAGCCCAAGTCCACCACCGTCGTCGGCCAAGTGGTCATCTGTTTGGAAAGTGGAATATTGACCAGCTGGGACTGTCTGAGAAAGTGACACGTGGCGAACACAATCAATGGCGGAAGATTACAGTCAGCTGCAGAATTCATAGTCTGTGTCAGTTTGCTTTGTTATCATTTTCAGAAAGTCCTCCTACTTTGAATTTTCAATTCGCAAGTCTTCCGCTCCGAATCAAATTCAACATCATCTTCTGCAATCGTCGATTTCCACAGAAAGCCTCATCTACTGGCTTCAGTCGTCGCCGAAACCCTAGAAAAAATTTAAGTCCAAAGTATCGCATTTAATTGTCTGTGGTTGGAATTCGAGGAGGTGTGTGTGACTTTGTCAATTTTGAGATGGCTGGACAGCAGAACAGGTTGAGTCCTCAGCTGGCGGCGGAGCGAGCAGTTTCTGTAATCGGATTTGGATACGATCTGAGCTTGGATGTTAAACTATCGGCATGCAAGGCTGGTCCGGATGGTTCGAGGTTGATCGAGCTTGATGAGTCTCAGACTAGAGATTTGGTGCTGCCTGGTGAAGTTGTAGTTCCTGACGTATCCAATTTGATTAAAAGTGACAAGGGTGAGCGGACGAGGTTTCGGTCTGATGTTCTGTCTTTTACTCAGGTTTGTTGCTTCTCACATCTTCGTTGATTTTATTCAATTGTTGTCTTAATGTTCTCTACTTGATTTTATAGT
Organism: Rhodiola kirilowii; assembly: GCA_033675215.1. Lineage (NCBI taxonomy): Eukaryota > Viridiplantae > Streptophyta > Magnoliopsida > Saxifragales > Crassulaceae > Rhodiola > Rhodiola kirilowii. Next base: position 47,233,124 of record CM066193.1, read on the forward strand.
TTTATGTCTTTAGCTAAGTTAAGTTTCTATAAGCTGCGAATCTTTGACAATCTGCAATAATTATACTTTGAGGTCTTTTAGATTAGCCGGCCATGTTGATGTTTTGCTGATCTTTGTTTTTCCAATGTTTTTGGTTGATGTAGATGTCGGAGCAGATCAATCAGGGATTGTCGTTAGCGGGTAAAATTCCGTGTGGGATGTTCAATTCGATGTTTGGCTTGACAGGGAGCTGGCAGAAGGATGCTGCAAGTACAAAGAGTCTTGCTTTTGATGGATGGTTCATATCGATGTACAGCATTGAGCTATCGAGGTCTCATATAGCTTTGGCTGAGTGTGTGAAGCGTTATGTTCCTGTTATGTGGGATCCTGTGGCACTTGCCGGGTAAGATTATGTTCATTCAGAGATCGAAGTGAAGTTGGCGTTGTTTATTTTTAATTTTTTTTTGTTGTTGCTCGGTTTGATATGTAGGTTTATTGAGAAGTATGGTACACATATCATTGTGGGTCTGAAAATGGGCGGTAAAGATGTAATAAGCATCAAACAGCTACAGAAGTCGGCCCTTCAACCTGCTGAGGTGCAAAATTTGTTGAAAGAATGGACCGATGAAAAGTTTACTGATTCAGACGGAAGCGCTTCAATAAATCCTGATTCATCTGGACAACTGAGGGTAATGTAGCATTGAACTATCAGTCTTTAGTCACTACCGTTTTTATTTACTTTTGCGGCATATCCCATATATATATTTTTCTGAGTAGTTGATTGCCTTGCAATGGGAATCAGGAACAAAGGTCGTTACCATGGGAATTCAATTCAGCACATACGAAGTCGATGAGACCTTTAAAGCGAGATGTGAGCTGCTCTGATTTAACTTTATTTTAATGACAAACAAAAAAATGATGTCCTCTTCAAGGTTACGGGCACTAGGTGATTATATCATTTCCAGGACATTGCACGGAATTTTGTTCGACGTGGAGGCATTCAAGGGGTCCAACGTCACAACCAGTGGCTCTCTACCGTAACACAAGCACCTGATGTCATATCAATGTCCTTTGTGCCTATTACGTCTTTGCTGAGTGGTCTCCGCGGAAGCGGATTTCTGAGCCACGCCATTAACCTCTACTTACGCTGTAAGTATCAATTTGTGCATTCTGTTGCTCGTCTTTGTAAAAATATATCTATGAACTGATTTGATAATTAAAGATTCAATTACCGAACAGATAAACCACCCATAGAGGACCTGAGCCAATTTCTGGAGTTCCAAATTCCTCGACAGTGGGCTCCTATGTACGGAGATCTTCCACTTGTTCTTCGTCGTAAGAAAGTTGCATCTCCTACACTTCAATTCTCTTTGATGAGTCCCAGGCTTTTTGTGAACATTTCGCCGGTAATACTTCTCTCTCTCTCTCTCTCTCTCTTGCTAGACTAAAATCCTATTGTCGTTTCGGGTCGTCAAACTAATGATTCACAATAATATGATTGATGTTTTGCAGGTTGAATCAGGAAACCGCCCTGTGACAGGGCTACGTCTATACCTAGAAGGAAAGAAAAGCAATCACTTAGGGATTCATCTCCAACACCTATCGAGTCTTCCCAAGTCCTTTCAGCTAACTAATGACCCCCCCAATCAAGACACATATGAACATTTGTCAAAACGTGACTACTTTGAACCCGTTAATTGGAGCATATTTTCACATGTCTGCACAGCTCCGGTGCAGTATGACGGAGCATGCTTTGATGACGATGTTAGCATTGTAACCAAAGCTTGGTTTGAGGTCAAGCACGTTGGAATGAAGAAAGTTCTCTTCCTTAGACTTGGGTTCTCCACTCTGGTATCTTCAAAGATTCGTCGGTCAGATTGGGACGGGCCATCAAATTCGCCGCGCAAATCAGGGATGTTATCCTCAATGCTAATGAGCACACCTTTCAGTGCAGCCCTGATGACTCCTCCACCCGAGACACCTGCCAAAGTGGATTTGAATTCAGCTGTTTTTCCAGGCGGTCCTCCGAATTCTGCGAGGACCACACGAATGATGAACTTTGTGGACACAAAAGAAACAGTGAGAGGACCGGAAGACACTCCTGGTTACTGGGTCGTCACTGGAGCAAGACTGCTAGTAGAGGGTGGCAGAATATGTATCAAAGGCAAGTATTCGTTGTTGACGATCATGCCAGAAGATACCATGTAGGAACACCTGAAATTAAACCCATTGATGATTGTTTGTATATGGTCATATGGTGTGATGGACATTGTTTTTTCATAAAAACAATGCAAGACACATCTCTACCCAATCTTTGGAGAGATTAAGGTTTTTTTCTTCCCAACATTTCTAGACCGCTCCAATAGTCTGTAGAGGTTTGGAACAGGTCACCAATAATCCCCACAGGAGCAGTACCCATTTTTAAAATGGTGGAATCTGTTGGTGTCCCTGATGATGAGTTCTCTGGAGACAATTTTGGATATAAACTTGAAAGCAGTGTGGCAGTCAATACAAACTCGAAGGTTTTTCTTGACTCGAATCGGGGATCCTGGTGGTGTGACAATCAGGGCGAAAGCCACAGCGAGTTTCTCGCTGTGGTGAGATAAGAGTAACTCCTTTTCACTCCTCTCTACGTCGTGGAGGTCAGTTTCAACAACAGGAACATACCCAGCTTTGCTCATAAGGTCTTTGAGCTCATCCAGCTTCATGTAGATTTCCTCGCTTCTGGAATGGCTTCTGTCCCCTGCTAGAAATGCATGTACCTTGTCTTTGACTTCTACCCAGCTCATCCCAGGTTCCTTCTTCACATCACTGTCTTTCATAATTCTCCTGACTTTTGTGACGCTGTCCCAATTTCCAATTGATGCATAGAGGTTTGCCAGGAGAATATGTGTGCCGGACTTATCTGGTTCAAGGCTGAAGAGCATATCAGCTGCGAGTTGGCCCAGCTTGGCATTTTTGTGAATCCTGGCTGCCCCTAGAAGAGCACCCCAAACAGCTCCATTGGCTTCAAAAGGCATGATGTTCACTAGGTCCATTGCTTCATCCAGTTTTCCTGCTCGACCAAGGATGTCTATCATGCATGCATAATGCTCCTGCGTTGGCTCAATGTTGTACAAGGCTCTCATCGACTCAAAGTGTTCCTTCGCTTCTGTTACAAGTCCTGCATGGTTACAGGCACTGAGAACACTAACTAACGTTACATGATTTGGGGAAATTCCTTCTTCAGTCATCTGGTTGAACAGCTCGAGGGCCTTTCTTCCATGCCCATGTTGAGCAAACCCCCCTATTATCGCAGACCAGGAGACTATCCCTCGCTTGAGTATCCTAGAGAATGCCAGGGTTGCATCATCTAAACTCCCGCATTTGGCGTACATATTAACAAGAGAGTTTCCTGCAAAAGTGTCTGACATGAATCCAAACTTCAGACCATGGACATGCACCTGTTTCCCTTGTTCATAGGCTGATAAAATCGCGCAAGCGTTTAACAAAGAGCTGCAGACAAACGGGTCAGGCTTCAATCCAGTGTCTCCCATTTTCAAGTAGAGCTTCAGAGCTTCTTCTCCTTGGTCATTCTGCGCATAACTTGTGATCAGAGAAGTGAATGACGCCACATCCTTAAAAGGACAGTCTAGGAATATTTTTGCTGCCTCTGTGACAGCATTACATTTTCCATAAGAGTCAATAAGGCTGTTCGCTACAAAACTGTCATGCTCCAACCCTGATTTCACCGCCAGAACATGGACTTGCTCGCAGACCTTACTAGCCTGTAATCCAGCTATACATTTTAGTACCACAAATAATGTCGTCTGATTGAATCCTACTCCTTTTCGATATGAGTTTAAGAAAAGATTTAAAGCCTGAGCATCTGCTCCATGCTGAGAATAGCCAGAAATCACAGCATTCAACCCAACAAGGTCATCCGGCAGCAATCTGTACAAAGTCATAGCATCATCCATCAAGTTACACTTGACATACATATCAATGAGGGCAACACAAACAAAGGAATCCACATCTGCAAACCCCTTTATCAAGCTACAATGCAGCTGCCTTCCCATCTCGCTGCGCTCCAATGCGGCACAAGCTTTGAACACGCTAGATAAGGTAAACATGTTAGGAGTGACTTTCGAACTGTTCATCCTTAAAAACATCTCCAGCGCCGTTTCATGGAACTCATGAAGCACACAACCGGCAATGAGTGAGTTCCAAGACACAATGTCTGGATGCAAAATACTTTCAAAGACAACCACTGCATCTTGTAATATCCCAACTTTTGCATACATGTCAACTAAAGCATTTACGGAGAATGGATCAGAGTTGTACCCTAATTTTATTAGATACCCATGAATTCTTTTTCCTTCACTGTCATCCTCCAACCCAGTACAAGCATTCAACAGGCTTGACAGACTAAACTCGTTAGGCTGAGTTCCCTCAGAAATCATTTCTTGAAATAGTCTCAAAGCATCATTAGAATAGTCATTCTGCACATAACAAGCAATCAACGCATTCCAAGTCACAATATTACGGTCTGGAGTCTCATCAAAAAGCCTCCTGCAATCCAGAAACTCGCCACATTTGGCATACATGACAACTAAAGTATTCCCTACAAACACATCAGACACAAACCCATTGACAGCCACCACTCCATGAAGCTGCCTCCCAAGAAACAAATCCTTCACACTGGAACAAGCCTTAAGAACACTAGAGAATGTAAACTCATTGCACTTAACACCCAATGCATTAATCTCGTTAAAAGTCAAAAGGGCGTTTGAATGAAGTCCATTCTTGACATACCCAGAAATTAAAGCAGACGAGGATACCAAATCTGGTTCAGGACTTTCGTCGAACACTTTCCGAGCATACCCAAAAACCCCGCATTTGGAATAAAGATCGACTAGCAAAGTGCGCAGCTTTTGGTCTCGGGAGATCTCCAACATTATGGCTTGCGTATGGACTTGCGTTCCTGCAGGAAGCGCCTTGGAAGAACCACATTGGATCAAGATTTTCGAAAGGGAATCTGCAGTCTGGATAAAGCATTGGGTTTCGGATGAGATAGCAGTGCTCGAGGCTCGTCGAATTGCGGCGCAAGTTTGAAAATATAGTTGATTATGAATCCTGAGAAGAGAAAGTGATGAGCAATTCATGGCCCATCTCAGTAGAAAGATTGTATCTTTCTTTGTTAGGAAAAATGGAAAATTGTAGAAATGCTTAGTTTATTTCACGGATAAGAAAAGAAGCTGCTGGTTGAATTTTTACATAAATTCAGGTTAAACTATAACATGAAAGAAAACAAGGGGATCAAAAAAAAAAGCAGCACCGATACTTGGTGCATTTCTAAGAAAAAGGGTAAATTAAAAGTGCAGTGTTAATAAATAGGGTGAATTTTAGGCATGCTATTTTCGGAGTTTCTTATTTCACAGATGTCATAGCCTCGAGTTTTATTTCGCAAATGTCATAGCTTCGGTCAAACCGCTACTGCTAACAACGATTTGAACAATTTTGCTGATATGGATGCTGACACGGACAAATTCCAAAATCAAATTACTCCCCTCTTTCTCTCCCCGCTCGTCCGGCGATTGTTTCCTGGTCATTCGTCTCCGGCGATTGGCCCATGCTGCGTGCTGCTGCTCCCTATTGCGTTTGTCTCCGGCGATTGCTCCCCTCTTTCAACTGACGATTTCCACCCCGCATGTGTGATTTTTAGGTTTTATTCATGTTTTGTGAGTGTAATTGAGATTTCGGCTACATCCGTTGTAAACTAGGGTTTACAATTTGGTTAGGGTTTTCTCCTATGTTAAGTTTCGAATGAACTGTACAATTGATTGACTAAATTTTTTATATTTTTTGAGATTTATTTTTAACGATTGCATTTAGTTGGATTGAAGTGTGATGTACATATGAAAATTCGGTATGTAGTTTACATGGTTTTTGTGTGCTGATTTCCGTTCTTTCTATTCTGATACTTTGAGGCAGCTGAATTGCATTGACTTGTTAACCGAAATTTTAGCATATTTCTTCTTTGTTTAATATTTGTTAATTTTTTTATTAAGGTTGATAACATGAATCAAGCGGAATTGGATGGGATGGTTATGTCAACGTTGGAAACGTTTGACAATCCCATAATTGATGAATATGACCGTGATGAAATGGAAATGTTAGAGGAGCTTGAAGTTGCGGATGGCAATAATGTTCCGAACCCAAACATTTATGGGATTATCCTTGTTTCGATGATGTATCTAGTTGGATGGAGAATGATACATTTGCTGAACATATAAGAAACAAGTCCAACTCTAGCAACAATTTAATTAGTGTGGGGAAGACGTTTGACTCTAAAGAGGATGCAATATATGCAGCACAACGATTTTCGGTGTTAAATCGAGTTGAATTTTCAACCTACAAATCTGATCATCACCGTTTGATTCTTATTTGTCGTGAAGGGACAAATAGCTGCCCGTGGAGGATTCTTAATTATTGCAAAGAAAAAGGGTTCTTCGGCGTGGGAAGTGACTACATCACGAGGAGATCATACATGTACTTCAGATATTATTCCCAAAGATAACATGCATCTCACAAAAGATTTTATAGCACTTGAAATCAAGTGTGTTATGACAGAGCAGATACGATATACTACAAGACAAATAATGGGATTAGTGTCTGATAAATTTGGGTATGAAATTAAATATTTGAAGGCTTGACAAGTTAAATATCTGGATGGCAGAGGTGCCAATTATATGTTTTAACATCGTGGAGTGTCATTATCCTTCTAGAGTGCTCCAATGTGGCGCCAGCGATTTAACGTCAAAATACCTTGAATGGTACAATTTGGTGACTCGTAAATACATCCAGCCGCGAGTAGAGGAGACATTACCATTAAGGCTGTAAACGAGTCGATACACTAGTGAGATACTCGTGAACAAACTCGATCAAAGCTCGACTCGAAACTGAACAAGTCGAGCACGAGAATGAATTTCAAGCTCGTTTATTGAACGAGCCGAGTACGAGCAATGTAATACTCGACTCATAAATACTTGTTTAAGTACTCAGATAAGTACTCGAATAGCTACTCGATTATTCCACATAAATCTTGAAAATTACAATTGTAATTTCAACTGGATTAATTGGAATGAGTAGATTAGATTTTGGATAGAGTGTTCCTCTATATATATTCGTTCATCTTCTTATTTTTGTAATAAACGTCCAATGTGGGACAAAAGCAAATATTATAAAGAATCATTGAAGAAGTCAAAAAGCAAGTGAAAGTCCCAATATCCCACATTGATCCATGTCTAAGACTTTGGTTTACAAGAGATTATAAAAGACAGAGTAAAGCCTAATCTATCTACAACACCAAAATCCTAAATTTTGGACTAGACTAATCTTGGGCCTTGTGATCCTTGGGTTGCCCTTTGGATTTCTGTGTAAAAAACTTTACATTTTCCCATGCAAACAAGCTTTAAAATCGAGCAGTTTGTATCGGTACATGTAATTTGAAATTTAATATTTGAGTACCGAGTCGAGCTCGAGTATCACGAAAATATTTCAAGTCGAGTTTGAATAAAATTTTTGAAGCTCGTCGAGTTCGAGTTTGATATGTATTCACTCGAGTCGAGTTTGAGCAGCTTAATACTTGACTCGCCTCGTATGTAGCCCAAATTACCATATAACCCCACATCTTATCAATTACCGACACATGTAAGTACTTAATAACTATAGTTCAGTTTTACTACCATAGATTATTGATGAGCCGTATTTATACGACTCATCGAGTCAACAAATCCCACCAATTCTGACACTTTATTATGCAAACAAGTTACTTGTTAGTGTTGTTTTGCATTTCAGGTGTTTTGGAAGCTCTAGGAGGAAACACGCATTAAAGATGGCATTTTGTGCCAAAAACATCACAAGGCATCTTTGGCCAAGCAACGCTCGAGCATCGCCCAGGCCGCGACCCAGGCCGCGTTCTAGACTGTTCCAAGCCGCGCCCCAGCATGTCCCGAGCAGCGTCTGAGGCCCCAGCCGAGCAGGCTAGCACCAAAATCAAGTCGCTCTGGCCAACAAGCTGATCTGACAATTCCGACTCGAGCAAGTTGATCAAAATAGTAGATAAGTCGGACGATGTCACTAAACCAAGGAGAACGCCCGAGCAGATTGGTAGTTGGCCCAATTCCAAAGGCCCCGCGCGCGCTGATAGGCACCGAAACCAAGTCGCTCGACCAGACGGGCGAATCTGGAAAATCGGGCTCGACCAAGTTGTTCGAAATACCCAATAACTTGGACGATCTCACTTCCCAGACAAATGCCCGAGTGGAACTAGCCCATGCCCGAGAAATGCCTAGTTCCGTCCGAGGCCACCCGAGCCTGCGCCCAGTCCAGCAATTCTCAGCTCGTCCCAGGCCAAGTCAGTGCGTTGGCATGGAGGTTAAGCTAACTTGTTGGTCAAGTTTACTTGCAAGTCAAGTTAGCTTGCAAACCAAGCAAAGTCGGTTTTGGACATGTTTCCTAAATTGGTTTTTGGGCTTGGCCAAAAACGGATTTAGGTCGGTTCGAATTGGAAACTTCAAAACCCTAGCTTCTCCTATAAATAAGACCTCTTGGGCAGGGCATAATCATCCATCCATCAGATCATCATCCTTCCATCTGGGCAGCAACTTCGGTCATTCTCTCGAGTTCCTTCCTTCGGCATAGAGAAGAATTCCCTTTTCCTTCTTTCATTATTATTGTATTTTGTTTCCATGGACATGAGTAGCTAAACCTGTTATTCGGTTTAGGGTTTTAATAAATTGTGACGTAGTTTTGAGATTCCATGCTTAATGCTATTTTTATGTCCTACTAGTTCTTGTGCATAATTATCCTGGATTGAATTGTGAAGCTAAGTGGATATTTGGAATGGTAAAGCTTAGCCAAGCAATTCAATTCCCTTATTTGCTGCTTGTTCGATACTAGACCGTTAGAACGAGTAGTTGCACTTAACCTGATATAACCTGGAACGGAGTATTAGGTTTGCTAGAACTAGACGTTTATAACCTGGAACGGAGTAGATTGTGGTGTAGGTGCTTGGAACGGCCCTACCTTAGGTTATAACCTGGAACGGAGTAACCACACTTAAGAACATAGAATTAGATGTTTAGAAATCAATGATAAACGAAGTCATAATAGAAAACCCTAGACCGAATATTCTCTCTGATTGAAAACACCTTTCGTTTTATTTCTTCTTGCACTTGCTTACAATTACTCACAAACCCCAATTGCTTTCTTTACAGAACAACAAGTAACCTCACTAGCTCCCTTGGGTTCGACCCTTGCTTGCCGCTATACTAGCCAAGAGTAAGGAAAATATAAATATAAATTTGAGAGGTCAGACGACGCCTGTCAAATTTTGGCGCCGTTGCCGAGGAGCTACGCATCGGTGAAGTTGTTCTTTCTATTTTTTTGCTTTTTTGTTTGTTTCTATTTTTTGTCTCAATTTAGCTGTTTTCTGAGAAGAGCAGCGAAATAGCAGGATTCGAGCTACAGGTGTCCGATTTCAGCCGATAATGCCTTATTCTGAGCAGAACGACGAGGCGGTCAGAAATCACCGCTATGCTGTGATATAGGGTGTTTTTTGGCCATCCGAGATCGTTTACTCGGGCATTTTGTCTGGGAAGTGAGATTTTCCGAGTCATTTGGCATTTAAAATACTTTGGTTGAGCCAGAATTGCTAGATTCCATGGTTTGGTCGAGCAACTTGGTTTCGGTGCCTATGCACGCGGGGCCTTTGCTTTGGAATTGGGCCAACTGCCAATCCGCCTGAGCATTCTCCTTGGTTTTCCGACATTGTCCACCTCATTTTACATTTTGATCACTTTGCTCGAGGTGGATTCGTCAGTTCAGCTCGTTTGCCCGGGCAACATGAATTCAGTGCTAGACAGCTCGGGCGTGGCCTGGGCGATGCCTGGGCGGGGACCTGGGCGATGCCTGGGCGGGGACCTGGGTGATGCCTGGGCGCGGCTGACTTTTCTCTGTCCTTGGCTGGGCAAGAATTTACTTGGCATGCTTTTTGGCACAAATCTCCCTTTTTAAGTATGATTCCTCTTTAGACTTCAAAATTGCCTATATACACATGATGATATTAACAAGCACTTGTTCGTATGACCAAATGTCTTATTTGGTGGGTTTAGTAGTACTTGATGAATCATATAAATACGCGACATCAAATACCCCCACACTTAATCTTGTTCGTCCTGAACAAGTGTAGTCAATAAGAGGAACGACAACACCCTAAGTCTTAAATATGAATGATAGATGCAAAACTAGACTTCACCTTTTGCATGCATAACTTACTTGCTTCCAAACGAAATTGCTCACATATGAAAGTAACTAGATACTTGTTACCTTTGAGCCGAGATGCAAATCAATTTGGATGATTGGGAGATAGCCACTTTTTAGGCCATTGAACTGCACTCTCGGATCCGATCTTACTTTATGGTTATGTTACTTGCTTCTTCTAGCACGTGATTGATTAGGGCTAATGGGTCGAGCTCTTTTCTTTGTTTGCGTGGTTGGACAGCTTTTTGTAGTGACTTTGGCCTTTGGCATTTGATTTGACTCTTTGAGTACTTCACTTTTTTTTGCTTCGGTTTGGTTTCACCATATTGGCTGATTTCTTTCTTTGAGCTTTGCTCCTTTGATGAGATTTGCATGTCCATTTTTCTTCACTTTTGGGAGCTCCAATCATCGCCCGAGAGCATATGGAAATACCTCCCCGCTATTTCTCATCCTTGCCTTTTTCGCGCGGGTCAAGATGAGGGTCGCTCATCTATTTTCCCGGCTACTTTGGACTAGAGAATGGACGGTTTGATTCCCGTCCCGCCTCTTGCATAGACGCTGCATGGCGGAGTCCACTCTTCACCAACAAGCCCGAAGTGCAGCCTCCACAATCTTCACATAACCGTATAGTAAGGATCCGGTCCCTTAAGTGCTTGTCAAGCCTCTCTAGGGCATTTCTTTCAACTCCACATCCTACATTTATCTCAGCACACAAAGACAAATAGAAAGTTAAATACACATGTGCTTACACACTCAAGTCTTCACAAGGAAATGCATGTTTCGGGTCTATCTATTTTCACATCATGAAAGTGTATATTTTCAAAAAGTTTCAAAAAAATAAAAATTTTAAGGAAAAGAAAACATGTAGACTAATATGTGCAAAGACTACTCAAATACCCCACACTTTTGAACGAAGCCGTTTGATGAGTCGTATTTATATGACTCGTCAAGTCAATTAATCCCATCTGTTTTGACACTTTTATATGCGAACAGTTACTTTTTAGTATGGTTTTGCATTTCAGGTGTTTCGGATGCTCTAAGAGGAAACGTGCATAAAAGACGGCATTTTATGCCGAAAACATCACAATGGCAGATCAGACCTTTGGACGTTCGGCGAAGCGCTGGGAATGGACCGTTAATCAGAAAAATACGAGCTACATGGCGCTGCCTAGCTGACTCAATTCCCTACAACTCTCTAGTTCACAACGAGAGCATCCGAGGTCATTTGAAGGGTCAAATTGAGAGCCGAAGTCAAAACAGATGCGCAGAATGGATGAACAGTCTCAGAGAGGACCGCGGACACTGTTCACTTTATGAACAGTACCCGCGGACGCTAATATGAACAGTACCCACGGCGCTAATATGAACAGTACCTGCAGCGCTAATATGAACAGTACCCGCGGCGCTAATATGTGCATCGTCCGCGGCTGACGTCAGCAAATCGAGATTTAGAAGTCTGGCCCAAAAACGAAATTAGAAACTTTTTCTTATGAATTAGGTTTTCGACAGCAACATCCATACACGAAAATTCCAGAATTGAAGAGACGGCTCGAGAGGAGATCAAGCTTTGAACAACAGAGAAGAGAATTTCTACTTTCGTTCAAAAATATTTGTTTACTAATCCCATGGATATGAGTAGCTAATTTCTTTATTGGGTTTGGGGTTTAACATATTGTGACATAGTTTTGAGATTCTGTGTTTAATGATATTTTCATTGTTCTGCTAGTCCTTGTGCTTAATTATCTCGGATTGAATTGTGAAGTTAAGTGGATACTTGGAATGGTAAAGCTTAACCGAGCAGTTCAATCCACTTATTTACTGTTTGTTTGATACTAGACCGTTAGAACAAATAGTTGCACTAAACCTAATATATCTTGGAATGGAGTATTATGTTTGATAGGACTAGAATTCTACAACCCGGAAAGGAAGTAGATTGTGGTGTAGGCGCTCGGAAAGGCCCTACTTTAGGTTATAACTTGGAATGGAAGTAACCACACTTAAGAACATGGAAATTAGATAATTAGAAATCAATGATAAACGAAGGCACGATAGAAAACCCTAGACCGAATATCCTCTCTTATTGAATACCCTTGTTTTATTTCTCTTGCACTTTGTGACAGTTACCTTTTACAAAACCCCAATCAATTGTTTACAGTTACAGCTTCAACAACACCAGCTCCCTTGGATTCGACCCTTCTTGCCACTTACTGGTTTCTTGCAGGAAATTATAAATATAAATTTGAGAGGTCAGACGACGCGTGTCAAATTTTGGCGCCGTTACTGGGGAGCTGCGCTTCGGTGAAGCTATTTCTTTTTTGTTTTTGTTTTTATTTTCTGTTTGTTTTTATTTTATTTAGTTATTTTTCGTGCTTGCTACTTGTTTCACCATGTCTCATGCAGGTAGCCAGGTCGGTGAAAACAACGAGGAAGTAGAGCAAGGCATGCGGGACATGGGAGTGCTACTTCCACAGCATGAAAATCAGAATCAGATGATTCAGAATGGAGAAAACAGGGGGGCTGCCCCAGTAAACCAAAGACCCCCGGTCGCACCACACGGAGCTATCCCATATCAACCACAACCATAACAACCGCAACCATACCCACAATATCCACATTACCCACCGCAACAATACCCACCGCAACCATACCCTCCACAGCCATATCCACAATACCCACCTCAGCCTTACCCACAATACCCACCTCAGCAGCAGTATCAACAGCCTCCACGGCCTCCACATCAGCCGGTCATCAGAGAGGAAGAGGACTACCTTCAAGGGGCCACCATGGGAGAGCTGTCTGCTCCAAACTTCCGGAATCAGCCTTGGTGCATTGACGGAGCCCACCGCACTGTCGTTAAGGTGTGATGTTCTCTGTGCAAAAGCAAATTTATATCTCCGATACTCGCGACTTAACTATTTTGGGTAGTCAGTGGTAAGTACGGGTCGAACCCAAGGGAGTCAGGTGATAGTTGTTCTTTCGAAAAGGGAGGATTAAATAAAACAGTTGGGGGGTTGGTTTTGGTTTTAGTACTGAAAAGTAAAGTAACAGTTGATACAATTAAAAGAAAGATTCGGTTTTAGGGGCCTTGTATCATAGCCCGTTTATCATTGACCTCTAATGATCATACTAAGTATTCAAACGTGTATCATGGCCATTTCAAGCGCTCGGTTTGCCACACTGTCTAGCCCGTTTCAAGGTCGTAGATCACTTGTTCTATTTAGACTAACACCCCATTTCAAGGTATACTAGCCTATGTGCATCCATTTGAACAATCATTTCCGATCAATCCAAATGGTGTTTTAGAGAGGCCGAACTCCTCAGATAAGCTTTGCCATTTCAAGCATCCACTTACCCGAGTATGTTCACGAACCCCACGGAAGAGTTTTGCCATTTCAAGCATCCACTCAACCTTGAAAGTTCTGACCTAATATGTGGCACATAGAACAAGTTTTGAACACAGAGAGGCACTAGGTGCAGGGTCTAAAACATTGTATGATACAAGTACACCCCTTCAACCGAATGAAGGGTTTAGCTACGACTATTCATGGAACAGAACATCATAGCTAAGTGCATTGAAAAGTAAAGTACTCTGAAAACAGTAAAGTAAAAAGAGAGTACTTACAGAAAACGTTAAGAGTGCTCATCCAACTTTGATTCCAAAGCAAAGTAATTACAAGATTAGTGCCCAAACTCTAGAGAGAAGTGATTTGTGATTTTTGGAATGTGTAGAGAGATGAGCTCTCCACACTTTGGGATGATTTACAAAGGGAAGGGAAGATGTCTATTTATAGGCTAAGAGGATCCATGAGGAGCCAACACTTGGCAAGATGGGAGACGAGGAGAAGAAATGTGGATAAGAAGTGAAACACATGGCACAAAATGGGAGGAGGAGAAGAAAGCCATCGGGGTGACTCATCCCTCCCAAAAGCCGCCGGCCACATGTCCATGGAGGAGAGGCTTGAGCTTAGCCGCCGCCCATGTGGAGGAAGGGGAGTGGTGGAGTGTGTTTTGTGAGCTTATCCCAAAAAGCCATCGGTCCCTTTCAGCTCCGGACTGACTCTGGTTGCTCTTCGGTTGGATTTGTTTTGAGTGATTCCATGTCAGGATCTTGAGATTTCTTCAGTCGGCATCTGGTCGTGACCTTGCAATGACTCGTAATATATTTTCAGCTTAAAAACTCCTCCTTAGCCTCTATTCTCTCTAAACTCCAAAATACCCTGTAGATAAATATCGGAACTAACAAGCAAAAGTTAAATAGACAAAGAGTCTAATTTGGTGGGTTTAACTGTGTTTATGATTCATACAATTATGGTTCATTAGATCACCCCACACTTTTAGTTGTTCATCCCGAACAATGCTATTAAAGGGCAGCACACACTATCTAAGTAAACTTTTAAAATATGAAAGTGAGACTGTGGGACTAGATTTATCCTAATTCATGCATTACTACTTATTACCAAATTAAACCGTGTAAATAAATAGAAGAAACTTGATACTTGTACCTCCGTGCCGAGATGCAAATTAATTCGGATGTTTCGGGAGATAGCCCTTTTCAGGCTCCTGGACTGTAACCTCGGGACCGTCTCGCACTATATGGTTTCCTTGTAGCTTTCTCTAGCACGTGATTCGGTTCGGGTTTCACAGATGAGTTGAGCCTTTTTGATTTTCTTTTTGGCGAGGGACAGCTTTTTTGTAGTGAATCGGCCTTTGGCCTTTGATTTGACTCTTTGAGTACTTCACTTTTGTTCGGTTAAAACCTTCACAATTTTGGGCCTTTGGCCTCTTGATTTGCTTCTTTGAGCTTTTGCCTTTTTGTGGCTTGCTAGTCCATTTTCTCAAGCCTTTTTTGAGAGGTCCAATCATCACCCGCGAGCATATGGAAATACCTCCCCGCTCTCTCTCATCCTTGCCATTTCGCGCGAGTCAAAATGAGGGTCGCTCATTTATTTTCCCGGCTACTCTGACTAGAGATAGGACGGTTTGATTCCCATCCCGCCTTTTTTTCTTTTTGCATAAACACTGCATGGCGGAGATGACTTCAATCTTCACTGAAACCCGAAGTGCAGCCTCCACTGACTTCGAAAACCATATAGTGAAATTCAGTCCTTTGATTGCTTGCCAAGCCTCTCTAGGGCATTTTCTATCAACTCCACATCCCCTGTTTATCTCAGCACAAAAGGACAAATGAGAAGTTACATTCTAAATTTTTAAACAGTTGAATTTTCACAAGGTTATTGCATGAATTATGATCTATCTTTTTCACATTCTCAAGTTCATATTTTCAAAAAGATAATATTAAGGGAAAAGGAAAAGAAAAACATGTTATGTACACAGGTGGTTCTCACCCCACACTTTTGAACGAAGGCGTGCCTTTCAGCAAGACTTAGTTCATGCAAGCAAATATATATAGGAAAGGTGAGAATGAAAAAACTAAATGATAGATTAAATGACTGAAAGTAAGATAGGTGTCGGGTTACCTCCCGACCAATGCCTTTGGTTCACGTCGTTGGCTGGACAGTACCTCATTCCTGGATCATAAGTAGGGATCCCATGGGTGCTTGAGGTCGAATTTCTTCTCGGCTGCCCTTTTGCTCCGAGAGGGTGAGGCTTTATTGACCATAGCTGCTGGTCCAATGAGTCGTGTTCGCTTGTTACTCCTTCCGGGTTTCCATTCTTTCGGCCCATGTCTTTGCCGCTTCTTCATGTTTGAATAGTTGGCACCTTTGTGAGTTTGGAAGTTTGGTTTTGTGCCATTAAATGTAGGCGACATTAAGCATGCGCCTCTGCCAATCCTCTTCATTGTGGCAGTGATGGATGGTTGTCTTGGAACAAGTGAGTTTTCAGGTGGTTTTCCTTGGCTTGTGACGAGTGAGAGTTCCTTTGTCGGCTTTTTTGGCTCATGCTCATCCTCTAACTTCCCTTGCACCTCATCATTATTGATTATATGATCTTCGGTGGCTATGATCGGCATAAAACACGAAGGGTTAAGTTGAGGCACTTTGACCATGAGGATTGGGTCTGTTTCAGGTGCTCCGACAGTGAGGACCAGGTCTTTCTTGGACAGTTCGGCAATGAGGTCCGGGACTTCCTCGGGTGCTTCGAGCGCAAGGACCGGGTGATGGACCATAATTATACGAATCAAAAACATAGTAAAACCCACTAAATTAGACTGTTGGTCTAGTTAACTTTTGCTTGTTAGTTCCGATATATTTCTACAGGGTATTTTGGACTCTAGAGAGAAAACACGCTAAGGAGAGGATTTTACGCCGAAAAGATGTTACGAGTCATTCCAAGGTCACGACCATGCTACACTCAAAATCAGCCTTAACATCCTTCATGGAACCGACTTGGAATCACTCAAATATGCTAGAACAGTCGGCATTTGGACAAGAACGCAATGCAAAGGCACAGAGCCCGGTAAAGGCCAAACAAGGGCAATTTCATCCGATTTGGGATTTCGACCATGTTCCGAGCAGAATTTGGCTTAGGTTCCTTCTTGAGATCATCTTAGAATGACATTTTCATTCAAAATACACTCTCCAAAATCCAAGAAGCTCCGGCCAAAGCTCCGGTCAGATCCGGTCAAACCGATGGCTTTTATGAAAAGGTCACAAGCTTCTAGAAGGATGCTCCTCCTCCATGAGTGGCTAAGCTCTCCTCCACTCTCCTGCCTCCACCTCATATCAGCCGGCGGCTTTTGAGACACCACAAGGTGGTGACATGTGGTGGCTTCTCCTCCACAAGCTCATCTCCTCCTCCTCCACCCTTGGATGCAACACCACTTGCCACCATCTTGGCCCTTCATCCTCCTCCCCTTTAGCTATAAATAGAGGCTCACCCCTCCTCATTTGTATCCACAATCATCCACACTTCACAAATGTTTTAGAGAGATAGAGGGCTTAACCCTCTTCTCTTCACTTTCAATAAATATTTTGTTCTTCATCGTGGAGCTACTTCTCTTGCGTGGATCTTGTCTAGGAGCTCCTCTCCTCCGCTTATTGTAAGGTATAAAATTACTTTCAGTATTATTTGTTTTTACTGTAAAGTTATTTTATTATTTGGTACCCTTGTGCAAGGCATTAGTTTGCTTGTATTCCTTGACATGAATACAAGCAGCTAAAAGCTTGTACTCGGTCGCAGGGGTATACTTGTATTATAAATGTTTTAGATCTTACTCTTAGTATACCTTTGTATTCAAAACTTGTTCTATGTGCCATATATCAAGTCAGAATCTCCAAGGTTGAGTGAACCATTTGTAACTGGACCAAAGGGACCAAATGGGCAAGCTCTTCCATGGGGGTTCGTGATCATACTCGGGTAAGTGGACCATTTGTAACTGGACCAAAGGGACCAAATGGGCAAGCTTATCCGAGGAGTTCGGCTTATCTTTAAAAACCATTTGGAAACTGGACCAAAGAATTCAAATGGATGCACATAAGGCTAAGATACTTCGAAAGGAGGAATTAGTCTAAATAGAACAAGTGTTTTAAATGGTGTTGCAAGTCTTGCGCTAGAAATAGCCTCGATTCATCTTTGAATACTTAGCATGATCATGTCTTGCGCTAGAAATAGCCTCAATTCATCTTTGAACACTTGGTATGATCATTAGCGGTCGATGATAAACAATTATAATACAAGGCCCCTAAAACCGAATCATTTCCTTATAGTCCATTATCAACTGCTGTAACTTACTTTCAGTTCTCAAAACACACTCAAACCCAACCCTAATCGTAATTAAATTCTGCATAAGCTTCATTAAAGAACAATTAATCCACACTGACTCCCTTGGGTTCGACCCCTACTTACCACTTGCTACCCAGTAGTAAAGTCGCGAGTAGCGGACTTATAAATTTATTTGTACATTTGCTCTGACGACAAGCATCTGTCAAATTGGCGCCGTTGCCGGGGAGTTGTGCATCAGAATAGTTGTTCTATTTTGTTTTTTGTTTTTTATTTTATCATGCAATTCACTAAGTCCTACTACTACGGAATGGAACCTTGGAACATTGAGGAAATTCCCCACCACCCTTCGAACTTGAAATCCGCGAGAAGATCAACAATATAAAACAATCCCGGGATGAAACATTGGACGAGTACTTGGCGTATTTTGACTCCATGTTGATAAGCTGCCCGCACCACGGATTCACCAACCACGATCTTCTTCAAAGATTTCTCAATGGGATGATGCCACAAGAGTGGGATTGGCTAAACGATGCAGCGGGAGGCTCGGTGAACAACTTAGGAATATATGATCTTTGGAACTTAATAGATAATTTGGCCGCGAGGCCAAGACAAAGACGAGATCAGGCCATGCGTACCGAAGAACTAGACAACATAATGAACGAAATCAGGGCAAAAACTGAGTTATGGGCGGCAGAAAATGAGCTGGCAGCTAGCACCCAGCAATTGGCCACAGACATACAGCAAATGAATGCCTCAATACACCAATCCACGGCCAAGACATACCCGGACCTCAATGACGAATTGCCCATATCAGACCCATACCTCAGTGTGATTACCCCCGGAGACCATACTGACGATGAGAATGAGGACCCATGGTTGCCTGAAGAAGAACTACATTCAGATTATCCCTGGGAGTTAGAAGAAGAACTGCCCAAATCAGGCCCGGTCCATATCACCAATCCATCCGAGGAAATCACAGTCCTAACTGCCGAGCCAATAGAAGTCCCGAACATCACTACCAAAGCGGCCGAAGAAATCAAGCCAGGCCCGGTCCTTGCGCTCAGAGCACCCGAGGAAGTTCCGGACCTCATTGCCGAACTGTCCGAGAAAGCCCCAGTCCCACTCACCCCGATGCAACAAGAAAAACTACCTGAAAACTCACTCGTTCCAGGACAACCATCCATCACTGCCACTATGAAGAGGATTGGCAGAGGCGCATGCTTAATGTCGCCTACATTGAATGGCACAAAACCAAATTTCCAAACTCACAAAGGTGCCAACTATTCCAACATGAAGAGGCGGCAAAGACATGGGCCGAAAGAATGGAAACCCGGAAGGAGTAACAAGCAAGCACGACTCATTGGACCAGCAGCTATGGTCAAAGGAACCTCACCCTTTCGGAGCAAAAGGGCTGCCGAGAAGAAGTTTGACCTCACTCACCCTTGGGATCCGACCTTATGATCCATAATAGAGGTACCGTCGAGCCAACGACGTTAAACAAAGGCACTGGTCGGGAGGTAACCCGACACTATCTTACTTTCCGCACTTTAAATTTCTGTCATTTAGTTTTTTCATTCTCACCTTTCCTGTATATATTTGCTTGCATGACTTTTGAACTACGTCGTGCTGAAAGGCACGCCTTCGTTCAAAAGTGTGGGGTGAGATCCACCTGTGTACATAAACATGTTTTCTTTTTTAATTTTATCTTTTTGAAAATATGAACTTAAGAATGTGAAAAAGATAGATCTAAAATTCATGCATTTACCTTGTGAAAAATCAACTGTCTAAAAACTTAGAACGTAACTTCTCATTTGTCCCTTTGTGCTGAGATAAACTAGGGATGTGGAGTTGATAGAAATGCCCTAGAGAGGCTTGGCAAGCAATCGAAGGATCGAATCAAACTATATGGTTTTCGAAGTCAGTGGAGGCTGCACTTCGGGTTTCAGTGAAGATTGAAGTCATCTCCGCCATGCAGTTGTAGGCACTAAAAAGTTTAAGGACCCGATCGAGATTATTAAAGTATAAATGGGCTGGCCCACAAGGGATATTTGGGTCAAAGCTACAAGCCCGGTCCATGAGTTAAACTCAGCCCAAAGCACGGGCCCAATCTCAAGCCCACTAGTGAACTCTATAAATAGAGTATTTCACTTCACAAATCAAAGACTCTGAAATTTGAGAAGAAAGCACAGAGAAGAGTGCTCTCAAAGAAAGCGTCAGCCGCCAGCAGCCGACAAGTACGTGCTGCCTGCCCAAGCATTCCAGCGTCAGCCGCCAGCAACCGACAAGTACGTGCTGCCTGCCCAAGCATTCCAGCGTCGTCTGCTAGAGCATCCAACCACAACGCAGGCACGTGAGACCAAGTCCCCGCGACCCTCACTTCGCTGCGCACATGAGATCAAGTCATCAAGACCCTCACTACGCAAGACACGTTGCGCTCCACTTTCACCGCACCAGAGTGCTCTCAAAGGAAACGTCAGTCGCCAGCAATCGACAAGTACGTGCTGCCTGCCCAAGCATTCCAGCGTCGTCTGCTAGAGCATCCAACCGCAACGCAGGCACGTGAGACCAAGTCCCCGCGACCCTCACTTCGCTGCGCACGTGAGATCAAGTCATCAAGACCCTCGCTACGCAAGACACGTTGCACACTCTAAAATTTGAGAAGAAAGCACAAAGAAGAGTGCTCTCAAAAGAAGCGTCAGCCGCCAGCAACCGACAAGTACGTGCCGTCTGCCCAAGCATCCCAGCACCGTCTGCCCAAGCATCCAGGGTCAGCCGCCAGCGACCCAAAAGTACGTGCCGTCTGCCCAAGCATCCCAGCGCCGTCTGCCCAAGCATCCCAGCGCCGTCTGCTAGAGCATCCAACCGCAACGCACGCATGTGAGACCAAGTCCCCGCGACCCTCACTTCGCTGTGCACGTGAGATCAAGTCATCAAGACCCTCACTACGCAAGACACGTTGCGCTACGCCTTCATCCACACACATCAAGCTGAGTAGACTAAAGCGAGCAATACAGTAGAATCAGAGGAGCATTAGAGATTATGAACACAACTTCCGCTCTCAAGCATAAATCATTTGTAAAACATTATTTTGTATTTGATACGAAATATTGTGACGTTACAAATTTTGGTGAACCCGACGTGAAACTCTCTACCTCTCATCCCTACGCTAAAGCTAAGATGTCTGCTCAACCTACCAGTCCACAAACTCCCAAGAAGACTTACGCCGCAACTGTGGCTCAACCAACCGGCATCTGCACAAGAGGGATGACTCAGAGGATGGCTGTCAATGCCGCTGCTGCAAGCTTACGAGCTTCTCAAGTGCCAAGGAGGGAACACACATATACCGTTGCTTCCATCATGGCTGCAGCTACGACACTGATTGCCTCCAACTCCCCACAACACAAGGGAAGTGTGAAAGGTGACGGAACACCCTCACCAAAATCGAAGATGGCTCTGTCCAAACAAGCCGAAACACCCAAACCATGTGTAGCTTCTGTCATGACCATAGGCACCAAGACCATGGAGGAGCAGATGCAAGAACTAAGAGAGATGCTTGAGCTAGTCCTGAAAGACAACCAGGAGAAGAACAAGAAGCTTGAAGAGCTCCAGAAAGAGGTGGTTGGGCTCGGGAAACGAAAGGTTGAAGAAGTCAATCTGACGGCGGAAGATGATGACGCTAATAAGATGATCCCTGTAGAAACCAACAGGAACGGAGGTGTTGCGTGCAACGAGGACCAACTTCAAGTGCTGATAGCCAAAGCGGTCAAGAGCCAGCTAGGTGGAGATTCTTCTGGTGGTGCACGCTCTGCCAAACCCTACAGCAAGAGGATAGACGATCTACGCATGCCACAGGGATATCAGCCCCCCAAACTCCAACAGTTTGACGGAAAAGGAAGTCCAAAGCAACATGTTGCCCACTTCATAAAAACGTGTAACAACGCGGGAACTGAAGGGGATCTGCTGGTCAAACAATTCGTGCGGTCTCTAAAGGGCATTGCTTTCGATTGGTACACTGACTTGGAGGTAGAGTCTATTGACAGCTGGAGTCAGATGGAGGACGAGTTCTTCAACCGATTCTATAACACCAGAAGGGTTGTCAGTATGAGTGAACTAACGAATACGAAACAACAGGAAGAAGAACCTGTGGTTGACTATATCAACCACTGGCGTTCATTGTGCCTTGAATGTAAAGATCGCATCAGCGAGACGTCAGCTGTAGAAATGTGCATCGATGGAATGAAGTGGGATTTGCTATACATCCTTAAAGGTATCAAACCTAGGAATTTTCAAGAGTTAGCCACACGCGCACACGATATGGAAATCACCGTGAAAGGACATGGAAGGAATCGCATATCCTCGTCAAAGGCAATCATCGACGAGGCCATGGCCATCAGCACCAACGACGATCCTGTGAAGATATCATCAAAACTAAAGCAGGAGAAGAGGAAAGAAGTCACCTCAAAAGACTTCGAGCGCACGAAGCCTACGCTGAAAGAATTACAAGCCAAGAAGTATCCATTCCCTGACTCCGATCTATCAGGCATGCTCGATGACCTGTTGGAAAAAGGCATCATCAACTTACCAGAAGCAAAACGCCCAGATGAAGTCAACAGGACGAATGATCCCAGATACTGTCGCTACCATAGATTGGTTAGTCACAGTATCGAAAATTGTGTCACTCTCAAGGAGCTTACAATGAGATTAGTCAAAGAAGGACGCATCGAGCTCGACACAGATGAGACAATAGAAGCAAACCACGCCTCCGTGACGACTAGTTGCGACTCACTTTGTAAGCCACAGGAATGGTACATGCAACAAGTTCAATTTGGCACCCTTGAGCCAACAAAAGTGTGGATATCAAAGCCATCTATTGAAGCTGAATTAAAGAAGTTGAGATGCAATTATAACCCAAAAAGAATCGAAACGTATAGGATCATGAAAGAGGTTGAACGCATGGAGGATGACGAAGGATGTACTCTTCTAACTCGAAGAAGGTCAAAGAAGCAAGTCAGTACACAACCAGAACCTGTCCGCCGAAAGAAGAAGCAGTTGACCAAGAAGAGACTACGTCAGGCGAAAGGGAAGAAAAGACTCAAGAGGGGTCTGAGCTCACATGTACTGCCTATTGATCATTTGAAGCAGATTCCACCAAGTCCCATTACCTTAGAAGACTTCTTTCCAGAGGATTACTTCGATAAAGTTGGTGTCAATGCAACCTCAGGGGCATACAAGATCGTGGATCAAGAAGGATTACGCGTCGGGCCAATCAATGGAAAGTTCTTAAAGCGCTACTACTCCTAAAGCTACAGGTCGACACTCCTGGCCCGCAAGAGTATAAACTGTGAACGGCTATAAAAAAAGATCGACACTCCTGGCCCGCAAGAGTATAAACTGTGAACGGCTAAAAAAAAGATCGACACTCCTGGCCCACAAGAGTATAAACGGTGAACGGCTAAAAAAAAGATCGACACTCCTGGCCCGCAAGAGTATAAACTGTGAACGGCTAAACAAAACAAAAAACCAAAAAAAAAGAACTACATTGACTTGATCTTGCGAAGTGTCACGCACGTGACTTTGTAAGTACGTAGGTAGCTTGAGTACAAAAAAAATGTGTTCAAGTGCAGTCTCAAAAAAAAATATAACAAAGTAGGTTGACGGTTCTAATGCATAGCTGCCTGGATGGCCTTCTTGCATTGATCCGACTCACGCTTCACCTTCACCAAGTCGTCAGAGCTTGCTTGAAAAGTTCTCAGTTCATCTAACTTCTGTTGAAGTGCACAAACGTTCGACTCGGCCGCAGCAATTACTTCCACTTGTCGGTTTTGCTGGTGTCTTATGGTCTTCGCCTCATCGCGCAAAGCTCGTAATTTGGCCTCAGCTTCCTCTATTGCCTGCGCCACTGCTTCTCCATGTCCCTCCAAACTCTTGCTAGTTCGAAGAGCACCTTTGTAAGTCAGTCGAGCCGAACGTAGACTGCCCTCAACCGCAGAAATCTCACAGGCATGACGGGCGGAGTTGCTAACAACACCCTGCTGGACTACAAGGAGTTTGGCAACGCTCTTTACATACGCAACAACGGCCGCCTGAAGAAAGGAGATGTCATCGCCAACATTTTGAAGGCTAGCAAGGAAGTGTATAACACGCGCAGCTACATCGTTGACTTCTGCGTAGGGAGCTTCCGTAGGGTTTTGAAGGAGAACCCTCACGAGCTGGTGGGTCATCTTGACAGTTTGGCATGAAGAGGGTGGAGCGGTGACAGCTTCAGCACTTGGTGCTTTGTTATCCTGCGGTCGCCCAGAGGAAGATGAAGCATCGGAGACCTGTTGGCTATGTCGTCCCGACCGTATAGAGCGCTGTCCTCCATTATCGACAAGTGTCTCATCCGCGGCATCACCAATTGGCACTGGGGGCAGAAGAGCACCATTGCGCATGCCTTCTTTTGGTAGAGATTTATATCGCACCGTGAGTTCGTCACAAAATGAAACGACTATGTCGAAGAAATTAAGACAAGTAAGGAATTCCCAGGAAATTGGAGGAGTCACAAACGGTCTCACTTAAAACCCAATTTCCTTAGACTCGTAAGTCTTGGTGACAGAATCCTCAAAAGCTTATTTTTCTTACACAATGATTTCAAAGTGTGAAACTACCCCCGATGGATAGCAGTTTTACGCAAAGAAGGATAGCGGGCTGGTCTCTCAACAACAAGCCAGAGTACCGTCAACAACAGCGCATCAACGTCAGAGCAGTAAAATCGGCAACTGTGGATAGAAGGGGGCCTAGTCATGAACAAGGAAAAGAAAATCAATAAGACAAGATGTAGTCACATTGAGCTTACAAAAAAAACGTGATTGAAATTGATACAAATGCACGGCCAAGTGATATATTTCAGTACCTTGCTACACGTAATTCAAATTGATTGAAGTAATGGAACACAGCCACGTTTGAATAGCTTTTGGAGTAATTAAACACAAACTCACGTGATTGAAATTGAGAAGCACGTTCAAAATCCCTTTTGGACCCCTGAGATTCCAGCCGATGATGAATACAGCAAGGGAGTTGGTGATGATGATCAGGATCAGCAGCAAGTAAATCAGATGGAGCCGAGCGCCGTGGATCAGGTTGAGCTTGAATGCCAAGTTGATAAGAAATCGAGCAGCGAAGGCTAGGGTTTTTAGAGTTAATCAGATGAATGAGGCTCTTGATTTTGGGATGGCTTGAACTCTTGACTTAAGGTTCTATTTATAGAGAGAATTAGGGCTGGCTGATTCCTAAAGATTATGCCCAAGGATTATCAAAACAAGTAGATTTAGGAAATATTTCCTAATCTCATCTAACCGACTCTTCTTTATCTTCAAGCTAACTTAATTGGCAAGTCAGTCTAGAAGATTCCAGAACTGTTCACGGTCCGAAGTACTGTTCACGGCCCAAATCACTATTCATCCCGAAGTACTATTCATCCCGGAATTACTATTCATGGTCCGAAAATTACTGTTCACTGATCAGTCGATATTTCGACTAATCATTCGCTACATTCGATGAAGGATTTCACTCATTCTCCCGGAAAATTGTCTATATTTGATGTCTTTCTCTAGTGTTTCAGGTAAAATCGACATATCATCGCTCCTTGGAGTCGAAATGTCAAAAGAACGGAAAGATCGATCGAAAAAGGCCAAAAACCAGAATTAAGCCTGCATCGCCCGTTACAAGCTCAACAGCCGTTACACACCAGGATGTAACGGGTGTAACGGCTGTGAAATTCACCCGAGACTTCACAAACTTCAAGCTCGCCCGTTACAGGTCCACCGCCCGTTACACACCAGGCTGTAACGGGTGTAAGGCTGCGTTTTCCCTCAGAAGATTTCAGACCACCCGTTACAAGCCAGGGAGACTGTTACACACAAGGGTGCAACGACTGTAACGGGCATCAAATCCATTAGAGCTTTTTAGCCCACCCGTTACAGCCGTTACAACCGTTACAGACGCTGTACGCACGGCTGTAACGGGACGGCAAATTTGGCAAAATTTACAGATTATTTCTAAGTTAGGTTTTTGGGCTTTTCAGCCCTTTTAGACGGTCTATATAAGGAAACACTATCAGAATAGACTTGGTTGTTGATTCTTTGGAGAAAAACCCTAACTTGGGAGAGAAGACAGAGTTTTCAGCGTGAGGATCAACGAGCGAATCGTCTACGGTTTATTCGTTTCTTCCTTCAAACTATACTGTTTTTGTCACTCGCCATGAATAGCGAGTAGTCTTTTCTATTCCGGGATCCTACGGATCCCGTGCTATGTAACCCTAACTCTCATGTGATCAATTAAAGTTCATTATTTATGCAATTCGAATATTCAATTTCATTGTGTGCTTAATTTTATCGTTCTATGCATGTATTTACATCAAAGGGTATGTTTGCATTGATAGAACGTATTTAGGTTATATGCCGAAAGGTGGATGGGCCCTAGGGATTAACCGGATTGCATGAAATTGATATTAGGTCATGTTTACATGATTTAATAGGAAAACCTTTAATTTAATAAATCGAAATCGTTGATAATCCGTGGATGGGCGGCGTTCAACGATGGAGATTAATCTAGACAATGATCCGTGGATGGGCGGCTTGTCTAGTGTTATTTCGGTTATTTTCCATATTCGATAGCATGAATAATTAGCGTAGAATGATTGCATGATTAGTGGGGTTAGCACGGGTGAAGTACGGATTCTGGGATTCTCTCTCTGAATTAAACACAACACTTTATTTTCTGCTATTTAATTTCTGCTATTTTTCGTGATAACAAAACCGTGTTTTTACACTTGCTAATTAGGAATAGCTAAATAGGTCGCTAGTTAACTAGTACTCACGCGCATTGCTCCTAGGATCGACCCTTGGCTTACCAAGGATTATAAATTTTGTTTGACTGCAATTTGACCCCTAAAACTAATACTTTGACAACTATAAAGGGTTAAAAATACACGTGTCAAAATGGCGCCGTTGCCGGGGAGCAGCGTTTAGTGTGATATTAGATCTAACTCGTGTAGTTTAGACTATTCCACCTCACTTGATTTCTGATTTTTTTCTATTGTGGTTTCTTCGCTCACATTTTTTTTTCTTTCTTGGCTTTTGCAGGTTCTACCTAGTTCATGCCAAGGAAGGCGCTCAAACAGAAAAAGCAGATTCAGATTTCAGACGACGAAACACCGGTCCAACGAAAATTCAATCATCAGGCCCAGAACGAAGCTCGGCGGCTACGAGCACTAAACCGAAATTTTGCAGCAATGGCTAATAATCAAGACTTGATTAATGGAAGGGTCGAGAAC
Organism: Rhodiola kirilowii; assembly: GCA_033675215.1. Lineage (NCBI taxonomy): Eukaryota > Viridiplantae > Streptophyta > Magnoliopsida > Saxifragales > Crassulaceae > Rhodiola > Rhodiola kirilowii. The sequence goes on from CM066193.1 coordinate 47,260,404, forward strand.
GTCCAGCAACCACGAGTGCAACAACCAGTGCGCAGAACTCTTGGGGATTACACTACTGCACGCGTCACTGGATTTCAGTCCGCTATTGAACCACCTGGAATAGAAGCAAATACTTGGGAGCTGAAAACCGGTCTCATTCAGATGGTGCAGAATAATCAGTTCTCAGGAAGGATTAATGAAGACCCTCACCAGCATCTCAAGCGTTTCGTTCAGATGTGCAACACAGTGAAGACCAATGGGGTCCCTTCAGAGTCTTACTACCTCAGGCTATTCCCATTCTCACTGTCCGACAAAGCCAGCCGATGGCTAGATAGCCATGCAGAGGGCACTTTTACTACATGGGATAGGCTGGCCGAAGCTTTCCTTCAGCAATACTTCCCACCATCAAAGACAGCTCATTTCAGGAATAAGATTATATCATTTCGGTCTATTGATGGTGAGACTCTGTACGATGCTTGGGAAAGGTACAAAGAGCTGACGAGAATGTGCCCACACCACAATCTAGAGCAGTGGCAGATTATCGACACCTTCTATCAGGGGATCGATCAAGGGATGCGTACCTTAATCAATCAAGCAGCAGGTGGGGGACTGAACCAAGTCCCGCTAGAAGACACCTATAAAATTATAGAAAGGGCAGCCCAAGATTACCATCTCTGGACGAGTGACCACGGCAATCCTAGGGACAGAAAAGGTGTGCAGGACCTCTGCCAAGCCGAGAGCACTAATGATATAGCTCGGTTGGCTGATACAATGAAAATACTTTCCACCGAGATTCAGAGTTTGAAGCTAGCAAACACCATGAAGTCATCAGACGTCGCTCACATCGGCGTGTACTGTCAGATTTGCGGCTCCCCTTCACATTATGCAGATGGCTGTCCAGTGATCGGATCAGATGACAGTAACGGAAACCAAGAGGTTGCAAACTACGTGGGGCAGAATAATCAAGGAGCTGGTCCCGGCTATGGCCCACCCACAAACAGATGGGATAATCCGAACAGAAACAATCCCAACCTATTTTACAAGCCTCAGAATCCGGCACCTCAAAGCTCTCCATACAAACAGCAGCAAGGCAGTGCACCATATCAGCCACGAGGGCAATACAACAACCAGGCTCAACACTCAAAGAACAACAACTCCTACCAGCCAAGGACTCAGTACACTAATCAGTACAATAATCAGTCACAAGGGCAGCAAAATCAGAACTCAGGGAATTATTCATACCAGCCGCAACAGCCCAAGCAGCAGGAGTCTGGCAGCTCGTCTAACATGGAAGCCATGATGGCTAATTTTATGGCAGAGCAAGGTAAGAAAGTGCAAGAACTCCAGAAGACGATTGATCAGCTAGTCACTCAGAACAGAATGCTGGAAACTCAGGTAGCTCAGCAGGCAAATTCAGCAACAAGGGAACATGGGAAACTCCCTTCGAAACCAGAGCATAACCCTAGGGAATCAGTGAATGCCATCACACTCCGAGGTGGCAAGCAACTCGAAATGATACCAGCTCAAACTACTCGAAATTCTACAGAGAAATTAGCACTCAACTCTAAAATTAATGAAGGAGAAACATCGAAAGAAGCTGAAAACCGAGAAGAAAATTCTGCACAGACAGTGGAGCCAGCTCCTTACAAACCCCCAGTCCCATACCCTCAGCGTCTCAAGGGTGCTAGGAGAGACAAAGAATTCATGAAATTCGTGGACAAGATTCGTACCCTCTACATCACTATGCCCTTCACAGATGCAATTACGCAGATTCCGACATATGCCAAATTCATGAAGGAGATCATGACTGGGAAGCGAAAACTAGATGGCACCGAGACAGTAGCTCTAAGTGAGGAGTGTAGCGCAGCCATGCACATTCCCATGCCACCCAAGCTTAAGGACGCAGGAAGTTTCTCTATTCCTTGTGATATTGGTGGTATTACTATTCATCGTGCCTTATGTGATTTAGGTGCTAGTGTGTCTATCATGCCTTATTCCCTATATGCTAAACTGAATTTGGGTGATCTTTGTCCTACGAATATCTCTATTCGCCTTGCGGACCGTTCTTGCAAACTCCCTAAGGGGATTCTGAAGGATGTACCTGTCAGGGTGAAGAATATTTACATACCTGCTGATTTTATTGTGCTAGAAATTTCGGAGGACACTGACATTCCAATTATACTTGGTAGACCATTCTTATATACTGCTAGAGTAGTTATTGACATGGATAGGGGCTCTATAGCTTTGCGAGTGGGCAGCGAGAGTGTTGTTTTCTATTTGCCCGACATGTGCAGGACTCCTAGTCTTTTAGCTGATTGTGACGTTTTAGATTCTGCTGATGTTGATCAGCCCATTTCACTAACGTCTATTGAGTCTTACAAGGTTGTTCCAGGCTGCCCTATACCGATGGATGTCTACGCCGTAAGCATAGAGGGCGCAGGCACGACTGATGCCGCGGGAGACACATGTAAGGAATCTTGCAAGTTAGAGTTGAAACCTCTACCTGCAAGTCTCAGGTATGAATTTCTGGGCCCTAACTCCACCTATCCGGTGATTGTTAATGCTTCCTTGACTGATATAGAGACCCAGAGATTGCTCGATGTTTTGCGAAAATATAGGCCAGCCCTAGGCTATTCCATAGACGACCTCAAGGGAATTAGCCCTGATTTGTGCATGCATAGAATTAACCTGGAGGACGATGCTAGGCCTAGTAGGGATGCTTTAAGACGCTTGAACCCCAAATTGAGTGATGTGGTTAAGACAGAAATTCTGAAATTATTAGATGCCGGCATCATTTATTCTGTAGCAGATAGTCGGTGGGTTAGTCCTGTGCACGTTGTCCCTAAGAAAGGAGGCTTAACTGTTGTACGAAATGAGCATAATGAACTGATTCCTACTCGTACTGTGACTGGTTGGCGCATGTGCATTGATTATAGAAAACTGAATAAGGCTACTCTTAAGGATCATTTTCCCTTACCTTTTATTGATCAAATGTTAGAACGTCTAGCAAAACATAAATTTTTCTGCTACCTTGACGGTTATAGTGGATTTTTCCAGATCCCTATACACCCCGAGGATCAGGAGAAAACCACATTCACTTGCCCCTTTGGCACATTTGCTTATAGACGTATGCCATTCGGCCTTTGCAATGCACCAGCCACCTTTCAACGTTGCATGATGGCTATTTTTTCTGATTTTCTAGAACGCACCATGGAAGTTTTTATGGATGATTTTTCGGTGTATGGTTCTTCTTTTGACTCGTGTCTTGCTAACCTCTCTGCTATTCTTCATCGATGTGTTGACACTAACCTGGTTTTGAACTGGGAGAAGTGTCACTTTATGGTGCAGGAAGGTATAGTGCTCGGACACATGGTCTCTCACAGAGGCATCGAGGTCGATCGCGCAAAGATTGAGGTAATAGAAAACCTGCCCCCACCAAAGGATGTGAAAGGGATCAGGAGTTTTCTCGGGCACGCTGGCTTTTACAGACGTTTTATCAAGGACTTCTCGAAGATAGCAAAGCCACTCACTGATCTACTTTGCCAGGAAGCTGAATTTAATTTTTCAGATTCATGTTTAAATGCTTTCAATAATCTGAAAACTGCTCTTACTTGCGCTCCGATAGTGCAGCCTCCCAATTGGGAGCTACCATTTGAACTAATGTGTGACGCGAGTGATTTTGCAGTAGGAGCAGTCCTGGGGAAGCGCATTGACAAGAAGCTACACGTAGTTTACTACGCCAGCAGGGTCCTCGCCGGAGCAGCAATTAATTACACTACGACCGAGAAGGAGATGCTAGCCATAGTCTATGCTTTCGAAAAATTCAGGCAGTATTTACTGTGCTCGAAGACCACAGTCTACACCGACATGCTGCGATCAAATACTTGCTGTCAAAGAAGGATTCAAAGCCACGTCTTATCCGTTGGGTCCTCCTCCTCCAGGAATTCGACATTGAAATTAGGGACAAGAAGGGTGCAGAAAATCTGGTTGCAGATCACTTGTCGCGCCTCGAGCTAGGAGAGCTCAACCGCGAAGAGGACAAACTCCCGATAAATGACTCTCTTGTGGACGAACAGCTGATGCACATTGATGTGGACAATGTCCCGTGGTACGCAGACTTCGTTAACTTCCTGGCCTGCGGAATCCTCCCTCCCGACCTCTCGCACAACCAGAAGAGGAAATTTCTCTCCGACGTTAAAAGGTACTTCTGGGATGATCCTTTCTTGTATCGATTATGTGCTGACGGTCTCTATAGGACTTGTGTCGATGAGGATCAGATCCCGTTTATTCTGGAACGGTGCCACTCTTCACAATACGGTGGGCATGGGGCCGGTTCGAAAACAGCTACAAAGGTTCTACAGTCCGGTTTCTTCTATCCCTCACTATTTAAGGACGCGCACGATTTTGTCAAAGCGTGTGATCAGTGCCAGCGGACTGGTAATATTTCGAAGCAGCAGGAGATGCCCCAGCAGAGCATTCTCGCAGTCGATCTCTTCGATGTATGGGGGATTGATTTCATGGGACCATTCCCATCTTCTTATGGTAATCAGTATATCTTGGTAGCAGTCGACTACGTTTCTAAGTGGGTTGAAGCAGTCGCTACCCCTACTTGCGACGCCAAGGTAGTCGTAAAAATGTTTCAGAAGGTGATCTTCCCTCGGTTCGGAGTGCCCAGAACAGTTATCAGTGACGGTGGTTCTCACTTCAAAGAAAGGAATTTCGAAACTCTATTGAAGAAGTATGGTGTCTACCACAAGATTGGCACTCCTTATCACCCTCAGACTAGTGGCCAGGTTGAGATCTCTAACAGAGAGATCAAGAGCATACTGGGAAAGACAGTCTCGAGCCACAGGAAAGATTGGGCGTCCAAGCTAGATGACGCCCTGTGGGCATACAGGACCGCATACAAAACTCCTATCGGGATGAGTCCGTTCAGACTAGTCTATGGAAAAACCTGTCACTTGCCGGTCGAACTAAAGTACAAGGCGTTATGGGCTATTCGAGAGCTGAATATGGACATGAAAGCGGCAGGAGAAAAGCGAATGCTGCAGCTCCACGAGCTTGATGAAATCAGATTAGATTCGTACGAGAACGCTCGGATTTACAAGGAAAGAACGAAGAAATGGCATGACAAGAGGATCGTGCACAGAGAATTCAACGAGGGCGAGCGAGTCCTTCTCTACAACTCCCGTCTTAGATTATTTCCTGGGAAATTGCGCACAAAATGGAGTGGCCCTTATACAGTGGAACGAGCACATCCAGACGGGCATGTAGAAATCAGTGTGGAAGGAGGAAAAATAATGGTAGTCAACGGGCAACGCCTCAAGCACTACCACGTTCTGAAGCATCTTGCACCTCCTGACGGGATTGATGATAATCTACTTCTCGGGAAGGGATCTCAGCAAGGGACTTCCCGAGATTGCTTCTAGTCCCACCTCTTTATCTATGTCTCGCCAAGACGTTAAACTAGGTCTCTCCAAGGAGTAACCCGCGCTGTAAGTTTTCTTTCATTGCATTTGGCATTGTACATTTTTCTCTGTGGACCATGCAGGACTCAAAGTGTGGAGTTAAAAGGGATTCAGAATTCAGAGCACAAAGTGAAATTTGGCAGAAATTGGCCTGCCCGTTACACCCGTTACACACGCCACTGTAACGGCTGTAACGGGCATGAATTTGCTCAGACGTTTTTGGCCAGCCCGTTACACCCGTTACACACTGGACTGTAACGGCTGTAACGGGCATAAATTTGCTCAGACGTTATTGGCCAGCCCGTTACACCCGTTACAGTCGGTTGTAACGGGTAGACAAAATTTTTGCCTTCTCCCCCAATTCGAAACCCTAATTTCACAAATCCAAAATTCCCAATTATTTTTTTCTCCCCTCCGCCGCACCTCAACCCATTCCAGCCGTCCGCCCAACCACTCCGTCCGTCCGCTCACAACCCTCCCCATTCCGGCAACCTCCCAGATTCCGCTCGCGGTCGCCAACCCATTCCGCCTCTCTCACCCCAACCTCACCTCCATGGCTCGCGGTCGCCAATCCTCCAGCCGTGCCATTGTCCCGGTGGCACCCCCCGTCCAGACCCTAGTCTACCCTATGGGAAATACTTCCGGTCGCTTTGCCACAACCGAGGCCAGGAGTCGATGCAACAATACCTTAAAGCTGAAAACGGTACGGCCTACTCTTGTTCCTTGCATTACTACTCTGGAAAAATTAGAACAGGGGATTCTGCCTCAGTGCCGTCGTATGTTTATTGCATCCGGGTTGGATATATTATTTACACGTCATTTGTTGCCCACATATCCATTGCTAGTAGAAGAATTTTTGGCAACATTTGATATTGAGGGTAGCCCTTTGAGGGTGACGGCGTGGAAATTTCAGATTGGGAGGCGGCAATATACTATATCTAAGGCCGAGGTTTGTGAGATTTTGGGATTCCCCGTTGAGGGCTTTTGTGGGGAATACACTGCTGAGGAGCGATATGAATTTTGGAAGGGTATTTCGGGGTTTGATTACTATTTCAGATCCGGTTGGAGTTCTGCTGGGATAAAGGAGCCAGTCTGGAAGGTTATTCATCGGCTTGTGGCTTTGAGTATCACTACTCGCTTTGAGGGCGCCACTGTAATCAACAACACGGATTTCGACATCATGATCTCCCTTAGCAGAGGACGGCCAGTGGATTTCTTTCAGATCCTCAGCGGAACGATGATGGTATGGGCCACATCGACTTCAAACAAGGCCATGGGCGGTGGTCTCTTTATTTCTGCGATCGCCGAATCTCGAGGATGGGACCTCAGCCCACTGGAGGGGTCCGGTGCACTCTTGTCTCTGAACATGGAGCAGATGGGTCTATTCAGGTTCTTCAAGGCAGACGGGACATGGGCACACAACCCAGACCTCCCAAGTGGCGCGAAGAAGCGCCGTATTGATCGGGCTCAGGACAGGGCAGCCCCCCCTCCGCGCGAGGCACCACCAGTTCAGGAGGAGCAGCCTCAGCACAATGACGTCGATATGGACGAGGCGCACTCGCCTCCAGCGCCCAGCCACATTCCTCCCCCGCCTTATCCTGCTGCCGACCAGTTACCTTTCTCACTCGAGGAGCGTTTCGTTCTATTAGAGACCACTCAGCAGCAGATCATTGCCACCCAGCATGAGTTTCGGAGTGATCTGAGAGTTATGATGACCTATCAGTGCCAGATTTTGGCCAGCCTTGCCCCTATCATTTCTACCCAGAGCACACTTTCTGTCTCCCATAATCAGCTCCGGGATGATTTCAGAGATTTCCGATATCAGGCCAGCAGTGGTCACATGACGCCCAGACTTCGTTCTACAGGCAGCAAGGCTTCACAGATTTTCCCCCTCCGCCATCATTCATGTCCTCAGCCCCCGATCCTTTCGAGGCTACGTTTACCATGGCAGTCGACCTAAGCCCTCCTCCCAGTGCACCACCTGCCCATGCTGCCGCCGGGGAAGGCCCCTCTCACACAGTAGACTCTACCCGTCGTACAGATTCAGAGGACAGTGAGCCCGGCGATGATTCCTCGTATGATTCTGAGGTCGGTGACCCTCACGATGATGCTTCTCAGGATTCAGCGGGCAGCGAGGAATTCTGATCTATATTTCGGACACTGCTCATGCTCTTTATTTTGCCGATGTTTCCTTTTGCCTTATTGTCAGTGTTTCTGCATTCCATGTTCCTCATTTGTACGCTGACTTTTGGATACTATTCACTGCCTTCTTATTATGCGATGTTTGAGTTAGTCCGTTACTGTTGGTCACCTCTACTCACATCGTTTATTCTTCATTCGTTTTGCGGTTATCGATGCTAATCTATTACTTGTGCAGCTCTATACTCTTTTTCATACATCCACTAGCTCACAGGTCGTATTTCACTCACCAGCCATCGTTTAACCTCTATGGATTCCGCGCCACCACGCACCAGTGAAGTTCCTATGCCCTTTATTATTATTCTTCTGTATTTTTAGCTTAGGGACTAAGCTCGATTTTAAGTGTGGAGTGGGTAGCGCATAGTCACATGCATTGCATATCATATTCACTCATTGTACATGCTCAACTGTCTATGTATCGCGATTGAAATCCTCGTTTTCTACGATACTCCTTGACTGATTGACATTCTTTTGGATTCGAAATCTAGGGCATGAAATAGTGTAAATCGTGTGTGTATTCTCTTGAGTCAGTATCATTGCTAACTTTTGCCTATCACATGTTCTACGTATTTCTTGAAGCATGTTTAAGGCTTGATATTAGTAGGCACCGTTTCAAAATTCCAATAGCTTAAAATTGCATATCTTTTTCTAGGTGACCTTAGTACAAGTATATGGTTCTCTACACTTGTCGTGATTTGCATGCATCCGCCTTTACTTATACACTATGTCAAGTTTTAAGTGTGGAGTTAGACAATTGACCTTCAAGTTTTCCCCTCAAAGCAAAGTTCTCAAATCTGGAAAATGGGTGAAACATTGGCCCCAAGCATAGTTGTTTTTGAAAGAAAAACCAGTCTGAAAAAAAAATGCTTTTGTTGATTCTGCGAAAGCAGAAAATACCAAGGACCCGGTGAGAAAAGTCACCCCTGGTATCTGGAAAACACTCTTGAAACAATTTCTGCTCCATTCTGCTTGGCGTAGTGTAAATCCACCTTTTCATTGCGTGCAAATAATAGCATATCTTGAGAATTCATATACTATAGTCTGAGGGACGATCCTCGTGCTTGCACTGAAATTCCCTATGCAATTTTTCGTTCTATTTTTCAGAAAAATTATTAAGCCAGGCTTCTCTTCTCTTACGGGTCATTGTCTAATCCTTGGCACTTGAGAATGAGCTTTGCGCCAAGAGCCCGTGGACTATCCCTAGATAGCATAGGTGAATGGCGAGCATGTTTTGTGTAACTATTCATGTTCTTTATACGTTGCAATAGAACTATTTAGAACATGTGATTAGTCGATTGCTAGCCGTGTGTACTGACCGTTTGAATGCGTAACTCGTATAACCTATGATTGTCTGAAAACTTTGATGAAGATGTTTGACTTGAAGTTGAGGTAACACGATGAATCCGAGGTATGACATGACTTTACTGTGACTCGTTGAGCATCGTTTCATGCATACACGTTAGTTAGCTGTATAGGGGATTTGTAGGTAGTCCCATTCCTGAAAACCTTCACGAGACTATACTCGTCCTACTAGGGCAGCCTATAGGTTCAAAGGCTTGATGCATGCGCTAAATGCATTCGTGTCCTCTACGACAGTGCGTTATCCCTTTATTTTTTTCATGTCTAGTTAGAATTGATCACATGTCACATGAGTAGGTAGTTCATGGTCATGAAACATTGCATCCTCCCATGTGTTTATTCTGCCATATTTTCGACATTTGTTCGGGACGAACAAATCCTAAGTGTGGAGTGTTTTGATCAGTCGATATTTCGACTAATCATTCGCTACATTCGATGAAGGATTTCACTCATTCTCCCGGCAAATTGTCTATATTTGATGTCTTTCTCTAGTGTTTCAGGTAAAATCGACATATCATCGCTCATTGGAGTCGAAATGTCAAAAGAACGGAAAGATCGATCGAAAAAGGCCAAAAACCAGAATTAAGCCTGCATCGCCTGTTACAAGCTCAACAGCCGTTACACACCAGGATGTAACGGGTGTAACGGCTGTGAAATTCACCCGAGACTTCACAAACTTCAAGCTCGCCCGTTACAGGTCCACCGCCCGTTACACACCAGGCTGTAACGGGTGTAACGGCTGCGTTTTCCCTCAGAAGATTTCAGACCACCCGTTACAAGCCAGGGAGACCGTTACACACAAGGGTGCAACGGCTGTAACGGGCATCAAATCCATCAGAGCTTTTTAGCCCACCCGTTACAGCCGTTACAACCGTTACAGACGCTGTACGCATGGCTGTAACGGGACGGCAAATTTGGCAAAATTTACAGATTATTTCTAAGTTCAGTTTTTGGGCTTTTCAGCCCTTTTAGACGGTCTATATAAGGAAACACTATCAGAATAGACTTGGTTGTTGATTCTTTGGAGAAAAACCCTAACTTGGGAGAGAAGACAGAGTTTTCAGCGTGAGGATCAACGAGCGAATCGTCTACGGTTTATTCGTTTCTTCCTTCAAACTATACTGTTTTTGTCACTCGCCATGAATAGCGAGTAGTCTTTTCTATTCCGGGATCCTACGGATCCCGTGCTATGTAACCCTAACTCTCATGTGATCAATTAAAGTTCATTATTTATGCAATTCGAATATTCAATTTCATTGTGTGCTTAATTTTATCGTTCTATGCATGTATTTACATCAAAGGGTATGTTTGCATTGATAGAACGTATTTAGGTTATATGCCAAAAGGTGGATGGGCCCTAGGGATTAACCGGATTGCATGAAATTGATATTAGGTCATGTTTACATGATTTAATAGGAAAACCTTTAATTTAATAAATCAAAATCGTTGATAATCCGTGGATGGGCGGCGTTCAACGATGGAGATTAATCTAGACAATGATCCGTGGATGGGCGGCTTGTCTAGTGTTATTTCGGTTATTTTCCATATTCGATAGCATGAATAATTAGCGTAGAATGATTGCATGATTAGTGGGGTTAGCACGGGTGAAGTACGGATTCTGGGATTCTCTCTCTGAATTAAACACAACACTTTATTTTCTGCTATTTAATTTCTGCTATTTTTCGTGATAACAAAACCGTGTTTTTACACTTGCTAATTAGGAATAGCTAAATAGGTCGCTAGTTAACTAGTACTCACACGCATTGCTCCTAGGATCGACCCTTGGCTTACCAAGGATTATAAATTTTGTTTGACTGCAATTTGACCCCTAAAACTAATACTTTGACAACTATAAAGGGTTAAAAATACACGTGTCATTCACGCCCCAAAGTTACTGTTCATGGCTCTGACATGTTTCGGCAACAACAGTCACCAATGCTTAGGCTTCTTCCAGTTCGACGTTCACGAAAATCCCAAGTCAACCGTCAAGTTGGAGAACGACATGGTGGCAAAAAAAAATTATGTGGAAGCTCTTACGACAAGTTTGACATTCACAAAAATCTCAAGTCAACCGTCAAGTTGGAGAACAACATGGTGGCCCAAAAAAAATTACGTGGAAGCTCTTACGACAAGGTCGACATCCACAAGACTCTCAAGTCAATCACTCACGATCACGTCGCGATGAGACACTCAAATTATGTCGCACAACATGATCATGAGGGGGCAATTTGTAGGCACTAAAAAGTTTAAGGACCAGATCGAGATTATTAAAGTATAAATGGGCTGGCCCACAAGGGATATTTGGGTCAAAGCTACAAGCCCGGTCCATGAGTTAAACTCAGCCCAAAGCACGGGCCCAATCTCAAGCCCACTAGTGAACTCTATAAATAGAGTATTTCACTTCACAAATCAAAGACTCTGAAATTTGAGAAGAAAGCACAGAGAAGAGTGCTCTCAAAGGAAGCGTCAGCCGCCAGCAGCCGACAAGTATGTGCTGCCTGCCCAAGCATTCCAGCGTCAGCCGCCAGCAACCGACAAGTATGTGCTGCCTGCCCAAGCATTCCAGCGTCGTCTGCTAGAGCATCCAACCGCAACGCAGGCACGTGAGACCAAGTCCCCGCGACCCTCACTTCGCTGCGCACGTGAGATCAAGTCATCAAGACCCTCACTACGCAAGACACGTTGCGCTCCACCTTCACCGCACCAGAGTGCTCTCAAAGGAAACGTCAGTCGCCAGCAACCGACAAGTACGTGCTGCCTGCCCAAGCATTCCAGCGTCGTCTGCTAGAGCATCCAACCGCAACGCAGGCACGTGAGACCAAGTCCCCGCGACCCTCACTTCGCTGCGCACGTGAGATCAAGTCATCAAGACCCTCGCTACGCAAGACACGTTGCACACTCTGAAATTTGAGAAGAAAGCACAAAGAAGAGTGCTCTCAAAAGAAGCGTCAGCCGCCAGCAACCGACAAGTACGTGCCGTCTGCCCAAGCATCCAGCGTCAGCCGCCAGCGACCGAAAAGTATGTGCCGTCTGCCCAAGCATCCCAGCGCCGTCTGCTAGAGCATCCAACCGCAGCGCACGCACGTGAGACCAAGTCCCCGCGACCCTCACTTCGCTGCGCACGTGAGATCAAGTCATCAAGACCCTCACTACGCAAGACACGTTGCGCTACGCCTTCATCCGCACACATCAAGCTGAGTAGACTAAAGCGAGCAATACAGTAGAATCAGAGGAGCATTAGAGATTACGAACACAACTTCCGCTCTCAAGCATAAATCATTTGTAAAACATTATTTTGTATTTGATACGAAATATTGTGACGTTACAGCAGTGTTTATGCAAAAAGAAAAAGGTGAGGACGGGAATCAGACCGTCCTCTCTCTAGTCAAAGTAGCCGGGAAAATAAATGAGCGACCCTCATTTTGACTCGCGCGAAACGGAAAAGATGAGAGGAGCGGGGAGGTATTTCCATAGGCTTGCGGGCGATGATTGGACCTCCCAAAAAGGCTTGAGAAAATGGACTAGCAAGTCACAAAGATGCAAAAAGCTCGAAGAAGCAAATCAAGAGGCCAAAGGCCCAAAATTGTGAAGGTTTTAACCAAACAAAAAGTGAGTACTCAAAGAATCAAATCAAAGGCCAAAGGCCGATTCACTACAAAAAGCAGTCCCTCGCCAAAAGAAAATCAAAGTACTCAAACCAGTGAAACCCGAACCGAATCACGTACTAGAGAAAGCTACAAGGAAACCATATAGTAAGAGACGATCCCGAAGTTGCAGTCCAGGAGCCTAAAAAGGGCTATCTCCCGAGACATCCAATATAATTTGCATCTCGGCACGGAGGTACAAGTATCAAGTTTCTTCTATTTATTTATACAGTTCAATTTGGTAATAAGTAACTAATGCATGAATTAGGATAAATCGAGTCCCACAATCTAATTTTCATATTTTAAAACCAAACTTAGAGTACCGCCCTTTAATAGCATTGTTCGGGACGAACAACTAAAAGTGTGGGGTGATCTGATGGACCATAATTATACGAATCAAAAACACAGTAAAACCCAGTAAATTAGACTGTTGGTCTAGTTAACTTTTGCTTGTTAGTTCCGATATATTTCTACAGGGTATTTTGGGCTCTAGAGAGAAAACACGCTAAGGAGAGGATTTTATGCCGAAAAGATGTTACGAGTCATTCCAAGGTCACGACCATGCTACACTCAAAATTAGCCTTAACATCCTTCATGGAACCAACTTGGAATCACTCAAATATGCTAGAATAGTCGGCATTTGGACAAGAACGCAATGCAAAGACACAGAGCCCGGTAAAGGCCAAACAAGGGCAATTTCATCCGATTTGGGATTTCGACCATGTTCCGAGCAGAATTTGGCTTAGGTTCCTTCTTGAGATCATCTTAGAATGACATTTTCATTCAAAATACACTCTCCAAAATCCAAGAAGCTCCGGCCAAAGCTCCGGTCAGATCCGGTCAAACCGATGGCTTTTATGAAAAGGTCACAAGCTTCTAGAAGGATGCTCCTCCTCCATGAGTGGCTAAGCTCTCCTACACTCTCCTGGCTCCACCTCATAGCAGCCGGCGGCTTTTGAGACACCACAAGGTGGTGACATGTGGTGGCTTCTCCTCCACAAGCTCATCTCCTCCTCCTCCACCCTTGGATGCAACACCACTTGCCACCATCTTGGCCCTCCATCCTCCTCCCCTTTAGCTATAAATAGAGGCTCACCCCTCCTCATTTGTATCCACAATCATCCACACTTCACAAATGTTTTAGAGAGATAGAGAGCTTAACCCTCTTCTCTTCACTTTCAATAAATATTTTGTTCTTCATCGTGGAGCTACTTCTCTTGCGTGGATCTTGTCTAGGAGCTCCTCTCCTCCGCTTATTGTAAGGTATAAAATTACTTTCAGTATTATTTGTTTTTACTGTAAAGTTATTTTATTATTCGGTACCCTTGTGCAAGGCATTAGTTTGCTTGTATTCCTTGACATGAATACAAGCAGCTAAAAGCTTGTACTCGGTCGCAGGGGTATACTTGTATTATAAATGTTTTAGATCTTACTCTTAGTATACCTTTGTATTCAAAACTTGTTCTATGTGCCATATATCAAGTCAGAATCTCCAAGGTTGAGTGAACCATTTGTAACTGGACCAAAGGGACCAAATGGGCAAGCTCTTCCGTGGGGGTTCGTGATCATACTCGGGTAAGTGGACCATTTGTAACTGGACCAAAGGGACCAAATGGGCAAGCTTATCCGAGGAGTTCGGCTTATCTTTAAAAACCATTTGGAAACTGGACCAAAGAATTCAAATGGATGCACATAAGGCTAAGATACTTCGAAAGGAGGAATTAGTCTAAATAGAACAAGTGTTTTAAATGGCGTTGCAAGTCTTGCGCTAGAAATAGCCTCGATTCATCTTTGAATACTTAGCATGATCATGTCTTGCGCTAGAAATAGCCTCAATTCATCTTTGAACACTTGGTATGATCATTAGCGGTCGATGATAAACAATTATAATACAAGGCCCCTAAAACCGAATCATTTCCTTATAGTCCATTATCAACTGTTGTAACTTACTTTCAGTTCTCAAAACACACTCAAACCCAACCCCAATCGTAATTAAATTCTGCATAAGCTTCATTAAAGAACAATTAATCCACACTGACTCCCTTGGGTTCGACCCCTACTTACCACTTGCTACCCAGTAGTAAAGTCGCGAGTAGCGGACTTATAAATTTATTTGTACATTTGCTCTGACGACAAGCATCTATCACCGGGCCTGGCTTGATTTCTTCGGCCGCTTTGGCAGTGAGGTTCGGGACTTCTGTTGGCTCGGCACTTAGGACTGTGATTTCCTCGGATGGATTGGTGATAAGGACCGGGCCTGATTTGGGCAGTTCTTCTTTGATGACCCTTGGCTTCGCATTGAACATCTCATTGATTTGATTTGCACATTTTTTTATGAGCGCCTTTGTCTCTGCCCAAGATTTCTCGGCTTCGACCTGGTTTTGGTATATCATGTTGGCCTGCTGCTGGTTGCTAGATGCCAGCTCCGTTGTAATGTCCTCGAGTGGCTTGTCCTGATCTTCTCTTGGTCTTGACCTCGCGGCCAAATCGTTTATCAATTTCCAAAGATCATCCATGTTTAAGTTATTTACCGAGCCTCCTGCTGCGTCATTAAGCCAATTCCACTCATATGGCATCATCCCATCGAGAAATCTTTGAAGAAGATCTAAGTTCGTGAATCCATGGTACGGGCAGCTCGTCACAAGGGAATCAAAGTATGATAAGTACTCGTCCAATGTTTTGTCCCGGGATTGCTTAATGTTGATGATCTCTTCGCGGACTACAATTTGGAAAGATAGCGAGAAAAACTCCTCATCGTTCCAAGGCTCATTTCCGTAGTACGACGACATGGTTGCGTAGAAGTGATTTCGAGAATTGAGAGAGAGAAAGAAAAGAAAAGAACAACTAATCGGAATCTAACTCCCCGGCAACGGCGCCCATTTTGACGGAGCCCACCGCACTGTCGTTAAGGTGCGATGTTCTCTGTGCAAAAGCAAATTTATATTTTCGATACTCGCGACTTAACTATTTTGGGTAGTCAGTGGTAAGTACGGGTCGAACCCAAGGGAGTCAGGTGATAGTTGTTCTTTCGAAAAGGGGGGATTAAATAAAACAGTTGGGGGGTTGGTTTTGGTTTTAGTACTGAAAAGTAAAGTAACAGTTGATATTACAATTAAAAGAAAGATTCGGTTTCAGGGGCCTTGTATCATAGCCCGTTTATCATTGACCTCTAATGATCATACTAAGTATTCAAACTTGTATCAAGGCCATTTCAAGCGCTCGATTTGCCACACTGTCTAGCCCATTTCAAGGTCGTAGATCACTTGTTCTATTTAGACTAGCACCCCATTTCAAGGTATACTAGCCTATGTGCATCCATTTGAACAATCATTTCCGATCAATCCAAATGGTGTTTTAGAGAGGTCGAACTCCTCAGATAAGCTTTGCCATTTCAAGCATCCACATACCCGAGTATGTTCACGAACCCCACGGAAGAGTTTTGCCATTTCAAGCATCCACTCAACCTTGGAAGTTCTGACCTAATATGTGGCACATAGAACAAGTTTTGAACACAGAGAGGCACTAGGTGCAGGGTCTAAAACATTGTATGATACAAGTACACCCCTTCAACCGAATGAAGGGTTTAGCTACGACTATTCATGGAACAGAACATCATAGCTAAGTGCATTGAAAAGTAAAGTACTCTGAAAATAGTAAAGTAAAAAGAGAGTACTTACAAAAAACGTTAAGAGTGCTCAAGATCCAACTTTGATTCCAAAGCAAAGTAATTACAAGATTAGTGCCCAAACTCTAGAGAGAAGTGATTTGTGATTTTTGGAATGTGTAGAGAGATGAGCTCTCCACACTTTGGGATGATTTACAAAGGGAAGGGAAGATGTCTATTTATAGGCTAAGAGGATCCACGAGGAGCCAACACTTGGCAAGATGGGAGAGGAGGAGAAGAAATGTGGATGAGAAGTGAAACACATGGCACAAAATGGGAGGAGGAGAAGAAAGCTATCGGGGTGACTCATCCCTCCCAAAAGCCGCCAGCCACATGTCCATGGAGGAGAGGCTTGAGCTTAGCCGCCGCCCATGTGGAGGAAGGGGAGTGGTGGAGTGTGTTTTGTGAGCTTATCCCAAAAAGCCATCGGTCCCTTTCAGCTCCGGACTAACTCTGGTTGCTCTTCGGTTGGATTTATTTTGAGTGATTCCATGTCAGGATCTTGAGATTTCTTCAGTCAGCATCTGGTCGTGACCTTGGAATGACTCGTAATATATTTTCAGCTTAAAAACTCCTCCTTAGCCTGTATTCTCTCTAGACTCCAAAATACCCTGTAGATAAATATCGGAACTAACAAGCAAAAGTTAAATAGACAAAGAGTCTAATTTGGTGGGTTTAACAGTGTTTATGATTCATACAATTATGGTCCATCATGCATTTATGAGGGACCAGAACTTGAGGAAATAGCCATCAATTTGGCAGTTATCCATAACCTGCCCAAGATCTCGGGACGCCAAGGAGAGTCCGCAACTACACACCTTCAGCGCTATCATGGAATCTGCCAGAACCTCAAACCACATGGAGTCGAAGTGGAGGACTTTAAATTAAAGGCCTTCTATTTCTCACTTGTAGATGCTGCTAACGATTGGTTTTTGTCTTTGTCTTCAGGTAGCATCCAGACATGGGAACAGATGCAGAAGAAGTTCCTGGATAAGTATTACCCAGCGGGCAGAGCAATGCAGGTACGCAGGCAATTGCAAGATCTCAGGCAAGGACCGAACGAGACGATGTATGAGTACGTGGACAAGTTCAACGCTTTGAAGCAAAGCTGTTGCAACCTCGGACTCCCAGAAAAACTGATTGTAGAGTATATGCTCAATGGACTGAGGAAGCTGGATAGGAAGTTGCTGGATGCCTCGGCCGGAGGAACCCTCATGAGACTTACTCCATCCGGTGTGCGAAGAAAGATAGTGGAAGTGGCCGAAAATGCAAGGTTCCAAGACGAGGCCAACAACGAAGAAGAGTTCAGTCGGACTAAGAACGTCTCGCAGGCCGAGCCCCCATCCAGTTCTATGGCCAAAGAAATCAAGCAACTCAAAGAGATGATGCAGCAGGTCATCAGGCGGCAGCCGGTTCAAGCCAAACCATGTGAGTTTTGTGGAGCATTAGACCACAAAACTGATGCTTGCCCCAGTCTACAGGAGGATACACATGCCAATGTCAACGCAGTGGGTGAATTCCAAAGCTACAATAACCGTGCACCCCAGCAGGCTCAGCAGCAGCAGTACTACCGGCCGCCATATCGTCAGCAGCAGGGAAGTTATAATAATCAAAATCAATATCAGCAGCGAGCACATCACCAGAACCAGGCAGGCCCGAGTCAGCAAGGCAAACCCCTGGAGGACATTGTGAGGGAACTAGCTGCCTCGGTGCATCAATATCAGGCCAAGACCGATGGGACTTTAACAGAGCTATCCAAACAGATGTCCAACTTGGCCCAGAATGTTTCCGAGATGAAGGGAGATTCAGGAAGGCTATCATCACAGTCCATACCGAACCCGAGAGGGAATGTCAGCACAATGGCAGTAGTGGATGTGGACGCAGCGCTTAAGGAGTCTGCATATTGGGTGAACAGGATGCTAGCGCTCGATGGGCATATTGAGGCAGAAAATAGCGAAAAAGTGGCCAACTCAGAGGGGATCGCGGATGATGTGCAGTTTAACGTCATCCGTGGTCAGTTAAAATGCACAACACCCGCGGCTATAAACTATGAAGCACCCGTGGGGGACCAGACATCCGCGGACAATGAACACGTTACAAGAGCGGATGAAGAACACTTTAGCGGTCCGCGGGTGGAGCACTTAAAGTGTTCGTCACCCGCGATCTGGTCTGAGATGAATTCCCAAACTGACCCTTCCCCTTCGTTTTCTATGCAGGTGATAGCGCTGGATGACCATATGATCGACAAGGATGGGCTAGGAAGCATGTTGGAAGCGAGGCATGAGCGAAATGACCCTATGATGGAGCGCCCAGTTGCAGCAAGTTACGAGGCACCGCCTGGAAAGAGTAAGGATCTAGGTGCCTTCACAGTCACCTGTGGTGTTGGTGAGACACTTAAACATCACTGTTTGATCGATCTAGGTGCTGCTATTAATGTCATGCCATATTCCTTATATTGTTCACTGAAGTTGGGACCACTGAAGCCCCCTAAATTGATGGTAGAATTAGGAGATAAATCAATTATTCGTCCTATTGGTTTGCTAGAGGATCTCACACTCCGAGTAGGAGACCTTTTTGTTCCAACAGATTTCTATGTCTTGCAGATGGGAGATGCTAGAAACGATGATCCTCCAGCACTTATTTTGGGACGGCCATTCCTCTTCGCCACTAAGGCCAAGATTGACATGGGCTCAGGCTTATTGTCACTCGCGTATGGTGGCAAGGCATCAAATTTCCATATCTATGAGGATGCCGACCGTCCATGCATGAAGAAACCACCGGATATCGTGAATACATCATGCCTTGGTGCCCTAATTCCAGACCCACCAGACGAGACAGGCTGTGCAGCTGTGCCAGTAGCTATGATCAAGGGGTCCTCGCAGACTGAGGAGGATGTGAAGGCAAACCCGCCCGATCGATTGAGAGCAGATCCGAGCACACCATTACATGAGGATTTTGGGCAGATTGAAGGAGTAGCTGAGGCAAAATTTGACCTAACACGTCCATGGGATCCTAACTTGTGATCTCTAAAGAGGTAACGTCGAGCCAACGACGTAAAACAAAGGCGCTCGCAGGGAGGCAGCCCGGCAAATTTTTGAGTTTTGAGTTTTTATTTTTCATTTTATGTTTGTTTGAGTCTTTATTTGTGTTGTCACATTGCCTCTGGGAAAGAAATTTATTTTGTGCAGGAAGTTGGCATTTTTCGCAGACCAGGTCGCGAGTGCTGAACAGATTACAGTCCGTGGATGAAGAATAGATTACGGTTGACCGCGGAACTTAAACTGGTGGTGACCCGCGGCGTGCGTTGACTCGAACCCGGACCCATTCAGATTCAGACTAGGGGAGTCCTGCTGTTCTCTACTTCTTTTTTATTTCTTTCCCTTTTTGTTGTGTCTGCATTTGTTTGTTTGTCTTTGAACTAAAGTCGTACCGTGAGGACACGGCTTGGTTCAAAAGCGTGGGGTGGGAGAGTCAGTCAGTTGTGTCAGCACATTTATTTTCCTTGCATATGCACTGTGTCAGCACGTTTCATTAAAAAAACAAAAATTGAAAGCATGAAATCTCTCTTCTGTTCTTGAATATGCAGTATTGAATGTTGATGTGAAATAGATGAGCTGATTAAATGCACTTCTCTCGTGAAATTCGAATTATGCTCTTACTTGTGAATTTAACCCATTACGTGTCTTCTGAGCTGAGATTAACAGGGATGTGGAGTTGATAGAAATGTCCTAGAGGGAATTGACAAAGCACTCGAAGGACCGGATTTCTATTTATATGGTTATATGGATTTTGTGGAGGCTAGCACTTCGAGACGACATGGTTAAGAGTCTGCTCCGCCACTGCAGTCCTTATGCGGTTAGGTGGGACGGGAAAACAACACACCGTCCAATCTCTAGTCCGAGTAGCCGAGAAAATAGACGAGCGACCCTCGGCTTGACTCGCGTCGAAAGGACGAGGATGAGTGAGAGCAGGAAGGTATTTCCATATGCTTGCGGGTGATGATTGGACCTTCGTCAAAGAAAAGGAATCACGGAAGACCAGTTCACAATCAGTAGCAAAAAGAAAAAAATCAGTCAATTGTGAAGTTTTACATGCAACAAAAGTGAAGTACACCACTGCTCTATCAAAAGCCAAGTCACTACAAAGCTGTCCCAAAAGAACTCAAGCACCTTGAAGCTCGAAAAAATCACGTGCAAGAAAAAGCAAAGAAGTATAACCATATGACTAGAGTCCGGAATAGATAGTGCAGATCATGGGTCTAAAGAGGACTATCTCCCAGACATCCGAATTGATTTGGATTTCAGCTCTGAGGTAACATGTATCAAGTTAATTCCATGATTGAGCATGATGATTTGAGTAATGATTGAGCTATGCGTAGAAAAGCAAGTCTAGACTAGCAACTCATATTCATGTGCATTTATTCAAGACGTCAAAGAAATTGTGGTGTTATATTTATTTCCTTCTATGAGTTAGTTCTTGTTCGGGACGAACAAGTTTAAGTGTGGAGTGGTTTGATGAGTCGTATTTATACGACTCGTCGAGTCAATTAATCTCATCTGTTTCGACACTTTTATATGTGAACAGTTACTTTTTAGTATGGTTTTGCATTTTAGGTGTTTCGGATGCTCTAGGAGGAAACGTGCATAAAAGACGGCATTTTATGCCGAAAACATCACAATGGCAGATCAGACCTTTGGACGTTTGGCGGAGCGCTGGGAATGGACCGTTGATCAAAAAATTACGAGCTACATGGCGTTGCGTAGATGACTCAATTCCCTACAACTCTCTAGTTCACACCGAGAGCATCCGAGGTCATTTGAAAGGTCAAATCGAGAGCCGAAGTCAAAACAGATGCGCAGAATGGATGAACAGTCTCAGAGAGGACCGCGGACACTGTTCACTTTATGAACAGTACCGTGAACGCTAATATGAACAGTACCCGCGGCGCTAATATGTGCATCGTCCGCGGCTGACGTCAGCAAATCGAGATTTAGAAGTCTGGCCCAAAAACGAAATTAGAAACTTTTTCTTATGAATTAGGTTTTCGACAGCAACATCCATACACGAAAATTCCAGAATTGAAGAGACGGCTCAAGAGGAGATCAAGCTTTCAACAACAGAGAAGAGAATTTCTACTTTCGTTCAAAAATATTTGTTTACTAATCCCATGGATATGAGTAGCTAATTTCTTTATTGGGTTTGGGGTTTAACATATTGTGACATAGTTTTGAGATTCTGTGTTTAATGATATTTTCATTGTTCTGCTAGTCCTTGTGCTTAATTATCTCGGATTGAATTGTGAAGTTAAGTGGATACTTGGAATGGTAAAGCTTAACCGAGCAGTTCAATCCCCTTATTTACTGTTTGTTTGATACTAGACCGTTAGAACAAATAGTTGCACTAACCCTAATATATCTTGGAATGGAGTATTATGTTTGATAGGACTAGAATTCTACAACCCGGAAAGGAAGTAGATTGTGGTGTAGGCGCTCGGAAAGGCCCTACTTTAGGTTATAACTTGGAATGGAAGTAACCACACTTAAGAACATGGAAATTAGATAATTAGAAATCAATGATAAACGAAGTCACGATAGAAAACCCTAGACCGAATATCCTCTCTTATTGAATACCCTTGTTTTATTTCTCTTACACTTTGTGACAGTTACCTTTTACAAACCCCCAATCAATTGTTTACAGTTACAGCTTCAACAACACCAGCTCCCTTGGGTTCGACCCTACTTGCCACTTACTGGTTTCTTGCAGGAAATTATAAATATAAATTTGAGACGTCAGACGACGCGTGTCACCATTCCTCTCGGAACGACTTAGTTCAAAACACAAAAAACAATTTTAACAATGGAAAGGAAATGACATGAAGAGTAAGGAATGAAGAGAACTCCCTTTATGGTGTCGTTGCTAAGTCAAGGCCATAGGAGCAAACGACAAGGCCTGGCCCGGCCAGATTCGGTTGATGTTCGAGGGAGACTCGATTTGGACGTTGTGGCGCGGCGTGCGCTCGCATAGGTTCAAGCATGTGCTCGCACAATATCGATCAGTCGCATGAAATCTCATGCGCGCGCACAAATGGCCCTGCGCGCTCGCACGCGGTCGAATTCCCTAGCTTGCAGGAGATCATGCGAACGCATGATGTGCATTTGTTCCCTGCATAAGAAAAAAACATCTCCTTTCCAAAATACAATGGGGGTGAGTATGAAAAAAAATGACATAAGAAAATAAAAACTGAAAAATTGAATATACCGGGTTACATCCCGGCAAGTGCCTTTGTGTAACGTCGTTGGCTCGACGGAACCTTACTCATGGATCATAAGTTGGGATCCCATGGGTGAGTGAGTTCAAATTTCCTCTCGGCTGCCCTTTTACTCTACCCAAATAACTTGTGGAGTGATGTGCTCGGTTTGGTTCTCCATAGGTCCGGCAGGTTCTCTTTTACATGCATCCGAGAAGGTGAGGGCTCCTTGACCATAGCTGCTGGTCCAATGAGCCGTGGACTCTTGCTTCTCCTTCCGGGTTTCCATTCCTTTGGCCCATGCCTTTGCCGCTTCTTCATGTTTGAGTGGTTGGCACCTTTGCAATTCTGGAAGCTCGGTAGTGTGCCTTCAAACATTGGTGACCTCAAGCATGCTCCCATGCTAACCCTCTTCTTTGTGGCTGAGATGATTGGCCATCCTTGGTCCTTACACTCTTCAGGAGGTTCTTCTTGGCTTGTGACGAGTTAGAGCTCCTTTGTTGGCTGTTTTGGCTCATGCTTCTCCTCCAACTCGTCTAGCACTGCATCATCATTGATCACATCATCTCTGGTGGCCGTGATTTGCATAAAACATAAAGGGTTAGGCAAGGGCTTCTCGGCCATAAGGACCGGGTCTTTCTCGAGCAGCTCTTCGGTGAGGATCGGGCCTGCCGTGATTTTCTCGGTTAGTTCGGCAGTGATGTCCGGGCATGTCTCGGCTGGTTTGGCAGTGAGGTCCAGGACTTCCTCGGGTGCTTCTTTAGTGAGGACCGAGACTTCTGTTGGCTCGTAAAGTAGGGCCGGGACTTCCTCGGGCAGATTGGTGATGAGTACCGGGACTGAATTGGGCAGTTCTTCTTCTAACTCCCAGGGGTAATCTGAGTGGAGCTCTTCTTCAGGCAACCATGGGTCCTCATCCTCGTCATTCATATGGTCTCCGGGGGCAATTACACTGAGGTCCGGGTCTGAATTAGGCATCTCGGCAGTGAGGTCCGGGTATGTCTCGGGTAACTCGTCAGTTAGGACCGGGACTTCCTCGGACAGATTGGAAATGAGGACCTAGCCTGCCTTGGCTGGTTCTTCTTCGGTCATCCATGGGTCCTCATCATCTGCCAGCTCTGTGGGTTCCAATGTAAGCTCTTCCTCGTTGCCCTTTGGCTTGAGCATCTCATTGATCCCGTCGATGCTGCCTGGATTTGGTGCATCGTGTTGGCCAGTTCTTTGAGCCGCTTGGCCTGATCTTGTTTCGAGCTTTCTGCCATATCTTCTATTAAGTTCCATAGATCATACATGCTCAAGTTCATTATCGACCCTCCCGCTACAGCATCATTGAGCCTATTCCACTCATGTGGCATCATTCCACCGAGAAACCTTTGAAGAAGATCAAAGTTCGTGAATCCATGGTGCGGGCAGCTCGTCACAAGGGAATCGAAATACCATAAGTACTCGTCCAATGTTTCGTCCCGGGATTGCTCAAGGTTGATGATCTTCTCGTAGATTTCAAGTTGGAAGGATGTTGGAAAAAAAACTCCTCATCGTTCCAAGGCTCGCTTCCGTAGTAGGAAGACATATTGGACTGCAAAACAAAAACAAAAAACTGAAAAAATGAAAAGAATAACTATTCCATTTGCACGACTCCCCGGCAACGGCGCCAAAATTTGATAGCACGTCGTTGTGCGCTGCAAAATTTACATTTATAGTTCCACTACTCGTGGCTCACTATTGGATTAGCAAGCGGTAAGTAGGGGTCGAACCCAATGTGGATTAGTTGTTCTTTAAAAAGAAAAAAAGGAAAGTAAATACAGGTTGGGTTTGAGTGGTTTAGACTGAAAGTAAATGACAGAAAGTAAAGTGCTGAAATTAAAGTGCGTGAAAGTAAAGACTGAAAGTAAAGTGCGAAAAGTAAAGTGCTGAAAATAAGTGCGTGAAAGTAAATGACTTGAAAAGTAAAGTGCGTAAAGTAAATGACTGAATGTAAAGTGCGTAAAAGTAAAGTGCAGAAAAGTAAAGTGCTGAAATGTAAATGACAGAAAAGTAAAGTGCGTAAAGTAAAGTGCGATAAGTAAGGATGAAAGATATTTAGTCTAAGGTCTCACATTGTGACACTTCCATCATAGACTTACTTTGTGTTCATAAGTGTGGGTTTATTCCATTTCAAGACATAAACCCTAAAGTAAGGCCATTTCAAGCACTTACACCACAATCTACTCCAAAATCAAGACATAGACTTCTAGTTCAAAAGTGCAGCCACTTGATCTCTCATTTCCGATCAACCAAGCGACTTAAAGAGAGGTTAAACTCCAGGGAAAAGCTTTGCCATTTCAAGCATCCACTCAACCGTGTATGTTCTACCCGAAATAATGGCACAAGAACTAGTTGACACACGAAGTAGCATTAAGTTTAAGTCTCAAGATGCATACACAAGTATGAACACCCTTTGACCGAATATGCTTTAGGTACTTGTATTCATGTCAAGGAATACAAGCACCATACTTATGAAAGTAAAGGAAAACAAGAAAACAAGAACTTGTAAAGGAAAGGACTCGGTTTTGACAAGAAAAAGTAAAGAAGTCGTGGCTTGACAAGGAAAGTAAAGGAGAGGAGCTCCAAATCAAGAACAAGACATGAAAGTAAAGAGTGCTTGCTGGAATTTAAGAGCTTTGGAGCTCAAGAACAAGTGAAGAAAGCTTTGGAAATCAAGAACAAAAGCAAGAACAAGTAGAGAGCAAATTGTGTTTGTATTGAAAATGAAGAGAAGAGAGTTAAGCTCTCTTCTCTCTAAGGACTTGGGATTTCGAAGCACACCAATTACATGAGGCAAGCCCTCTATTTATAGGCAAAGGAAAACTTGGGGGCTAAGTTTCGAGTGGAAATATCCCAAAAGCACTTCACTTGGATTGGTTGAGCCAAAAGCCACCCACATGCCTTGCACTTGCACTCCCAACCGACTTGAGCTTGGCTTCATCCAAAGGGCAACTAGCTTGGACTAGATGAGGCCAACCGACTTTAGGGGGAGATAAGCTTTGGCTTGAAGAAATATCCCAAAAGCACTTCATTTTGATTGGTTTAGCCAAAAGCCATCCACATGCCTTGCACTTGCCTTCCAACCAACTTGAGCTTGGCTCAACTCAAAGGTCAACTAGCTTGGTTTGGTTGAGGCCAACCGGACTTAAATAGTAGAGGCCAACCGAAATCCAAAACCAAACTGAAATGAATAGTAGAAGTTAACCGAAATATAGGGAATTCGGTTTTTGGTTGGAACTTCTTGGCCGGAACTTGGTTGTGCTTGGCCTGTGCTTGATCGGAGCTTGGTCGGAGGTTGGCCAAAGTTGGCCGGAATCTGGCTGGAATTTTGGCCGGCAGTCCTTGGCTGTTGGACCATGGATTTGGAATGTTGAGGAGATTCTAAGACTGATCCATGAAGGATGTTTGGCCAGATTCTGCCCGGAGCATGGTCGGAATCTCAAAACGGCCAGAATTGCCCTAGTTTGGCCTTGACCGGGTGACGGAGCCCACTGCACTGTCGTTAAGGTGCAATGTTCTCTGTGCAAATAAATTTATATTTTCCGCTACTCGCGACTTCACTACTGGGAAGTAAGTGGTAAGTAGGGGTCGAACCCAAGGGAATTAGGGGGATACGTTGTTCTTTGAGAACTATACAGGCGGGGAGCGTGTTTTTAGGTTGATTGAGTTTTAGTGCTAATTAACTAAGTGATTTTTTTGGTTGTTTTTTGGTTTTTTATGCGGAAAAGTAAATGACATAAAATAAATACTGGAATTTAAAGGAAGAAGACTTACAGTGGGTGATGCGTGATTGGCGAGTCCTCCGGAAGATGAGCGGTTGATGATTGCAGTTATACTAATATTAAAAGTAAATACAGGGGGGTTTTGTAATCTAAAGAAAACATTCGGTTTCAGGGGCCTTGCATCAAAGTTGTTTATCATCGACCGCTAATGATCATACTAAGTGTTCAAAGATGAATCGAGGCCATTTCTAAGTGCAAGACTTGCAACATCGTTTAAAACACTTGTTCTACTTTAGACTAATTCCTCC
Source organism: Rhodiola kirilowii (assembly GCA_033675215.1). Classification (NCBI taxonomy): domain Eukaryota; kingdom Viridiplantae; phylum Streptophyta; class Magnoliopsida; order Saxifragales; family Crassulaceae; genus Rhodiola; species Rhodiola kirilowii. Next base: position 47,287,018 of record CM066193.1, read on the forward strand.
TTTCGAAGTATCTTAGCCTTGTGTGCATCCACCTGATCTTTCAGTTACGATCGACCGAGTGGTGTTTTAGATAAGTCAAACTCCTCAGATAAGTTTTGCTTGTTACAACTTCCACTTACCCGAGTATGTTCACGAATCCCCACGGAAGAGCTTTGCTTGTTACAGCTTCCACTCAACCTTGGAAATTCTGACTATATATGGCACATAGAACAAGTTTTGAACACAAAGCGGCATTAAGTGCAGGGTCTAAAACATTTTACAATACAAGTACACCCCTTTAACCGAATAAAGAGTTTAGCTACGAATATCCATAGAGGTGGATACCATAGCTAAATACTCGGGGGTTTTTGAAAACAGTAAGAGGAGAGGGGGTGGAATACTCAAGAACCAACAGGAGTATTCCCAATTCCTACTGAATACTCAAGAACCAACAGGAGTATTCTCTACAGTATTATAATACTCAAGAACCGACAGGAGTATTATAATTTCAAACCAAACTTACAAAGTAACAATTGTAGAGAGATAAGTGTTTTTTGATTTATGAAGGATTTTTTTGGATGAATTACAATTGAGAGAATGGCTTGTATTTATAGCCAAATGAAGGAGGAATGGAGGGTTTGGATTGATCTTCATCCAAGGGTGGAGGAGGAGGGGAGGAGCATGTGGAGGAGAAGGCCACCACATGGCAAGCTCTCCATGGAGGATGAAGAGCCGCCGGTTGGAGGTGAAGAAGGGAGGAGGAAGCTTGGCCTTGGTCACCTCTTGCCAAGGCCGCCGGTCATGGAGGAGAAGGGAGGTGCTTTGGCCACCCATGAGTCATCCAAACACCAAAAGCCGCCGGTCACTAGGAGATAAGGATGAGTTTTGTGTAGTTTTGTGCAGTCTTTTCACAAAACTATCAGTCCAATTTCGCTCCGGTCTGACTTTGGTTGTTCCTCGGTTGGATTTGATTTGAGTACTTCAATGTCAGGATCTTGAGATTTCTTCATTCAGCGTCTAATCTTGACCTTGGAATGACTCGTAACATCTTTTCAGCGTAAAATCCTCTCCTTAGCGTGTTTTCTCTCTAGAGTCCAAAATACCCTGTAGAAATATATCGGGGCTAACAAGCAGAAGTTAAATAGACAAACAGTCTAATTTGGTCAAGCAACTTGGTTTCGGTGCCTATGCGCGCGGGGCCTTTGCTTTGGAATTGGGCCAACTGCCAATCTGCCTGAGCATTCTCCTTGGTTTTCCAACATTGTCCACCTTATTTTCCATTTTGATCACTTTGCTCGAGGTGGATTCGTCAGATCAGCTCGTTTACCCGGGCAACTTGAATTCAGTGCTAGACAGCTCGGGCATGGCCAAGGCGATGCCTGGGCGCGGCTGACTTTTCTCGGTCCTTGGATGGGCAAGAATTTACTTGGCATGCTTTTTGGCACAAATCTCCCTTTTTAAGTGTGATTCCTCTTTAGACTTCAAAATTGCCTATATACACAAATGATATTAACAAGCACTTGTTCGTATGACCAAATGTCTTATTTGGTGGGTTTAGTAGTACTTGATGAATCATATAAATACGCGACATCAATGACCCTTACTTGTGGAAAATAGGTGTAGACCAAATACTTAGAAGGTGCATTCCTGATGATGAGATTGCTTCGGTTATTAGTTTTTGTCATGAGCATGCATGTGGTGGCTACTTTGGTCCAAGAAGGACTGCTAGGAAAATTTTAGAAAGTGGTTTCTTTTGGACGCATGTATTTAGAGATGCCTACAATCATTGTAAGAGATGTGATAAATTCCAACGTTTAGGTAATATTTCGGCTAGGAATGAGATGCCCCAAGTACCAATTCTAGTTAATGATGTGTTTGACATATGGGGTATTGATTTCATGGGTCCTTTTTCTGTGTCGTGTGGATATGCTTACATTATGGTTGCGGTTGATTATGTGTCTAAATGGGTAGAGGCCAAGGCTACTAGATGCGATAATGCTAAAACTGTTGTGGATTTTCTGTGCACTAACATTTTTTTGCAGATACGGAGTGCCGAAGGCCATAATCAGTGATCAAGGGGCACACTTTTGCAACCGGATGATGGCTGCAACTTTGAAGCACTACCACGTTCACCATCGGACTTCCACAGCATATCACCCCCAGATGAATGGGCAAGCAGAGATCTCCAACCGCGAGATTAAGGGAATTCTAGAGAAGATGGTGAACCCGACCAGGAAGGACTGGAGCCAGCGGCTGGATGAGGCACTATGGGCATACAGGACGGCCTACAAGACACCGATAGGCACTTCACTTTTTCGGTTGGTGTACGGGAAAGCATGCCACCTCCTGGTCGAGCTAGAACATAAGTCCTACTGGGCGCTCAAGAAGTGCAATCCCGATTTGCATGCAGCCGGGCTGGACAGGAAGTTGCAGCTATGTGATCTTGAGGAGCTGCGCCTAGAGGCTTACGAGAGCCAATCAGACTACAAGGCACGGAGCAAGCTCTATCATGACAAGTTCATCCTCCGGCGCACATTCGAGGTTGGCCAACAAGTTCTGGTTTTTTCATCACGCCTACGATTGATGCCAGGCAAGCTGCGATCTAGATGGACGAGCCCGTACATGGTGACCCAAGTTTTCAACCACGGAGCGCTCGAGCTAGAATGCCCAACGGATAGACGCCGTTTCAAAGTCAACGGGCAACGGGTGAAGCATTACCAAGGTGAGATCACAGCACCTACTCAGGAGTTTGACCTAGCTGAACCTCCTACTGGGACATGATGAGGTACCGTTGAGCCAATGACGTAAAACAAAGGCGCTCGCAGGGAGGCAGCCCGACACTTTTATCGTTTTTTTAGTTTTTTTAGTTTTATTTACTTATTTTCTGTTTATTCGAGTATTGAGTCTCATTGTATTTTAGGAAAGGAGATGCTTTTCATGCAGGAAACATGCACCTCAGTGTGGAGCGCGCAAGGTCCCAGTCGGGGCCGACCGAGCCAAACCAGCGCGAGCCGAAGCGTCCCGGGCGCAGAATCAGGGCATGGAGGAAATCCTCAGACAAACTTGGCCAATTGTAGATTCTGGCTCGACCAATAGTCTTAGAATGGCCCATTTATGGAGACAAGCAAAGAATCCCATAGTGTCCTGGAGAGTCATCCGGAGGCCCAACCAGTTGCGGCCCTGTGCGCGCAGAATAGGCCTGTTGCAAAAATCCTCGACCGAAGTTCATCATTTGGAAATTCTGGCTCGACAGAAGTGTTTAGAATGACAAATAACTTTGGAAGAGCGATCAATATCACGCGACCACACGAGGGGAGTGCCTGTTCACCCTTTACTCTCTACTTGTTGTTTCCTTACTTTTTTTTGCTTGCATAGTGTGTCTGGAACTTAAGTCGTGCCGTGAGCACACGGCTTTGTTCAAAAGTGTGAGGTGGGAGAGTCAGTTTTTTGTGTCAGCACGTTTATTTCTTGCACCTGCACAGAGTTAGCACGTTTCCCTTGATTTTTTAAATTTTTTGTACAAATTCTTCTCTATTTCTTATATATGCGGTATCGAATTTTGATGATGTGAAATAGATAGAGCCGATTACATGCGCTTCTCTTGTAAAATTTGAATTGTGCGATTACATGTGAACTTAACCCTTTACGTGCCTTTGTGAGTTGAGATAAACAGGGATGTGGAGTTGATAGAAACGTCCTAGAGAGACTTGATGAAGCATTCAAAGGATCGAGCTTCGAACTATATGGTTATATGGATTTCGTGGAGGCTAGCACTTCGAGACTTATTGGTTCAGAGTCTGCTCCGCCACTGCAGTGCTTATGCGGTCAAGTGGGACGGGAAAACAGCACACCGTCCAATCTCTAGTCCGAGTAGCCGAGAAAATAGGCGAGCGACCCTCGGCTTGACTCGCGTCAAAAGGACGAGGATGAGTGAGAGCAGGGAGGTATTTCCATATGCTTGTGGGCGATGATTGGACCTTCGTCAAAGAAGAGGAATCACGGACGAGCAGTTCACAATCAGTAGCAAAAAAGAGAAAAAAATCAGTCAATTGTGAAGTTCTACACGCAACAAAAGTGAAGTACACCACTGTTACATCAAAAGCCAAGTCACTACAAAAGCTATCCAACAAAAAAAAAGAAAAGCTCAGAAAACCTTGAAGGTTGAACAAATCACGTGGGCTTGACTCGCGTCAAAAGGACGAGGATGAGTGAGAGCAGGGAGGTATTTCCATATGCTTGCGGGCGATGATTGGACCTTCGTCAAAGAAGAGGAATCACGGACGAGCAGTTCACAATCAGTAGCAAAAAAGAGAAAAAAATCAGTCAATTGTGAAGTTCTACACGCAACAAAAGTGAAGTACACCACTGTTACATCAAAAGCCAAGTCACTACAAAAGCTATCCAACAAAAAAAAAGAAAAGCTCAGAAAACCTTGAAGGTTGAACAAATCACGTGCAAGAAAAAGCAATGAAGTATAACCATATAGCGAGAGTTCGGACCAGCGAGTGCAGATCATGGGTCTAAAGAGGACTATCTTCCACTCATCCGAATTGATTTGGATCTCGGCTCAAAGGTAACACGTATCAATTATTTCCATGTTTGAGCACAATACTTTTAGTAACGATTGAGATATGCATAGGAAGGCGAAGTCTAGACTAGCGACACATATTCATGTAGCATTATCTAGGATGCCGAAGAAGTTGCGATGTTTCATTTATTTTTCCTCTTATGACCTAGTCCTTGTTCGGGACGAACAAGTTTAAGTGTGGGGTGATTTGATAAGCCGTATTTATACGACTCATCGAGTCAACAAATCTTACCAATTCCGACACTTTATTATGCGAACAAGTTACTTGTTAGTGATGTTTTGCATTTCAGGTGTTTTGGAAGCTCTAGGAGGAAACGCGCATTAAAGATGGCATTTTCTGCCAAAAACATCACAAGGCATCTTTGGCCAAGGAACGCCCGAGCATCGCCCAGGCCGCGCCCCAGGCCGCGTTCCAGACTATTCCAAACCGCACCCCAGCATGTCCCGAGCAGCGTCCGAGGCCCCAGCCGAGCAGTCTAGCACCAAAATCAAGTTGCTCGGGCAAACGAGCTGATCTAAAAATTCTGACTCAAGCAAGTTGATCAAAATAGCAGATAATTCGGACGATGTCACTAAACCAAGGAGAACGCCCGAGCAGATTGGCAGTTGGCCCAATTCCAAAGGCCCCGCGCGCGCTGATAGGCACCGAAACCAAGTCGCTCGACCAGACGGATGAATCTGGAAAATCCAGCTCAACCAAGTTGAAATGCCCAATAACTCAGACGATCTCACTTCCCAGACAAAATGCCCGAGTGGAACCAGCCCATGCCCGAGAAATGCCTAGTTCCGTCCGAGGCCACCCGAGCCTGCACCCAGCCCAGCAATTCTCGGCTCGTCCCAGGCCAAGTCGGTGCGTTAGCGTGGAGGTTAAGCTAACTTGTTGGCCAAGTTTACTTGCAAGCCAAGTTAGCTTGCAGACCAAACAAAGTCGGTTTTGGACATGTTTCTTAAATTGGTTTTTGGGCTTGGCCAAAATCGGATTTAGGTCAGTTCGAATTGGAAACTTCAAAACCCTATCTTCTCCTATAAATAAGACCTCTTGGGCAGGGCATAATCATCCATCCATCAGATCATCATCCTTCCATCCGGGCAGCAACTTCAGCCATTCTCTCGAGTTCCTTCCTTCGGCTTAGAGAAGAATTCCCTTTTCCTTCTTTCATTATTATTGTATTTTGTTTCCATGGACATGAGTAGCTAAACCTGTTATTCGGTTTAGGGTTTTAATATATTGTGACGTAGTTTTGAGATTCCATGCTTAATGCTATTTTTATGTTCTACTAGTTCTTGTGCATAATTGTCCTGGATTGAATTGTGAAGCTAAGTGGATACTTGGAATGGTAAAGCTTAGCCGAGCAATTTAATTCCCTTATTTGCTGCTTGTTTGATACTAAACCGTTAGAACGAGTAGTTGCACTTAACCTGATATAACCTGGAACGGAGTATTAGGTTTGCTAGAACTAGAAGTCTATAACCTGGAACGGAGTAGATTGTGGTGTAGGTGCTTGGAACGGCCCTACCTTAGGTTATAACCTGGAACGGAGTAACCACACTTAAGAACATAGAATTAGATGTTTAGAAATCAATGATAAACGAAGTCACAATAGAAAACCCTAGACCGAATATTCTCTCTGATTGAAAACACCTTTCGTTTTATTTCTTCTTGCACTTGCTTACAATTACTCACAAACCCCAATTGCTTTCTTTACAGAACAACAAGTAACCTCACTAGCTCCCTTGGGTACAACCCTTGCTTGCCGCTATACTAGCCAAGAGTACAGACAATTTAAATTTAAATTTGAGAGGTCAGACGACGCCTATCAATTATTCAAATAACTAACTAGCTAGTCTTATGTTTCTTAGGTGCAATCATAAGTTCGTTCTGCGAAATTAGCCACAAAAATTTTCTTATTAAACAGGGAACATGAAACCGCGTGTGAAGCCTACGATTTGTTCCATAAGTGTCGTGGAGACTTAATGTTGCTTGGTGAGGAGAGTGCTCTAGATGTTGCTGCAACATTGATTCAATGGCCCACTGGTACTTTTTGGTCACTTATTACATGATTCGAATTATTTACTAAATATATCTAATATTTATATTGTATCGTAGGACCACATGCGGGACATTCTCATAGTAACACAGATACTACTACAAACAGAAGATTATGCATCGGTTTTCGAAGGGATTATGCATCGGTTTTGATCCGATGCGTAAGGTTCGAACCTTATGCCTCGGTTCAAAATAACCGATGCATAATGTGTGACATTATGCATCGGTTTTTGTCTGAACCGATACGTAAGGTCAGACTTTATGCATCGTTTTCTATCAACTAATGCGTAAGGTCATACATTATGCATCGGTTCAGCCAATAACCGATGATGCATAATGTCTCAAAAAATTGGCAGATTTTGGCTTCTAAAGGCTCAAATCCACCTGAAATTTTTACAAACATCAATAACCTGCTATTCAATTACAAATAACCCGCTGTTCAATTACAAATACATTGTTGCTCATAATCGACATACATTCATTTCAATGATCAAAGAGAATCATTTTATACAAGTACATCTTCTTTCATACAACAATGCCAAGAAAAGTTAATATTTATAATACAATACAACAAAACTAAAATTGATGTCCTATACCGAATGGGTAACGATCGCTTATATAGCCATACAAGTAGGGGGCGCTTATTTCCCTTACTTCATCGATCTTCGAGTCTTCGTAAGATTCACGTCCATTAGGAAAACACTACAAACAATGAAAGGCAAGAGAAAAGTAAATCAATACAATAAAGTTCCAATGAGTTCAAAGCCAACCAAATGAACTACAACTTAATGAATAATACAAGTCTAAAAGCTTACTTGGCTAAGATCATCAATCTCCGCCCTGTTATTAGCTCGTATAAACTGGATTATGTCCCGAATAAAATTCAAAACATAATTACCGCATAAGTGACTTGGCGGTTGTTTTGGACACTGCACAATCAATAATCTCTTATCACACACTTTATTAATGCTAAAGCTATTAAAAAAGATAGTAGATATGAGACTTCGTACCTCAACTACCTTCCAATGTACACTTTGTGTATTTCTCGGTATAAATCCTTGATAGTATCGGTACATTCCCCTAAAAGGAATAACATAACATAATTAGTGATTGTTAATATATACAAGTTACAAGATAAAAGTGAGTAACTTACGTGTCAATCAAATCCTTTGCATCGACGTTTATTCCTTCTTCACTTGTCGATGGATCAAGCCAATGCGCTACATGTTGTTTGGGGAAGATGACACATAACATCCAATGCCACCTAACAAAAACAAACTAAATTCAAAAAATGAATTCAAAAAAAACATATAAAATATTATCATTAAGTTATGAACTTACTTTACATGATCCACGTAAGGTATGAAGTAACAAAAATTGTGATCTCGGTCCGGCATACTCAACCTTGCTACAAACGTCATCAACCTCATATCTCTGTTGATTGACGGCGTCATGATGGAAGGATTGAAGAAACCAAACTTAATATCCCAACCCATTATCTCATTGTATAAAGAACTAAAAAGTAAAAAATTTGTGTTAGTTAGACCATGCATTAGGGAAAATGATCATCAGAAAATAATCGTGAACATTACCATATAAATAATTCACAAGCAAAGTTCCCCAACGCTGCTAGCTTGTTTAGTTCCTTTAGGTTTTCTGTGGTCACAGCGATACCGTATTCGTCACCGAACACATTCTGGTCGACGTCTACTACAAACATATGTCTGTTCAACTGTGTCCACACCTCATTTAAAAGTCAAAAATACAGGGGCAAGCACTCTATTTCATCATTGTCGGTAAATGGCAAATGATGACATAACACGTTATCATATTCTTGCATGTTGAATTTGATTAATGATATGAAATTAAGTTTTATAAATAGTATAATAGAAAATGCAAATGAACTTGTATTATTCGATTATCTCACCCTATTACTGACAACGAACAAGTCTTTGGGTTTTAGGGTTTAGGGTTTAGGGAGTAATTGTGTAAGAGTCTTTAGGCCATGCTACATGGTGAGACTCTGCCTCAATAACATTCTTATACTTTGAATGGGGTACTGGCAATTTTGCTCCTCGAACGATTGCTTTTTCAACCATCACCTATATATAAAGAACAAATGTTTAGGGTTAGAATGACATATGAATAAGAATGTGATACTAGATTCAGGGTTTACCTCCTTGAATATTCACTCACGAGATGAGAACATTGACACTTCATCCAAGCGTGGAAAGCGATCAAGAAACAAGGACTAAAGTACTTGTTTGGACATAATATTGTGTACATATCGCTTGCTACTCTTGAAGATCAAGATGATGATATTAATTTTTCGAATGGTGGTTTAGATATTTATGCGGGGATATTTGTTGATCGTGGAATGAGTTGGAAAGCAGGTTTATTGTTGAAAATTTGATAGGAATTCGGAACATGTTTCACAGATTTTATTTTTAGTTGAAATGGTTTGATAAATGGCAGCTAAAACAGGGAGTAATTTGAGTTTTAAAACATATCGCTGTTAGCAACAGCGGTATGATCTATGTGACAATTTTCTAGCCCAGCGTGGCTCATGGTTGTCCATGTCAGCATCCATATCAGTAAAAATGATCAAGCTGCTATTAGCAGTAGCGGTTTGACCGAAGTTATGACATCTATGAAATAAGAAACTCCGAAAATGACATGACTAAAATTAATCCTAATAAATACTAGAGTCGAAAAGAAAGAATATATTACACACAAAAAGGCATATCTGATTTTTTTTTCTCTTTCTTTCTTTCTTTCTGTTCCAGGTCGGTTAGCTGACTCGACAAGGCATTGGGAGTGGTATGTGGAAGTTGGAGTCCTGGAGACGCCTTTTACTGTTGGACTTTTATTCTCAGTCCTGTAACAAGGTGGATAGAAACAAGTCTTGCATGAACACTGCTCTTCCAGCCGCCTGTTTGATCCTTTTTTGCCGCTCTTCGTAGCTTACAGAAGGGTCAAAACTGGAGCAAGAGGACGAGGACATATCAGTTGAAGTTCGAGCATTAGGAAAGTGAGAAAAAGCATCAAGATTAATTTAGTACCTCATTTTCCATTGGTGTGGCTGCTCTGGGATTGTGGAGGAAGTATCGTCGATGCTAGATATTACAGCTTTAGAAATCTCTTTTTCGGCCTCAGAAGTGGGGAAGTTCATGATGAGGGATGAGAGAAAGGGATCTGTAGGAGCAGCCGCATTGGACGTGCTGGTGATTGTATTACTTTGTCTATAACCACCACTTCCCAAAAGCACCTGCAAGTGAGCCTCGCGTAGATCACGGCCCAGAACTGACAGTGCCTGATTATTAGGGACTGCTAGTCTACGGAGCCTTCGACGCCTGTGCAAGTAGTTTTCTGTCAAGGGAAACGTTAACTCTGTATGACAGTGTAACACACCACAAACTATGTTATAACACATGTGAATAAAAGATGTGATGTTTGCACCAAAGGATATCTTGAACAACTGTCCGTGTTGCAAAGTTATGTGGCTTATTATATCACTTGTGACCTTCACAGAGCAAATCGGACACGCCTGCAAGGATAGAAGAAATCGTTGAGCACTTTCAGCACCATCAACTGATATGCAAGATTTCCCGAATATTGTACTTACAGTTGTATATTCACATCTTATATAACGCAAGTCAAACAAAAGACAAGCTGTATTGTAGCAAAGGTAAATAAGCAAGTTAGATGTTACAACATCAATGCTGCTGAATTGACCTCATCAGTCATCATTTACACTAAACGGAATTTTCACAAAGCTGCATCCCTATTTTTTGACATTCAACGCAAAATAAGTCTCAACATGTCGCTTTCATCATTTGATTTTGAATCCTCCAACGATCAAACATATATTCGTAGAGGCTCTAAATTATATGGTCCAGTAAATTGGGAGATAAATTTGACAATAAAATCTCACAAACTAAGGCTGCAAGAGATTAATCAAATACTCACAATAGCTCTGGACTCAGACGAGTGCTCGTCTTCTATATGCGAGCATAAAGACACAACATCAAAATCCTCGTAGCAATATGGACATGTAAAATCCTGCCGAATCTCCATCTCCTCCTCCTCCTCCTCCAGTTCGTAATCATTGAGGCTCAGCCGATCTACAACCAAATCAGAGATCCCGACAAACTTAATCACAAACCGAAATGAAATTACAAAAATTCAAATTCCGTACCGAAAATCGAGATGTGGTTATGATGCTGCAACGCGTATTGCCGCTTGGCGGCCGCGATGCGCGCGGACCAGAAATCCGAGTCCATTTTCGAAAATCTAATCCCGAAATCACCAACACAGCATCAACAACAGGACCGTTTTTCTTCTGTCGGTGATCTGCGCACAAAAAATCTGTTCAATTGACCTTTTTGATTATGACAGCGATTATTCTGTCAGTGGAATGGAAATCTGATCGGCACCAAAAAGATCAAATTGTTGATCGAAATTAACGATGTGAAATCCAGCACGGAAATGAAGAAGCGAATCTGAGAATGAGAAAGACGTTGAGCAGAGCCAGAAATTATATTCGTTTTTTATCTAATCCGAAAGAGAGAGAGAGAGAGAAGAAGAAAAATCCGAGAAAAATGCGTCGTGTCTCCTCCATTGTTTTCTTCGTTTCTTTTGCTTCCTTCCCCGCGAAAATCCGTTAATGGGCCAGCCAACTCAGCCCATCCCACATAGGCCTAATGCGATCAGTAAGGAAGAAGGCGTTACTTTAAGGAAGAGAACGGGAACCTTCTAGTTTCCGTAACTTTGGGACACATACCGATCACTACAACCACAATTATGATAGTTGATGTATAAAGAGGCAATCAGTATAAGTTGGACTTAAATATGCACAAAATGGAGCTTGAACTTTTGAACTAAATCTGGTCCACGGATCAACAAAGAGGGCTCTTCGAATAAGTCAAACAAAACGCCCAAAGATCCACTTAGGCATAGCAAGCTTTTTATTTTTTTTGATAATTAGAGACATAGCAAGCTTGATATGGGTAACGGGTATACATTCATCCATGAACAACATAAGGAGTCCTGAATAAGTAAGGGCTGAACCAAAATCATATCAATTTATGATATAGATGTGCAAGAGAATGGACCATTAAGATTCTCAATAGTATCTGAGATTAACAAAAATAAATGAAAGGTATAACAAAATGACATAGTAATCTCCTAAAGGACTCAGCAATGGTGTGGTCGCAGCCTTAGCCCCGAACAAGGAGATGTCCAACTCATGAAAGGAATTACGTCCGAAACTCAACCTACAAATAAACTCTTTAAGTCTTAGAAAATTTTTGAGGTTTCGGGCACAACGCAAATGTATGGGTGGCAAAAACAGACTACAAGTAACAGGAAACCAAATAAGATTATGGTCATCAAATCACATTTATTATTAAGCAATTTCTAGCTTATTAGTTCCAGCTTACAATTAGCATAAGTACCTAATTTTGCCCCGAGTCTTCCAACATCATTATACATCATCATTGCAATCTGGTTAAATACAGCAAATTAGTATTTGGCAAACTACATAGTTCCATCACCACAAACATATACAAACCAAAAAGAAAATATAGACATGGTTCAGTGGAGTAGTTGAACAAATGTAACATAAAAAGAACTCCAAGAACCATACATATAGTCCCTTCCTAAACAACCAGCAAAAAGCTAGCCAATAACATTTATCCGAAACAATGGTCATGCCAATCCTAAAAAATGGCATGCAAATTATCCATTCGTGAGTTTTATTCATGTCATTACATTTGATTCCATTCTTCAATCCAAGTTCTTCAGCTAGTATCGTCATTCCCTACAAAAGAAGCACACACCAGTCTATTTTTACCAAGGAGCCGCAGCATACATGTCTTCTAAGATAAAATTTAAATTCTAACCCCAGCCATCGACTCCATCTTGCCCTTACGAACCTAGCACACAACATTTAGGAAATGCATTACTCTCAGTTGTTATGTTATCCATCCATCACAGATAAATATTACACCCCCAACCCCTAGAATGCAGTAGCATAATCAGCCAACACAGACTTCCTAGTCTAATTCAACATACAGATAGTAAATCAAAGAGATAAGTTTCGACTCAACAATTTTGGAATTGGAGAAAATTGTAAAAGAAAGGGAAACAATTACCTTCGGAATTCCATCCGTACAAGCTGCGGTTGACAGAGAGCATGGAGTTGAGCAGAGCCGATGCAGTAGCAGTGTGGTATGGCATCATCGTCTCTACACAGACACTGCTCATCTCATACGGAGACCTAATCAGAAAGGAGTTCAAAACAGTATTAATCACCACATCGATTGGACAGATTAAAAAAAAAGCAAAAATTTCAGAGAAAAGCGAACCTGCGAATGCGCTGCGAGATAGGGCTCTGTTTCGGTAGTGAGAAAGCCGAGGCGCGAGCAGGCTTTGCACCGGCTGATATCTTGGATGCGGCGGTCCGAAGGCCGGCTGATCGGAAGGCGGATCTGGCAGCGGCGAAGGACGACATGACGACGAGGGTGCGGATCCGGTCAGTTGGGGTTTTGAAGAGATGTGAGGAACAACTTATCTAGGGTTTTAGATCCCACGAGTGTCCCTTTTGTCAAATCTTATTAGTTATTACCTTCAATTTATTTAAATAAAATAATATTGCAGGTGTAAATTTGTTGTATGCAATTCCAGCCAAGTGTTGAAGCCGAGTGTAGTTGTTAGAATGCATAGGCTCATAAAAGTCGAGTGATGAAGCTTTTGCACAAGCACAATAGCACGCCTTGTTAGCAGAAGATGGAAGTTATGTTATGTAGTGTTGTCGCGTAGGAGCTACAGACCATGTATATGAGACTAGAAAAATTCGAGTCGATGATGACCAGCATTATGAGTTCACCCGGTCAGCCAAGTCTGGCATTGTCGAAGATGGTTATGCACTGACTGCTGTCTTGGCACTTCATCGTCATAAATTGCATGCGGTTTGGAGTGTCTAGCAGGATAGAACAACAAGTGTCTGGTGCTCAAGGGCAGAAAACATGAAGTCAAAAGATTGAGAATTAAAAATCATCTGATCTTATTGTACTTTGACTACAACAGTATTGTTGCCACAAGATACAAAACACCCTGTGAATTGTCAAGTTGCTCAACCACGTCTGGGGCCATTGAAATCCTTGGATAATTAGTAACAATGTTGGAGTGGACAAACAACCATTCATCTATCTACAATGCCAAAAAGGACGGAATTCAGAGGATGGCAACATAAAGTCTTTAACTGCCAAAAACAATGCGAAATAAAATAACATTGCATCAAGACATCACAACAAGAATTATTATCCACAGCTACACACTGTCACAATCACAAAACTTCATAGCCGCAACTAAAATACCTAGACACCATTGTGAATTCTTTGTATTGAAGTCATCACCGAAGATGAGTGGTCACAGCCCTAGTTACCTAAACAAAGAAGAGTCCATGTCAAGAAGGAAACTTAGCAATTGAAACTTCAGAGTCTCGAGAAACTCTGATATCTTTTAGAAAGGCTGGGCTCAAATCAACCAGATAAACAGATAGCATGCTAATGTCAAAAGACAGTGTTAACGAACACTATGTGCTTCGAGTGACTCGATTATCATTTGTTTCTAATATGAAGCAGAAATGCCTAATGCTGCACAAGCCTCTTGACATTCACTATACATCACTGGTGGAATCTGGTTAGATAGAAACACACTCAAATTTGCAAATCGTCTGTATCAACATAACCTTAGAGACTCAAGCAAACGTCAACAAATGGAACAAAAATGAACAGCATGTGTTTATTCACTTTAACAAGCTTATTCAATCAAATGATTGAAGCCAAACCCACAATGTAATGAGTTTTAAAACTTAATCAAATACAACAGAGTCCAGTCTTGGTTACCAATGCACATCATATAAAACAATCTACTTTTACTGAGGAGATGAATCATAAACTTCAACTTGGATGCTTCTAGTGATGACTGGATCATCTCCTTATCAGGTGCGATTAAGAACCTAATATAGCAATTAAGAAATTACGATCCATTACTGTTACCCTAATCCACCAGCAGGAGAAAAAAAAGTACTCTCAATTCATCAAAAATATTTTGACATCCATTTTACCAGCACCAAGAATCAAACAATTAAATCTCAGTTAAAGCAGAACAAAATTAAGAAAAAATATATAAAAAATGAAATGTACCATCAGGATTCCAGCCATAGAGGCAGCTGTTGACGGACAGCATCGAGTTCAGCAAAGCGGAAGCCGTCGCTGTGTGATACGGCATCATTGACTCAACACAGACGCTGCTCATCTCAATTGGAGACCTAAATCCAAATCCAAATCCAAATCCAATACACAATACGTCCTCCAATTCAATAAAAATCGCCATAAAATATTACATTAGCGAAATTGAATCCATATCATGAATTGGAACCTGAAAATGCGATTCGAAATCGGTCTCTGCTTTGGCATGGAGAACCCGGAGGCACGAGCAGGCTTGGTTCCCCCGGAGAGCTTGGTGGCGGCGCAACGAGCGGCGGAAGAGCGGAAGGAGGATCTAACGGCCGCGAAAGCGGACATGGCGACGAGGATTAGATTGGATCGGAACAAGTGATTGTTAGGGTTTAGATTGGCGACGAACACCTAGGGTTTTACTCACTCTATTTTTTAAAATAAAAGAATATAAAGGAAAAATATAACATCTAATAAAAATAGTGATCCAGCCAGCCTCGAAGTAGAAATCAAACACCATCTCATGTACTCGTATATGGCTGGTCAGGTGCACAGTACACCTGGAGACCGATATTTATATTTATCCATGTATTACACGTCCGTATATAAAATCAGTATATATATATTTATTATATTTTATATCAATTGAAGCGCATATCTCTTGTATCAAACTCTTCTTGCCATCCAAAGATTCGACTTTAGTGATGTATCAATTCCCGCAATAGCATGCAACTCCAAAACTCTCTCGTCACGATGATACCAAAAAAAACAGAAGATCAAAACAGAAATAATGAAAATAACAGAAACCAACCAAAGAGTCCGATTCTTTGGGCCAGAGGTCACTGAAGTGGTTCAATTAGTGTCTGGTTTATTGTGTAAGAGTTCATGCCATTCAAAATTTCAAATGCTATGGTGATACTTACAGATCGAGGCGTTTTCAAAACACCACTATCTTTTCTCTTTTCTAAAAATCAAGGTTAATGTTACAAATTGAGATTCTCCATTGCTATGGAAATTATGACATTCTTGAAGCTAGATTGTAAATCGATGATGCCGTGAATCTCTGTATCAAAGACATCACCGCCAGATGAATTCTCACAGCCCTAGTCATGTAGAGAAAGAAAAGGCCACGTCAAAGTGAAGCAGATTCATCTTAAATCGAACTCAAATTGAGAAAGAAAGAAAGACAATCCTAGTTTCCATGTTCAAGATGCAATTTAGATGTATACTATGAACATGGTTACAACTTACATGGTGAATCTGCTATGAGAGTACTATGTATAAACGTGAAATGTAGAGACGGCAGAAATGTGAATGCCTAACTTACGAATGTTGTTTAACAGCATGTGTACCTAAAATAGCCCGAGCCTTCTGACATTCATTAATCATCATCATTGCAATCTGGTTGAATACAACATATTAGTGCTATTCTAACCAGCTACACATTTATACTGACAACAAATGCTGTACATTCATGAAAATAACTTGGCACACAATAAGAACACGTTTCGACATTGGAATTTGAGCTAAAAACTCCGTGAAATGATAACTTGGAATTTGCAAATATTGTTTCTCAAACAAGATGCAACCAAGTTACAAAACTTATTCATTCAAGAGGTTTACAAAGCAAGTGTTTAATGTCAACAAACTAAATGAGCTCTCAACAAGATACATGCAATCCATCATTGGTTCCCTCCACTTGATCTACTTGTCTTTCCCTACAAAATTAAGTAACCATCGAAAAATATACGGGCTTGGAAAAATAAATACTACGATGAAGTGTAAGTAACGAATTGAATGCAATATGAGGTGCAAATTTAATAACCGATTTAAAACAGTAAGTTCCCTTTCATAATCACTAAGGTGTTTTAAAAAAGCTCATTATTCCAGTCCCATTTTATTCGACATTTTTAGACTTCAGAAAAATACGACAGCCACGATTCACAACCTAATCCAGAAATGAAGCGGATTTCTAGTATGAAGCAAGCAAATGAATATAAACTGAATCTTCCTACATCCAATTTTTCAAAAAGAAGCAACATTCAATTCCAGCTTGAAAAGAGTTGAAAAATACCTTCAAGGTATCCATAAAGGCTCCTGTTTACTGACAACATCGAATTCAGCAATGAAGACGCCGTAGCAGTGTGATAAGGCATCAGCGACTCCAAGCAAACACTGCTCATCTCAACAGGAGACCTTCACAGAAATTCAATCAGGTTCAATCGCTTAGCCAGCTCAATTCATCAGAAATTCCAGTTCAAGAATCTTAATCAATCAATTTGATGAAACACGAACCTGCAAATGCGCTGCGAAAGATGTCTCTGCTTTGGTAGGGAAAAGGCCGAGCCGCGAGCTGGTTTGGAACCGCTGGAAAGCTTCGCCGCGGCGGTTCGAATTGTGGACGAGCGGAGGACAGATCTGGCGGCTGCGAAGGCTGACATGGTGACGAGATACTGCAGGTCGGATCGAAGCTGGTGCTACAGAAATCTCTGGTAGGGTTTTGTTTTCCAGTTTATTTTCTAGTAGTAAATAATTAATTATCTAATTAGATTTTTTATTTATGGGAATTATCTAATTAGATTTTCAAAATTGAAAATAAAATAATAAAAATTTGTATATATATTTTAGACTTTTATCAAGTGAGCCCGGCCCAGTGTCTCCTGGGCCTATGGCCCATCTCATCATACGTGGAGATTTGTTCAATATACTTTAAAGGATACCCTCAGTACACAAGGCACGCTACCATGTTGATGCTGGAAGTAGGGGTGATTGATAACCTGACACTAAATATTGATCGGGTCGCATTTAATAATCTGAATCCGTCGTAAATATAGATTTACAACATAAATAACTAGTAACTAAAACAAAATAATATACAACAAACGAAAGTATGCTTAAATATGTTAACCGCTCAACATTGTTCTAACAAAATGATATGAAGCTCATATTAAAATAAAATTCAAGATAAAATGTTTTCATCATTTGCTTTTCCGCCTTGAATCTTTATTGCAACATCTGCAAATATAAAAGAAATGTATAAGCTTAAAAGACATTTAAAAAAAATTGTTTAAGTAATTACCAAATGATAAATATGAAGAACTGATTTCAATATGAATCAACGGATAGGTGGGAGTGAGCATAAAACTGGGTAAACAATTGAAAAAAGCAAACAAAGACATACCTTGGGTAGGTTACCACTGAAATTTGACAGCTTCCAAGTGCTGTCGGTCAAGCCTCCGCAGTCGGCAATTTATATTCAGAACGATGGATGACAGAAATACAAACTAGGGTTTATGTTTATGTTTTTAATAGGTAAAGACAAATTTCATTCTAATGCAAACATTGAAGATGGAGGAGTTGGTGTACATATCAATTCTTTTCAGAATGTGCTTAGATTCGACTATTTGCTTATACACTTTTTCTATTGAAATTACTTTATTTTATTCTATATTCATATAGTTATAGGGTCGGGTCACCGAGGAACAATCCGAACCCGACTTATTTAGTATCGGGTCGGGTTCAACTTTGTCCAAATTTCGTTCGGGTTAAGACGGGTCATCGAGTCGGGTCGGGTTTTGCTCACCCCTAGCTGGAAGTATGAGAGAACAGCCAAGCTCGAAAACTTATAATTCAAAATTTTTAGAGTTTTTTTTATTTTTAAAATGATCTATTTGAGTTTGTTATTTCAATTTTGACCTATTTTTAACAAAATCGGATCCTCAGGATCTGGTTTTATATGGCCATAAACCGGTTTATGTGAAAATTAGAAAATCGGATCCCCGAGATCCGATTTTTTTAAAAAAATTGACAGGTGGACGAAACGGGTATTTTAAGTGTACGTGGATGCCGGGTGAATTTTTTTTAAAACCAGATCTGAGGAACCGATTTTCGTTAAAAAATTTAATTTTTCTAAAAATCCTCCTTCTCTATAGTTAGTTTTTTTTAAAAAAATTTATTATTTTTTCACCGGCATCTACGTACACTTACAAGTTCATGTATCATCCACCTGTTATTTTTTGTTGCAAAAACCGGATCCCCGGAATCCGGTTTGTTAGAAAACCAGTTCCCGGCCATCCGGTTTTTAACAAAACGCAAAAAATCGGATTCCCAAGATCCGGTTTTATCAAAAATAGGCCAGAATTAAAATTGTAAACTCAAATGGATCATTTTAAATATTTGGAAACCCAAATGGATCATTTTTGGAAGAAAAAAACTCGAATTATTATTACAGTGAAAGAGTCATTTGAATGAAAAGTATCTTATAAATTAGAGAACCAAAATGAACCGCTAAGGCAGAGAGGACCAGAGGTCATTGGATCACAAGGTCACGCAAGCAAACATCTATGTCTGTCTTATTGGATTGGATCCCATGGTTGGGGATCCTAGAGCGGAACCAATTGAAAGTATCTGAACCACCAGGAGCAGGAGGGGACACTAAAACGCAGATTAAGTTCAACTTGATTCTCTATGGCACAACTTATCCGCCCAGATAAAGGGTCTTCAAAAGTCTTGCAACAAAAAAAAGAACAAGAAGCAAACTCAACATGAGGATTGAGGAGAATATATGCCTAAATAAATAACTGCAGCATCATAACGGTTTAGATTTTGTGGGACTAGAATATTAATTTATCATGAAAAGTGAACAACATTTAGGGAGGAAACGATCACATGCCTAGGCCTTATGTTTCCCAATTGGTCTAGATAGAATGCATGAACTTGTAGACCTGACCCGGATCCGTTTATATCACTTTTCAAAACAAAGTGATCACTTCACTTGGGTAGTTGGGTATGGATTATTCGCCTCACAAATGTTAATAAACGCAAATATACCTTAACTTGCATAGCTAGTATTCCAAAATTCATCAGTTCAGGGTTGCCACACATTTTTACAGTACCATAATTCCATGCTCTCTTGTAGCCTACAGGAATAAGCTAAAGCAACTGGAGACAATGTCGTCAGTATAAAGTATGTTAAACTAAATGTTCTCATTGTCGCATTCTTGTCGTAAAAAAAAAAGCGTGTGCCATAACCTTGTCTCCAGTCGCAACTGAATGAGATTCAAACAAACTAAACTGACTGGATCCTATCGGTACGCGCATTGTACATTGAGACACTAAAATGGCTGAACAAAATGAAACACTGCATTCAAGATCAGACATCAGCAATAAGCAGGGCTGCATGAACTCAGAAGCAGCATAGCATTAGTGTAATTCTCGCTAACATTGTCCCCACAGCTAGCACCCCAAATAGGCATCAAATTGCACAAAAAAGAAACTAATTACCTTCCGGATTCCAACAATAGAGGCTCCTGTTGATAGATTGCAAGTTTGCAACAAGGCAGAGGCTGTGGCAGTGTGGTAGGGCATCCATCATCTGAGTCCACAACTACACTGCTACTCTTTGTTGCAGACCTTCACAGATAAATCCAGCATAAATCAAGACCACTATTGTTACAATCCCACATTGACCAGGTGCTTCAACATCTAGTGGTACTTACGCACAAGGAGTTCTCTCACCCGTCAAACTAGTCTTTTGTGGTGAGGCGTGACTATTCCCTTGGGCCTTAGTGCCTAACATTTGGTGCACTTCATTGAGAACTAACACGGAGGAGGCGAAACGAGGCCAGAGTGAAAACCGCTCAGAGTGAGCCGTCTAGAGTAGGCCGACGAGGACATCGGTTTCCAAATGGTGGGGCAATGTTACAATCCACTTTGGCTAAGTGATTCGACGCCTGGTTGTGTTGAGCTCTTCTCTTGTACTTAGGTGCCTAACAACTACAAAAATTTAAACTGAAAAAAGAAAATAAATTCATTTCTAACAATTACGCACCTGAAAATGCGATGCGAGACCGGCCTTTGCTTCGGTAGGGAAAATGCAGCGCTTCAAGCAGGTTTCGATCCTCCGTAGACCTTCATGACTATAGTTCGAGTTGTGGATGATCACAGGGCAGATCTGTAATTCCCTGAACTCCTCCTGTCGATGTTCAATCAATAGTGACTTGGATTCTTCTTGAGTCACGAACAAACGCCGCTTTCCAAATTCTATATTTCTCCCGGTCAGGGAATCCGAAGTAAAAAACTGGGATAAAATAAGTGAAAATATACTGGAATAATGAAACGGTGAGTTGATCGAATGAACGAAATCGATCTCAATTGAAGGAGCAAATCACACCAGCAATATTGCATATCCTAGTGTCTATCGACATCAATTTTTGAACGCAGAACTCTCGTTGTCGTGCAGTTTTCGATCGATAAGAATACCGATTCGAAACAGTAACCGTGCTGCCGCGCGTCCAGCTCACACGTTACCATCGTGCCCATTGAAGACATTAGGCGCTGGATGCGATGCAGCCCTAACATCTTCATGGAACGCGATGTCAATCCATCGCACGCCCACAATCAACATTAGCTTGTCGCGTCCAGAGTTAATGTCTGCATTAGATGCGCCCAATAATGTCTCGTCTGGGCGCGGACTACACTGGATGAAAACTCAAAATGAGCTCAAATGATTTCGGAATTGCTTCGTTTATTCACAAAATAATCTTTATAGGGTACAAACATGTTTTGACCAACAATAACCCTAACATCTCCAACAATCCTTCCCCATTTTAGAGTTATACTCCTGAACAATAAAAGCATTCAAACCGAACAACACTTGCGCATAAGTGAAGTGTCTATTCAGATTGATCTTCACATAGTGTAGTATCTTCCAATACTCGAGAATCAGGGTGTTCCAACTTCCAAGAATTGTACCCTTCAACCCATTTAAATACGGAAAAATAGAACACATACAAGTTTACTACTATTCCAAGTACAACTTGACACTATTTCAGCCATGTGTCCCTATCCATTCATAAGTGTATACTTAGCCAAGCATAAGCTGATTGAAGCGGCTCACTTCACACTTACATAGGTCGATTCTTTTCACATGCACCTGCAATGCATTTTTCCAAAAGATCTATTAAGAAGAGAAACTTCAGCCTCCCTTTCTCTGCAGGAAACAAGCACAACTTTGGGATGGTTATAACCATGTGCTTCAAATCTCCAAGAATAGGCTTTCCACATTGAATTCAGCTCTTAGCGTCATACTAAGAGGGAATTGGGTGTCCTATGATTAGAGATTTAGATGTGCTTTAAGCGCATCCCTAAACACGACTTCTGTACCAAGTCCATAGCTAATCCTTTTGTCAAATGATCAGCCAAATTATGTTGTGTCCAAACATAGTCAATCGATATCACCCCGTGAGTGATCAGTTCACGAACCGTGCTATGTCTAACGCCCAAGTGTCTCGATTTACCATTATACATTTGGCTAAATGCCTTATCCAAAGTTGCCTTACTATCACAATGGATAGAAATAGGCGATATAGGTTTCGGCCACAGTGGAATCTCATATACCAAATTTCTTATTCATTCTGCCTCTTTACCGGCAGCCGCTAAGGCTATAAACTCAGATTACATAGTCGAGCTGGTGATGCAAGTTTGCCTCTTCGATGCCCCAGATATGGCACATCCCCCAAGCAAGAATACCCAACCACTTGTAGAAGAATGATCTTCTAAATTGGTAATCCAACTTGCATCGGTATATCCCTCCAAGACCGAGGGAAAACCAGCATAAGTCAGACATAATTTATGGTTCCCTTAAGGTATTTGACTACCCGCCTAATAGCTTCCCAGTGATGAGTACTAGGGTTACCAGTATATCTACTCAATTTTCCCAATGCACAAGATATATCAGGCCTTGTACTTGTCATTGCATACATTAGGCAACCAATGACTTGAGAGTACTCAAGTTGTGAAACAGCTTCACCCGTATTAGGCAGAAGCTTCACACTTGGGTCCATGGGAGTGCTAATCGGAGAAAAATTCAAACAGTTGAATTTCTTAAGCACTTTCTCAACGTAGTGAGACTGTGTCAGTGCTAAACCTTTGTTCTCACGCTTGATTCTAATACCAATAATCACATCTGCTTCTCCCATATCTTTCATAGCAAAACTTGATGATAAAATTAAAAGTCATTGGTAAGGTCTACTTATTTTTTGTCAGTACCAATAATCAGCATATCATCAACATATAAGCAAATGATTACTCCATTACCGGAGTTATCAAACTTGTTGTAAATGAACTTGTCTACTTGATTCAACTTGAATCCACTAGACAAGATTACCTCATCAAACTTTTGATGCCACTGTTTGGGTGCTTGTTTCAGCCCATACAATGATTTGATTAACTTACAAACCTTGGCTTCATTTCCAGACATAATGAATCCTTCCGGTTACTTCATATAGATTTCCTCTTCAGAATCACCATTCAAGAACGTTGTCTTGACATCCATTTGGTGTACAACCAGATTATTAATTGCAGCAAGTGCAATTAACAATCTAATAGTGGCAATCCTAGCAACTGGAGCATATGTATCGAAGAAATCAATACTAAAGCGTTGGATAACCAATCG
Organism: Rhodiola kirilowii; assembly: GCA_033675215.1. Taxonomy (NCBI): domain Eukaryota; kingdom Viridiplantae; phylum Streptophyta; class Magnoliopsida; order Saxifragales; family Crassulaceae; genus Rhodiola; species Rhodiola kirilowii. Next base: position 47,310,330 of record CM066193.1, read on the forward strand.
AGCTTTAAACTTATCTATCGATCCATCAACCTTCATTTTCCTTTTGAAAATCCACTTGCAGCCTAAAGGCTTGCAACCCGGTGGGAGATCCGATAATACCCAAGTATTATTCCCAATGATAGAATCCATTTCATCATTTATTGCCTCTTTCTAGAATGACACATCTTGAGATCTCATAGCCTCATCATAATTTCTAGGATCATCAATGATTCATCATCAATATAATAACAATATGAGTATTGATACTCAATATTATCTCTAGAACCCTCAATCAAGTAAACTTGATAATCCAGTCCAAAGGATTTTTCAATCCTTCCCCGTTTGCTTCTATGAGGCTCAAACGAAGTACTTTTAGAAGATGTGCTCACATCATCTTCCAACTCAGCTCTTGTGGAGCTAGAAATAAAATCTTGACGTCTAGGTATTGATGAGAAACGGTTCTCATCAAAGATTGCATCCCTTGATTCAATTACGGTGTGAGTCGAAATGGAATCACTCGTTTTAGTCACATAGAACCTATATGCTTTTGAATTTTCAGCATATCCAATAAAGATGCAATCAACACCTCTTTCTCCAAAAGTCTTTATTTTGGGAGCGGGTAGTCTCATTACCGCTCTACATCCCCAAACTCAGAGATAATTCAGATTTGGTTTTTTTGTGTGCCAAAGCTCATAGGAGGTAGTATTGTTCCTTTTGTTAGAAACTCTGTTAAGTAAATAAAAGACTGTCAACATAGCCTCACCCCAAAATCCATCACTCAACCCAAAGTAGGATACCATGGAATTAATTAACCATCTCCTTTAGGATTCTATTCTTCCTTTCAGCCACACCATTTTGTTGTGGTGTATAAGGGGATGTAGTCTCATGAATGATACCATTCAATTGAAAATATACAAGATCGTAATATTCCCCACCTCTATCGGTTCTAAGTCTCTTAATAAAATCATGCATCAATTCTACTTCAGCTTTATACACTTTAAACTTGTCTAAAGCTTCATCTTTAGCATGCAGCAAGTACACATAACAATATCTAGAATAGTCATCTATAAAAGTTATGTAATACTTATTATTCCCTAAAAATGGAGTAGAATGCAAATCACCACTACTACAGAAGAGAGTTTAGGCAACGGTTTGGATTTATCATTACGCAACGGTTTGTATATTAGGCCACGGTTTTGAAAATAACCGTTGCACAAGGTTAACATTAGGCCACGGTTCGTAACAACCGTTGCTTAAAGTTAACCTTAAGCCACGGTTGTTAATTGAACCGTTGCTTAAAGTTGACCTTAGGCCACGGTTATTTTCAGAACCGTTGCCTAAACTTAAACCTAAAATTAAAAAACAAATCTCAGTCAATTTTCCAATCCCGCTCGAACCCCTCCTCCGCTCACTCCACTCAGTCGTTCGCCGACCAATCCTTCAATCCGCTCACTCCTCTCAGTCGTTGTCGTTCCTCGACATCCGTTGCCTCTCACTCAGTCGCCCCGCCCTTAGTCGCCCGCCCTATGTCGACTCGCCCCCAGTCGCCACTCCCTCACCTCGCCCTCACTCCGATTCAGCAGGTAGGGTTCTAAATTTTAAGCAAGCGTACAAAATATGTTGTGGATACTGAAACTGAAACGAGATTTGGTGTGGTGTTGTTTGATCTATTTAGGATTGAGATTTGGATGTTTGAAGGGTTGAGTGATAATTTGAAGGGTTGTACTGCCCATTTTGCTTTGTTATGCAATGCTACGAATTGTTGGCGATTTTGATTGTGGATTGCAGCTGCATTGGAAATTTTCTTTGGTGTGGTGTTTGATGATTTTCGGCAATTATGAATTTTTCGATGACTTGGAAGTGTGTTGCATGCTTGTTTTGTGTACAAATTGTATGTTGGAGGAAATAGATAGAGGATTTAAGAATCATCCCTCTAATGGAAAATTAACTTATTTTGTACGTTTATTGCTTAATTGTGTATATATAGTTTTCAAACTTGGACATTTTGTTTTTGTTGATCTTTCATCCTTGAATGATGTTAATAACTAGATGGATTTAAGTATGTTAATTTTAGTGATGTTCTTTTGTTTAGGGTTAACATTTGCGATCTACATCCGCTTCCCTTTGGTTGTTCTTCGCTTTGTCCAATTTTAAGGTATTTTGTGGTTATCATTCTTACTTATTTTCCTATTAACATGGAGCTTTCAATTTATAAGTTGTTTTTGTTCTTTATAGGTCTAGTCCGTACTTGTTGCACACTCACCATTTTATTCTTCTTCGCGAGCTTCTATTATAAGGTAAACTACCCGATTAAACGTATTTACTACTTATGTTTCCATTCATATTTAGATATTTGATTTTTTTTTCTTTGATTTACTAATTTATTTGTTTTTTATAACCTTAGACCGGACGCTGCATTCATCCTTTGACTATTTTCTGCGAGAGATTCTTTGATAAGGTAAAATGCACTATGAAATTCATTTTGTACTTTTTAATTGTTGGAATGTGCTTTGATAATGACAATAATCATATTTACTTGCTTTATGTAGTCAATTTATAATGAATCGAGACTGGGTGTCCGGTAGTAGGTTAAGTGTTCAGTATGATCAGGGGATTATGGATTTTTGTGCGTTTGCATCTTCGTATGCGTCTACAAACAACATTGAACGTGTTTATTGTCCATGTATGGATTGCTGGAATAACAAAAAGGTCAAACCCAAGAAATTGCGGAAACACCTTTTGTTAAAGGGAATTGACCCACAGTACAAGTTTTGGTATATGCATGGCGAGGTTGAACCACAAAATGTTCAACCTCAGCCCGTAGAAAGTTTGCCGATGGATAATGATGATTGGGAGGAGGACAATATAATTGACATGGTCAACAATGTTGCCGACGATTTTGGAGTCATTGAGGAATGATTCAGAATTACCATTGTACGAAGGGTGCTCCAAATACACAAGGCTATCTGCAACTTTGAAGATATTCAACTTGAAAGCAAAAAATGGATGGAGTGATGTAAGTTTCACTGAATTGTTAACTCTGGTGAAAGATATGCTTCCAGAGGATAACACCCTACCTAACCGTTGTTACGAGGCTAAAAAAGTTATGTGTCCGATGGGTATCGATTACGAGAAGATACATGCTTGTCCTAATGATTGTATATTGTATCGGAATTCCTATAAAGATATGGTTGAATGTCCGGTGTGCAAGTCTCCTCATTATAAGTTAAACAAAGAACCGAAAAATGGTTTCAAAGGCACTCCTTCTAAAGTACTATGGTATCTTCCACCGATCCCCAGGTTTCAGAGATTGTTTGCTAGCTCGGAAGATTCTGATAATATGTGTTGGCATGCTGAGAAATGAGTTATTGATACGAAAATGTGTCATCCTGCTTATTCACTACAATGGGCAAAAGTAGACAACACATTCCCGACATTTGGAGCAGAGTGTAGAAATTTACGCCTTGGCATTTCTACTGATGGGGTGAATCCACATGGAAACCTCAGTACTCAACATAGTACATGGCCTGTGATATTGGTTATCTACAATCTTCCTCCTAGGTTAACCATGAAGCGTAAGTATATGCTGCTTTCTCTATTGATATCAGGTCCTCGACAGTCCGGAAATGATATTGATGTATACTTAGCTCCTTTGATAGAAGATTTGAAGCTTTTATGGAACAAAGGAGTACGGACGTTTGACACATCAAGACTGGAATATTTTAATATGCGTGCCATGCTAATGTGTACCATCAATGACTTCCCAGCTTATGGTAACTTATCCGGATACAGTATTAAAGGGTACAAAGCTTGTCCAATTTGCTGGGAAGAGTCACATGCACGTCATCTAAAGAATTGTCAAAAAATGGTTTACATGAGACATCGACGTTTCTTATCGAGGCATCATCCTTACAGGCGGAAAAAAACTGCATTTAATGGTGAGACTGAACATGGAATAGAACCTCGACCAGCTTCTGGAGATGAAATACTTCAAAAAATTCAGAATATTACAAATCGATTTGGGAAGCCCAATGCACGCATTGAAGGTACTCCATGGAAGAAGCGGTCAATATTTTTTGATCTCCCTTATTGGCATACACTTGACATCAGACACTGTATTGATGTGATGCATGTTGAAAAGAATATATGTGACAGTCTAATTGGTACTTTGTTAAACATTCCCGGAAAAACAAAGGATGGATTGAAAGCTAGACTAGATATGTTGGAGATGAATATTCGTACCAAATTAGCACCCTAAACTGAAGGAAAGCATACATATTTGCCTCCGTCATGCACCACTCTTTCTAAGAATGAGAAAACAATTTTGTGTGGATTTCTGAAAGGAGTTAAAGTTCCGTATGGGTACTCTTCGAATATTGCCAGCTTGGTTTCAATGAAGGATTTGCGGTTGAATGGGTTAAAATCTCATGACTATCATGTATTGATTCAACAGTTGTTGCCTATTGCAATTAGAGGTGTATTGTCTCCTAAAGTGAGGTCCACTGTACAAAGACTCTGCGCCATTTTTAGCTCTTTGTCTGTTAAGGTTGTTGATTCATTAAAGCTTGATAAACTACAAGACCAGATTGTTGTTACACTATGCCAATTAGAGATGTTTTTTCCACCTAGCTTTTTTGATGTAATGGTGCATCTTACTGTTCATTTGGTGCGCGAGATTCGAATTCTTGGACCAGTTCATATGAGATGGATGTGCCCTTTTAAGAGGTACATGAAGATTCTAAAGAGCTACGTGAGAAATAGACATCATCTCGAAGGGTGTATAGTGGAAGGATACATGACTGAAGAGGCTGTCGAGTTTTGAACTAATTTTTTGGGAAATACAGCCGTAGTTGGGATTCTCAGGCCACGTCATTTTGATCGATTTAATGGAAACGGCATAAGTGGTCAGAAATATAAGAACCCGTCATTTGATGAGTTGACGAAAGCTCATTTCTATGTATTGCAACATATGCCTGATATCACGCCTTTCATAGAGCAGCACCTAAACATATTAAGGAGTGCATTCTCAAGAAAATCCGAGCAGTGGTTGCAAAAAGAACATAGTCGGTCATTTTGTAACTGGCTGAGATGTAATGAGATTTTAAATAATCAGGCCAACTCTGAAGAAGAGTATGATGACTTGGTAAAGTGGCTCGTGCCTGGTCCTACACCAATAGTATACACATGGAACGCTTATGACATTAACGGATTTTTTTTCCACACAAAAGCTCAAGATGACCAAACCGTTGTGCAAAATAGTGGTGTCACACTTGTTGCTGAAACCACTCTTGTTTCTAGTGCTAGAGATCAGAATCCAATATATGCTCCTATTAATTATTTTGGAGTTATCGAAGAAATATGGGAGTTGGATTACGTAAAGTTTCGAGTGCCTATTTTTAAATGTAAATGGGTTAACAATTTGGCGATTCGTACTGATGAATATGGAATTACGTTTGTGGATTTTTGAAGAGAAGGGTCCAAGGATGAGCCATTCATTATGACCGAACAAGCGAGACAAGTATTTTACGTCAGGGACACTTCTGATAACAACCATTTTGTTGTCCTCCACGGAAAACAACAACTAACCTGTGATACATCTGAAGATCTAGCTGAGGATTGCATGCCCGTTTGTACGATAGTTCCCGTGGAGAACGATGATAGCGAAGCTGATAATGAAATACAAATACGAGAAGATCATGGAGAAGGAATATGGATTGATAAAGAAATTTAATTTGTGTATGTTATTTATTTATGACTTGTGTATGTTATTTATTTATGACTTGTGTAGTTATTTATTTATTTATTTCTGAGAATTAGTTTATTGATTAATTAATCTGACGTTTAATTTCATGTTTACAGGATCATGGCCATTTCACACAGCAGCAGCAGTGAGGCTGACCATAATGACACTTCTGGTCCTACAGTTCCAAAGAAGAGGGGCCTTGTATATATGAGCAAATTAATTAAGAGACACAAGGAGGCTGGTACCAAGGCCACAGTTGAATGGAATAGAAGAGGGAATCCAATAGGGAAAGTTGCAGACAAATGGAGGAGCTACTTGGGTATGTTGGTTCGATGTCGTGTTCTTATCATACACACCGATTGGAGGAAGGTTCCTAAACATTTTAAAGAAATCATGTGGAGAGAGGCAACTGTAAGAGCTTCTTTAATTCTAACGTTGTATTTGTTTTAAACATGTTAACTATTTTTTAATTAATTATAACTTGTTTTATATATTTTCAGGCAATTTTTGATGGAGTCGAGGAGCATAAAAATCAGGAGCTTAGCATTGCGTGCAAGATGTGGAAACAATTTAAGTCACGCCTCGCACATGATTACATCTACGGTGACGGAACAGATGAAGATGCTTTGAAGATGTATCCGTATATTGACTCCAATCATTGGAAGGCTTTTAAGGAGCAGAGGCTCTTCGAAGCTGCAAAGAAATTAAGGGACACAAACAAGGATCTGGTCAAGAAGAATGTGTATAAGCACGTCTTGGGTCGTGGCGGATATAGAAAACTGGAAGAGGAGATGGCAAAAGAGAAGTTAGATGAGTTAATTTCTCAGGGGCCAATTCAAGAGGAACAAGCTTCTAATGTCTCTATAGAGAGGCATGATTTGTGGAAGAGGGGACGAATCAAGAAAAATGCTGAGTTCGTCTCTGAGGCATCTCGAGAAGTGGCTACAAAGATTGTAAGTTCCTTATGTGTGTTTTAATAGCTAATTTTTTTACATTATACACTAACTATTTGTAATTTTTTGAAATAATAGGATGATTTAGTGGAAAAAGCCGCTCGAGGAGAATTTTCTTCTCAAGGCCGACGTGACATACTGACGGAGGCTATTGGTACGGATGAGCACCATGGACGTACCCGAGGACTCGGATCACACATTCCATGGAGGATTGGATTACCTAGCTCTACCTCTTCGAGGGCAGCACCCAGTTCTAGTGCTAGGATGGTTCAGCCGTCTGATCGACAGAGTCAATACGTCTTCACCGGTGCTCCCACAGAGAAGGACCCTTGGAAGAATATACCTGAGGTACTTGGAGATTTTTAAAGTCATTATTTTCTTACTATCACCATTGATTTATTTACGTTGACAGATTGGGCTAAGAAGCCTATTATATATCGAAGAGGGACTTGATAATGAGAGACGACTAGTGGCGGTCGGTCGAGTCATGAACGGTCGTTTGCTACGTTCTATTCCACTGCCCGATGAACTGGTGAAGGTGAAGGTCGATAGTGCTCTTGTTCAGAATGTTGGACTACCCATTCCCTATGGAGAGACATTAAAGACAACACGAGATGCACAGGAGAGATCAGACTTGGTGGCATGGCCAAAGCACTTGATTGAAAACAACATAAGGGTAATAAAATCAAATATTTGAACCATCTTTCCATAATTTAATTTATGAGATTTTATTTGAATTATTTACTAACATTCGAAATTCAGGCATATGCCATGCAACTATACTACCACTTGCCACCGGCTTCAAATGATGCAGTAGAAAATTATTCCATCGACTGTCGATTTCTACACGACATGTACTCTAACTTGGGCAGAGACATTGTTAGAGTACGCATCGCTGACAAAGTGTTCGGTGACGACTACACTTCCACAGTGGGCCCAGATGACGTCCGTGATATATATGCATTGGCACCGTTGTCGAACTCACATTGTGATTTATATATATGGTACTACTCTTGTCATTACTTGTTCATCATTTGTTGCAGAAGGTCTAACTTTTTTCATTTTGTAGTTCTTTATACAGTCAAATGATTGATTCAGAGGTTCGATTCGGGTTCTTCAATCACACGGCCGTGAGCCCTTCCAATGACATAAATGATATGTTGGAGGCGTTTGTATCAAGACTTAATATGCCAGACAAAAATCGCAATTATTGCTACTTTATGACTTATATAAATGTTGCAGCGTAAGTACATAACTTACTTGTACTATATTACCTATTTTGTGAAATATGGGTTGTATGAATTTAGTTCGTTGATGTAGGTTTCATTGGATGTTGTGCGTTATCTTCCCCAACCAAGGTGTAGTCCATTGGTTGAACTCCTCAAAAGGCGCCACCATTATACACAGCGATGTAAAATCTTTGGTGGACTCGTAAGTTTTGAACTTACTATTATTTTGTAACTTGCATTGACATTCACTAATTACGTATTGTTATTTATTTTAGGGGGTTGCAACGATACTATCAAGGATGTAATCCGAGGATTGATCGTCGAGTCGAATGGAAGATAGTGACGGTATTCATAGACAAAGCATTCCTTTAATATTCTTGTAATTTTCATTAATAAAGTGTTAACTGACATTACTTATAATGCAGTGTCCGAAACAACCCGAAGAGAGTAATTTATGCGGTTATTATGTTCTGAGAAATATTCGGGACATAATGGAATTTGTTCGTGCTAATAACGGTGCATATGTGGAGAACTTTGACCAAGTAAGCATGCTAGTCCCGTCCTACTCTATTAGAATGGTGACAAATGTAGCTAGGTTGTGTGTTCTCTTATTTATTTTTGTTATAAATCCATGTTCTAGTTAGGTTTGTTCTAAATCCATGTTCTAGCTACGTTTGTTCTAAATCCTTGTTCTAGCTACGTTTGTTCTAAATCCATGTTCTAGTTAGGTTTGTTCTAAATCCATGTTTTAGCTACGTTTGTTCTAAATCCATGTTATGCTAGTTAGGTTTGTTCTAACTCTATTTTTTATATATTGATGATATCAAATTCTTATTTGTTATAGGTTTTTCCTAATGGGGAACAAGAATACGAGTATGGAAAGGTACAAGACGTGCGAGATGAGATCGCCGCATACTTGTACAACTACTTATTCGAACATAGTGTTTATATGTGAATTATTATTTATGTGAAGTTGGTATATATAAATCAGTGTATGGGATAGTTGTACATAATGACTTGTATATGAATGATTGTATTGTGAGTGAAATAAAATTATTTCCATGTTTGGAAATGTGTAACAGCAGGGTATTAAATTTTGTTCAGAATTTGTATTCAGTTTTTCAGGCGGATTTGAGCTAAAACTGCTGAAATCTGCCCAATTTTTCCATATTTTATGCAACGGTTTGTTGTTAGAACCGTTGCATAAGATCATAGCATTATGCAACGGTTCTAACAACAAACCGTTGCATAATGTCACCACCTTATGCAACGGTTAAATTAACCCGTTGCATAAGGTGGTGACATTATGCAACAGATTGTTGTTAGAACCGTTGCATAATGCTATGATCTTATGCAACGGTAGCTTATGCAACGGATTTGGAACCGTTGCATAAGGTAGCTCAGAACCGTTGCATAATGTCTCCTCTGTAGTAGTGCACCCAAATCATTGTGATAAAGTTCAAGCAAGTTTGATGTTCTTGAAATACTTTTGAATGACAACCTAGTGATCTTTGTAAGCATAAATGTAGTACATCTATCGACATTGTCAACTGTAGGTATTAAACCTTCTTTAGACACAAGATTTATACGCCGATAGTGAACATGTCCTAATCTAGCATGCCACAAAATAGAATCATCACTAGTAGAAGACATGTAAACAGAATTCACCACTTTATTTACATTCAACATAAACATGTCATTACAAAAGTAGCCAAATCCAACAAAGACACTACACTTCGACAATACATACTTGTCAGACTCATACACTTGCTTAAAGCCAAATTTGTTCAACAAACTACCGAAAACCAAGTTTTTTCGAATAAGAGGTACATGTAAAACATTCAACAATTCAAGGGTCTTTCCCAAACTGAACTCTAACACTACAGTGCCTTGGCCAAGTATTGGTGCGGTGGACTCGTTTCCCATATGAAGTACAACTCCATCCTTCACCGTTTCATAAGTCTTGAAACAAGGACTGTCTTTGCACACGTGCTTGTTAGCACCCGAGTCAATCCACCACACCACTGCATCATCCTGAATATAAAACCCTTCAGCAATTATTGACACATAATTCACATAGGGGTCGGCAATGGGCCGGGTCGGGTAGACCCGACCCTGATATGGGCTGGGCAGGGAAGGGCTTTAGTAAAATTTTGACGCCCAATAAGATTGAACGGGCCGGGTCTGGCAGGGCATTCAAGTATTTTGCAGCCCAATGGGCGACTTAGGGCAGGGTAAATAGCCATAACATTAAAGTGTTTTGTGTCTCATTCAGGAACTCAGCACCAGGAACATAAGTCATCAGGAACATAAGGCATCAGCAACTCTTTGTGCATCAATTGAGCACAACTCAGCAACTCAGCATCAGTAAATCAGCAGTTTAATCTGTACATAAACAACATAAGAGAATGAGAGTTGGCTTGTTTTTAATCTGTACATAATCTGTACACTAAACATCACAGTAACTGCAATTTTTTATGTCAATACAGGTTTTCAGCAGTTTAATCTGGACATAAGCTGTACACTAAACATCACAATTCACAGCAACTCAACAACTGCAATTTTTATTTAAATGCAATTCACTGCAATTTTTATGACAATGCAATTTTTATGTCTCAGCAACTGCAATTCACAGCAACTAAATAACTGCAATTCACAGCAACTCAGCAGAACATTGGCTTGTTTTCAGATAATGATCATGTTGTTCATGCTAAATAATTGACAATCAAAAGAGAAAATGTTACATACCTGCCAAACTAATGGGACCTTCTAATCCATCACCAATGAAGTCAACAGCTTGTGGTTCGCTTCCGTTTTCATCACCAACCATCCAGTCATGTCTAGTCGTCTTTATGTTCATCAGTTCTTCAACATCCTCCTCTTCTCTTGCAGTCTCTTGTTTTCTATGGTCTGCTAGTGACCAATCCTTGAGGCAGACTAGCGCTTCTATAGTATTAGGACTCAACGCTGCTCTTTTTTCACTGACGACTCTACCTCCAGCACTAAAAGCAGCCTCCGAAGCCACTGTTGATGCAGGGACAGAAAGCAAATCTCTTGCTAAGCTGCTAAGAATATGATACAAAGTGTGATTAGCCTTCTACCACCCTAATAAAATAAAATTGTTATCATCTTCCACTTCTATTGTTGCTAGGTCAAGATACATTTGCAAATCAGAGGTATGAGAAGATGCACCCGAAATAACTCTAGCCCTTTTCATTCTCGACATGCCAAAATTTTGGACTAATGGAATAGGAAATACAGATATAAAATCCAAACCAGTCGCATCAACGGCATGAGTAGGATTAGTGACAACAGGATTAGTGATAGTAGGAGTCACTCTTCTCATATAAAAATTATATGTGTTATACAAACAAGTTTTAATTATTTTAATTCTGCACTCAATTTCATCATTCGAAATACCATAGTATTTCAGCCAGTCTTCAATAGCTAATAACTTAAATCTTGGGTCCATAATCGTAGCAAGACAAAAAACCATTGGAAAACTAGACCAAATACTTGTCAAATTTTAGTTTCATTGCACTTAAAGCAGATTTAAACACTGGATAATCAGAATATGCAGCAAAATTTTGATAAATATCAACCAAACAAAGTATGACTCTACTTGATGTTGGTGTATATACACCGCAACAGATTTTTGTAGAAGAGTTAAAAATTGAGAGAAAATTGCATATCAGATTCGAAAGAATCCAATCATTTTCATTAGGAATCTCTAAATTGACATTTCTAGATTTATTCACAATGAGTGCATATCTATGCAAAGCAGTCTTATATTTAAGAGCAGTAGCAAGTAAGTCATGTGTAGAATTCCACCTATGCGGAACATCATTGTCTATATTTTTTTTGCCTAATCCCAATTCTTTACATGCATTTACCCAGATTTCATGCCTTTTATTACTGGAGTTCATACTTCTAACGATGGTGGTAATTTTTTCAATTGAAGCAGACAAAACAGATAATCCATCTTGCACAATTAAATTCAGAATATGCGCACAACAACGGATGTGAAACATTTGCTTAGGAATCTCAGATAACATCAAATAATCAGGCAACAAGTTCACAAGTGAATCATTATTAGATGCAATATCAAGTGTAATTGAGAACACCTTATCATGTATATGCCATGCAATTAACTCATCATGAATATGTTGTGCTAAACTTTCCCCACTATGTGGATATTCTATCATTTTAAAAGACAAAATCCTCTTATTCAATACCCAATTCTTATCAATATAATGAGCAGTAAGTGACATGTATCCCATTTTTTGGCGTGAAGACCAAACATCACTGGTTAAACACACTTTACCATCAAATTCATCAAAGAACTTCATCAATTCAGCTTTACTGGTTGAAAACAGTTTCAAAACATCTCTTTTACATGTTGTAGCAGAAAAACCAGTAAACTTTGGCTGAAAGGATCTTTGAATCATCCCACAAAAGTCATGTTTTTCAATAAAAGTAAATGGCAGCTCTGCTTTGATAATATATTTCACAAGTTCTTGTCTAGCTGCGTTTTTATCAAACTTAAAATTACTCAAATTTCCAGAGGCATTCAGTCCTAGCTGCATTTGCTTCCTAATGTCTAAATTTTGAGTTACGGATTTATGATGCTTCTGTATATGTCTTAATAAGTGATGTGTTCCATGATTACCATCCCTTGACAAAGATTCACCGCATACAACACACTTTGCTTTCAACACAACAGTATCATTAACCTTTGTTTCAAATTTTTCAAAATAGTTCCAAACTTCAGATTCTTTCTAGTAGGAACAACAGTTATAGACTCTGGAACAGCAGTTTCAACGACATTTTGAAAAGACATGTTACTTTCAGAACTTCCGACATTATATTCAGACTCCATCGATGAATGACAAAACAATCCAGCCACATGCAATCAATAAACAAAACAACAATATAAAATCACAAAACAAGAGTAGAGTAAGAGATGATACGTCCCTTTGAAGTCAAATCTTCACTATCATTGTTTTGTTATCCTCTTGTTTTTTATATTCCTGAAACATAAAAAATGCAACAAAAAACAAGAGTTAAATGTGTAACATCCAAATTATGAAGGCACAAATGAACAAACATCTGAGATAGGCATGTTATGAGAGGGTTTAGTTTTTAAATCTCCAAATGAACAAGTATTTTACCTGTAAACAAATGAAGAGTGACCGAAACTTCAAATCTGATTATTGATTTCCAAATGAACTTCGATTAGAAGAATGATGACGTATTTCAGAATTCAGAGTATCTCCAAATGAATTTCAATTTCCAAATGAACAAGCACCTACAAATGAACTTCGATTTCAGAGTACTAAAACTTCAAATCTGAATAAAACTTTATAAATTTATGAACGGAGAAGAAGAGAGACCAACCTCGTGTGAAGACTGTAACGGACAAATCGCATGTGCGAGTCTCGATTTTTGATTTTGATGTAACGGACAAATCGCACATCCAATCGCGTCATCGGATTTTGGAAATTGAAAGTAGTCGCCAGGCGATTGATGCGAAGAATGACGATTGAGTTCCTGAGGGGATTTCGGAAAACGGTAGTCGGCACTCGGCAGGCGTGAAGTGAGGAGGCTGAAAAAACACATTAAAAAGTTAGGGTTTGTAATTTTTGTTTTAGGGTTTCTGGGCCGGGTAAATGGGCCTGGGTCGGGTAGGGTACCAACGGTCGGGTAAAAGGGTCGGGTCGGGTTTGAATATTATTGACCCATACCCTGCCCAAGGGTAAACGGGTAAGGGCATATCGGGTAGATTTTCGGGTCGGTCAGATTTTGGGCCGGGTCAAAAACGGGTGGGGTCGGGTCAGATTTTAAGGTCGGGTCAGTGTGGTGACCCCTAAATTCACATTAGAATTACAACCAGAAAAAGAAAGCTGACCTTGAAGGTTGGAAGGGCATTTTTCTTTGCCTTTATCCCCAATGTTCACTTTCATCTTTCCTTTCTCACCCTTAGCCATTCTACAATCATTCTTGTAGTGTCCCGGTTTACCACAAATCCAACAACAACCCTTAGGTTTCTTGTTGAACTTGCTACCGAAGTTCTCATTGGGACGTTTCTTCCCATTGAATTTCCGAAGACCTCCCTTGTCCTCCACCATATGCACAGAAGACGACTCAATGGCCTCTTTCCGTTTCACATCCTCTTGCATCCGTATAGACTCCTTTACACGCAATTCACCAACCGAGTTGTTCAAGAGACAACTCTTCTTTCTTATGCTTAAGCGAGTGCTTGAAATCCTTCCACGAAGGTGGCAACTTGTCTATTATGCTAGACACTGAAATGGTATCATCCATCTTCATGTTGTACTGAGCAAACTGCCCCAAGATGCAAGTCAATTCATTGAATTACTCCATCATCAGTCTAGAATCGACCATCTTGTAACTGTTAAAGTTACTCACAAGAAATTTATTGCTCAATGCATCTTCCTGCATATTCTTTGCCTCAAGAGCATCCCACAACTCCTTTGCGGATTCCACATTTTGATAGACATCAAATAAGGGATCAGACATACCATTCAGAATGTGATCACGGCAGATGTAGTCATCATTCTCCCACTTGCTCCTCTTCCTGAAAGCCTCAATCGATGCATCATCGCTCACTGCCGGAATAGGGGTAGAGAGAACATGCACGACCTTCAAGTTGGTCAGCAAAAAATGTATCTTCTTCTGCCATCTTCTGAAATTCACTCCTTCAAACTTTTCCAGTTTACCAAAATTAGCGGTCATCTCCCACACTGAAGCAACAGACATCTTTAAAATATAGAATTTGAATGTAATTCCCTGGACTCCTCATGTCGATGCTTCAATCAATAGTGACTTGGATTCTGCTTGAGTCACAAACAATCACTTTCCAAATTCTATATTTCTCCCGGTCAGGGAATCCGAAATAAGAATTGGGATAAAACAAGTGAAAATATACTAAAATAATGAAACGGTGAGTTGATCGATCGAACGAAAACGATCTCACTTGAAGGAGCAAATCACATCGCGCGCCCACAACCAACATTAGCTTGTCGCGTCCACAAAAGACATTAACGAGTTAATGTATGCATTGGACGCGCCCACTAATGTCTCGTCTGGGCCCGGACTACACTGGACGAAAACTCAAAATGAGCTCAAATGATTTCGAAATTGCTTCGTTTATTCACAAAACAATCTTTACAGGGTACAAACATGTTTTGACTCACAATAACCCTAAAATCTCCAACAAGATCTCGCAGCAGCGAATGGGGACATGGCTACACGGATCGAATCGGGCTGAGTAGGTTTACGGTTTGGCGCAGCAGGGCTACCTGTTGCAAGGTTTTGGGCCGGTTTAGCTACCGTTTCCGAACGGAGTCGTTCTCGATTTTCTGGGTTTCACTACATGCTACGGCTAGTGATGCTTCGTTAGCAATCACAAAACGCCCTGAAATAATCTTTCTTGTATCGATATGTTGTTCACAATGAAAGCCTATGTATGAGTTCTATTGAGTTTGTCACACAGATAATAAAATGATTTTAAGAACAAAGGCCTGCAGCAAAAATATAGTATACAGGAATTTCGCATAAGTGGCAAAATTGTTATGAACATGAAGAACATTTTTTGCTTCAACATAATTGAGCTGAAGACATCTTGGTCCTGTTATCTATTGTTAATGGTAGAAGCCTTGAGAGAGCCAATATCCAATATTTGAAAATCCAGATGAAAACTTCAGTGCGATCATCCTTTATGAGCAGAATACACCCACCCCAAGTTATGGGTCTTTAGCAATCTTGCACCAAAAAGCAAAGGACAGTGAATTTATGGTAATGATTTATACAGAAAAGTTTCAGGCAACAGAAATATCAGTTCACATCAGTATCTAACTAACATATATATCCGACAAATGAATGAATGCAATATGCTAATATACAATATTAGAATCTCGTCAAAGAAAGAAACAAAAGGTGTGCAACTTATCCATATGAAGAAGTTGACAACAAGCTTGGCAAAGTTTTCGACAAGTGCACGACTGTATAGGCCAAGGAAACTATGGATATCTACGGTTTTGCAGCTCAAGACACTCATCATGAGATCAAAACACCTAAGTATTCTACAAATTTTTAATTACTCAATTCCAAAACCTTAGATAAATGAATGACATATTCTAAAATGTCTATAGAGCCTTGTTCGAAACAGCCATATAGGTTCCTCATTCCTAAGGAATTATCTTTAAATTTTAGAAGTAAAAAAGGATAACTAGACACCTTGAAAGCTTCAAATGGAAGTCATCGACACTGAAGGAATGATCACGGTCCTAGTTAAATAAACAAGAAAAACCGAAGTCAAATAACATACCAAACTCAAGCTCTAGAGAAAGAGAACCTGAACATTGCTGACATTCTGGCACTAATAAGTTTTAAGTTAGATACAAGCACTTAGGCTTCAACTATTCAGGAACAATTCACTTACACATATATAGTTATACATATGAAGCATGAATTTCTAACTTAACAGCATATGTAGTTAAAGACCTCGCTCAAGTCTTCTGATTGAATGCAAAAATGAGGGGCATGGTTCTAAGTTGACTACACAGTTGCATCGCAGTACATAATAAGAAAAATGCGCACCAAAAACAAATGTTGACCTTGCATTTCATTTCAACCACTATGATCAGTTGATCAGTGTCAGCACATTGTTAGGAGCCAAAAAATCCTCATTGACACGTTAAAAGACAATCACCAAGTGCGCTTTCGGAATAAATTTCCGACGAATTACAAAGCTTATTTAACAAAAAGAGTTCCCCATGTCCGTATACAAGCAATCTAATTTCACTCCACTAAACCAGCTCCTACTAGTTTAAACTCAAGTGACTCCATCTTTCAAATCCTCTTCCTCATCTATTTGTCTTCGCCTACAAAAGGAAAATAAACCAATCTTTTTTCATTGAGTGGTCATAATACAAATTTAGCTTATGATAAAATTTGAATCCTATTTGTATATAATATTTGCCAGCCTCCCATCACTAAGAATCAATCCAAGACTACTACACCACTCTCATTGCTAGCAATGATCGTCTTATGAAACAAAACCAATAATGGCAGCCAACAATTCACAATCCAACCTACACCCGAAACCCTCGATCTCTCAAGAATCAATATTCATTTACATGAAATAAGTTCAAGAACAGTTTCAGTCCACTCATGCAGCAAACAGCAAGCAATAGAAGACTGAACATCAACTTCATAACAAAATACAAAAAAGGAATTTCACCTTCAGGATTCCAGCAGTATAAGCTCCTGTTGTCGGACAGCATCGAGTTAAGCAACGCAGAAGCCGTAGCAGTGTGATACGGCATCAAAGACTCCACGCAAACACTACTCATTTCAATCGGGGATCTTCAACCAAAATACAACACAAAATCTCAGCTCAAACCCAAACAACAGCCACAAATCAAGAGATTACAAGTCCATTTCCGGAATACGAACCTGAAAATGCGATGCGAAAGCGGCCTCTGCTTCGGCAGGGAGAACGCGGATGCGCGGGCAGATTTTTGTGCGCCGGTAAGCTTCGCGGCAGCGCTGCGAATTGAGGGAGATCGGAAGACGGATCTGGCGGTGGCGAAGGCGGACATGGTGAAGCTGGATTACGAAAACTTAGGGCTTTCGAGCTCTGCGAATCTGATTGTAGGGTTTTAGTCGCTCGTTGATTTTCCAGATAATTATTTCTTTAAAAATTTATTTTTTTATTTTGTTGAAGAAAAACAAACTAAAATGGTAAAACATTTCATGCAAAAATAATTAAATGGTATTGGGTTTCTTGACCCATTTTAATGCGGCCCAATGAGGCCTTTCAAAAGCGTCCTACATGACATCACTTTCCAATAGAGTCCCATAGCAACAACGTTCACATTTGGTACGATGAAATTAAATAGAACAACGAAAATGATGGCTTTCAACTATTTTGAACTTACCGTTAGGGTAATGTTTGATGGTTGAGGTGTCGGCCTATTCGGGTGACTGCACTATTCTTTTGTTGGCTCATGTTTCTTTTATTGCTTCATTTATTTTCGTTGGGCACATATGTCTTTTGTTGTTCACTGTGCAGGTGTGCCGCCCCTAAACTTTGTTGGTGATGGTGAATGTTTGGAGTTGTGTGATGCAGACGTTGATACATCAATAAAGTCTGAACTTTGAATATGAAGAAATGTTCAATATGAGACACGTGCTTCAATTGATTAGATAGTACCAAAATGGCAAAATGTATTGTTTTTAGAACCAATAAATCAACAACAAAAATGAACTTAAAATAATTTGTTTACATCCAACTAGTAAATTGTGTATTAATATTTGTCCCTAAAATGCACGAACAGTCCCCTATAACATCAGTATCATGTTGGGTCGATGAGTAGGGGGAGGGGGAGGTAGTCTACATGACTTCAATTGCCTCAAAATTATTGGTGAAGTCCATAACCCACAGTTATTGTTTAGACTCACTCTATTGTACACGCATTGACACATTCCGCTGCTACTCTGCCACATTTGAGGCATTTTAGTAAAGCCTTATTTTAGGGTGCGTCCACTTTGACTGAAATTTGACTTAATTTAATTGATCTTAACTTATCTTAATTGATCTTAACTTATCTTAACTTATAGTGGCTGATCTTAACTGATCTTAACTTATATTAACTTAACTGAAACTTATATTAACTTATAAAGGTAAGTTAAGTTATATTTCTTCCGCAACCGGACCTCCTCCTACCGCCGACCATTACTAAGCCGGAACCGCCGTTGACCGGCCGACCAACGACGCTGACCGCTGTTGACCGCCGTTGACCGGCGTTGACTGTCATTGACCGCCGCCGTTGGTAGTGGCGGCCTTGACCGGCGGCGACCGGCGGAGGCTGGCGGCCGTGGACGGTGGCAGGTTGCGCATGGTTGTGGTGGTGGTGGAACAATCGAATTTAACTTAACTGATCTTAACTGATAGTAACTTAACTTACATTATCTTAATTGATCTTAACTGATAGTAATTGATATTAACTTATCTTAACTTAAAGTCAAAAAATCAAGTCAAAATGGACAGGGCCTTACTTGTTCTTTCCTTTAGGGTTGTGTCCTTGTGTTGCATTCCTCCATGTGTTTGGAAAATTATGTAGGGTTGGGAGCTTAAATTTATACACAAGGTCAATGTTGATTGTTGGGTGAGATGAGATCCTTAAAGTTTGAAAATAGACATCCATAACAAATGAGTGATGTGTTAGGCCAACCCCATGCCCATCTCTAAGTTGAATTTGTGACACATTGTTGGAGAAATGGGAAAAGGAAAAGGCATGGGCAGTGGTTTGCCATCTAACCCAACTTCCCCCATTTATAATTGTTCATTGCTTATTCAGATGATGGTATATTGTATATTTGCATTCATGTTGATCAACCAAACACATTGTGGGACTGTGGGCAGCGCAACTGCTCTACCATACTCTCTATTTCCCTCCTCTATAGGAGGTACTTTTTATGAGTTATGTATTCTACTTGTTTATGACATTACAAGCTCAAATATAGGCCTTGGACAGATCTTTAGGTGAGTCCCAAATGGATTATGGATAGGTTAAGTCTGGGTTTTGGGACTTACACAAATTTTGAGGTTAAGTTCTCTCGGTATGAAAGGGCGTAGTTTAAGGCAGCGGGGCGTTTATTTGAATGCCGAGTGTAAAGGCATCGCTTTGATCAGGCGCGAGAGTTCGTTGGAGTTGGTTACAGCTCGGTGACGTTCGTTTGGCTAACGCGGGCGAAGTCGAGTTTAATTGAACTAGGTAGTACGAGCAGAGCGCGGATTGGCTAATTCGGACTCGATCGAAACGCGATTCGTTTGGTCAAATTACTGGGCTGGGATAAAAGGGATAGAATTTGGGAATTGGGGTTCTTATCCGAATATTTCCAAATCGATTTCGTGTGCGAGTTTTCTCCAAGATTGAGAGCGATTCTTCTGCTACGTGGTGAGATTCAAGTTGCGAGGGTGCTGAGCGTGGTTTGATTGATCACTGGATGCTAAATTGTTGCTTGGTGTCGCTGATTGCCATTGGATCGAGCTGGGAAGGAGTCCTCGACTAAGCTACGATGTCTTCAGATTCCAAAGACTATCGGAGGGGGCTTATATCCCTCCATTACACGTTTCAGGAATCTTTTTTTTTGAATAATGGTGATTTATTCAAAAGGGTGGAGCATAAAACAGACTCCCACAGACCATCAAACAGGCCAACAGAACTGACAAGAAACAGACCAAGAAAAGGCCACGCCTCTAAACAACCAGGACAACAAGGCTAAGCCTTGAAAAAAACCGGCAAGGCTTCGCCTCAAAACCAATGACCCTGCTACGAACCTGCACTCTACAAGCACTGGAAACAAAACACAACCAATCCTACCAAGCACTGAAATCTATACAAGAATTATCCAATTGAATCAATCCAATTTCATCTTGTTTTGTACATTCAGTGTATTTATCGTATAAGACATAATTAGAGTATTATTTGAACTTGTAGTGAACATTGAGGCCGATTGGTGCTTTGATATGTGTATGCTTGCTTGATTGATTAATTAATATTGATAAATATTTATACTATCGTGTGCACTTATGTATTGTGAATATTGAAACGACGTCATTTTAAATAAGATGACATGGTTTTCATATTTAAATTTTACTTGCATGGTTTTTATATAAAACGATATCATATTGGTATTTTTTTTGATAGAATGATATTATTTTTTTTTTGATGGAGTTAGTGGGTTAAAGTTAGTATTTGCTCATTTTGAGCTGGTGAGGACTTGAATCCTGGCCACTTTGGGCGCAGGGGGACGCCCTTCCACTGGACTAATCTCTTTGCCTCGAACGATATTATATTGGTAATTGGTATTGGGAGCAAATATATGGTTGTCAAATACAGGAAATAAACTCTTTTATTCAGGTTGATTTCAAGCTAAAGTTGCTCTTACTTCCCCGAAAGGGGGGCTTAGACGAGTTGGTTGAACTCTTTACTAAAATGCCAAGAGGTCAAAAACCTACATTCCTGACTCGTGAGTGTTCTTTTATTCTTATTACATATATTAGATGATGATATGTCATAAGATATATATTTGAATGATCTTGTTTGAATGATAACTGACCGACCAAATAAAATAAAAGTTATACTCTTGCTTCCCATTCTCTTTGGACATTTTTCAGTCCTCGATATCGAACATTTTTCATACAAGTCACATTCAAATTCAGATAAGCTGATAAGCATAATTCAGTGTCAGAAAAACAAATGATCATTAATTCATTCAAAAAGAGACAAAATTTCTCCGAAATGGAAACAAAACTAGACAGCACTCTGCAGAAAATACTTATTACTTCCGGTCCCTGCTTGACAAAATACCCAGATCACTGATATTTCATCGTATCGATTTGGACAACTATTCCCGAGAAAAAAACCACAAAAACACATGAAAATGTGAATGTAAATAATAACTACTTGGTACCAAAACATAAAGAGTTTATTTCAACACTTTAATTAATTACCAGTACAAGATCCAAATTCCAAACCATAATTTTCCATCCCATCAAAATTAGATCGAAAGGTTAAAAAAAAACCCCCCATATAACTTTAAAGTTTAAACATCAACATTTATCATATTTTTATATCAAAAAAAAAAACATTTATCATATTTCATCACCCAAACATAGAAAATTAAAGCTGCAGCGTAACACTTCTCAGACCCGAGTGAACTGTTGATCTTCAAGGATCGTACTGGTTCTGACGGCTCCTCTCATACTCCTCCATCGTGTTAAACTCGTACTTTTCACCTCCACTGTTATCGTAGAAATTGTTTTCGTAGTTACCGTTGACTCCGTCAACCTCGTTGCTCCGGTACGCCCTGTTCCCAAACTCGTTGCTGTCGTAATTAGCCTTGTACGCATTCTTGTTAGCGTACTGGTTCTGCTCCTTGTTCACATCGTAGTAGTACCTCCCTTTTTCAAGAAACCTCGTATCGCTCATCCCCTGCCTCTCCACATTCGACCCTCTGTTTTGGTTCTGCGTTGCGGTCCTGTACTCGTTGTATCGGGTGTTCAGCTTGTTGGTGAATCCGTTGTCGTTGTAGTTCGTCTCCGTCTGGCCCCTAAGCTGGGTTCCGAACTGGCTGCTTCTGTCTGTCTTCTTGTCGGTGTTGTAGTAGTAGTTTTCTCCGGTGTTGTCTTTCTGAGTGTAATGCTCTGTTCCGACGCCATTGTTGTTGTTGTAGTAGAAGTTGCTGTTTTGTGTTTTCGCGTCAAAGCTGTCGTCGAAATCGAGTAAATCGTCGTCGTTTTGGTCCTTGTTAGAGTAGTACTTCTCGCCGTTGTTGTACAAAGGGTCGTCGTTTTGGTACTTATTGTTTGAGTAATACTTCTCGCCGTTGTTGAAAAAAGCGTCGTCGTTTTGGTACTTATTGTTTGAGTAATACTTCTCGCCATTGTTGTAAAAAGTTTCTCCGTTGGAGTTTCCAAACTGCTCTGTTTCGGTTTGTGCTCCAGCGTAAGTCCCTGGCGTCAGAGTCTGGACGCCGGACTTGGTTTCAGTGTTTTCCTGTCCGTACAAACCATACCCATTTTGGTTCTGAGGCACGAACTCAGGCTGCTCTGTTTCCTGCTTGTTGACGATGCTTTTTTGCTCTTGTTCCTTGTCGGGCAACACGACAGTTTCGGTTGGCGTGTTGGTGACCTTGCTGAAGAACTGGCTGTCTCTGGCGTGGATCTGGAGTAGGAAGAGGGGTGAGGAGACGGTGATGATTAGGAGGAAGACGACGACGACGAAGCTGGAGGAAGCCATTGATGGAAAAATAGAGAGAGAAATGGAAAGCAGAGGAGTGAGATTTGGAGATGAGTGTGTGTAGGAATGTGATTATATAGAAGGATTTTTTGCTTGATTTATTTATTTTTCTACTCCGTAATTATTATTTTTCATTTATTTTTGGCGTCATTTAGGCGGTAGATGGGGGACAAATTTGATTGTTACCCTTTTTTTCAACATATTTCTTATAAATGATAAATATTGAAAACATCATAACGATAATAAAAAATAAATTTGTTGATATGGCAATTGATCAATGAGGATATGAACCTTCTTAAATAGGTATGATTTATTTTGGAACAAATATCAAATCACATAGGATTGCAAAAGTGCTCGGATATGATCATGTGCTTAAATGAGCTAAGAATATAAAAATGTTTCTGTAAAGAAAGGTGAATCCGATATTTAAAGATATGGAAAATATAATGTAAGCCCAAGTATTCAAATTTTAAACTTCTATCTTATAAAAAAAAAGTATATAATCGATTATTTTGTGAACATATGAATTGTGTCCACTCTTTTTTCCCGGTTGGGGTGGGCTACATTCAAGCAATAATACAACACATGTGGGATGCATAGTAACTACTAACAGGCGTTTTGAACCATGATCTTTTAATAAATTTGCTAGCACCGATTAGCTATAAAAATTAATTAATTTAGTATGATATCAGATATTAAAATTAAATTAACAAAGACACATATTATTCGTGATTTAGCAAAAGACGGGAGAAAAAAAAGTACATTACAGTATCTACAGCCTACAAATCACTACGTATTACAAAAGCCAATGTAGAAGAGTCAAAGGGTACGCTACAAATCACTACTATTTCAATGTACATTGGTTGTTAAATTTTAGAGGAACCTAATTCATCCCTAGGTAGGAGATAAAAAATGGTAAGTAAAGTTGATCTCACCTAATTCAAATATTAAAGTATCTACTTGAGTCCAAAGTTGGTTTTGTATCCATATCAACCTTGCGGTTATCTACCACATAACTTGTTTCGTCTTTGTTAAATGACGTTAATTTAAGTTCAATATTTTTCTTAAATTTGATCTGCTCACCTGTGTGATCTAGTGACTGGAATGGAAAGGAGAAGTAATTCCAATA
Source organism: Rhodiola kirilowii (assembly GCA_033675215.1). Classification (NCBI taxonomy): domain Eukaryota; kingdom Viridiplantae; phylum Streptophyta; class Magnoliopsida; order Saxifragales; family Crassulaceae; genus Rhodiola; species Rhodiola kirilowii. The sequence goes on from CM066193.1 coordinate 47,334,197, forward strand.
TTTTGAGGTCTTTGTTACGTTTCCACCTCATTATCTTTTGGATGAGTGTGTCAAAGACAAGAGTATACAATTATATATTCCATGGAGGCAAAATAATGAAGTCTGATTTAGAAGTTTCAATAAGTTACAATCAACTTTTATCAAACTGATTTGTATGTCAAAACGGGCATGGACGTTTGGGAAAGGAATAATGTACATGTATCGTTCACTGATGCTTCATCAAAGGACGAAAATATCCTCAATTCCCTATAGAGTAAATTAAACTTTAATGTACAAATGATTAGAGGAGAGCGTTCGGTTGATAATCCCAAAATTTCGAGAATGTGATAACTCAAATCTCATCATTTGATCCAGTTGCATATTTGAATGTGAAGGTTATACGTGTCCTACTCACTCTTTTTTTTTGTTATGCAGTTTCGAGCATGCATTTTGCCTATATGCATTTTCAGCTTTTTGAAGGTGCACTTAAGCAAAAATTGATGCATTTTTAAAAGTGTGTAACGAAGATGAAAATATATAACGAAGAGATTCTATAAGAGTTCTAAAAAGCCAATGTAATCTATCAACAACAAAAAATGCCAATGTAGAAGAGTCAAAGGGTACACTAAGACTACAAATCACTATTTCAATGTACATTGGTTGTTAAATGTTAGAGGAACCTAATTCATCCCTAGGTAGGACTAGGAGATAAATGGTAAGTAAGTTGATCTCACCTAATTCAAATAATGAAGTCTGATTTAGGAAGTTTCAAAAAGTTACAATCTACTTTTATCAAATTGATTTGTATGTCAAAACGGGCATGGACGTTTGGGAAAGGAATAATGTACATGTATCGTTCACCGATGCTTCGTCAAACGACGGGAATATCCTCAATTCCCTATAGAGTAAATTAAACTTTAATGTACAAATGATTAGAGGAGAACGTTCGGTTGATAATCTCTAAATTTTGAGAATAAGAGAACTCAAATCTCACCATTTGATTAAATTGCATCTTTAAATGTGAAGGTAACACGTGTCTCATTCACTCTTTTTCCTTGGTTATGTAGTTTCGAACATGCATTTTGACTAGATACATTTTTAAAAGTGGGTAACGAAGACGAAAATATATAAAATTCTAAGAGTTCTAAAAAATGAAGAAGAATTCTCATATAAACGCTCCTCAATTTAATTCTTATAAATTTAGTCATTACCAATAAGAGTGTAGGAGGATTATTGTTGAAAAAGTATTTGTATTGAAAATGTAATAGTTGGGTGAAACAATGTGGCGGAAATTGAGGAGGGATTGGAGATGGGAATTGGGAGTGGGTATGGGCACATTAAGTACACACACAAGGGTAGTAGCCTTTTTCCGAATTAAAGGGCACCAAGCCATCCCTCATTTCAAAACTACATGCGCCAATTTTGGTGCCCTAGGGATGTCCCTACTCGTCAATGTCATCCGGTTTTAATTGTTTCACTTTCATACATCCAAAACACCTTTGTTGAACTCCAATGTAAATATATCTTATATTAAATATATGTTGGCCTGTAGTTGAACACCTTAAGACAAACGCAATGCACATCCTTAAAGCCCCTATGTGGTTGTGGTTGATCGAGCTTCCCTCGAATCTAGGGGGATGAGATAGATAAGCGGGCACTTGCCACTGGTTGTCGAATTGGGTCCACGGCTCGTGGTCACACCTAAGGTAATGAGAATGATATAACATTTATCCTAAAATCAATTTTTGAACCCATGTCTAAATGAAAATGGGTAAATGTGGAATTGGATGGATCTAACTTTGAACGAATAGGTCCATGTTAGTGGTTAGAAACTTAGACAGAAGATGACGATGAGGTAATATATTAAGCTAAGACCCACGTTTGGATTTACCTAACCCGAAAACTCAAATTCCAACTACTCTGTATTGTCGTTGTAAATACACAATAATAATAATAATAATAACACTCTATTTTTAAAGGTAAATATTAGACGATATTGAATTCGTACATAAAATTGTTAAGGAAGGACTTGAACCGCCTTTACATTCATATATATATATATATATAGATAAGTGTTCAGTCAATCAAACCACTCTACCTTCTTAACAACCAACTACTCTTACATTTTTCTATTTGAAATTACAAATTCTGCATTTCAGGTCAATACATATCAACCTCTCATTTAAGACTTCTAATTAAATAATTTATGTAAGTTAATGTTTGATTTGTTTTTATCTTAAAACTTTTTGTAGTCAAGTACTTTTTTTAAGGTACTTAAATTAAGTTATAAAGGCCCATCAAAAAAAAACATTAAGTTATAAAGGTAAAATTTGCTAATTTAATTTTTTTATTCATTTTAATTCAAATGAGTGAAGTTCAATTCAATCCAATTCACTTCGGTTTATGCGAAAATAAGTAATTAGTGATTTTGATAAGATAATTAAGTATTGAATGAGATGAGTATTACACTTTTGAGGAATGGCGGGGAGACAAGGATTAGTTATTATTGTGAGTTGCAAGAAATAATGTTGGGCTGCAAGTAAGATTTGTTTAGTCCACCAAATTAGTTGACTAACATCAAATCAACAGGCTTCTTTTTCTTCGGGTTAAGTGAAATGCTCCGTGATAAGCGCTCAAACAATATTTCCTGACCCCATTTATTCTTAAATAATATTTAAACGGAAAAAGCCAGGGAATAAAATAGTCTAACATGCTTGTGAGAAAGTAGTTGCGTAACATCAAATCGCATGCGGTTTGATTTATTTAATTTTACTGATGTAATTTTATTTTATTCAATTGTACTAAATTTTATTTTACTTTATTTAACTATACTTAATTTTACTAAACTTAGAAAAAAAATAAAGTATTTGAAAAAAGGTGTTGAATTTAATTTTTAATCATGTTGAACTATAAAATTCAAAATTCAAAATTTTTTTATGTAACTTAATTTAAATATATTTAACTTTATTTAACTTAAAAACATGAAATTTAAGTTCTATACAGAATGTAAAGAAAAGTGAGCCAATTATCTTGAAAATTGTTTATATAAAATATATTAGGAAACGGATCAAATACAAACCAAATTTATAAATAAAAACTAAAAATCCATACAAGTATTGCCACGTGTAAATATCGACCAATCATAATTCATCCTGTTCGGGGTTCTTTTTGTAAATAAAAAAATACACGCGGACTTATTTAAAAATAAATAAAACAAAGGAGGGGTATAATCGTCCTAAATATTAGCTACAGTAATGATCAGACTTAAAGTTGGTAACGATCAGACTTAAAGTTGGTAATGATCAGACTAAAAAAGATACTGATCAGACTTACACCAGTAATGATCAGACTTAAACCAGTAATGATCAGACTAAAATCAGTAATGATCAGACTTAAAAAACAATGATCAGACTTAAAAAAACAATGATCAGACTTAAAAAAACAATGACCAGACTTAAATAGACAGTGAATCAGACTTAAAAATAGACAAAGATCAGACTTAATATTGATAATGATCAGACTTAAAATTGACAATGATCAGACTTATAGACAATGATCAGACTTAAAGATGGCAATGATCAGACTTAAAATTGGTAATGATCAGACAAAATAAATTGATAATGATCAGACTTAAATAGACAATAATTAGACTTAAAAGTTGATAATGATCAGACTTAAAAATGGACAATGATCAGACTTAAAGCAGTAATGATCATACTTAAATAGACAATGATTAGACTTAATATTGATAATGATCATACTTAAATAGACAGTGAATCAGACTTAAAAATAGACAATGATCAGACTTAATATTGATAATGATCAGACTTAAACAGTTAATGATTAGACTTAAAAATAGACAATGATCAGACTTAATATTGATAATGACCAGACTTAAATAAACAGTGAATCAGACTTAAAAATAGACAATGATCAGACTTAATATTGATAATGATTAGACTTAAATAGACAGTGAATCAGACTTAAAAATAGACAATTATAGACTTAATATTGATAATGATCAGACTTAAATAGACAGTGAATCAGACTTAAAAATAGACAATGATCAGACTTCATATTGATAATGATCAGACTTAAAATTGACAATGATCAGACTTAAATAGACAATGATCAGACTTAAAGATGGTAATGACCAGACTTAAAATTGGTAATGATCAGCTTAAATAAATCGATAATGATCATACTTTAATAGACAATAATCAGACTTAAAGGTGATAATGATCAAACTTAAAAATAGACAATGATCAGACTTAAAGATGGTAATGATCAGACTTAATTTTGGTAATGATCAGACTTAAAATTGACACTGATCAGACTTAAATTAATATTGATCAGACTAAGAATTGAGAATGATCAGACTTAAAGATGGTAATGATCAGACTTAAAATGGGTAATGATCACACTTAAAATTGATAATGATCAGACTTAAATAGACAATGATCATATTTAAAATTGATAATGATCAGACTTAGAATTGATAATGATCAGACTTTAAAGACTTAATGATCAGATTAAAATTGGCAATGATCAGATTTAAAATTCGTAATGACCAGACTTAGAATTTATAATGATCAGACTTAAAGATGGTAATGATCAGACTTAAAATGGTTATGATCAGACTTAAAGATGGTAATGATTAGACTTACATTCAGAAATTGGAACATCCGAAGAATTTTACGCAAAATTTGATGTTTATGCGCCTGTGTCAGAATTTGATGAAAGCCTAGTGTTTTTTGGGTGGAAACGGCATTCTGAGCAAAACTCACCGCTTTGCCGTGAGCTCGGCGTTTTTAAGGCGAATTCCTTCATCTAGACTCTAGAGGGTCAAATTCGTGTTTTATTCTTCTTTAGTTTCAAGTCTGATCATTGTTTTTTTAGTCTGATCATTAACTGTTTAAGTCTATTCATTAACTGTTCAGGTCTGATCATTGTTTTTTAAGTGTGATCATTACTGTTTTAAATCTGATCATTACTGTTGTAAGTCTTATCATTAACTTGTTTAAGTCTGATCATTATCTATTTTAAGTCTGTCATTCATTTAATTTTAAGTCTGATCATTCATTTAATTTTAAGTCTGATAATTCATTATCAATTTTTTTAAGTCTGATCATTATTTTTTAAGTCTGATCATTAACTGTTTAAGTCTGATCGTTCATTTAATTTTAAGTCTGATCATTCATTATCAATTTTTTAAGTCTGATCATTGTTTTTAAATCTGATCATTAACTGTTTAAGTCTGATCATTGGTTTTTTTAAGTCTGATCATTACCTATTTTAAGTCTGATCATTAACTGTTTTAAGTCTGATCATTACCTGTTTTAAGTCTGATCATTAACTGTGTTAAGTCTGATCATTAACTGTTTTAAGTCTGATCATTATTTTTTAAGTCTGGTCATTAACTGTGTTAAGTGTGATCATTGTTTTTTTAAGTATGATCATTAACTGTGTTAAGTCTGATCATTACCAATTTTAAGTCAGATCATTAACTGTTTTAAGTCTGATCATTATTTTTTAAGTCTGATCATTAATTGTTTAAGTCTGATCATTATCAATTTTAAAGCTGATCATTACTAATTTTAAGTCTGATCATTACTGTTTTAAGTCTGATCATTATTTTTTTAAGTCTGATAATTAACTGTTTAAGTCTGATCATTACCAATTTTAAGTCTGATCATTACTGTTTTAAGTCTGATCATTACTGTTTTTAGTCTGATCATTTGCTGTTTTTAAGTCTGATCATTTCCAAGTTTAAGTCTGATCATTGACAAATCGTGGACTAAATTGAAAATAACAATATTAGGTTTATACCCATCCGTGTGGAATGACTATAATACCCTTCCGTGTGTTTGTTCGGGATTTCGAATAAATGGGACACGTGTTAGCTTAAAATTAGGTTTGTAGTTTTTATATATAATTTGGTTTGTACCTGAACCGCACTCAATACATTAAATCAATATAAATTATTTACATTTTTTATGTGAATAAAATAAATGACCTTTTTTAAATTAATATAAAAAGTATAACATATTTGCAAAACTAGCAATGGTCAAACTGTCCTTATCAAATGATTAAGAAGTCGATTTTTATTAAATTAAAAAAAAAACATTAAATTCATAAAACTTTGATTTTTTTATTGTGGATTTTTACTCTCATACAAATCAAGGCCTACACAAATACATCTTGTACATATTACATAAGCAATTTTTACTACTCGGGTACATATGCGTCACTATAGGAGCACGGGCCACGCAAGGTACCATCCGGATTGATAGTTGAATTGTCCATTGAAGCACAGACCATCATAAGGCACATCTATCTTGAAAACTCACGAACAAATACCTCCACGCAACCATGAAGACTTGCGGTTGTGAAGAACACAACACGTCCACAGGACAGACAATATTTCCGCGAAGGAGGAACAACGTTCACGCCAAAGCGGGACGAAGAACACCTCCACGAAGAAGGAACAACGCGTCCATGCATATGCGGGAAGAAAAACACTCCTCAACAAAAGTGGAGAGAATTATACTATTTAGGGGAATCGAACACTCTTGACTCAAGCCACTCGACCAAACTCCTTTTCGCGTAAAACTTTGAAATTTAAAATAGTGTTAAATGTAGGTTTAAAATTAGACGAGCTAAATCTCATATTCAATTCAACTAAAATATTTATTGAAAAAAAAATGATGTTTTACAAATATATTGGTTATTACATATTAGGGTAGAAAGAATATCATACATGGAAGGGAAATGCAACTGTATGTCCAAATATGTTATCTCTCTTCGTGTTTCAGAATCATGCTTGTAAGTATAGCCACTGCGCACTGTCACTGGACACTGTTTGATTATTTTCTGAACTCCTATGTGGGAGAGGATCAGCCTTGCAAAAAATACATGGGAAGCTGGAAATCCTTTTGGCTGACGAAATAGAGAAATAATACCTCGAATTTACGCATCACTCACTGTCTTCTTCTGATCCAGAATCCCCGCCAACTTCATTAAAACCGTGACTATCAGTGGCTTGATTTTGGTTCATATTTACATCTTGGAAATTTTGTGGCACTTGGTCATCACTGCCATCTGAGTCGCTGATGTCTTCTTCACTGGATGACGAGTCATCTAGTTTGTTAGAAACTGGGCGAAAATTGAGTCCCCAGTTTCCATGCTCAGAATCTGATGCGTTGGAGTTGTCCTCGTCATATTCCATGGTTTCAACATTGTTGCTACCTTCAGGCGACTGCTCGTGCTCCTGTCTGGTTCGTGCTTTTCCAGATTCCAAGTGCTGACTGTGCATGAATCTTGGAGGTTTCACATTCTTGGTAGGATGGCGAGATTGAGTTTCTTCGATAGCACCTTTTACTGTTCTTTTTCCTCGGACTATTAGGTTTCCCCACCTAGATATATCGCTTCGTGTCACCCATTTATCTAGCTTGGAACTGTTGTCGGTTGCTGAGTTACTGGGATTGCTAGCTTTTGCTACACTGGAGCTAGATGCCTTCTGCAACATTCCACCCGGTCCCAGACGCCGTACTTTCCTGCAATTGTTCTCGGGTGTAGAATCTAGTTATCCACCATCACTGGCAAGAAGTTTACCAGCAAGACGCTTATGATTGGCCTCTGACGGCAATGCCTGTGTAAAACAACAGTTGAGCAATGTGATTGGATTACTCGAGCATTACCTCCTTGTAGAAATAAAGTGTAGCTTTTGTTCTTTTGACTTACAGTTGAAACTGAAACCGGCATCTCGTTGTACTCAAATGGATCCTCGTCCTGATCGGAAAGTAATATAGATGCTTCGAATTCCAAAAGCCTGAGGGCAAAAGCTGCTGTATTTTGAGGTACCCATGGAAGCTCAGGAACTGCGTCTAAGGAAGAAAAATCGTAGAGCTTGTGTTTGAAGAATGAATAAGAATCCAATAGCTCTTGAGTAGTTCTGAAGTTCAGTGACAGACACTCTCGTTTAATGGCAGCTTCCAAAGAAGTCAAGACCTGCAAATAGAATTCACTTTAAAAAAACTTCAACACTAATAACCGAAGAGAAAATAATTGTTTTTTGCAAGACGATTACTATTATCTGAGGAATTTGAATTTTGGCGGACTGGTAATGGGTTCAAAAGCATAGTTGCGATGTTATCAATCATATACGCATTACTGATAAATTATAATAACAAGAAATAAGGTCTCAAACCTTGAATAAATCATTGATTGACGAAGATGTGTAAAGCTTCATGCCCCATGCCTTCCTGTGCTCGCCTTCCCAGAAACTTTGAAGAGCTTCCGTTGGAATGAAAGCCTGTTAAACCATTTAACACTGTTAGATATATTCTAAAAAATAGATGATTTGGTAGAGCTTCTATTTTGCGACTAATAACACTCATGCAGTGATTTCCATTCAAACGAGGCGTGCTATTTAAGATCAAACTATTGAGGAAAATTAGTAATGTCTCGGAATTCTAGTTTTTCTCACCTCAATGCCGGCCAGGAGGCCTTTGAGCAGCCTGACTCCAAGCGGAAGATGCGAATATTGGACTTGGAATTTCTTAGGCGCCGCAGTCTTCTCACCAGTGCCACAATCAATCATATCATCAGAGTTCCCAGACTTCTGTAGACATGAATGGGATTGACAATCCTCATATAAATACACGTAGTGACAGAGGTCGCAATGTTCTAGAAGTGGATCACAACATCTCCTTTCCTGAAATTTCATGTTACATGCTGTTTTTAATTTGAAACATTCCTTCCACAACCACTTCTCAAACTCCAAATACTTTCGGAAGGCTGACATTCTCTCAAATGAATTTCCACTAAGCTTGATTCGGAAAGATGATGAGCACTCGGGACTACCGGTTGATCCACAGATCATACTTCTAGGACTGTCGACATCGGATGGACAATCAGGGCTAGATTTCATATCTGTTGATTCACTACCATGAGCATCTGTAAATGCTTGGTTTATAATCAATGACTTCGTCTCAAGATTATCCTTGAATGACGGTTCGATCTTTTTCAACATGTAGTGCAGATTTGATTCTCTGATTCCTCGAGTATCCAAAGATGACAAAAGAGCGTCAAATGACTGCATGAAAATTAGCTGCAATCAGCAAACCGAGTAATATTCATGCATGATATCAGAATTAAACAAGAAATGGTTCTGAATGATACCTCGGCAGTGTCTATTAACCTCCAATGTCCATCTTGCGATTCAACAAAAATTCTGCCGGTACCAGGATCATATTTTGAAGCCGATGTAATGAATAACCAGTATCGGTTATGTCTACGATCTTGACCGAGAGGTAAATGTCTATATGCAGACATCTCTTCTGCTTTGAAAGATATACAAGACTTGAGTAGAACGCGCGATTTCTCAACAGAATACTTGTGTTGCTCAGATGCGAACTCCGCACCAGTGAAGGCATCTTGAATTGCTGAGATGTTTCCATTGGGCAAACCACCAGGTAATGGTAATTGTTCAATGCCATTGTTGACGCCCGTTTCATTGCTCTCGTCCACTAGCATAGGACTTCGATGGCCCATAATTCCAGGTTTCATATCAGCTTCATATTTCTGATTTTTATTCGCTACTCCATCTTTGCTACGTTTTATATCCAGCTCAGCTTCTGCCCACATTTATTTTTTTAGAGCGTTTGCTGCTTCTAGTCGAGCCTGATGTAAAAAGTATTACATTATTTTGGTGCACAGTTATGGATGGAATTCGTAGGTAAAATGCACTAAAAGGAATTTTACACTTCGTAATATTAAAGCAGTTATTTACCTCAAGAACTGCTCGTATGGTGTTTCCTTCATTAGCGAGTCCTATCAAGGCAACAAGAGCATTAAGTCTCTCTTCTATGCTAAGAGCAGAATAATCGCCTTCAGCAAGTCCTTGAAGCCACGATTCCCCGTACTGACTTTCATCCACCTCACTTTCTTCATCGGGATTCCTTTCATGCATATCCATCCCAGCAACGTCTAACTCAGGGCTTATGCTATGGCCATTCATATCCTCACCGTTACTCGAGATTAATGGAGAGTCCTTGTCGAGTTCGCTAGGAATATTTATGACACCATCATCACTTGAATTATCATTTCCATTTCTTAGGCATCCAGGTTCGTCATCAAATGACATCCCAATTTCATTGGCAACCGATGGAGTGCCAAGCTCGTCAACTTTATCTGCAGCACCGTCACATTCGATATCTTCATCTCTTTCGATGCCATCTGCATCTTCAGCAGGCGCAATTGTATTACCTAGTGCCTGAAGTTTCTCTCTGGCTGCTGAAAGAACAGATTCCGCATCGGCAGGGTCCTTTCTGTACGCAGGGCGCACACAATAGGTTGAAGGAGCTACTCTTTCAAAGAGGGTTGTATCTCTTGTCAACGCAACACCTATTGATGCCTCTGGCTTCTTGCTGTTGAATATGTTAATCCATGCATGCCCTCACAACTCCTCTCATCATGACAAGTGTCCCATGTGCTCCTCCCTTCCTCCTCCTATCTCCACCCTTGATGGCAAACCAAGTGCCACCCATCTCCACCCTCCATCTCCAAACTTGGCCTCCAAGTTTTCTCCTCCCATGGCTATAAAAGGAGAGCTCCTCCTCTCATTTGTATCATCCACAATCATCTCACAATCCTCCATCCTCTCTCTACAAAGCTTTGCCTATTTAGTCTATACTGCTAGCCTGATCTTTGTGTGATTAAATTCACATTTAGTCAGGAAACCAGTACTGGCTAAGTTTGTATTTCCCTAGCTTAATTGTACGAGTGTATTTCCGTTGAGTACAATAAATCAGTTGTTATCTTCCTTTACAGTCCACCAAAATTAGTGAGAATTGTGTGCCACTATATTGTGATCCTGGGAGGATTAGTTATTAATCCTACATTTGGCCTCAGAGCGAGTGTTGCGTACAAAATATCAGGAGCGATATTTTAGTATTGTGGTTCAATTATGTCGAACACAATTCCACTTCAGATACCGAAATTCAACGGGCGGAATTTCAAAAATTGGTCTATCCAATTAAAGGCTTTTTTCCGGTCCCAAGATTTATGGAGTTTGGTCGAGACGGGCTACACCGAAGTAGTCGGAGAGGCTTTTGACAAGCTTGAAAAGGAAGATAGAGATTTATTGGCGGATACTCGTAAGAAAGATCAGAAAGCGTTATTTGCGATCTTTCAAGCTATGGAGGAACCGATATTTGAAAAAATATCAGAGGCAGAGACATCCCACAAGGCATGGACTATTTTAAAGAACGCTAACAAAGGCGATGAAAGAGTCATGCGGATGCGTCTACAGACACTGAGAGGAGATTTCGAGTCACTACGAATGACTGACTCGGAAAGCGTGTCAACATACTGTGAACGGGTTCAAGCGGTCGTTAACAATTTGAGAGTTAACGGGGAAGCGCTGGAGGAACAACGAGTCGTCGAAAAGGTATTACGCTCGTTACCCGTTAAATTTGAACATGTCGTAGCAGCTATTGAAGAAGGAAACGACACATCAAAGATGTCGATTGATCGACTCATGAGTTCGCTGGGTTCACATGAGCAACGGATAAACCAGAAGGCGAACGGCTCTAGTCAGGAGCAGGCTTTGCAAAGCCGAGTCGAAGTACGAACTCGCGGAGGTTACCGTGGAGGTCGAGGACGTGGACAAGGCCGAGGAGGAGGCCGAAATTATAACGGTGGACGAGACCAAGCCAGTAGCAGCAATATTCAGCAAGCTCGAGGTGGTGATACTGGAGGGCGTGACAAGTCTAGAGTCCAGTGTTACAAATGTCAGAAGTTCGGACACTACAAGTCTGAATGCCGAGCAAATGAGCGAGTGGAGCAAGCTTATGCTTCCGAGGCGCATGGAAACATGGTTCTAGCGTGCAAGACGAAGGAGACCTGTGAAGGCTACACAGACGTGTGGTATCTTGACTCCGGATGCAGCAACCATATGAGCGGGAGAAAGGAGTTATTCTCTCGCTTAGACGAATCCGCTCGTGCTGAAGTCAGTTTTGGAAACAAGTCGCAAATCCAAGTCATGGGCAAAGGCGACATCCAAATTCAGACAAATGACGGTACATACGTAACTATTACAAATGTGTTTTATGTACCCGGGTTATGTTGGAATCTACTTAGCTTGGGGCAACTCTCGGAGAGAGGTCATTCCATTTCTATTCGAGATGGCGTTTGCACAATTGAAGGCAAAGACCGGAGGATCGTTGCAAAGGTCCCTATGACAAAGAATCGAATGTTCCCGTGGATTCTTAAGAAGGGAGTTGAAGTGAACTTCCAGACGATGGTGAGAGACAGCAGTTGGCTATGGCATCTCAGATTTGGCCATTTAAATTTCAACGGACTGAAATTATTGGCGACAAAGAAAATGGTGACAGGACTACCGGCGATTCAGATTCCTAGTCAACCATGTGAGGCGTGCTTGCGAGGGAAGCAGCACAGAGAGCCATTTCCAGTTGGAAAGGCGAGACGAGCGAACCAACCATTGGAGCTGGTTCACACGGATCTATGTGGTCCAGTGGAGGTAGAATCTCTTGGCGGAAAGCGATACATGATGGCACTTGTTGATGATTTTTCAAGAAAGACTTGGGTCTATTTCTTGAGAGAAAAGTCGGAGGCTTTCCGGACGTTCAAGGAATTCAAGACCTTTGTTGAAAAACAAAGTGGTTACACCTTGAAGACGCTGAGATCAGATAGAGGAGGAGAATTTACTTCAAATGAATTCTCAAGCTATTGCAGAGGCGAAGGAATCAGACGGCAGTTGACTGCAAGCTACACACCTCAGCAGAATGGCATTGCTGAGAGGAAGAATCGCACAATCTTTGAGATGGCCAGAAGCATGTTAAAGGCCAAGGAGCTACCGAAGCCTTATTGGGCAGAAGCGGTATCTTGTGCAGTGTTCTTACTGAACCGATGTCCCACGAAGGCGGTTCAAGGAAAGACTCCAGATGAAGCTTGGAGTGGTGTGAAGCCGGATGTATCTTGTCTACGAGTATTTGGGTGTATTGCATATCCCCATATACCAGATCAGCGACGGAGGAAGCTGGACGACAAGAGTAGGCGATGCATCTTCATCGGGTACAGTGCTGATACGAAGGGTTATAAGTGTTATGATCCTGACACGGGAGAGTTGATTATCAGCCGAGATGTACAGTTTGCCGAAGATGAGACCTGGGATTGGTCTCAAACGGATGCTAGAGAACCTCGTGTCGATATTGAGGAGGAGCCTACAGAAGATAGGCATGCGCCAGTTGTTGATTCACCTGAGAAATCAACTGAGTCAAAGTCTAGCAGTTTACCACCACGACAGAGAAGACCACCAGTTCGATATCATGACTATGTGGTCTACCGAGATGATGAGCCAGACACACCTGATGAAACTATGGTGAACTTTTGTCTATTTGCAGATTGTGATCCTATAACGTTCGAGGATGCAGCAAAAGACAAAGGGTGGATACAAGCTATGGATGCGGAGATAGCTTCCATTGAGAAGAATGATACTTGGGAGCTGACGACTTTACCTGTTGGTAAGAAGTCGATTGGAGTGAAATGGGTGTACAAGACGAAGTGCAGACCCGACGGTCAGGTGGACCGGTTGAAGGCAAGGCTAGTGGTGAAGGGATACAGGCAGAAGCCTGGTATCGATTACTTCGAGGTGGAAGATACACCAGATGGACGTGAAGTCAGCATTCTTGAATGGAGTTCTAGAAGAAGAGGTGTATGTTGATCAGCCACCAGGCTATGTGCAGAGAAGGAAAGATAACAATGTCTACAAGCTGAAGAAAGCACTATACGGACTGAAGCAGGCCCCGCGAGCATGGTACGCGAGGATTGATACGTATATGCTAGAGAACGAATTTCAGAAGTGTCCTTACGAGCACACACTCTACATCAAGATGAGTGCTGAAGGACAGATGCTGATAGTATGCTTGTATGTGGATGACCTGATATTCACAGGAAGTTCGGAGGAGATGTTCATCGAGTTCAGAGAAGCGATGACTTGTCAGTTTGAGATGACTGACATGGGACTGATGTCTTATTTTTTAGGCATCGAGGTTGAGCAGGCGGACAGTGGAATCTTCATTTCACAGAAGAAGTATGCCAAAGATATTTTGAAGAGGTTTAAGTTCGAGGGAATGAAGGCGGTCAGAACACCAGTTGCAGAGAGGATGGAGATGATGAAAGAAGGTACTGGAGAGCTTGTGAATCCTACATACTTTAAGAGTATAGTTGGAAGTCTACGATACTTGACTTCAACTAGGCCAGATATAGTGTACGGAGTTGGACTTATCAGTCGGTTTATGGAGAAACCGCAGCAGTCGCACTTGCTAGCAGCAAAGCGTATACTCCGATATATCAGTGGTACTATTGATTATGGGATTATGTATTCTCACACAGAAGAATTTTGTCTGACAGGTTATACAGACAGTGATTGGGCCGGTGATGTGGAAACTCGGAAGAGTACATCAGGTTATGCTTTCTATCTAGGAGATGGAGTGGTTTCATGGTCATCAAAGAAGCAACAGGTTGTTGCTCTTTCTACAGCTGAAGCGGAGTACATCGCAGTAACTACCGCAGCTTGTCAAGCAGTCTGGCTTCGACGGATATTGGAAGACCTGAAACATAAGCAAGAGGGCCCCACAAAGATAATGTGTGACAACAAGTCGGCTATAGCATTAGCCAAGAACCCAGTATTTCATGGCAGGAGCAAGCATATTGGGATCAGGTATCACTACATTCGAGAGTTGGTCAAAGATGATGAGATTGAGTTAGAGTTCTGCAAGACTGATGATCAAGTTGCAGACATCTTTACCAAGGGTCTCTCAAGTGATAAGTTTGAGTTATTTCGACATATGCTTGGAGTTGCAAGATCATGGATCAAGGAGGAGTGTTGAATATGTTAATCCATGCATGCCCTCACAACTCCTCTCATCATGACAAGTGTCCCATGTGCTCCTCCCTTCCTCCTCCTATCTCCACCCTTGATGGCAAACCAAGTGCCACCCATCTCCACCCTCCATCTCCAAACTTGGCCTCCAAGTTTTCTCCTCCCATGGCTATAAAAGGAGAGCTCCTCCTCTCATTTGTATCATCCACAATCATCTCACAATCCTCCATCCTCTCTCTACAAAGCTTTGCCTATTTAGTCTATACTGCTAGCCTGATCTTTGTGTGATTAAATTCACATTTAGTCAGGAAACCAGTACTGGCTAAGTTTGTATTTCCCTAGCTTAATTGTACGAGTGTATTTCCGTTGAGTACAATAAATCAGTTGTTATCTTCCTTTACAGTCCACCAAAATTAGTGAGAATTGTGTGCCACTATATTGTGATCCTGGGAGGATTAGTTATTAATCCTACACTTGCTCGAGGATAGATCCCTAAGTCCATATTTCTTCAAAACAAAAAGTTATAAATAAATTTGGTTAACTAGGGAATACACTGGAATATCAATGTTATGTCTCGAAAAGGAAAACCACTAAATTATACAGACAATTACCTGAATCCTCTCTGCAATCTCGGTTATAGTCAGGCCACTGCTCCCTTCACATGACAGAATATGGAAGGCAGCGAATTTCACTGTTCCAGGTGTAAGCCGATGCCTTGATTTCCGAGTGAGAGCAAGACCCCTATGTTGCATCTTGACTATTGCATTTTGAGCCGCCGATCCATTTCGAAGAATTGAAACAACATCTTCAGACCCTTTAGACTGCACCAATATGGACAGGTTTAAATTCTTTCATTTAAAAAAATATGAGCATTTAAATGAAATAGGTCAAACCAAGATCCGCGAATCTAACTCAGCATCTACACGCTGTCAAATAACTTAATATAAAAGTTAAGGAAAATGTTAATCAGGCAGACCTCCTTAATGTCGTCCAATGATTCCACTTTGGAAGTCTTCTTTTTCTTCAACTGTGGGCCAAATCCAGCAGAGAGTGCTACCTGCCGTAGTATTTCAGGCCAAGTTAAAGCATTCAAGTGCTGTTTCCAGTTGTGTACATCGAAACCCCATGCATACGCCTGACATAAAAGCAAATATACCAAATTAATTACTCATATGAATTTTTGCCTAGCCAACAATATAAGTTATCCCATATCACACTCCGAGCCTTACCCCTTCAATGACATGAGGGTGTCCGCCTTCTGGATTAATAGTGGCTGCTTGACTTGTTCCTGATGCCATTTGGGGGGGCCTTGCTGACTCCTCAATATCTTTTACCATCAACTTTAGAAGAGCAACGTGCATTTCTCCTAATAATCTTGAGTCCTGTTATGAAAAGCCAGTTTTAGAAAAAGTCAAGGAACGAGGGTATTTGCTAAAGATATTTGACATGGCATGAAATAAAAAAAGACTGAATACTCTAAGATCAGAAGTTGGAAAATAACTTACATATTCATGGAAAGCTTGAACAAATTCATCAAGAGTAAACGGCCAAAGCTCAAGAATATCAGCGAAGGTAGTGAAAAACCTCCATACCTACAAAATAATAAAATGCAGAAACCTCAATAGAACTCTAATGGAGATGTTTAATGATAAGATGCATTGAAAAAGAAAATGAAGATGCATACCATCAGAAGGTTCCCTATGTTTTCATCTGAATCAATCCAGGGCTGAACTCCGAACGGCTTCTTTGATTGCACAAACTTAGGAGGGAACTCCATCAAAGAGTCTGCGATATATAATCATGGTATGTTAGGCCTGATTGAATATAGAAGAAGAATAGTAAAAATATTTGCGAGTTTACACATCATCTAAAGAACTTGTTAGTTCAAAAAACGGGTGACATCTGTGAGTTTCCACATACCTCGGAAACACTCAAGATTTTGCAAGGAGTCATAGTCAAGGGATGCTATTGATTCCAACCCTTTGCTTGAAACAGCCAATTCCATCAGTTCCAACCGTTCGTCCTCAATAAGGCCCATTGATTCCCTGATAATACGCCGTGCAGTTGCCTTCTCCAATGCAGTTTTCATACGCAATGCCTCCCTCTCTTTGCGAAGCTCCTCTTTTTGCCTCAGCCTTTCAACCTTAATAGATTAACATAACTGACGACAATAAGCTACACAGACAGTAAACAAAGCAGACAAAATATATCCCGTATATTCCTTATCAAAACTCAACACTTACTTTCAGAGATTCCCTTTGCAAAAAATTTTCTCTGCACTCAACTTCTCGTTTTTGTTCACGTAAAATTCTTTCCTCCTCCCGTTGTTTTTCACGCATCAATCTCTCCTCTTCTTTCTTTCTCTCACGGTCTGCCTTTTCCATTTCCTTTCTTAGCAGTTCCTCTCTCTGGAAAAAGCTTGTATTGTTAGTTAACTAGAGTCGAAGTGAAATAACAGCAGAAAATGCTGACAGGATGAGGTACCTTCTGCCTCAAAATCTCTTGCTTCTCAAGCTCTTTACGAATCCTCTTTTCGTCAGCTTCCCTCGGAGGCTTACTATCTTCAGCCTACACAAGGAAAATGTAAGCAAAATTCCTACTTCAGCAAATTTTAAGACGTTGAATTATGGAGCTAATTAACACCTTTCGTTTCCTATCCTTCCTTAAGACATCTACATTAAGACTTTTGCCTCCGGACACTGCTTGACTTTCTGCTCCATAGCTTGTCTGTCCATCGAATACATTATCTGTTTCGGAGTCCATAAACCTGTCCTTCCGAGGGGTGAACTCATTGTTCACTACAGCTGGGGAACTCTTCCGTCCTGGCTTTCCATGCTTACGCATCTTTGAGTGACCTTGGACACCGTAAAAGTCCGAAAGCTTTTGATCATTTTGTAGGATGCTTGAGCTTTGACCCTCAAAAGGAAAATCATAGGACTGGAAAAGATATAATAAAATGTTTCAATGGAATCAGCGGTTATCACTCGAAGCAAGAATTTAACTGCCGGAAACCATAGTGATTGCCTCACTAGGGATATAACCATAAAATTAACACGAAACTAGGGAGAAGAAGGTTAAATCATGCTTTCAAGCATAACAATGGTCCATAGGCTTAATGCCATAAACCAGTAACAATGTAAGTATTTTAGTGCAAGAGATACTCACTTTCTTGGATCTGCTTCCACTATGCTGGTGTATATCCCTTTCAAGCGGACTATCAAAATGTCTGTGTCTTGATCGAGCTTCTGTTCAACATTATTGAAATGAATTAGCCTTTACTGGTCAAAAATTAAATCTACAATTTAATAATACGATAAGTTTTTAATATCATTTTTATGCAGAACTGCTGCTGCATACAGCATAAAACTTACAGAACGTTGGTGGAGTCAAAGAGTTATTTCAAACGGATTTCAGCAAACACGTCCAGTTAAGATAAAAGGATATAAGCACACTATGAAACACACAGCAAATGCGGCAAGGCACATGTTTAATAGCTCAAGGCCATCGACAAGATTGCATGTGGTACCTGAAGTATTAGGGGAGGCGCCAGGAGGTGGGGAGTCAAACTCAACCCCGAGAATAGGTCCATCCATTGACAACCGCTCTCCTAACTGTTGTTCTATTGCAGCAACAATTCTCCTCTCAAAGATAACTTGAGGAGACTCCTGCTGCCAAGGGCTGCCCACATATTGCTGAGATGCCATATTTTTAGCTTCTTTAGAACTCATCGGACTGGACTCCATATCTGAATCTGAATCTGGACCAGTCCCAGAACCCTGCTCACTGTACTGATCCCCGACATCCATTTTCTCTTCAGGCGAAGCCAGTGCCGTGGGAGCCTCTACTTTCTTAGCCTTTTTTGCTGGAGTCGAAGGAGTCCCTCCTTTCTTGTCCTTTAACCTCCGGTGGCAAAACCACATCTGCAGCTGCCTATCTGTTAGGTTCAGTTTCTCAGATAGCTCTAGCCTCGCCGCTTCCGATGGATACATATCCTCTGATCAAATAATCAACCACAACAACACAGAAATCAGAAAAAAAGCAACAGCCACAAACAAATCAAACAATAACAACACCAGCAACAACAACAACAACCAACACAAAACCAGGAATTCAAACATCAGCAACAAATTCATAAAAACACAAACTTTAATATCTAACCAACATCAAATACACACCCAGAAACGTAGCTATTTGAAACAAACCTGCAAACGCTCTTTCTAGGGTATCCAGCTGAAAGGGTGTCTTCATCTGCCGCTTCGGCTTGCCCTGCTGCTCAACCCCAAATTCATGATTCTCTCCTTCAGACCCAGACTCCATCATCGAATCCCTTCACTAAGATTAAAATCGCCGACACCCCAAAATCAAAATTAGGGTTCGGAAAACAAAGAGGAGAAGAAAGAAAGCAACAACACTGAGATCTCTAACGCGATCCCAAATTAACAAAATTCTCACAATGCACGGTCCAACGTAGAATCAAATCATGAAAATTACAACTTGGAAATACCCAATTGACGAATTGGAAAAAATTGAAAAATCTATACTTTAATAACTACGGCCCGCAACTACTACAACAACAACAACAAAATCAACTACTGCTACTCCCAACAAAACGCTAGTTTCTTAAAAATTAGGGTTCGTGGAATTTAACAAATTCACAAAATATTTACAAATTAATATCATTTTTGATGTGAACTACCACGAATGAGAACAGTCCTCACTACCTCTGCTGCAAACATCTCCCGTTTTCCTCATCAATTTGTTGTTCTTATTATAAACACTCAATTATTCATATACATGTTTTTATATGTATGTACATTTGCTCATGTTTGATGTGATGAAAAATGTTGAAACACTGAATCTGGGGCGTCTTATAATTTGCCTTGAGATCATGAAAGTTTGAATCTTTTTCGTCCGTTTGTTCTTCATCTGTTGGATACGAAACTTGATATTTGATAATTTTGAGGTTTCCAGTTTTCGAATTTCTCAAGAATTGCATTATTGTTATTTGTTTCTCTTTCTTTGCTTATTGCCTGGTCCTTGGCGGTTTGGTATGTTTGGCGCCACAACGATGAACAGTTAGTTAGTCCCACTACGCTTCATATTGGGCCTCCATGCTTGTTTGGGCTCCACCGGCCCATTTATCGTATTGGGCCTTGTTGGGCTTTCCAGCCCGTCCCATTTCGCCTCCACTCGTGGCTCCGAGCCGAAGGACGAGACGATATGGAGAGGTACGAGGTCTTCTTCCATGGCGGCGAATAGTCGGCTCGTCGCGCGACTCTTTATTTTGTTGTCGTTATTTCGCACTATCGAAATTGCTTCCCGCCTTGGTCGAAGTTCGATTTTTGAATCGTGAATTTCAGCTTGCGTTGCGGTGGTCGATCGAACTGCAGATTGATTTTGTTGATTGAGAAATGGTGGATGATGGACTGAGAAGCTGAATTGACGGGTAGGTTTGAGTGATGGCGAGCAAGAGAGCGATAATATGGTCAGAAAAGGTGACGCCGTCGCAAGTTGCGTTGCTGATCAGAGCCGAGAAGGATGTGGAGAAATCTAGGATGATATTCGATGCAGCGACAGCGGAGTACGGTAACGGATATCGACATGATTATACTACTTTTCGTGTAATGATATCTAGATTGTTGTCAGTGAATCGTTTTAGCAATGCGGAGGAGTTGCTTGGAAGAATGAGGGAGGAGAAGTGTTGCGTTGAGGAGGATTTGTTTCTGATGATTTGTAGAGCTTATGGTAGGGTGCACAAGCCGCTGGAGGCGGTTAGGGTTTTTCAGAAGATGGGGGAGTTTGAGTGTTTAGCTAGTGATAAAGCGTACGTGACTGTTTTGTCTGTTTTGGTTGATGAGGGTATGGTTAAGCTTGCTTTAAGGTTTTATAAGTATATGAGGAAGATGGGTGTTGCCCAGAGTGTTACGACACTGAATGTCCTTATTAAGGCGTTGTGTAAGAGTAGTGACACATTGGAATCTGCTGTGAAGATATTTGAGGAGATGCCAAAGCGTGGGTGTGCGCCGGACTCGTATACATATGGTACACTGATAAATGGGATGTGTAGATTTGGGAAGTTGGATGAAGCAAAGGAGCTATTTAAGGAGATGAGTGTGAAAGGCTGTTCGCCAAGTGTGGTTACGTACACTTGCATTATTCATGGTATGTGCATTTCTGGAAAATTAGATGAAGCTTTGGAATTGTTTGATGAAATGGTAGGGAAAGGAATTGTGCCAAATGTTTTTACGTATAGCTCCCTAATGGATGGTCTTTGCAAGGGTGGACGGTCTTTGAAAGCTGTGGAGCTACTGCATAATATGGTTAGCAAGCGATTAAAGCCAAACATGATAACTTATAGTAGTCTAATTTATGGGCTCTGCAAGGAGAGAAAGCTTCAAGAAGCGGTGGAGATTTTTGACAGAATGAAAGTTCAGGGATTGAAACCAGATGCAGGGTTGTACCAGAAGATCATCTCTTTGTTTTACCTAAGTGAAAAGTTCCAGGAAGCTGCAAATTTTCTGGATGAGATGATCCTAAATGGTATTTCACCGAACAGACTTACTTGGAGTCTTCATGTGAGGGTTCACAATATGGTTGTCTTAGGTCTTGGTACAAGCGGTGATATACATAGGGCCTTTCAACTGTACTTGAGTATGCGCACAAGGGGTATCTCCATCGAATACACAACGTTTGATTTTTTTATAAATTACTTCTGTAAGAAAGGGGATTTGCACAAGGCTGCTCGCATTATGGATGAGATGATAACGGATGGATGTGTCCCTGAAGAAAAACATTGGGAACAGGTAGTAAGTGGCTTCTGGGACCGAAAGAAGGTTCGGGAAGCTGCTGAGTCTGCAATGGATGGAATGCATTCTTTGGTGTTGAAGGATATTTCTGAAGCTGGAATTTGATTCTATATGCCACGGCTTGTGACCATTCTGAAGTTTTTGTCACAATCCAAAGGTTTGGGAGCTAAATGTCCAATTCATTACTCTTTATGCACCTCAAACAAGAAAGTATATTCTGAGATATATTGATTCTCTAATTTATCAACGCTGATCAACAAGAAATGACGGGGGTTGTCATGTTCAAAGTCTTCCAGAGTCAGTGAAATACTGCCTCTATGTATTATGTGAAGCTCAGTTATATCCTTATAATTGGAAAATGCAAGCTGGTGTGTTTTCTTTTTTCGATAAGAGCAAGTTGGTGAGTTTTCTTTTTTCGATAAGAGCAAGATGGTGTGTTGGCCAAGGCCAATTAGTTTGATCGATGGAATGGTTAATGACCGGGCCACCTGGTGCTTCTGGCCATCATGGCTAATATGCAGGAACTTTCAAATATGACTTATGTTCTTTGCTGGTGACTTTCACTCTTACACCATTGTACCGGTACCGCAATCAGCATTTAATCGTTGCAAAGGTAAGCTGGACTTGATGAATGTGACTTTTTGTGTAATTGCGGCATCTAGAAGCATTTCCAGACTGCTAACCTTTTCTTCTGGACCTTGCTATGAGCTTGGTCTTGTATGGTTCCTGATCGGTCACAATATCACATACTATGTTCGTTGCGTCACAGCTGAACGTTTGATAGTTTTGAAATGTCTGTAAGCTCTTCGTATGAGTCACAGTCAATTTTTATAAAATGAAATTGTGACCATTAGATTTTCACATAAATTTTCACATTTGTGGTTGACACATTTACAGTTGTTCTCTTTCCACATTATTTTCTTGAGAATCTCAATTCCATTCCATGAAATTTGATCTGTAGGTATGGACTTGGCTGACTCTCAGCAAATAACAGCAAACGAGTTTTATATGTTATAAGCAATCTACCTTTGAGCAACATCGTTACCTGGTGATATTGGGAAGCCGATTCCACGACGTGTTGAAGGGAAGGTGACAAACACCATGCTGCAAATAACACCTATCGCGATCGGCAAGCTCGTCAGCACTTCATTGGCTTCTTTAGATGGTGAGGGGTAGAAGCAATTCACCACATTTCTATCAAATAAAGCAATAGCTGCAAACACCAGTACTGATGTAAAGGCGTGCACAAAGTCTATAAAATGAAGCCTGTAATTTGCAGCAGTGGATGGGGGGAGGGTTGTTGAACCATCGATCACCCACAAGCCATGGACAGTAGCCAATCCGTAACACACATTTCCGTCTTCATCTCTGAAACTGTCAGTAAAGCATTGTAGAAAACATGACAGCGCACATATTGCTACGAGTAACATTGTCATGAATCGAGTTGCTGGATCACACTCGCCTCCTGTTGAAAGGATGGGCGAAAGTAGTTTGAAAGCTATGACGGTTCCTGTTGGCAGCAGATTTGCCAAGTGCGACGTGCTTTCAAAGGTTTGGCTAATGGCTTGTTGGATAATGTTCCTTTCATCTGTCTCTCCTCTGGTTTCAATGTCTAGGAAAGGAATTCCTTGCTCAGCTGCACGATGTATTGACATTGTTATAAATCTGTTAATATGTCCCTCTCTCTATATTGTTTGAGTTCTGATTTTGGGAAATGTGTGAGATTTGTTGACATGGTATTGCTTATATGAAACTATAGAGATGATTGTGACTTGCACGTTATCCTTATAATCGTATTCTAATTGTATAAAATGTCAAGTGATCGAGGAAATTGAGAAGATAAGAAAATCATAGAAATCGTCTACGCAATTATTTTCTCAGATTTTTTTATGGAGTTCAAGAAGATGTCTCCCTTTTGCATAGTGTAATGCTTGAAGTATAATAAGGTAGTTGAATCATTCTATTTTCATTCCTTGCACTGAAATGCAATGATTGTTTTTTATTTTAAATGCTTTGTGTTGTGTTTGTACAGTTGGAAGATTTGTGCACTGATGGAAGCAACCTTGTGCATTGTTAATTACAGTGGACTGATACTACCAACAGCTTGGACAGAGTATGGAACTATGCTTTAGCAACATCTTTATCGGTCGAGAGAGGGAAGCCGATTCCATGGCGTTTTGTTGGGAAAGCAACGAAGAACATGCTGCAAAAGACGCCAATGCAAACTGGTAGTCCTGAGAGCATCTCTTGTTCCTCCTTCGACGGTGATGGGTAGAAGCAGTTAACCACATTATCATTGAATAAAGCGATGGCTGAAAAAACCAGGATTGACATAAAGGCATGCAAAAAGTCTATCAGTTGAAGACGGTACTTTGACGCTAGCGGTGGAGGAAGGCTTCCAGACCCATCTATCACCCACAGACCACGGAGTGTAGCAAAACCATAGCACACATTACCATCCTTGTCCTTGAAGCTGTCAGTAAAGCTTTGTAGAAAACACGAAAGGCCACATAATCCTACTAAAGCGGCTGTCATGTATCGACTCACGGTGTCACAATCACCTTGGTTGGACAAAATGGGCGAAAGTAATTGGAATGCAAGAACTGTCCCTGTGGGTAACAAATTGGCTAAATGCGCAGTGCTCTGAAAGGTTTGTCGAATGGCTTTCTGTATCAAAGTCTTCTCCTCTATGACTTCTTTTGGTGCATCACTCAAAAGTGGTTCCTCTTGTTCATTTCCATGGCTGTCAGCTGCAATCTTGATCTCC
The DNA here is from genome assembly GCA_033675215.1 of Rhodiola kirilowii. NCBI lineage: Eukaryota > Viridiplantae > Streptophyta > Magnoliopsida > Saxifragales > Crassulaceae > Rhodiola > Rhodiola kirilowii. The sequence goes on from CM066193.1 coordinate 47,358,657, forward strand.
ATGACCCGAAACCGTAACCAGGTCAGTGACTTGTGTGATTCTCCTCTATGTTGCTATTCTTGAAGTCTCTAGACTTGTGTGATTCTCCTCTATGTTGCTAACAATATATATATACAAAATGCAGCTGTGCTCCCCCATTAGAGTAAAGCAAAAGGAAGGGAATTAATGGCTTGTGATGTCTTGCAAGTAAGGAAACTCAAGTCCCAAATCAACATTCAACACATAACAAAGGAACACCAAAATCCAAAAGGCCATTTGCAAATAGGGTATGTTCCTTGTTCCCATCTCCTTTTTAACTTTTGTCTTTACCCTTGACATAGTTAAGATAACCATTTACCATATTTGACTTCTTTCAACTTTTTTCGAATTCGGATCATTTAATTTGTTACAGAACCTTAAATGGCATTATAGTTTATTAGTCAGCATGTTCACGTCATCTTCGTTTTCGTTGCTTACAAGGGATCGAATAGGGTTAAGAAGTTCTAAGAAGCCTTAGTTTTCCTCTATATTTAGGAATGTCTGGTTTTAACCAATTTTCGCTTTAAGGCTGTCTTTGTGTCACTTGATTAATGTGAAGAGAACACCCTCACGTAGTTTCCGGTTCATCTCTGCCTTTATATTTGGTTGAGTGTTGTGCCTTGCACACGCCATTGTTACTTTATTCTCAGACCCTTTTCTGTTGCATCCTGCGTAAGCAACTCTTCAAAGTTCAAACATGGCCAGTTTTTTTTTTAAAAACCTAATATCTTTGGGCCATGTCCATGTTATTCCAAAGTGAAAACTCAATGAGAGGGCTTATAGAGCCTGATATTGAAAATGGGCTGAAGTTGGGTAATGGAATCTTAATGAGCATGTGGGAGTCACATCATTGTGGCCTTTCACTATCAACAATGTCTCCATAAGCAGCCCCATCTACATCATGTCATTATAATTGCATATGAACATCATCAATAGGATAAGAATCGTTTCAAATCTACTGACTTTGATTCTGTAGGAATTCCCCAAAGTTGACCACTGTGTCAGTGGTCCACCCTAATAAGTGGGGTCTTATAGCTATAGAGGGATGAGTAATGACACCTAAAAAACAGGCCACACTACAGCTCATTGAAAAAACCCTTGTGGGACAAAACTAGTGTCTCTTTGATTTTTAGTACTCCAGTAATGTCACAATTTGGCTCCATCATTGATACAAACTCAGATTGTTTGTTCACCTCTTTTTTCTTTTTCTTTTGTCTCTTTCAGTCCTAATGAATGAGCATGAAATTCTTTCATTCATATATGTCTCTCATCCTTGTTTGTTTCCTACATTCATATGATTTGCCATGTTTCATGTTCGATAATTTAAGGGTATGATTCTTACTTGTGTAATACCCCATTCCCAACTCATATTGACATGCCCACTTCAATTATTAGTGGCTGCTGGAGAGAGCCAGCAGTCTTTAATCATGTGATACACAATCATTAGCATAAGCTTAGTGTGAACTTAAGCTATGTGGAAATGATTATGATGGACAAAGCAAAGCTTTCTTCTTTCTCATGTTGGAAGAGATGGGGCAGCACTAAAAGCTTGATAAAGCTTTCAGCTCTGACCCCAAAGGTTTTGGAGGGGGTGCAAAAGGGTTTCTTAAGCAGCAGTAGTACACAGACACAGTACATGATAAAGAAACACTGATGATTCCCAAGTGGGTGTTATTTTTCAAGAATACATTTTGTGTAGTGTAGCAAAGTGTGGTGGAAACATAAATGATCGTTCCTTGGAAAATTGTGGGAGAAAGTTGGGAAGTGGTGGCCTTTGCTGGCACCTCTGAATTGAGCTCATGATGATCAATAGTGATGAGTTTAGCTTATGACCACAATCATGATTGATGGACAGGCTCTTATGGGCTTTTTCTGTATCCCATCTGTGGAATACCAGCGACCTGATCGGAGCTTGCCGGAGAACAGTCGATGGTGGTTAGAGAAATTGGTTAGGCAAATGAAGATCGGCTGCCAAGTCGGCGATGAAGATTTTCTATTATCCAAATTGAATACCAGCATAAGTTAGCTAGGTTTAAGTACAAAGAAAGATAATTACAAAAGAATATTAAATACTCCCAATACCATCTTCTTCTAATTTTCTCTTACCTTGTGTTAGGATCCTAACTTAGGTGGAAAGAAAATTAAATGAATAATGGTTGAAAAAACTAAAAAAAGGGGTAAGAAAATAATTTATATTACATTCTTTTATTTTGTTTGAATTTTCTGTCATGAATCAAACGTAAATTTATATTCTTTTAGGAAAAAGATTAGGTGTAAATGTGTCATCTATAAATCGATGAATTATGATAAATACTTCCTACGAACTATGTCATAGTTCGGGAAAGTGATATATAATTCGTTTTGATAACACCATAACACAGTTCGTTAGAATTGTAATATAATTCGCCGATTTGTAGTTTGCATCAAAAAATCAGATTTACACCCGATCTTGATTCTTTTTTATATCCTAAAAGCTTTAGGTACACTAGTCGACGTTAAAATCTTCAAATCAAAGACGAACTACTACACCCATAAAATCTTCCCAAAATAAACCCATCATCCTAATATGCCAAACCCTAGTTGTCTGCTCCATCATTTAAGATTAGGACTGGGGATCCAATATCACACTAATCACTTTCACTTATCAAAAGTGCCTCGTTGCCCCTTTTCATAGCTCTATTATTTGGATGTTTGATTTTAGTTGATAATTCAAAATTTGTCTCTCCAATTATTATCTAATTTTCAATTAGAATGGACTACAAACTTCCAATACGCGAATGATTTATTTTTTTTTGATTGATGAAAATAAAATAGCATCTGGTTGTTGTTTCTTGATACTGATAGGATAGTATTTAGTTGTTTAATTTATTGTTTTTGAGCTGACATTGTCTGAATCAATCCTTATTATATTCCATCCAATTCGTAGTATTTTCTTTTTACAAACTTGAGAGCGATGCATTGCATGGACGATGGATGTAAACAGTTCATTTTCTTAAAAAACAAAACACATTCACGTGTGTAAAGACAGATTGTGATACTTTATTCTATTTTAAATACCAACAAAATAAACTCCCATATCTGAAAAATAAATATAAAATTTCCATTAAACTAAAGTTTTTTGTTTTGTTTATAACTTATCATGTGGCACATGACACTACTAAATTTTACTTACATTTCATGTTTACATGAGATGTCGATGTGTGCACTTTTGATTGCAGTACAGTGTCTATAAACATAGGTTTTCATCCGTCAATTTTGGGGAAAAACTGATCTCCCTGTTTTGTCGTTTTGTGTTATCACAGATCAGTCTTCTCAAAGTCCACACACAACCTCGCGCGTGGCGAAGTACTTATAGATTAGAAGAAGCTGCAGGTCTGCAGCAGCAGTAGCAGTGTGAGCAAAAACCTTGTCTAATTCCCCGACCCCATTATCATCCTCTTCATCTCTCATTACTCATGTTCACCTCTCAGGGTCATTTTCACAAACACCTTGATTGCATCATAGTTCCACCCCAGCTATAAGACACCACCGGATTTACTTACAGTACTCCGTATCTCATCATTTGATGTTCTTACAACTCATTCTTGCTGTTGCTGCTGTCGCTTTTGTATGCTGAGTGACAATGGAGGTCGTAGTAGTGCTGATGATTCTAGCTCTGTCGGTGCAACTAGGGCTATGTTTGAACCAGGAAGGACTCTACTTGCAGAAAGTGAAGCTCGGGATGGACGACCCAGATGGAGTTTTGTCCAACTGGGATGACAGGGCCAACACGCCGTGCAGATGGAACGGCATAACATGCGACTCTGCAACTCAGTCCGTAGTTTCAGTCGATCTCTCCGGCTTCAATGTCGCCGGACCTTTTCCGACTCCTCTCTGTCGGTTACCAAGTTTAACGTTTATCTCTCTCTACAACAACTCCATGAACTCCACCCTTCCTGCTGATGTGTCAGAATGTGTGGCTCTCCAGCATCTGGACCTCGCTCAGAACTACTTCACCGGAGGTCTTCCGGAGAGGTTGGGTGAGTTGTCTAGCTTGAAATATCTTGACTTGTCTGGAAACAACTTCTCCGGCGACATTCCGGTGAGCTTCGGTCGTCTTGAGAAGCTCGAGGTTTTGTCTTTAGTTAACAATCTGTTAGATGGAACTCTGCCGGCGCTGCTCGGAAACATCTCTTCTTTAAAGCAACTCAATCTGTCTTACAATCCGTTCACTCCAAGCCCAATCCCTCCGGAGCTAGGCAATCTGGCAAATCTTGAGATTTTGTGGCTCACTGGATGTGGCTTGATTGGTCAAATTCCAGACTCAATTGGTAACCTGAAGAAGCTCACTGATCTGGATTTGGCCATGAACAACTTGGAAGGTCTCATTCCTAGCTCAATCACAAATTTGTCAAGTGTGGTTCAGATTGAGCTCTACAACAACTCATTGTCTGGTAAGCTGCCGGATGGGATGTCAAAGCTTAAATCTTTGAGGCTGTTTGATGCTTCAACGAATCTGCTGGAAGGAGAAATACCTGATGAGCTTTGTATGCTGCCACTTGAGTCTCTTCACTTGTATGAGAACAGATTCTCCGGGACTGTGCCGGAGAGCATTGCTGAGTCTCCCAATTTGTTTGAGTTGAGACTTTTTGACAACCAGCTTACTGGGGAGCTACCAAGTGATCTGGGGAAGAACTCACCTTTGAGTTTAATTGATGTTTCGTATAATAATTTTACTGGAAAGATTCCGGGGAATTTGTGTAGTAAAGGTTATTTGGAGGAGGTGCTGATGATATCCAACTCATTGTCTGGTGGAATTCCAGATAGTTTGGGTGAGTGTCAGAGTTTGACTAGAGTGAGGCTGAGTGAGAATCAGCTATCAGGGGAGTTACCGGCTGGTTTTTGGGGCCTTCCGTCTGTGTCTTTATTGGAGTTGAAAGATAATTTGCTGTCTGGGCAGATTGGAAAGACCGTAGCTAATGCTTCTAGCTTGTCGCAGCTGTTGATTGATCGCAATCGTTTCAATGGCCAGTTGCCGGAGGAAATGGGAGAGTTGAGTAACCTTATTGATTTTTCAGCTGGTGATAATAAGTTTTCTGGGTATCTGCCTGCAAGTTTTTTGAAGCTTGGGATGATTGGACGGCTTGATCTTCACAACAATGAGTTGACAGGAGAGCTGCCGATTGGAATTCATTCATGGAAGAAGTTGAATGAGCTGAACTTAGCAAACAATGAGCTCTCAGGAAGAATCCCAGATGATATTGAGAATCTGAGCGTCTTGAACTACCTTGATCTTTCAGGGAATAAGTTTTCCGGAAAGATACCAGTTGGGTTGCAGAATTTGAAGCTCAATCTGCTCAATTTATCGAGCAATCATTTGTCAGGTCCGATCCCGCCTCTTTATGCTAAAACTAGTTACAAGAATTGCTTTTTGGGTAATCCTGGACTTTGTGGAGAGTTCGATGGTCTATGTGAAGACAATGGTGAATCCAAGCGCAAAGGGTATGATCTGCTCTTAGGATCTATTTTCACACTAGCTGCGCTGGTTTTGATAGCGGGCATAGTTTTGTTCTACTGGAGGTACACCAATTTCAGGAAGGCCAAAACTGCAGTTGACAAGTCGAAATGGACATTGATGTCGTTCCACAAACTGGGTTTTGATGAACATGAGATTATGGATAGTCTGGATGAGGATAATGTCATTGGCTGCGGCGCTTCTGGAAAAGTTTACAAGGCTACACTAAGTAACGGAGAAGCTGTTGCTGTGAAACGACTTTGGGGAGGATCCAAATTAGAAAACGAGAGTGGCGATGTTGAAAAGGGTCATGCCAATGATGATGGATTTGACGCAGAGGTTAATACACTTGGAAAGATTAGGCATAAGAACATAGTCAAATTGTGGTGCTGCTGTACTACAAGAGATTGCAAGCTCTTAGTGTATGAGTACATGTCCAATGGCAGCTTAGGTGATTTGCTCCATAGCAGCAAGAGTGGGCTGCTAGATTGGCCTATGAGGTATAAGATAGCTCTTGACGCAGCCGAAGGCCTTTCTTATCTGCATCACGATTGTGTTCCTCCAATCGTGCATAGAGATGTCAAGGCAAATAATATATTGCTGGATGCTGATTTCGGAGCTAGAGTTGCAGATTTTGGAGTTGCCAAGGCGGTTGATGCTATAGGAAAGAGCCCAAAATCCATGTCCATTATTGCTGGTTCGTGTGGTTACATTGCACCAGGTCAGAAAATTTTAATTGCATTTTGCTTTACGTAATCAGTGCATAGGTAGATTTCATTCAATATTCATTTGAGATGTGTCTCGGAAGCTAAATTGAGAATATGTTTTTTACTGCAGAATATGCGTATACACTTCGTGTCAATGAGAAGAGCGACATATACAGCTACGGTGTGGTCCTTCTTGAGTTAGTCACAGGGAAGCGTCCAGTTGAGCCGGAGTTTGGGGAGAAGGACCTAGTGAAGTGGGTCTGTACCACATTGGATCAAAAGGGTCTCGACCAAGTAATAGACCCAAAGCTACACTCCTGCTTCAACCAGGAGGTATCGCAGGTCCTTAATATTGGTCTACTCTGCACTAATCCCCTCCCGATCAACCGCCCATCAATGAGAAGGGTGGTGAAATTGCTGCAAGAATTACTCCCAGAAACCCCACACAACAAAGGCACAGAGCAAGACAAGGATGGCAAATTAACACCTTACTACTATGAAGACTCTTCCGATCATGGAAGCGTAGCTTGATATCAACTGATGCCGACTGCTTGCCATACATCTATCAACTCAGAACTGGAGAAGAATCAAAACGGACAACTTGATGATGACCAAAGGCTAAAATGACTCACTGGTGGACTCTTCTACAGCCATAGCTTCCCTTCAACTTACTTATCTCTACAGCATCAACAGCTATTGGTGACTTTTTTTTCCATGTTATTATGAACTGAGAGTGACTGATAAGCCATAGATAAGGTATGTGTGTTTCTTTCTTACTCAAGTTCATAGTAGCTTCAATGTGAGTAAAAAAAACCAGTTCTAAGCATTAACGTAAGAAGGTAAGAAGATTCCATTTATGGGTGTATACCACAAATCTTCTCTGAGGTTTGTGCTTGATAGTTTATCTCTTTTTTCTAATTGTTACTGTTTGATTACTCCCTGCACATATTTTTATGGCATATGAAGTTAGGGTATGTCACGTATTCTGATGGTGGTTGGATTGCCCATCCATTGTTGCCCCACAAGCACATTTATTTTGTACTGAAAATAGACTGCTGCCCCATCTGAGCTCTTTTTTTTACTGGCCGGGCCAGCAACTTTATTAATGAGAGGGGAGGATCAAAAAGCCTGATCCGGGGCTAACGGAAGGAGTCTTCAAGTGTCAGGAACTAGTTATAAAATCTAGCTCCCTAAAAACACCGAACAGACTATCAAAGACAGGAAAATACAAGGAACCGGCAAGGGCCGGATACAAACAAAAAGAGGCTAGAAAAGCCTTAGATTTGGGAAGCCAGACGGGAGATAGACGGGGCCGGGCAATCATCTCGAGAGGAGCCGGAGGGGGAAAGGGGCTGAAGGCCTGGGAGGGTAGGGAGGAGATCCCCATTGAGGCCCAGGCGGACAGTACGGGGAAGATCGTTCCTCTGAAGGGCAATGCCATGGAAATCACTATAGGCTAAGGCAATAGCAGGGTTGTTGAGTCTAGGGGGAATACGGATGCTAGTCAACCCATTGACGTTGGCAAGGATCTGGCGATACGAGTAGGTCAAGTCCCAAGGCCGGGACTCTTCCTGCCCCGGGTCCAAAATATCAGTCTGCGAGTGGGAGCTCTGAAGATGGCAGATGGACCATCGGTTGACCCCCAGCGCTCGGGCGGCATCACGTCAAAGGAGGATGATTTCCCGCACGTTGGATGAGCGAGGGAAACTGGAGGCGAAGGCTTTAAGGAAGGCTCCGGTGTTGAGTCTAAGGATCGCGCCACCATGAACATGAGTTTCATATACTGCGATGGCGAGGTTCAGAGTCACACCAGACCAACCGGGCTTCCAACGACGAGGCTGAGACAGGTCAAGGCAGCGACCCGGGTTAGAAGCACGGATGAGGTGATAGATCCACTTCTGCATGGTCACGTGCAGAGGGATAACGGAGCCCTCATGCCTAACATGGTTGCGATTGAGCCAAATGTCCCATAAACCACAGCAATAAGCGCCAAGGGGGAGCCAGTTCTTAGGGTCCTTCAGGGAGGACCTTCGGAGCCGGACAACAAGACCTTTAACCGACTGGATGGGAGGGCCTCCGAATTTAGCCTTGATAAACTCCCTAAGGTTTTTGCCCCACTGCCCTTAAAGAACAGGTGATGACTGGTCTCAATAGAGGACTTGCAGCACGAGCACATGGACACCATCGAGATGCCCAGCCGACAGATACGGTCATCAGTGGGGACAGCCCGAAAAATAAGGCGCCAGATGAAAATGGCCACTTTGGGAGGCAGCCAGGAGTTCCAAACAGCTTTGGGCCATTTCAGCATAGGGAGATGCGTGCAGAAGGTCTTCAGGAACTCTTTGACGGAGAAGAGGCCAGAAGAGGACCCCGTCCAAATAAGCCTATCCTCAGCATGGGAAAGGACAATGCCATCCAAGTAGGATTGGAAAATGGGGCTGCAAGCACGTCTGAGCTCGCTTTTCAGAGTGGGGAAGAGATAATGGAGCACATAGGCATCTCCCGCTGATTGTTTGGGATGTTGAGGCCACACGAGTTGCCCCAGATACTAGCATTGATGTCACCCCTCCCAATGACCCATTTGGCTTGATCCGGGAGAGTGGGGATCAGATGATTAAAAGAGTTCCAAAGTTGGGAGTTATCTTTGACGCTATGATGCTTGGCTCTATTAAAACGGGCCCAGAGCGAGTCGGAGGAGATGTACGCCCATGCGAGCTTTCCTTTGAAGGCAAGCTGAACATCAGCGAGAGGCTTAATGCCAAGGCCCCCCGACGCTTTGTTCCGGCAGATGTGCTCCCAGCTGATCCAATGATGCCTTTTCTGGTCGCCCTGATCCCATATGAAACTAGCCATAAGACTCTCAATACGCCGGAGGATGGTCTTGGGAACAGGGAGGCTGGCGACAACATGCAGAGGCATGGATCGCAGGACAGAGTTAACCAGCATGGCACGCCCGGCCATGGAGAGATGGTGACGCATCCAGCCAGAGATTCGCTCTCGGACTCTGTCAACGAGGTAACTAAAGTACTCAATTTTGGCAATGCCCTGAAAGAGCGGGGCGCCCAGGTAAGGGACCGGGAGGGTGCCTTCGGAGAATCCGGTGAGATCAAGAATATCTTTCTTTCGGACAGGAGTAATGTCTTTCGAGAAGAACACCAGGCTTTTCTCATTGTTAAAGGCTTGACCGGAGATGGTGCAGAAATCCTTAACGAGGTCTTTTAACTGATTAAGGGAAGGCTTGGAGCCATTGGTGAAGAGGAGCAGATCATCCGCGTAGAGCAGATGATTGACATACATGGCGGGGCATTTAGCGTCATAAGGGAGAATGCGGCCCGTGGCAACTTTGTTATTGAGCTGGCGAGAGAACCACTCCATGGCAATGACAAAAAGCGACGGGGAAAGGGGGTCCCCTTGCCGAACACCTTGGGAAGATTTAAAGAACCCATAGTTTCCGCCTTTCCAAAGTATGGAATACCAGCAATTAGAGATGCATCTAAATACCAAATCGCACCACCGGTGGTCAAAGCCAAGGTTCCGGAGAACGCTAATAATGAAGGCCCACGAGATGCGATCATAGGCCTTAGCCATGTCCAGCTTAATAATGACATTGCCTCCTCTCCTTTTGGCATGAAGCTCGTGAGTGAGGTCATGGGCGAGGCCAATATTCTCATGAATGTTGCGCCCATGAAGAAAACCAGCTTGCTCGGGGCTGATGATTTTTCCAAGAACTTTAGCGAGCCGAGTGTTGAGAATCCGGGCAACAATCTTATGACCAAAGTTGCAAAGGCTAATCGGACGGAGCTGCGAGATACTAGTTACATTTGGGACTTTGGGAATAAGCGTGAGGAGGGTGGTAGACCAGGCGCTGGGCAGTTGGAGGCCTTCGAAGAAGCCCTGGACTACCTTAGTGAAATCCTCCTTGATGGTATTCCAATGAAAGGTATAGAAATGACCAGTGAACCCATACGGCCCTGGGGAGCTATCACCATTCATGTTGCTGATTTCATAAAAGATGTCATCCTCCGACGGCAGGGCATTGCGGGACTCGTTTTCAGCTTCGGAGATGATCGGGGTAATAAGGTTCATTAGGTGATCCGGGGGCGGAGGCGTGTGACCTTGCAGAATAGACGCAAAGTGCAGAGCAGCGGCATTGCCAATGGTATCCGGGTCACTAGAGAAGGTGTCATCGCCCATGTCGAGATTCACGGAAAGGCCCCTGCCTCTAGCTTTCAGGGCAGTATGAAAAGGGCCGTATTTCTATCCCCGTGCTGAAGCCAGGCCATCTTTGCTTTGGCTTGGAGGAGATCAAGCTGAGACATCTCTAAGTCATTTAGTTCGGCTTTAATATTGTTCAAGGTCCTAGCCTTATCAGCGTTCCAATGATTCTGAAGATCATGTTCTAGGACAGAGACTTGGACGTTGAGCTGTTTAAACTTAGTATGAATGTTGCCAAAAACTTCCCAATTCCATCCTTTAAGAAAATCTCGCAGTCTTTTGAGCTTGAAGGCAAAGTTAAGGAGATGATTAATATGGAGCTGACCGTCCCAATGGGCCTTGACAATCTCCGCGAACCCCTGATGCTTGTGCCATATTTTTTGATAATGGAACCTCGAACGACGAGGCGCCAGGTCGCGAGACTGGAATAAAAGGGGGCAATGATCCGAGCAAACTCTTGGTAAGTGAGTAACTTTGGCCGAGGAAAAATTTGCAATGCCTTGGGCATTGGCAAGAATACGGTCAAGACGTTGCCAAACCTGATTCGGGCCCTGCTGATTGTTGCTCCACGTGAAAGGGTTTCCAATGAAACCAAGGTCCGTGAGACCCGCACGCACTTGGAAGATATTGAAGTCGATCATGCTTCCATCATCAACACGATCTCCCCCTTTCTTTTCGGACCAGTCCGAAATAGCATTGAAGTCACCCAAAACAAACCATGGCGCATCAAGGTTCTGCCCGTCAGCGACAATTTCGTCCCAGATCTGATGTCTAGAGTGTTGGTCATGAGTGCCGTATACATAGGTCCAGTAAGAGGTAGAGGTCGCCCATCCTCATTATTAATCATTTTACAGGAGACGCAACGAGCATGCCATTGGATGTCCGAGACATTGATATCCGAAGTCCAGAACAGCCAAATATGAGAATTTAGAGGGTTGCCCTGCGCAAAGTTAGGAAAACCAAGGCTACGGGCATGCCTTTTGATGTTAGATCCATCCGTTTTAGGTTCCAAGATGGCAACCATTTGAGGATGATAAGATTGGATCAGAAATTTAAAATGGGCAAGAGTACCTTTGTTGCCCAGACCACGAACATTCCATAGGAGCGTAGCTATCATTGGGAACCACGGGGGGGTTTAGTTTTAGTTGGTCCAATAGAAGGACCTTTGGTCTTGGGCTTGGTACTTTTTGGCTTCCGTATAGTAAAAGGAGCGTCCTGGAAAGGTTGAACGGGGCCTTCCTCAGGGTTATCATTCCCGTGGATCGAACCACCTTCGAAGGTGTCGGCCAGGAGCAGGCAATCATCAGGCCTGAGGTCCGAGAGCCTATCCGGAGGTAGGGCCGGCATGCCCTTTCCACTAGCAGACTTTTTATTCTTACGATTGTCAGGTCGGACAATGTCATCGGTCACAGCCGGAGGGACATTTGCACCAGGGTCATCATCAGGGCCATAACCATCGGAGCCAGAATCATCTTGATCACTCGCAGCGGTTGAAGAAGTATGGCCATCCTTAGTGCCAGGGACCGGAGGCCTAGCCGCTACCAGGGCAGCTTTCCCACGAGGGGGTTTCCTTTTCGAACTAAGATTTTTGATCAAAGTATTGAGGCTACCCTCAGGGGCCGCAGCAGATCCCAAGGATTGCTGAGATTGGGAGTCGAGAGGGCCCAAGACCAGAGAGGGACAAGCGTCCTTAACTGGGATTTGATAGCCAGTTTCAGTGTCTGAGGGAGCCATGAGGGGGTTGATAGCATCAGCACTAGGAGGCTGTAAGAGGTCTAATGCAGCGTCAGCGATTAGAGTAGGTGTGGCGCTTACCCGCTGGGTACTGCGATTTTTCTTCTTTCTTTTTCGTTCCGTGTTGCCGGCCAGAATAGTAGTAGGGACAGTAGATTGTTGAGTTAGGGGGCCGATCACATCAGCAATAGGGGCCAAAAGAGGGGCAGGAGCAGCCGCACTAGGTAGAGTAGGTGAGGCGATTATCTGCTGGGTATTGGCGCCGACTTCATCAGCAATAGGGACCTGTAGAGGGGCTACATCAGCGGCAATAGGGCGAGTAGGTGCGGCGTTTACCCGCTGGGTATTGTCCGATTTCTTGTTTCTATTCTGGATAGTCTGCCATGGCACTTCATTTTCGATGGTAGTAGCACTATTCACCCTATTAGCCTTTGATTGTGACATGACACCTGTGCCCATGGCGGTAGTAGGCGAGCCAACTGGAAGCCCAAACTCATCACGCGCGTCCCATATACGGTGCTCAGCCTCTCACCGGAGCTTTACTTTCCGGCAATTTTGAATGGAATGACCATGAAGCTTGCAGTTTGTGCAATAATCAAGCCTGTTTTCGTAAACAATTTTTTGCCAAAATCCGGAGTCTGCTCTGGTAGAGATCCAGATCTCCTCCGGAAACCCTTTAAGCATGTCCAGTTCCATGCAAACTCTGGCATAGTTGGGGTTTGTGAGTTGCCGGGTGCGGTTGTCAACCGCCAGGAATCTGCCAAACGAGGAGACGATGGCTTCGATATATCCAGGATTTGTGAGCGACGGAGGCAGATTCATTAATCGAACCCAAGCCGTGGTGGACGTAGGCTCACGGTTGGTGCTAAAGTCTTGAGACCATCGGAAGATCCTGAACAACGAGAGTCCGATTTTCCTCAGAGGATGAGAAAGGACTTTACGAGCATCAGCTTCTGTTTCCAAAACTATGAGAATGTGCTTGGCATCAAGAGCACCAATGGAGCAGCGGCCGGAAGGTTTCCATGTAGATGAGAAACACTGCCGGAGTTCTTGGATAGGAGGCCGCCCACCAGAAAAATTTGCCACAAGGGCATGCTTCATATGATTAATACCGACTTGAAGTTTCGATGGAGTGAACGAAACCGATGGTTTGTTATCCTTCAAGCCGTATTGTCTCGCGGTGAGCTGAACAGCCGGGAAGATACATTCATTTTGGCCTTGTGTGACTGCCGCAAAAGTTTTGGCTACGGTGGTCGGATCCCCCGAAGGTGGCGGAACATTTTTTTGGATGGCAGGGTCATCGATTGTAGTTGAGCGCCCAGGATCTGGAGGATGAGGCTCAGCATGCATACTTGAGATTTGAGCATTTTCAGATCTAGAGAGAAGGCGGAGCATTTTCAGCTTCTGCTCGTTGGTTTGGTGTTGGTTCCCCATCTGAGCTCTTGCAACTTGTAGAAAACTGTCCTGAGCTGAGATTTATGTCTTGGGGTTAGTTTGAGGAGTTGTGGGTCATAATTACGATGCTGAACTATCCTCTCTTTCTAAATTATGGTCACATTTATCAAAATTTTCAATCAAAGACAAAATAAAAATAAATTGATGAATTTTTGGACGCTGGCATATTTGTATAATTATATTATGATTAGATCAATTACGTAATCATGTGAACTCTAATGAAAATGACCTGCAAAAATGAATAATATCAAACTCATGTCTTAAGATACATTCAGAACCGCTAAAATCACTACTCCATATGTTTTGACTGACCATATAACATTGTCAACAACATAGCTAAACATGTTAAACGATCATTGCAATGAGACCCACCAGAAAGTGATTAAATTAGAAATTAATATTGGTCTGCTCTGCACTAATCCCCTCCCGATCAACCGCCCATCAATGAGAAGGGTGGTGAATTGCTGCAAGAATTACTCCCAGAAACCCCACACAACAAAAGCACAGAGCAAGACAAGGATGGCAAATTAACACCTTACTACTATGAAGACTCTTCCGATCATGGAAGCGTAGCTTGATATCAACTGATGCCGACTGCTTGCCAAACATCTATCAACTCAAAACGGCCAACTTGATGATGACCAAAGGTTAAAATGAATCACTGGTGGACTCTTCTACAGCCATGCATATAGCTTCCCTTCAACTTATGGCCTGGCTAGTTGACTTTAAATTTATGCTTTATAAATTCAGCTAAACTAATATAAATTAAGTTAAATTAAATGAAATTTAGCTAAGTTAAATTAAATTTAACTTAATTAAATTCAACTAAATTCAATTAAACTAAATTAAATTAAAATAAATTGTATTTGATTTAAGTTCATCATCATCATCATCATCGTATCATCATCATCATCGTCATCGTCATCGTCGTCGTCATCGTCATCGTCATCGTCGTCGTCGTCATCATCGTCGTCGTCGTCATCATCATCATCATCATCATCATTATCATCATTACATCACATCATCATCACATCACATCATCATCATCATTATGACCATCATCATCATTATCACATCACTTCACATCACATCACATCACATCATGTCACCATTATCATCATCATCACCATCATCATCGTATCATATCATAAACCATCATCATGACATCACATCATCATCATCTTATCACCATCATCATCATTATCACCATCATCATCAGCTTCACATGACATCATCATCATGTCACCATCATCACATGACATGATGCTGATGATGATGATGATGATGGTGATGACATGATGTTGCTGATGATGATGATGACATGATGACGATGATGACATGATGATGGTATGATGATGATGATGACATGATAATGATGGTGACATGATGAAATGATGTTGATGATGATGACATGATGATGATGATGGTGATGACATGATGATGATGTCATTTGATGATGGTGACATGATGATGATGATGGTGACATGATGAAATTATCTTGATGATGTCATGTGATGATGGTGACATGATGATGATGATGATGATGGTGACATGATGATGATGATGATAATGGTGACATGATGATGATGATGTCATGTGATGAAGGTGACATGATGATGATGATGTAATGTTAAGTTGGTATAAACTACTAAGTTAAAATAAATTAAATTCAGCTAAGCTAACATAAATTAAACTAAACTAAATTAAATTAAATTAAATTCGGCTAAAATAACATAAAATAAATTAAATTAAACTTTATTCAGCTAATATAACATAAATTAAATTCAGTTAATATAAGCTCTATCAAACAACCCCAGTATTAATATCAGCTAAATATATAGTTCATCAAATTTTGGCAAGAAAATTATAAAGTTCACTATAAACTTCTGAAGTTCACTAAGTGTTAATAGCAGCTTATTTGTCAAAAGTGACACAGTATTTACAAAGAACACACAACAAAGCTGAAGATCATGTATGCTGTTTTGAGCTCAACTTGTATGGGATAAAATTCACCTAGGCCATATGAAGTTTATAACACAAATGTATAATTCATCTAATGTTGATCATACTACTATAAAGTTCACTATACATTTCTTAAGTTCATTAAGTGTTTGCATGACATCTGTTTTGTAATGTTGACAATTAGCTGAAATGTTTTCATGTATGTAAATGAAACCAAACGAGTGAGTTAGCATAATGTTCACAATAAACATACAAAATTCACTTAGCCCATATGAAGTTCACAATACAAATGAAGAGTTCATCAAATGTTAACAAATCAAATATGAAGATCACAACACATTACTTATGTTCATTAAGTATTTGGATGGGATATGTTTGGTAATGTTGACAATATACAGAACTTAGGGGTGGGCGTGGGACGGGTTGGGACGGGTTGTGCTTGGTCCTAACCCGGCCCGAAAGATCGGATCAATTATGTGAACCCGAACCCGACCCTAAAACTAAAATTTATAAAAAGCATAAAATATTCATGGTCATCTATCATGATATAAATACTTTAAAGTTTAGTATTACAGTTTTATTTTTCATTGCAAATCAATTACATATTTATATATAGTGTGATATATCACGAGAACACAAATAAATTTTTATTCAGATGAGGTATAAGGTTTGAATCTCATTAAAAATCTAGTATTTTTATATTACTTATGAAATCGGGTAACCCGAACCTCAACCCTAACTCGACCCGAAAATTATACCGGGTTGGTTAAGTGGACCCTAACCCGACATTAAGTGGACCGGGTCGGGCCGGGTAATCGGGTAGGGTTTTGTCCACCCCTAACGGAACTGTTTTTGTGTAACTAAGTGAATGCAAACAAGTGAGCTAGCATAATGTTCACAATAAACAGATAAATATCACATTGCCCATAGTTCACAATACAAATGTAGAGTTCATCAAATGGTGACAATGCAACTATAAAATTCACTATACAATTCTTACGTTCATTAATTGTTTGCATGAGATCTGTTTAGTAACGTTGACAATATACTGAACTGTTTTCATATATGTAAATGAATCCAAATAATTGAGCTAGCATAATGTTCACAATAAGCATATAAAGTTCATTAGCACATCTGAAGTTCACTATACAAATGTAGAGTTCATCAAATGTTGACAATACATAAATAGATCAACTTGAAATCTCCTTAACATATGTATCACCCTGTCAACTTGAAATCTCCTTTACATACCACTTCTAATTCTAAATAGACTAAAAGCTCCAATCAGTCTGCTTGAAGCAGATAACTTGTAGTTAAAAATATCACGACGCTCGGAACTGAGATCTTCCAAAGCTGGTATCTGCGTTCAGAAATCAGAACAACACTGATGGTTCAGTTTGTTGAATATATAATCCATGTGACTTGCTTGGGAGGTTGCAAAAACCACAACTCCTCTTCTTACACCACCTAGAACCGGCGGCTACCACCTCCATGAGAGGAGCCACAAGGTTGTGACAAGTGGAGCTCCTCCCCTCCACATCCATCTCCTCCCATCTCCACCCTCCATGGCAAACCACATGCCATACATCTCCACCCTCCATCCTCCTCCTCCATGGCAAACCACATGCCATACATCTCCACCCTCCATCCTCCTCCTCCATGGCTATAAAAGGAGGGCTTCACCTCTCATTTTCATCATCCACAATCATCTCACAATCCTCCATCCTCTCTCTACAAAGCTTTGCCTATTTAGTCTATACTGCTAGCCTGATCTTTGTGTGATTAAATTCACATTTAGTCAGGAAACCAGTACTGGCTAAGTTTGTATTTCCCTAGCTTAATTGTACGAGTGTATTTCCGTTGAGTATAATAAATCAGTTGTTATCTTCCTTTACAGTCCACCAAAATTAGTGAGAATTGTGTGCCACTATATTGTGATCCTGGGAGGATTAGTTATTAATCCTACATTTGGCCTCAGAGCGAGTGTTGCGTACAAAATATCAGGAGCGATATTTTAGTATTGTGGTTCAATTATGTCGAACACAATTCCACTTCAGATACCGAAATTCAACGGGCGGAATTTCAAAAATTGGTCTATCCAATTAAAGGCTTTTTTCCGGTCCCAAGATTTATGAAGTTTGGTCGAGACGGGCTACACCGAAGTAGTCGGAGAGGCTTTTGACAAGCTTGAAAAGGAAGATAGAGATTTATTGGCGGATACTCGTAAGAAAGATCAGAAAGCGTTATTTGCGATCTTTCAAGCTATGGAGGAACCGATATTTGAAAAAATATCAGAGGCAGAGACATCCCACAAGGCATGGACTATTTTAAAGAACGCTTACAAAGGCGATGAAAGAGTCATGCGGATGCGTCTACAGACACTGAGAGGAGATTTCGAGTCACTACGAATGACTGACTCGGAAAGCGTGTCAACATACTGTGAACGGGTTCAAGCGGTCGTTAACAATTTGAGAGTTAACGGGGAAGCGCTGGAGGAACAACGAGTCGTCGAAAAGGTATTACGCTCGTTACCCGTTAAATTTGAACATGTCGTAGCAGCTATTGAAGAAGGAAACGACACATCAAAGATGTCGATTGATCGACTCATGAGTTCGCTGGGTTCACACGAGCAACGGATAAACCAGAAGGCGAACGGCTCTAGTCAGGAGCAGGCTTTGCAAAGCCGAGTCGAAGAACAAACTCGCGGAGGTTACCGTGGAGGTCGAGGACGTGGACAAGGCCGAGGAGGAGGCCGAAATTATAACGGTGGACGAGACCAAGCCAGTAGCAGCAATATTCAGCAAGCTCGAGGTGGTGATACTGGAGGGCGTGACAAGTCCAGAGTCCAGTGTTACAAATGTCAGAAGTTCGGACACTACAAGTCTGAATGCCGAGCAAATGAGCGAGTGGAGCAAGCTTATGCTTCCGAGGCGCATGGAAACATGGTTCTAGCGTGCAAGACGAAGGAGACCTGTGAAGGCTACACAGACGTGTGGTATCTTGACTCCGGATGCAGCAACCATATGAGCGGGAGAAAGGAGTTATTCTCTCGCTTAGACGAATCCGCTCGTGCTGAAGTCAGTTTTGGAAACAAGTCGCAAATCCAAGTCATGGGCAAAGGCGACATCCAAATTCAGACAAATGACGGTACATACGTAACTATTACAAATGTGTTTTATGTACCCGGGTTATGTTGGAATCTACTTAGCTTGGGGCAACTCTCGGAGAGAGGTCATTCCATTTCTATTCGAGATGGCGTTTGCACAATTGAAGGCAAAGACCGGAGGATCGTTGCAAAGGTCCCTATGACAAAGAATCGAATGTTCCCGTGGATTCTTAAGAAGGGAGTTGAAGTGAACTTCCAGACGATGGTGAGAGACAGCAGTTGGCTGTGGCATCTCAGATTTGGCCATTTAAATTTCAACGGACTGAAATTATTGGCGACAAAGAAAATGGTGACAGGACTACCGGCGATTCAGATTCCTAGTCAACCATGTGAGGCGTGCTTGCGAGGGAAGCAGCACAGAGAGCCATTTCCAGTTGGAAAGGCGAGACGAGCGAACCAACCATTGGAGCTGGTTCACACGGATCTATGTGGTCCAGTGGAGGTAGAATCTCTTGGCGGAAAGCGATACATGATGGCACTTGTTGATGATTTTTCAAGAAAGACTTGGGTCTATTTCTTGAGAGAAAAGTCGGAGGCTTTCCGGACGTTCAAGGAATTCAAGACCTTTGTTGAAAAACAAAGTGGTTACACCTTGAAGACGCTGAGATCAGATAGAGGAGGAGAATTTACTTCAAATGAATTCTCAAGCTATTGGAGAGCCGAAGGAATCAGACGGCAGTTGACTGCAAGCTACACACCTCAGCAGAACGGCATTGCTGAGAGGAAGAATCGCACAATCTTTGAGATGGCCAGAAGCATGTTAAAGGCCAAGGAGCTACCGAAGCCTTATTGGGCAGAAGCGGTATCTTGTGCAGTGTTCTTACTGAACCGATGTCCCACGAAGGCGGTTCAAGGAAAGACTCCAGATGAAGCTTGGAGTGGTGTGAAGCCGGATGTATCTTGTCTACGAGTATTTGGGTGTATTGCATATCCCCATATACCAGATCAGCGACGGAGGAAGCTGGACGACAAGAGTAGGCGATGCATCTTCATCGGGTACAGTGCTGATACGAAGGGTTATAAGTGTTATGATCCTGACACGGGAGAGTTGATTATCAGCCGAGATGTACAGTTTGCCGAAGATGAGACCTGGGATTGGTCTCAAACGGATACTAGAGAACCTCGTGTCGATATTGAGGAGGAGCCTACAGAAGATAGGCGTGCGCCAGTTGTTAATTCACCTGAGAAATCAACTGAGTCAAAGTCTAGCAGTTTACCACCACGACAGAGAAGACCACCAGTTCGATATCATGACTATGTGGTCTACCGAGATGATGAGCCAGACACACCTGATGAAACCATGATGAACTTTTGTCTATTTGCAGATTGTGATCCTGTAACGTTCGAGGAAGCAGCAAAAGACAAAGGGTGGATTCAAGCTATGGATGCAGAGATAGCTTCCATTGAGAAGAATGATACTTGGGAGCTGACGACTTTACCAGTTGGTAAGAAGTCGATTGGAGTGAAATGGGTGTACAAGACAAAGTGCAGACCCGACGGTCAGGTGGACCGGTTGAAGGCAAGGCTAGTGGTGAAGGGATACAGGCAGAAGCCTGGTATCGATTACTTCGAGGTATTTGCACCAGTTGCTAGAATGGATACCATTCGAATGATTATAGCACTTGCAGCACAAAACAGGTGGAAGATACACCAGATGGACGTGAAGTCAGCATTCTTGAACGGAGTTCTGGAAGAGGAGGTGTATGTTGATCAGCCACCAGGCTATGTGCAGAGAAGGAAGGAGAATAATGTGTACAAGCTGAAGAAAGCATTATACGGACTGAAGCAGGCCCCACGAGCATGGTACGCGAGGATTGATATGTATATGCTAGAGAACGAATTTCAGAAGTGTCCTTACGAGCACACACTCTACATCAAGATGAGTGCTAAAGGACAGATGCTGATAGTATGCTTGTATGTGGATGACTTAATATTCACAGGAAGTTCGGAGGAGATGTTCATCGAGTTCAAAGAAGCGATGACTCGTCAGTTTGAGATGACTGACATGGGACTGATGTCTTACTTTTTAGGCATCGAGGTTGAGCAGGCGGACAGTGGAATCTTTATTTCACAGAAGAAGTACGCCAAGGATATTTTGAAGAGGTTTAAGTTCGAGGGAATGAAGGCGGTCAGAACACCAGTTGCAGAGAGGATGGAGATGATGAAAGAAGGTACTGGAGAGCTTGTGAATCCCACATACTTCAAGAGTATAGTTGGAAGTCTACGATACTTGACTTCAACTAGGCCAGATATAGTGTACGGAGTTGGACTTATTAGTCGGTTCATGGAGAAACCGCAGCAGTCACACTTGCTAGCAGCGAAGCGTATACTCCGATATATCAGTGGTACTATTGATTATGGGATTATGTATTCTCACACAGAAGAATTTTGTCTGACAGGATATACAGATAGTGATTGGGCCGGTGATGTGGAAACTCGGAAGAGTACATCAGGTTATGCTTTCTATCTAGGAGATGGAGTGGTTTCATGGTCGTCAAAGAAGCAACAGGTTGTTGCTCTTTCTACAGCTGAAGCGGAGTACATCGCAGTAACTACCGCAGCTTGTCAAGCAGTCTGGCTTCGACGGATACTGGAAGACCTGAAACATAAGCAAGAGGGCCCCACGAGGATTATGTGTGACAACAAGTCGGCTATTGCATTAGCCAAGAACCCAGTATTTCATGGCAGGAGCAAGCATATTGGGATCAGGTATCACTACATTCGAGAGTTGGTCAAAGATAGTGAGATTGAGTTAGAGTTCTGCAAGACTGATGAACAAGTTGCAGACATCTTTACCAAGGGTCTCTCAAGTGATAAGTTTGAGTTATTTCGACATATGCTTGGAATAGCAAGATCATGGATTAAGGAGGAGTGTTGAATATATAATCCATGTGACTTGCTTGGGAGGTTGCAAAAACCACAACTCCTCTTCTTACACCACCTAGAACCAGCGGCTACCACCTCCATGAGAGGAGCCACAAGGTTGTGACAAGTGGAGCTCCTCCCCTCCACATCCATCTCCTCCCATCTCCACCCTCCATGGCAAACCACATGCCATACATCTCCACCCTCCATCCTCCTCCTCCATGGCTATAAAAGGAGGGCTTCACCTCTCATTTTCATCATCCACAATCATCTCACAATCCTCCATCCTCTCTCTACAAAGCTTTGCCTATTTAGTCTATACTGCTAGCCTGATCTTTGTGTGATTAAATTCACATTTAGTCAGGAAACCAGTACTGGCTAAGTTTGTATTTCCCTAGCTTAATTGTACGAGTGTATTTCCGTTGAGTACAATAAATCAGTTGTTATCTTCCTTTATAGTCCACCAAAATTAGTGAGAATTGTGTGCCACTATATTGTGATCCTGGGAGGATTAGTTATTAATCCTACACAGTTGGTTGATGATGATGCCCTCCATTATCATGGTCTCAACAACCAGAATGCGCTTTACAATAACGTGCAACTTGCAGATGAATTTGTCACAATCGAGCTTCACATCAGTCCTAATGAATCCTATCAAATACAAGCTAAAACTAGACATCACATAGCACATAGATCAAAAAATGACACAGAGCAATGATGAAAGGTTATCTTCAGACCTAGTATTAGCTAGACAGACCCTATCGCCACAACTACCTTCTCAATATTGCAATTCATATAAGCATCTCAAAATACAAAATTTGATCGCAAAACCTAACGCAATGCTCCTTTCAAAGTACATAACGGTTGAAATCAACTCAGCTAAAAAAAATACCTCCTACAATGCTACCCCAATCCACTAAAACTTGACCACTAAAACATACCTTTAAGACAACTACAAACCACAAGAAAAAATGTAAATAAAAGTTTTACTCTCAATCACATTAAAAACCACTACTATAAAAATTACATGCAACAATTTGCTAATTACCAAAATAATGCTTTATTTTTACCGCAAATGTTCAACTCGGCCAGCTTAAGTGCATCACATCTGTTGAGATCGAGTAGTTACTGCCTTCCTTCTGATTTACCAGTTGGGTGGTTTGGCTTGTCAGGTTTGTTATCCCTGGTAGCATCTACTTCGCTATGTGTTCTTGCATAAACTACTTTTTTTTAATAGAAGGAAATTTATTCAAGGCGGGTCAAAAAGCCTGGAAGGGCTACAGAAAACGATAGCACTACTCGGCCTCTGACACCACCATGGACACCACCGATAAAACCAGCGGCCACTAACGGGACACAAGGATGAAAACTAAGTCTCTACACGCACACAGGCAGGATCACAGACCTACAAGACCCTAGCCTAGAACTAAAAACTACTAAAAGCGCCATAACCATAGGCCAACGCCACTGGGAATCAAACCCGAACTGTGATATCATCTCAAACTTGACGAGCCACAAAGCCTTCCACACTGTGGTCCCCTCCTGGGCACCACTCGAAACTACTGCTCCGCTCAGCAGCTAAAGCCCGTTTGACATGGATCGGGAATGGTTGGAGAGAAAGACCCTGAGAAGTAGCAAAGGCGATAGCTAGTGCGGCTTCATTCGTCGAAGGACAACAACGATGGAAGGAAATGCCACCATACTCCAAGAGAAAGCTCCTACACCTGCCAAGCTCCCCCCCAAGGCGTTTCACACCGGCTCTCTATATCCAACCATCGCATAAACGCATGAGAACAGGCCACCATCCTAACATCCAGGCCATGGCTCCTCCCGTGATCAATGCCCCGCTTGAGGAGGAAAAAATGCGCCCCTAACCCATCCGCTCCCTGGATCTCCTCCCCCAAGAGGCCAAGGCACTCCCCTGAGGGTTTGAAAAAGGCAACACCCCCATACAAAGCACTGCCTCTCCTCACCAAAGCCTTGGTGGCTGTAATAGCTGAAGCATGCCTCCTTCTCACAAGCCACTTCCCATGAACAGTCCGTACATGCCGGTCAAGACGAAAACATCTCAAAGTCGCCAAGAAATCATAAGAATGGGATTCCTTCATCGGTATCATCAAGCAGATGTCCCTCCCCCATTTAAGAAGAAATTGCCTTAGACTTTGCATATTTCCTTTATGAATAATAGAGTTTCTTCCTTTCCAAATCTCCCACATGAGACAACAAGAGAGACCAATTTGAAGGCAGCGCGCTCATGAAGGAAGCTCTTAGGCGCATTTCTGAAGATAAAATGCACCATAGAGGCCCTGCCTTGAATATTGGGTAAACGAAAAAAGTGTTGGATAAACTCCCACCCCTGCCTAGCCAGATCACTCTTGAAAAACAAGTGATTCAATGATTCCTCCTGCGGGCACGAGCAGCGAATGCATTTAGATCGATGGAAGACAGAATCCAGCCATCTTCACCTTATTGTCAGTAGGCAAGCCATTCAACAAAAGACGCCACATAAAAACACTGATCTTCCTAGGTAACCAGAGTTCTGCCAAATATTAGCTCCCCAAGGCACCGGAGGCCATTTAGTGTGATACGAGGCCCTAAATTTCTTGGCTGAAAAAATGCCAGAAGAGCACCCTTCCCATATAAATCTGTCATTGCCAGAAGAGGTTCTCATGTCTGCATAATGATGCCTTTTATTCATAGGAATAGACTCAAGAAGGACTGCCTTGTGTTCAGTCTTGCATAAACTACTTTGCGGTCTTTATTGCCATCCACCTCGCTTGGTGATGCTGTTGCCTTTTGCTCCTCGTTTGTTTCCAATAGATTCTTTTTTGACCTCTACGACAATTACTTGTATGGCATTTTCAAGTTATCAAACTCAGATATCAAAACCAAACTTCAAATTTCAGATTGAAAACTAATTGCATTAACCCATAAATAACTATATATTCCACTGATAACAAAACTAAAGCAACGTGTTATGCCTTGTATCAATCTAATTTCCAACTCCAGACAACAAAAACAAACCCAAAATGCAATAATCATCGCCAACATAGAACAAAACCGAAGACTTGACACACATACATCTACAACCCAAAACGAAATTTAATAAAAATCACAACTTCATTTTCAAAACGCTCAACTCACCACTGCTATCACATGGCTCGAAGTCCATCGCCAGTTTGCCCTCAAACTGAATTCGCCAAACCATTGCTATCACAACCCTAGCTTCTCCCAAATCAAGAATCATACGAACTAGGATGCGAGGCGGAGGAGGATCCGACTACAATTTGGTCTCGTTGGGGTCGCGTAGATCGAAGAATATGGCAAGATGATGCGTGATTAGGGTTTGTGACGGAGGCATTGACTCTTCAGAGGCATCGACTCTTCAGAGGCATCAGAAACACGTTTGATTTTGATCGACAATGTGTTAAGTGAGATTAACGGCTTTAATATTTGGTGTATAATGACATCAAGATAACGTACAAAGTTAAATTTTGATACAAAATATAAAATTCGTCAAAATCATTTTATAATTCGTTAGTTTATTTTATAGCGTCAAAATTATTTTATAGTTTGACACTTTTCGAGCTGAAAAATGAAAAAGAAGAGCCGCAAAATTAAAAGACGACATAGTTTGTCAGTTTCATTTTATAATTCGTCACCAAGAAACACACAAAAAATATCAAGATTTAATCTCATTCATTCAAATCACAAGATCAACCCGTACCCAGAGCAGATGGTGAGAGAGCGAACATAGCCGCAACCCTGGCTGCTTTGACAACACAGGTGGCTGCTATGTCAACCCAGTTGACGGAAGTGGTAGCAAGAGGCAATCAAAATGGTGGAGAGGAGAGAGCCCAGAGGGAAGTACCAGTTAGAGTTCCTCGTGTAGAGCGTGTGCATGCAGTGGTCGCTGAGGACTAAAGTTTGGGTGAAGAGGATCCTGTGGACTATGGTCGAGATGAAGAGGAGAATATGTATGATAGTGATTATCGGGTGAAAGTTGATATTCCCCTGTTTCATGGAACCATGGCCGTGGAAGAGTTTCTTGACTGGCAGATTGAGGTGGACCAATTTTTAGAAGTCATGGGTGTCCCAGACAATAAACAAGTGAAGATGGTGGCGATCCGATTGAAGGGTACCGCTGCCGTGTGGTGGGATAAACTCATAGTCCAAAGGAGGCGGCAGGGTAAGTCACCTATCCGAACGTGGAGTAAAATGAAGCAACTGATGTTGGACAGTTTCTTGCCCGAGGATTATGAGCAGATCCTGTACAAGTTGTACCTTGATTGTGTTCAAGGCAGGCGATCCGTGGCAGAATATACTGCTTAGTTCCTTTGTCTATCCGAGCGTAATGAGCTGAAAGAAATAGAGAATCAGAAGGTGGCCAGGTATATCATCGGTTTGAAGGTTTCGATTCAGTAGAAGATGGGGTTGCAGACTGTATGGTCAGTGGCAGCAGCATCTAGTCTAGCGCTGAAGGCGGAATTGATGGAGAGGAACCCTCGGGGTTTCAAGCATTTCCTAGGTATCCACCTCAGGAAACGTCGGAGAAAGTTAGCGATAATAAGGGGGACAACGTAGGACTAAAGGAACAACACGCTGGGAGTAAGAGTGTTGGTGGTCCTAGTGGTAATTCTGGAGGCTCTCACCCGAATCATGGAGCAGTTCAGAGACCACCTAACCCCTACATTAAACCATCTGGTGATAAGTGCTATCGATGTGGTGGACATGGACATAGGTCTAATGTGTGCCCAACCCGGAGGGCTGTTGCCCTCCTGAAGGAAAGAGAGGCAGAGGAGCACGACGAGGGTGACGAATATGTCGCTAAAGGGTCCTCTGATCGTCACTGAAAAAAGAGGCGTTCCGTTGCTATTGGTACGGTAAGTTGTGCGGCGTCGTTTCGAAGGGAAAGAAAGAAGCGCGAATCCGAAGTCGTTGCTATTGCTTTAAATGGACCAATGAGATTGAAGCTTCGTTTGGCGCGGATCCGGATCAGATCCAATGGACGAGATTCAATCCATCAGGCGCAATCGGAGGATAGCTGCTCCTCCTAGCAATAACGGATTTAAGCTGTGTTTCTTCCCCCGAGCTGGTCATTCTTCCTCATTCATCCGCTCCGTTCTCTCTCGCTCTCCAAGATCCAAACACGATAGCTTAGGGCTTCTACAGTGTGATTGCTTCGGATTGTACTCGAGTGTTCATTGGTGAGATTGCAGACTCGGTCTATGAGTTCTGCTGGCTGGAAAGAGCCGACCGTGAGTGTGTATTCCTCTGACCAAGTCCGACGCGTTTTGGTGATTTCGGCGATGAAAACTAGTGCATATCCAGCCTGAGTAGCTCAACGTGGATTAGGCACGTAGTGCTGAACCACGGGCCTTAAATCGGTGTGTCAATTTCATTGATTGTTCAATTTCTGAATTCTAGGGTTTGTGAACTCATAATCGAATTGAGACTGGAACCGGTTAAATTGGACGTTGATTAAGTATTAAAACCCTACACATGTCTAACTTGCATTTTAGTTATCTAGAACATATGAGTTCTAGAGTGGACACGATCAAATAATAACATATGTTCATTCTTGTGGTTAACGATGATAGTTACTGACTACTGTATAAGTTGCCATAAGATTTTTTCATACAATGAAAAATTATGCTAGTTTCTTGACATGTCTTTTGGGATGTTTGAATCCGTGGCCACTCGAATTCTATTTTTAGCAATGAAAAAAATCAGATATGTTCTTTCGATGAACCGCCAGTAGTGGTTAGAATATTATCAAGGGTAAAAACCAATCTCGAGACTCGATATTTGTATAGAATTTGAATCTTGAAGGCTAACCAGTTTGACCAGATAACATACTCCACAAAATATGTCAACAAATCTGCTCATAGAAGCTGCACTTGCAACCCAAGCTGAAAAAAAATGACATTTATGCTCCTACAATAACCTTTGGTCATCGCAGTAGTGAATTTCACCAATAACCACAAATTTAAATATGAGTAGGGCTATTTTCCTGATAAACCTTTTTATTCTAGACAAGTGTGCCCCATTCCAATTTTCTCGTAGTTGATCGACTTGTAATCGTAAAAACTGATTTTATAAGTTTTAAGTGTAGTTGCTGGTTCGTCCTGTATCTTCACTTTAACAGCAATAAAGTTGTACCAGGTCTTCAATGGCATCAAGAATAACTTCGGAATGCAGTTTTGTTCACTTGTAGTTGAACGGTCCCTTGGATATCTGATTGGATCACGTAAATTCGCTGTCCAAAATCAATATTTCCACCCTATCACTTATGCCTTGGGTTACAGGAAACTTGAAGTGAGATATAATCCAAAAAGAAGACACTGTGTTTTCAGACAGGAAAAACACAGCAGGCTTATGATTTGAGATAATTTGTTAATCAAAGATAGGATTGAGTAATCTAACAATTGCACGGAAATTTTTCGTGTCCCATATGTCAGATAACATCTGGTATATATAGAGAGTGAAAAGAGACGAAGAAAAGTTGTCTTTCGAGCTAAAAGGTGCGATGTGTCCGTCTGCCGCGCGTCTGCTTCGGACATTAGGTCACCACGTTTGCCCTTGACATTAAGTTAATGTCTGAAGCATACGCGACCTGACTTAATGTCAAGGCCAGACGCGGTAAGCACTGAGGAAATTTCCCAAGTTCCTCCATTTCGTCCCGTTTTAGCTTGATTCTTTTAGAATTTCTTATTCCAACGTTTTAGAGCATGTTTCTATGCTCAAAAACCCTAAAATCACTAACAATCCTCCCCCATTTTGGGGTTTTCCTTTGATTCACAAAGTACCTTTGTTTTTAAGCAAAACACGCATAAACAAAAATGTCGTAAACGATTGAATTTCCGCGTAGTGTAACCACGCATATAAAATACCTGAAAATCTTGGTGCTCGTAAACGTTTGAACCAATCAATCAATTTGGGTACTTGACGGTGACACAAGCATGTGTTACTTCACAAACCGTTAAGCTAACTTGACTCTTAATGACCCTTGAGTCCCTATCCATTCATAAACGCATTGAGATTAAATCCGATATCTCATGAAGCGACCAGAAACTTCACGTTTATATAGGTAGATT
This sequence comes from Rhodiola kirilowii, assembly GCA_033675215.1. Taxonomy (NCBI): domain Eukaryota; kingdom Viridiplantae; phylum Streptophyta; class Magnoliopsida; order Saxifragales; family Crassulaceae; genus Rhodiola; species Rhodiola kirilowii. Next base: position 47,387,370 of record CM066193.1, read on the forward strand.
CTCTAGTGGGTCACACCGCTCAATTGTGCTCCTACAATTAGCACTTTTTTCAAAGAATCTATTAAGAAGAGTTCATCTTCAACCTCACACGTATAGGTGCTAAACACGTACTTGGGGATGCATATTTGTGTTCATCAATCTTCTAGGAATGGGCTTTCCGCATTGAATTCAGCTCTAACACTAGTTAGATGTGAATTGGGTGTCCCACGACTAGATGATTATATGGGTTTTAGTCCCATCCCCTTTACCGACTCGGAAAATAAGTCTCTAGCTAATCCTTCGTCAAGTAATTAGCTTACCTTTTGTTATAACCTAACAAAATTCACAGATATCACCACGTGCGTAATGAGCTCACTTACTACACTATGACTAACACCTAAGTGTCTAGACCACATTGTATACATGGCTATATGCTTTAGCCAATGTACCAGTGCTGTCACAATGTATCGATATTGGTGATATCGGTCTTTCCCACAATGGAATTTCACATATCATGTTCTTTAACCATCCTGCTTCTTTTGAAGCACCGGCTAGAGCAACAACTTTATATTCCATTGTTGAACTTGAGATGCAAGTTTATTTCTTCGATGCTAATAGGATGGCACCTCCCCCAAGTAAGAATACACATCCACTTGTAGAAGAATAATCTTCCTTATTTGTAATACAACTTACATCCGAAAATCCTTCTATGCACAGAAGGAAAATCTGAACATACAAGACCAAGATTCATTGTTCCCTTAAGGTACCTAAGTACACCACTAACCGCTTGCCAATGTTGCATACTAAGGTTACTAGTATATCGGCTAAGCTTTGCCCACCGCAGATGCGATGTCATGTCTTGCATAAATCAACACTTTGATTAAAGTTCTCTTTCAACTTTAAATTTCACTCTTATAAAATTCAAATTTATCAAGAGTACTATCCTTATAAACTTCATTATAAGTGAAATAGCTATGCGTGTGATGAGTTCAACTGTATCAACAAGATGCAGCACAGACTGTGATACAGTTGCTTGCACAGACTAAGATAACCGAAATAAAATGCAGAACAGTAAAAGACGCACAACACTTGGTGACCCAGTTCGGCTCAATGTAGCCTACGTCTAACGGACTTCTCCCAAGTCCAAGGAACAATTCACTATCACAGTATATAGTACAGATTGACGTTCGAACTGCCTTTCAAACTACTGTTACAACTATACTACTCTCCAAGTGAATTGGGTGATCTAAGCTTCCCTTAGATCCAAAGACTCCCGTATGAACGATCAGACCTCCTCCCGAGGCTGATATAATTGAACCTATCTCGTAGATTCCTCTTGTAGGGTTGGTCGTCTATTGTGTAAGTCAAACTACAAGTACATAGTAGTACAATGCAGCGACAACACCTCTTGAACTCTGGAAGAAGTTGAGCACAGCAACAATATATGAGTTCAAGCAAATAAAGCAAGTGGCTTACCAACATGCGGCCTCAATCCTTCTATGATAGCTAGACGACTCGAAGTGAATTCAGCACGCAGATTTGAGGCTTCTCCACACAGCGTCTCTCGAGTGTTGCTCTAGCTTAAATAATAAACCCTGGCCTCCTTTATATAGCCGTGTGAATCTAGGTGATAAGAAAACCCTAGATTTGATTTCCTAAAACCCTAGATAAGATAGGGATTAAGTCGGTTGAGATGTAATCTTGATCTGCATATCTTTATCTTATAAGGACCAGGTTAGATGATGTGGCAGACGTATAGATATGATCGAGATTCATCAGTTCGAAAAACTAGGAGTAATGCTAATTTTTTGGAACTGACAGATTGATCTAGCACAGATCATTTTTGCGAGCTTCTTGCACAGATTCGAGTTATGCCTAGATGGCACTTTTTACTCCAACAATCTCCCCCTTGACATTTGAGGCAAAACACGTCTTCTGCATGACCTCTTTTTAACCAGTAGTTGAAGCTGGCACAGATAGTCTAGTCAGGGTTAGTAGCTAGCACAGTCTCACCCGAATACTTCTCAGCACAAATCATTTGCAGCACACATAATCACAGCCCAGCGTCCAATCCACAGCCACGCATCTCTACTCATGCATATTCTCCCCCTTTTTGTCACAAGTGGCAAGGGACCTTTGCACAGACTACTACTCTTCATATTCAAAAGTCATACCTTTAGATGTCACTGAAGAAACCCCTTTGACTGGAGTCTTGGCCTGTTCAGACTTCTTCTCCGGTGATGTGCCGATCTGTGCAGTCTCCCCCTCGATGGTAGACGCCTTCTCCAACAATTGTCGACAGTCGCCTTGGTGGAATCGACGACCTTGTCAACCGCCTCCTTTTGAATCTCCGTCGGAATGACAGTCTCAGGTGGCGTCGGGATGACCTCTTGATTCTTCAAGGACTCACCTTTCACGTCAACACTGAAGATAAGGAATACTGCTCTGGCTAACTTTTCAAGGAGCTTGCACCATTTGAAATAAACACATAGCTCCCCCTTACTACATGTCACGTCAATAACACTTATAAGAGTTCTGCTCATCTGACTGCCCCTGGCGTCAAAGCCTTCTAGTTTTTCATGACACAAAGGCCAAGTGCAGACCTTAGTGTCTCAACCCTCTCAGCATCCAAAGGCTTTGTCAAAATATCCGCTAGTTGTTTCTCTGTTGGCATGTGGAACAGACCGATGATTTTATCTTCAACTAGCTCTCTAATGAAGTGGTGTCTGATGTCAATGTGCTTTGTCCGTGAATGATGTACTGGATCCTTGGAGATGCAGATTGCACTCATGTTGTCATAGTATAACGTCATGGTGTTCTGATCTAGTCCCACTTCCTTGAGCATTTACTTTATCCAAAGCATTTGAGCACAACAGCTCCCCATAGCCATATACTCCGCTTCAGTAGATGACAGTGGAATACTGTTCTGCTTCTTACTAAACCAAGATACAAGGTTATTACCCACGAAGAAGCATCCACCAGAAGTACTCTTTCTGTCCTCAATATTGCCAGCCCAGTCTGCATCGGAGTATCCAATAATACAACCACTTGTATCTCTAGTGTACCACATTCCATAATCAGCAGTACCACTTACATATTTGATGATCCTCTTCACCTGCAACAAGTGACTTTCCTTCGGATGTGCCTGATACCTGGCACAGACTCCCACTGCTTGACAAATATCTGGTCTGCTCGCAGTCAGGTATAACAAGCTCCCAATCATGCTTCTGTACAAGATCTGGTCCACTGAAGCTCCTGCATCATCCTTAGTGATCTTCACATGTGTAGCAGCTGGAGTTCTCTTGTGGGCAGCCTTGTCCAGTCTAAATTTCTTCACTAGATTTCTAGCATACTTGGCTTGAGTCAAGAAAATCCCTTCCTTCAACTGTACAACCTGCAACCCCAAGAAGTAGTTTATTTCACCCACCATGCTCATTTTAAACTCGCTTTGCATATGGGCCACGAACTCATCCACCATCTTCTGGGAGTTTGAACCAAACACAATGTCATCGACGCAGATCTGTGCAATGATAAAGTGTTTGTTATCCCTTTTTACGAACATAGTCTTATCTATTCCTCCTCGAGTGTATCCCGTGCTCTTGAGAAATTGTGTCAACCTTTCATACCAAGCTCTAGGGGCTTGCTTTAGTCCGTACAAGGCCTTCTTCAGCATGTAAACATGATCTGGATAATGAGGGTCCTCAAATCCTTTAGGCTGTGCCACGTACACTTCCTCAAATAGCAAACCGTTCAAGAAGGCACTCTTCATGTCCATCTGGAACAGTTTGAACTTTAAGTAGCATGCCACTGCAAGAAGAAGTCAAATGGCTTCCAAGCGTGCTACTGGGGTGAATGTCTCATCATAGTCAATCCCCTCTATCTAAGAGTACCCTTGAGCTACCAGCCTGGCCTTGTTTCTCATAATATTGCCACTTTCATCAGGCTTGTTCTTGAATATCCACTTCGTTCCAATGACGTTGACTCCACTTGGACGAGGAACAAGATCACATTCATTGTTACGAGTGAATTCTCCCAACTCCTCTTGCATAGCCATGATCCAATGGTCATCTTGCAAGGCCTCCTTCACATTCTTTGGTTCCACCTTTGATAAATAGCAGCTACGGTTAATCATATCTCTATAATTGACATGAGGTTTACCTCTAGTTCTGATCTTGTCGTGAGGATTGCCAATGACACTAGACAGGGGATGATTCTTCTGGATTCCAATAGAAGGTTGCAAGCTGGCTTCACCACCTCTTGATTGAGTTTGATTCACCTCACTTCCTTCAGCATCTCGCATGTGTACATCATTATCCTCCCCAGCCGAATCTAACACAATTTCAGGCACAATTTCAGAATTTGCATCTGGTACATACCCTTGTACATGCTTAGGATGAGTATCTTCAGCATCTTGCATATGTACATCATCATGCTTCTCGGCCGAATCTAACACAGTTTCAGGCACAATTTCAGAATGTGCATCTGGTACAGACCCTTGTATACGCTTAGGACGAGTATCCTGAGTCTCCATATCATCATCTGGTTCCTGCCTCAGAGGTGAATCCTTGGCCTCGTCGATCACCACATTGATTGACTCAATCACTGTTCTAGTTCTCTTATTGTAGACACGATAGACTCTACTGTTTGGAGAATAACCCAAACAGACCTTCATCACACTTCCTGTCTAGCTTCTGTCTTTGCTCCCTATCGGTCAGAATATAACAAGTACTTCCGAAGACATGAAAGTGCTTAACAGTGGCCTTTCTTCCTCTCCAAAGCTCGTAGCTAGTCTTGTCCATCCATGGTCGAATCAGGACTTTGTTCAGGACATAGGTAGCTGTTGACATAGCCTCAGCCCACAAATTCAAGAGGACGTTCTTTGCATGCAACATTACTCTCGTCATCTCTTGTATAGTTCGATTTCTCCGCTCTACTACTCCATTCTATTGCGGTGTAATAGGAGATGAGAGAGAATTGATGTACAATGCCCTGCTCATCACAGAACTGAGCAAACTTCTCAGTCTCAAACTCCCTCCCATGATCAGTTCGAATGGACAAGAGATTTTCTCCTCGATCTCTCCTTTCATTAATCAGGCAGGTAGCAAGCTGTACAAAGGCTTGCACAGTTTCGGACTTCTCGCGCAAGAACATGATCCAAGAGTATCTGGTGTAGTCATCTATACATACGAAAGCATACCTTTTTCGCCCAATACTCTCCACCTGCAAACTCCAAAGCTATGACTTCTGAGCCTCTGTCCACTTGTCTTTAGTCAGAAGGCTGACTGTGTCGTCTTTGGTGACGATTGGGGGTGTCCACCCATTCTCAACAGCTTCCCAAACTGATTCATCCTGAGACTTTAGGAAGGCCTTCATTCGCACTCTCCAATAACCATACATGTTTCTTTCTAGCAACGACAGACGAGTGATGTTCTGCCCTTCTCTTAAATCCATCTCAAACTACCTTTGGATCCCACTCTGTGTGTCAAGTATTTGCTATGATACCAATTGAAATCTTCCCCTGGTAGACGAGATGTTGTTCTGGTCGGGTGCAGAACAATATCTAGAACAACTAATGCGTAATTTAAAAGTAGTTCAGAAAATAAACGACACGCACGGTTGTTACCCTGTTCGGCGTTAATGAGCCTACGTCTGGGGGGCCGTCTCCTAGCCCAGTGGATAGCAATTCACTATTAATGAGTGGTGTGAGTACAGGGTTACCGTTTACAGAATCCCTCTTAAACTATCCTGAGCCTTGAACACTCTAGCAATTGCGTTCTAGGTCTCCCGCTAGATCTTTGCTCCCGCTCTGTATCCACCAATGTGATTCTCCGTGAGAATCAGCGCCTTCTCCCGAATGCGCAGTAACAGAACAACAGTGTGTGATCCTTCAGCTTGTTCTACGATCAATCTGCTGAGCACCATAACAGATTGATTCCGAGCGCCTTTGAGTAACCAGTGACGATTAACTCTCCGGCCGATTACGAGCGTCGTGAATAACCAGTTACGATTTCACCGTCGTTTGCCTCCTCCTCCCTTCAGTGAGTATGAGCATGAATTATATCTCCGTAAGTGCTGACTAATACCTTCACATTAGTCTTACTTATATAGGCGGTAGAAACCCTAATGTCAATCGGATTCCTAATTTAAACCGCCTATATTATTAGGCAATCTTTCCTAATCTTTTGCGCATATCTTTTGTAGATAATTCTCCAATGAATATCATTAATCTTGATTAGGCAATATTTGATTATCTTCATAGCTTCATGCGCAAGCAATCTCCTAACCGACTTCTTGATATCTTCGATATGCATATGCACCGACTTGCCAAAACTGATCTCGGAAATATCCTCAGGTGAACTTGTGCTACGTCGGCTGAAACAAGTTTCCAAATCAGAATTTGGAAACTTCCAACTTCTGTCCATTTATGTGTGACCGACTTGCTCTTCCAACGGTCGGCTGAGTTTCCTAATCTGAATTAGGAAACACTTCATCTGCTTCAACTTGTTCCAGGACAGTTGTCTCTGCTAGACTCGAACAAAAGCTTGAACAACTATACTAAATTTTGCCAAACTACATGCCATAAAACTAACAGAATTGGTGAGAAAGCAGCACTGCCTTGTTTCAGAAGGTTGCCAATTTTTGCAGTCAAAGACGAAACTCGACTATGGGTTTGAATTCAATGAACTGAGTGATTCAATTGGAATGAATTGAAGGGAATTTCAGTGGCATATACTCAGTTTTGCTCTCTGGTGACTTCCTGACTTTGGGCCAGCTAAAAATATAGTTGTCTCGGCCCATCAGCATCAAGACAGTGCTGTGGTGCTCTTGAGCAAATCAGCAACGATTCGTTTCTACTTGGTGATGACTGATGCCGATAGGCGAGAGATTGAGTTGCTGATGGGATTAGCTGTTGATGGTTCTGGCGCGATTCAATTTCTAATTGAGTATCGTATGCAAATCCGCGGAAATCAGATGTGTCGTCGATGAAAACTTAAATCGGGGTTTGAGGCGCATCAGTTCACTCAGGCTCATGAATAATCAATCATGGCTGGTGCTCTTGATGACACCTTAATATGGATGGACGGCTTGGAATCGGCTTACTGCACTCGCCTAATATGAGAGGAGCAAGCAGGATGCAATCTTGAAGGCTTACTCTGAATCAATTGGTTTGGTTTGGATCTTAAGAAGGAAGGAGGCATCATTCACAAATTGGACATCTGTCGCACAGAGCTAGCCGGATGGAAAATTCAAGCAGCTATGAGTTTCACATGTGTCTGCAACGAATCCACACTTAGGCATCTTGATATTCATGTGTGATGATGTATTTGATACAAGAGTGGAGAAAGGTAGGATGATACAACGATGGTGAGTTTCTGAAGAATAAGAAACAAGGAAAAGTTGCTCGTTTTTCAAACGAAGATGGGTTTGTTGAAGAGATGACACAATATTGAAGGAGAGCGCAGACACGGTCGACAGGGGCGGATCCAGGATTTCTCGTCACTGGGGGCGACATATTAAAAGTAGAATTTTTTTTACACTTGCTCTCTTCGAATTTTCATTTTCATAAAGCGTCTCATCACATCTTTTTTTTTACAATTGCTCTCTTTAGTCTTTTTTTTCTTTTTCTTTTTTTGAAAGATGAGTGTATTCAATTCAAAAAAGATGGGACTATACAAGGACTCTAGGCAACAAAAAGCCTGGCCACTCAACAACAACAGCAAGCAGGAGTAAAAGCTAGCCCAGTGGGGCTGCTCTACGTTGCCCACGTCCCAGCGTGAGTTCGACTCCTGCTAACATAACATTAACATTGCTAACAGCCTAACACTACTAACACATGTAATTAAAAAAACAACAATAGCAAGCCTTCAACTGCGGTCAACACACTGCCACAAGACTAAACAAGAAGCAGCCGAAAAGCAAAAGAGCCAAACCAAAGGAAAGCAGACACACTGAACCTGTAAACAACTAGTGTGAACAGAGGAAAACAATCCACACAACCAAAGAGAACAGACAAAACCGGGCTGCTATTTCCATCTACCAAAGGAAAGCATCTTTCTTTTTTTTGAACAAAGGTGATTTTATTCAAAAAGGTTAACAAACAATACACACTCAAAACAGGGAACAACAATAAACACAAGGAGACTAACGAAACCCCTGCTAAAGAAAACCCAAACACACAGCACTTAGGCAAAGCCTTACAAACCAGCAATGGCAAATAAAACTAAAGCTTAAACCCTGTCAAACCACAATCAAACATACGAAAGATAAAACAATTACCCGACTGAATCTATCCAACTTCTATCCTCAAATGAAGTATTTGTGATGTTGAATCTGGAGAAACCTCTTTTCTTTCTTTCTCAAAGATTGAAGCTTTTCTCATGGAAATCAAAACCCAGATCTCCAAATATCAAATCAGATATGGGTTTGATTTAATGGATCGAAATCGCCAGGCTTCGACTGATGACGAGAATGATATCGAATTTGGAAATGAGAGACTAATTCGATATGAAGGAGGAGAGGATGGGAAATAATAGGGGCAGAATAATGAAGCAATTAAAAATAAAGGGGGCAAAATAAAAATATGAGTGGGGGCAAACTCGAAATTATACCTACAACTAAGGATATTTTAGGAAATTCACTGGGGGCATCTGCCCCCCCTCCCTTTGAGCTGGATCCGCCCCTGACGGTCGATGTCTGGCTGCTTCAGACAAGGCTTCTTGTGTCTTCAAAACCCTTGTTTAATCTTCTTCACCTGGTTGAGAACCAGTGAAATGGGTGAAGATGATAGATCCATCATCATTGTCTCTATATGTTCTACCCATTAATTGCTGATTGATGTCGCTTACCATGGTAGCCATCTTCATCTGTTGTTTGTATGATATATCTTGAATTGTTTATGGTTGATGTTCCCAGTTTAATATGATGATTGTTGGTGTGACGGCGTTGGATTTCATAAAAGGTATGTTTAATTGTTAAATTCTTAGATTTAGTTCAATTTCATTTGAGTTTACAAAGCATGCTTAACTTAACATGATCAGTAGTAATCTGTTAGATTGTCTAATGATGCATGTTGAAAGGAAACGTCATGATGAGTATGATTATGTGTAGTGTGTTTATTATTCGTTTTCTGTTGCAAACTCTTGATTCAAAGTCTTAAAATGTTGATGAGCAGCATGAAACTGAGTTGTTTAATGAATGTGAATGAGTTGTCAATTGTGTTTAGTTGATCTCAGTTGATATTGATTCAAGTTAAATCAATTGGTGAGTGCATGATAAATTAGAATTTTGCTAATGTATATCTTGGGCCTATACCATATTGTGTATGTTTTTGTGAAATATATGTGTTGATGTCTTTAACCAGAATATAATCAGAAGGAATTTCTGATGTGTAACTCCGGTAAATATGCTTGTAAGTTTATCGGGTCGATAAGCTTGATTGGTGGAGTTTATGGTTCAAATATCACTGGGTTAGTGATTATTTAAGTTTCTGGTTTGAAATATTCACTAAGGGTTCATGTTAGTGAAGATTACCTTAATATAGGTATTTGTTGAACACTATACTGAAAATGGTGTTGTTTAACATGTCGGAAAACTGTGTATTAAATCAAATACAAGTTTTTGGAATGAGATTCTGATTATGATTTTTCATATTTGACTTGCATGTTAAATCTAGGACAACACATGTATTTGTATAATTCTTTTGTTCACGTGTTACTTGGTTTATGCTTACTTATCAGGGTTTGTTGATTGCATAAGTAACATGTGGCGTAAATTTCAAAGGTTGAGGTTTTGAAATGAGAACACTTTGATATTCAAGTTGAGAACTTAGTGTAAGTGTTATTCTCTTTGATTATTCACAATCCTTATTGTTGGAATAAAAAGTGCCATCTAGGCAAAACTCGAATCTGTGCAAGAAGCTCGCAAAAATGATCTGTGCTGGATCAATCTGTCAGTTCCGAAAAATCAGCGTAACTCCTAGTTTTTCAAACTGATGAATCTCGATCATATCTATACGTCTGCCACATCATCAAACACGGTCCTTATAAGATAAAGATATGCAGATCAAGATTACATCTCAACCGACTTAATATCTATCTTATCTAGGGTTTTAGGAAATCAAATCTAGGGTTTTCTTATCACCTAGATTCACACGGCTATATAAAGGAGGCCAGGGTTTATTATTTATGCTAGAGCAACACTCGAGAGACGCTGTGTGGAGAAGCCTCAAATCTGCGTGCTGAATATGCTTCGAGTCGTCAAGCTATCATAGAAGGATTGAGGCCGCAAGTTGGTAAGCCACTTGCCTTATTTGCTTGAACTCATATATTGTTGTTGTGCTCAGCTTCTTCCAGAGTTCAAGAGGTGTTGTCGCTGCATTGTACTACTCTGTACTTGTAGTCCGACTTACACAATAGATGACCAATCCTACCAGAGGAATCTACGAGATAGGTTCGATTATATCAGCCTCGGGAGGAGGTTTGATCGTTCAGACGGGAGTCTTTGGATCTAAGGGAAGCTTAGATCACCCAATTCACTTGGAGAGTAGTATAGTTGTAACAGTAGTTTGAAAGGCTGTTTGAACGTCAATCTATATTATATACTGTGATAGTGAATTGTTCCTTGGACTTGGGAGAAGTCCCCCAGACGTAGGCTACATTGAGCCGAACTGGGTCACCAAGTATTGTGCGTCTTTTACTGTTTTGCATTTTATTTTGGTTATCTTAGTCTGTGCAAGCAACTGTATCACAGTCTGTGCTGCATCTTGTTGATACTGTTGAACTCATCACACGCGTAGCTATTTCAATTGGTATCAGAGTAGATTCTCAACATACGGAGTGAGATCTTGGGAAGCTAGCTACTGTTCTAAGATGAGCATCAAGGAAGGACAAAGCACTACTCGCCCAGTGCTGTTAGAAGGGCCTAATTATGGCTACTGGAAAGCCAGGATGAAGGTATTTATCAAGAATGTGGATGAGAAAGCGTGGAGATCTGTGCTAACTGGCTGGAACCCTCCCCTGTTAGCAACTAATGAAGGAAGGATTGTACCTAAACCAGAGACAGAATGGTCTGAACAAGAGGAGCGTCTCGCCATAGGGAATGCCAAAGCTCTAAATGCCATCTTCTCAGCTGTAGACGAGGCAATTTTCAAACTCATCCTAACTGTGAAAGCGCTAAGGAGGCATGGGATACCTTGTCCACTCACTTTGAAGGAACTGACAAGGTGAAACAGTCTAGAATTCAGATGTTGACATCCAAATTTGAGGAGCTAAAGATGCAGGAGGATTAATCCATCAAGGACTTTAACGCCAGAGTCTGTGACCTTGTGAATGAGGCATCTACCCTTGGTGAAGCTTTACCCGAAGAGAAGGTTGTGCAAAAGATTCTGAGGTCTTTGCCTAAACGATTTGCCATGAAGGTGACCGCTATAGAAGTGGCAAACAATGTAAAGACCATGAGCTGGAAAGAATTGGCAATCTGTGCACTTATGAACTGCAACACCTGACTGTACCAGAACCCAAGGTTAAATCTGTAGGCTTAAAGGCTGAGACTGGGGTAGACGATGAATCCACTGATAGAGTGAGCGACGAACTGGCGTTACTCACAAAGAACTTCAATAAACTGTTGAAGAAGATCAACCGTAGGGGTGCTGACCAGAACAGCCTGAACCTGTCAAAAATTCAAGATGTCAGGGAAGTGGATTTCCAGCCGTGGGAAAGACAGTCTGACCAGAAGGAGAATGACAAAAGCGGATGGACCAAAGGAATAAAGTGCAGGGAATGCGGAGGATTTGGCCACATACAATCAGAGTGCGCTAACACCCTGAAGAAGAAGAAGAAGAAGAACAGCAAGTCCCTGAATGTCAGCTGGAGTGATGATGAGACTGAAGAGAGCACAGATGAGGAAGAGACAAGCAACTCTGTTGCTCTGACAAGCATGATAGACTGTGCCTCAGACCATGCCATGACTGGTTCCAAAGACTGTGCCAAGAAAAAGGAAGCCGAGGTGGAAGAAAACGAAGCTGAAGAAAGTGATGAAGAAGAAATCACTGATGAGTGCATTGCTGAGAAATATGCACTATTGTTCTCAAAGTGGACTGAGGTGGTAGACATCAACATGAGGCTAAATGCAGGTGTTATCACTCTAAAACTGGAAAAGCAGGAACTGGAATCCAAAGCCAGCATTCTTGCACAAGAGAAAGAAAATCTGGAGAGAGAAGTAAAAGAGCTGAAACAAAAGGCTGAAGGAGACAAACAAGAATCAAAGAAGCTCTTGGAGGAGATGGGTTCAATCAAGAAGCTCCTGAACAGCCTGAACACAGGGTCCAAGAATCTGGACCAGATCCTGTCTGTGCAGAGGAGAATAAAAGATACTGCAGGGCTTGGATTCACTGGTGCGAAGAAAGGTGGTGATACGAAGTTTGTGAAAGCTAGTGGCACAGTTCCTAAAGACAACAAACACAAGACAGTGGATAAGTTCGTCTATGCCAGAGAAAATGACAACCAGTTTCATGTCCCAAGAGATGTAGGATGGCAACGTGCTAGGGTGTGCTACTACTGTAGCAAACCTGGGCACATCAAATGTCATTGCTATCGATATAGACGTGACAGCCAGTACAAAGAACCAACAAGGAGATGAGGCAGTATGGTGTGGAGACCAAGGAATGATCAATACTACTGTGTCTCGTACAGTTCAACTGACAAGGAGGATGAGGAGAGCTGGTTCTTTGACAGTGGTTGTTCAAGACACAAGACTGGAGTTCGAGAATACTTGACCAATCTGAGACCTATCCACGGCCACCATGTGACATTTGGTGACGGAAAAAGAGCAAGAGTTCTAGCCAAGGGAACACTGAATGTGCCAGGTATGCCACATCTAGATGATGTCTATTGGGTTGATGGGTTAAAGGCCAATCTGATCAGTTAGCCAGTTGTGCGATGGCCGCAATCAAGTTCAATTTACAAGAAACTCCTGCCAAGTTTATGACAAACATGGTATATGTGTGATGGAAGGAGATCGTGCAAGCAACAACTGTTATCTCCTAAGCCGTGCTACAACCCCAGCAGCAGTTACATGCATGTTGAGTAGGTTTGATGAAGTGCATCTATGGCATCAACGCTTGGGACACATCAATTTCAGATCTTTGAATTTTTGGCCAACGAGAGGTTGGTTGAAGGTATTCCTAATAGTAGAGGAGATGCAAATTATTTGTGGTGATTGTCAAGCAGGAAAGCAGACTCGAGCAGTGCACAAGAAAGTGGATAGAGTCTACACCAAGCGTCCTTGCATCAGCGGCAATATATATCTCTATGAAGTTGTGATTCCAATGTGTCAAATATGATTGCATATCGTGATATAATCTTTGTAGGGTTGCGCAGTGAATTGATAATGGCTTACCATGTTTAGTAATATCAGTTTTAGCTGTAGATTTTTTGAACAAGTAACAAAAAAGACTACCAACTTGAACATCAAATGTACATTCTGTTATGCAGCTCATCATGTCTCGGCGGAGGATTCCTTGATTGGATTCATACCTGGACAAGGTGCCCCTTTATAATCTTCTTTTCTCAAGGGAGCCTATCATTTTATCCATGCACTCTTTTTTGTTTGCAGTGAAGAATACAAACATCTGCTGTGACGACCCATAAGCAGATTTATTTCCATGCCTTTTATTAACTTATTCATCTTTTCCCCAATCTTGTTTTTAAAAATTAATATTTGCCTGGAACGTAATAAAATAATTTTGCATTCTTCATAACATTGCGCTGTGGCCTCGATTCAAGATGGTATCTGAGCAGCTTTGCGAAATGCAAACATCAGGACACTATGGGAGGATGATGTTCATCCTCATTATGTGATGCGGCGTTATGCTGAGTTCACAGTAGCATCACTTATACAATTGAATGTCGGATATGGAGATGGCCAGGTTATCTAACTTTCAGAACATCTGAGCTGATGAATACTTATTGATAGCATTTTGTCCGCACATTCCTCAATGGTGTATATTAACTTTATTGTATAAATTTCCTGTGTGGCAGCTTGGACAGATTAAGGATGTCTGTTGACGACTTTGCTTGTCAAACTTGCGAAACTATTCCCCAAAACAAAGCTGCAAACCGTGTTTCTTATCAACAACTTGGATCGTTAGGTTAGCCATCAATGTGAGGGAGATCTCAGAGTGATATCCCTCAGACAGATGGTAGCAGAAATTATCACAGGTACAGGAATTAGTACGAAAAGTATATACTCACGATTTAGAGTGGAAACCTTATCCTTGCAACAGGCTGAAAACCACTTGCCTTCTGGACAGTTCCAGAAGGGCTTCAAGATCGATGTTATTGATGAAAGAATATACTTGTAGAATGTTACAACCTGTCTCACTCAGTGACAGTTAACAATTCTACTCAATTCAAAAGTCAACTAACACGATCTTGCTCTTGTTCGCACACAGCAGCACTTCGTCAGCTCCGGAATTGATTATCTCTTCAATCTCCGATTGCCCTCTCCAAAAAGCTGAACATCAAACTGAAGACTCCTCCTCCTTTTATAGTAGTCTTCACTCGGCAGATCTGATCTCTGTCTAAGATCCGATTGCTGTCCAGCAGATATGATTTGGTTAAGATATCTCCATATCTTAACCACATCAAGTATTTCCTTTCCAAATCTGGCGTGTATCTTCTCTTCATATATATTGAATCGTATATCTTGTGTATATACCGATATCAATATCTTTCTTCAAATATCACACTTATATACTCGTGTATCTTCAGTTTGTATCTCGAGTATATCTTCCTAGATCCAATCCAGTCACAATGTCGATGTGTCCCTCACACAGAACGCATCTCTCTCGCAGCGCTGCTCTCTCTCAGAGATGTCCAGTAATCCTTTATGTCAGACAGTGATTTCTGCATACTCAAGTAAATTATTAGTTAAGTGTTTGTTATCATCAAAACACAAAGGGTCCAATAAATTCCCCCTTTTTGATGATGACAAACACTTCTTCACAAATGAGAAATCACACACAGCGATGGCACGGAATTCACATCTACATTTCCCTAGGACAGCTAGCTACTTCAGAATTTATTCACTAAATTTTTATTTAAAGTCTAGCTAGCATAGTTCCCCCTCAGATAGACATCCACTCAAACTTCGGTACTGATTTTCCCCTTAGTGTATGCACATATATTTCTTCCCCCTTTTGGCATCATAAAAAAGATATGCAAGTAAGAACACAAAGTAATGGAAAGAAAAATATTTCATTCATTGCCAGCAAATCAGAGGTGTGTCACGCGGACACCACACATGCAGGCAGGGAAATCAAAATGCACAGTGCCATTAAACATGAAATTAAAAAAACAGTTTTAAAAAAAACGGGGGTAGATATGGGAGGGTTGGCAAAGAGGGAGATCCATGAGACTGTCCAGACTATGCATCACTCTGGAGCGGAACCTTCAACTGTTCCACAATCTCTATGGCAAGGCACTTGATCTGCTCTAGGAACCCTTCCACTGCAGTCGACACGGCACCGAGTCCACCTCCACTGCCACCTACAGGGCAACCAACTTCTCCTTCACCTCCTTCAACTGACACTTCACCTCCTGCACCTCACTCTTCACCTCCTTCATCTCAGCCTTAATCTCCATTAACTCAACTCTAACCTCTTTTAACAGTGCCAACATCTCACCCGAACCGTCAGTGGGAAGAATAACTTCTGCACGCACAGGGTCTACAACCGGGGTCACCTCAACAACATCCTCATCACCAGCATCATCTTCAACAACCGGGACTATCCATCCAACTCCTGCCGAGTACTTCAGACCCAACTTGATAATCTGCTCATCACCCAGTGCAGACGACATCACTTTCTCAGATACAGGGTGATAAGTCTCCAAATACTGCAGGATTTGCTTCACAAACCCGGGATAGGGGAGGCCATTTGAGGGATTTTCCTTCTTGTTCTCCATGGGACGCATTACTTGAAATGCCCATGGGACGCATTACTTGAAATGCCAAGTTAACTTGCTTCTTCTGTAGAATCTGATCTACCAGCAGCATGTCTTGAAAGGTCACCAGATTGTGCTTATGCCGTCTCGGAGAGATGTTGGACACGAGAATTATGTGGAGAATCCTCGGAAGCACATCCATGCTGTAGATTTCCCTCTGCCCTTTTGCAGCGAGATCCAACCCAAGCCGCTCGAACACCTCCGACTTCGCCACAGAGCTGGGCCACGTACCTTTTGAGTATGTAGCATACCCGCCTTTTGGCACTTGCAAAATGGTGGCTAGCTCCCTCACACTCACTGCGAACACATCACCACCCAAGACAGTCGACAGCTCTAGATTTCCCTTGCCCTTTTCCTTTTCCACCAGTTTCAACTTTGAGTAAAATTCCATTACCAGCTGCTCATCCACGGGAACTGGCTTCCTGAATAGTGCGCCCCACCCCTGGGCCTCCAGCAACTCTACAACTTCTTCCAGCTTATACTCTACCAGCTTATACTCTACCAGCCATTCACGGTTGAGCAAGGGAATTTTCCTTGCCCTTTTCCTTTGGTTGATTTGTCACAATACTCGTTCTTCTCTCTTCTTATACCCCTGCAAACCGTACAACACAATGGACACTGTTGATTCTCGAAGCGTCGCCTCCCTACCTTTTAGCAATAAATAAGCCACCTTCTAATTTTTAGCAATTGCCACCTTTTCCTTCCTTCCAAAAATGGTTCCGCATTATTAACTTGCCAATTTCAGTTCAGCCGAAAAGGCATGCGCCAAGCGAGAGAGAGGAGCGACACGTGTCATCAAGAGGTATGTGTGTCTCCTCATAAAAGCAACCGACGGGACAACTACATGCAGCAGAGACTGTTCACCTTTCTATTCAATCTTTACCTCTTCCCAATGCTAAGCCAACTTTACCAGAGGACGTAGAACTCCCCATCTCCCTAACTGTCACACAAATTGTTTCCCAGCCAAGTTGAACCGTCCATAATGATAACTCAATCTGACTTGTCTCATGGGTACACAAGGTTTTGGTATGGTGTGCTAACTTTACCCAAATGGTACAAATAACACCACACACAATCAAGCACAAATAAATAAAATCAACCAAACATATTGTATTGTCTTCGTACCTCATGTGGAATAATTCCAGAAAAAACATGTCGACGGGTGATGGACCACAATTATACGAATCAAAAACACAGTAAAACCCCCCAAGTTAGACTGTTTGTCTATCTAACATCCATCTGTTAGTCCCGATATATTTCCACAGGGCATTTTAGAGACTGAAGTGAAAACACGCTAAGGAGAGGATTTTATGCTGAAAAGATAACAAGAGTCAATCCAAGGTCAAGATCATATGCCGACTGAAGAAATATCAAGGATCCTGACGTTGAATTGACTAGAATAAATTAATCAGAAGAATCAGGAGTGAAGTCAAGACAGTCCGGGGAAGGAACACACTGACAGTTTTGTGAAAAGACTGCACAAAACTGTACAAAATTCACATATGGCAAGATGACTTGGTGACTTGATGAAGAGGTGACCAAAGGAGGAAAACCTCCCCATTCCACCACCCACTACCGGCGGCGCCACCCCTCCTCCTCCTTGGTGACCGGCTACTTGCCTTGGAGGTGGAGGAAACAACCCATTGCTCCTCCACCACAACCGGCTACCGGCGGCTGAGCTCCACCACTCCTCCTCCGCCACTTGGTGGCTCCTCCTTGGCTCCTCCTTGGCTCCTCCTCCTCCCTTGGATCAAACCAATCTCCACCACCCATCTCCACCCATTTTTCCTATAAAAGGAGGTGCTCCTCCTCCTCATAAATCATCCCAAAAATTGTAATCACTTCTCTCTCTACATTTTGTTACTTGTAAGTTTGGTTCGGTTTTGAAATAATACTCCTGTTTGTTCTTGAGTATTATACTGGAAATTATAATACTCTTGTCGGTTCTCGAGTATTATAATACTGTAGAGAATACTCCGGTTGGTTCTTGAGTATTCAGTAGGAATTAGGAATACTCATGTTGGTTCTTGAGTATTCCACCCCTTTCCCTCTTACTGTTTTCAAAAACCCCCGAGTATTTAGCTATGGTATCCATCTCTATGGATATTCGTAGCTAAACTCTTTATTCGGTGGAAGGTATTTTCTTGTATTATATAATGTTGTAATATCTTTTAGTTTCATTTCTTTGTATTCAAAACTTGTTCTATGTGCCATTTATAGTCAGAATTTCCAAGGTTGAGTGGATGCTACGAAAGGGCAAAACTCTTCCGTGGGGATTCGTGAACATACTCGGGTAAGTGGATGCTACGAAAGGGCAAAGCTTATCTGAGAAGTTCGACTCATCTAAAACACCACTTGGTCAATCGTAACTGTGAGATCAAGTGGATGCACAAAAGGCTAAGATACTTCGAAAGGAGGAATTAGTCTGAAATAGAACAAGGGTTGCTTTAAACGATGTTGCAAGTCTTGCGCTACGAAAGGTCCTCGATTCATCTTTGAATACTTAGAAAAGTTACTAACAGTTTATTATATACATGTTATAATACAAGAGTACCTGAAACCGAATGCTTTTCTTTACTGTTAAACCGCAATCACCAACTGCTGATCTACCGGAGGAATTACAATCACGCATCACCCACTGTAAGTCTTCTTTGTATTTACAGCATTTAATTTCTGTATTTACTTTTCCGCAATCAAAACCAAAACCCCCAAAAAAATCACGTAGTTAATTAGAGCGCTAAAATCTCAATCAACCATAAAACACGCTCCCCCCAGTTCAATCACCCTAAAAGAATAGCCTATTCCCCTAATTCCCTTGGGTTCGACCCCTACTTACCACTTACTACCCAGTAGTGTAGTCACAAGTAGTGGATATTATAAATTTATTTGTACAGAGGACACTGCACCTTAACGACAGTGCGGTGGCCCTCCGTCAAATTGGCGCCGTTGCCGGGGAATTAGCCGTCGAATAAACTGTTCTTTTCTCTCCCTCCATCTCTTTTAAATTCTCGCGTTCGAAACAACTATGTCTCGCGAAGGAAGTCATCATGACTACCAGGATGACGATGAAATAAACCTGTACGAGCGAAATGATGAAGTGCCACTTCCATTTATGGATGATCCGGAGCAACTCATCAGAAGCAGACGAGCTCGTGATAGGGAGGCCATCAGACGAAACCAAGAACCACCCGAGGACCGAAATGCAGCTGGTCCAGTACGACAACCCCCTAGATATCCCCCACCCCCTCGCCCTCGACAAGTTCCTAGACAAGAACCCGTCTTCGATAACTACTACGGGGATGACAACTACCGTGAACCCACCCTGGGAGAACTTTCGGCACCAGATTTCAGAGTTCAGCCATGGTGTATCTACGAAGGACCTGAGCTAGAAAACATCGCCATCAACACTTCAGTGGCCCACAGCTTGCCAAAATTCTCAGGAACTCGTGGAGAATCAGCAATGACTCATCTCCAGCGTCTACATGGGATTTGCCAAAACCTCAAACCAAATGGCGTAAACGTAGACGACTTTAAGTTAAAGGCGTTCTACTTTTCCCTCATTGATGCGGCAAACGACTGGTTCCTGTCATTACCTTCCGGAAGCATCAGAACATGGGCTCAGATGCAGAAGAAATTCTTAGACAAATACTACCCAGCAGGAAGAGCAATGCAAGTAAGAAGGCAACTGCAAGACATCAAACAAGGGCCCAACGAAACCATGTATGATTACCTGGAAAAGTCAATCACCTGGAAAGAAGCTGCTGTACCCTTGGACTGCCCGAGAAACTCATAACCGAGTACCTCATTGATGGATTAAGACCCTTAGACAAAATGCTCCTGGATGCCTCAGCTGGAGGGTCCATAATGAATCTATCATTGAGTGGTGTTAGGCAACTCATCAACGACGTTGCCGAAAATGCCCGATTTAGAGAAGAGACAACTCGGCAGGAAGAATTCTCCCGAACGAAAAATGTGGCAAAAGCTGAAGCATCGACGGGGCCTATATCTGAGGAAATAAAGCAGTTAAAAGAAATGATGATTCAGCTCCTACGAAGACAACCAATTCCGATAAAACCTTGCGAGTTCTGTGGATCTATAGACCACAAAACTGACGCATGTCCGACATTAATAGAAGAGGAACCGGCGGAAGTAAATGCAATAGGAGGATATCAAGGATACAACAACAGCAACGACAGAGCAGGACAGAATAGGCAGTACGGTCAAACATCCAAACCAGACTGGCGTAACAACAACAGCTATCCTCAGAAGGAAGCACAACCAGCTCAGTCATACCACCAACCCCCCCACCGACAGTATAACCAGAACGCTCCAGGACAATATCAGCAAAGAGGACCGAATCAGAGTCAGCACCAAACCGGCCTGAATAATCAGCAAGAACCAACCAAGTCGCTCGATGACACGATGAAGGAGCTCGCAGGAAACGTAAATCAATTGGGTACTTTGCTACTCCAATACCAGGCGAAAACTGACGGGGCAATTTCTGAATTGACTAAACAAATGTCCCAGCTCGCCACTGCAATGTCAACACTGACCAGTGAACCTGGCAGACTTCCTTCACAAACCATCCAAAACCCAAAGGCGAATCTTAGCATGATAAAAAGGTCAAACGTAAAGACAACCCTGGGAGAAGTAGCACGAGCCCCAGCCTACAAACTCACTAACAAGCACTTCAACCGTAGACGTCGTCCTAACTGGAATCAAGAGGAAGACCGACCCAATAATGACAGAACATGGGTCACGCATGCTGACAATGGACGGTACGCATTCACCGTCTGCATATCACCATCAGACGTGACTCATATGCATCTAGTCTAGCCAATCACCGAGGGAGCAACACGTGAGCATATCTCTAAGGAAGAGAAACCATACCTAGTTTGAGCCTCAGCTTCTCGTAGGGTTCTCTGTGCAATGCCTTTGTGAATATGTCTACAATCTGTTCCTCGGTTCTGTAATATTCCATCTCAATTGTTCCCTTTTCTACACAGTCTCGTAGAAAGTGATATCGAATTTCTATATGCTTTGTACGTGAGAACTGCACTGGATTTTTAGAGATGTTAATAGCACTAGTGTTATCACACAAAATTTTAGCACAATTATTAATAACACCATAGTCACTTAGTTGTTGCCTGATCCACAACAGATGTGCACAGCAGGCAGCAGCGGCGATGTATTCCGCCTCAACGGTAGAAAGTGCAATTGAGGATTGCATCTTTGAAGCCCAGGAGATGAGACATGGCCCAAGATATTGAGCCATCCCTGACGTGGACTTTCTATCAGTCTTGCACCCAGCATAGTCTGCATCAGTGTATGCTTCAAGACGTAATTTTCCTCCCCTTGGATAGAATAGGCATAAGTCATCTGTTCCCTTCAGATATCTCAATATCCTCTTTACTGCTTTCACGTGGGTTTCCTTGGGATCAGCCTGAAATCTTGCACACAGACAAACACTGAATAAGATATCGGGTCTGCTAGCAGTGAGATATAATAGTGAACCAATCATTCCCCTATACATAGTTGGATCCACTCGAGGTGAGGACTCATCCTTTGTCAGGGTGTCATTCGGGGACATCGGTGTAGCACACGTCTTGGCCGATTCCATCCCGAACTTCTTCAGAATCTCCTTTACATACTTCTACTGATGGATTTGGGTACCATCCTTTCCTTGAGCAACTTGAAGTCCAAGAAAGTACTTGAGCTCCCCCACCATGCTCATCTCGAACTCGCTCGACATCAAATCTGTAAACTTCTTGACAAGTTTAGGATTAGTTGAACCAAAAATGATATCATCCACATATACCTGAACAACCAAAGTGTCTTTCCCTTCCTTCAAAATGAAGAGAGTTTTGTCCACCTCTCCTCTGACATATCTGTGGGATAGTAGAAACTGTGAGAGTCTCTCATACCAGGCACGGGGTGCTTGCTTCAGCCCATACAGTGCCTTGTCAAGTATGTGGACGTGATCAGGGTGAGTGAGATCCTCGAACCCTGGTGTCTGGCTCACATATACTTCTTCTTTCAGAACTCCGTTTAAGAAGGCCATTTTCACATCCATCTGCTGCAGAGTAAAATCATGGTAAGTCGAATAAGCAATTAATAGTCTGATTGCTTCTAACCTTGCGACTGGGGCGAATGTCTCATCGTAGTCTATCCCTTCTTGTTGGTTGTACCCTTTGACTACGAGGCAGGCTTTGTTTCTCACAACAACTCCCTTGTCGTCCATCTTGTTTCTAAAGACCCACTTTGTCCCTATTACATTCTTGTCCTTTGGCCTAGGAACCAATCGCCACACCTTGTTCCTTTCGAACTGATGTAGCTCTTCTTGCATGGCGTTGACCCATTCTGGATCCTTCAATGCTTCCGCTATCGTCTTTGGTTCTGCCTGAGAGACAAATGACGCAAATCCACAGAAATGACACAAATCATCCAGATTTACCTAATCCTGCGATGTATAACACTGGTAGTCCCTCATTCTAGCCGGGGGCTGAATGACTCTCCCACTCCTTGTAGTTCTGGGTTCCTCCGTAGTGACTGCAGGAGGAAGATTGTCAGCAACCTCTCCTCGGGGGGGTCAGCAACGATGTCTGTCACTGGGACCTCAGGAATATGCTCTTGAGCTAGCATCTCTATCTGAGCATCTTCAACTGGGTTCTCGACGAGTTCTTGACCAGCTGTCTAAGCGACCTCTTGAGCCAGTTCCGTAACCACAGTTTTAGTAGGCTCCCAATCGGGGTCAGATCTATCAGCAAACTAGAGTTCTCCATCGTCCTGAGAGGAGGGATCTTTCACCAGGTGTCCAGTCATGGCGCGCTCATCAAAGGTCACGTGGATGCTCTCTTCCACCCGTTCCATTCTCAGGTTGTACACCTTGTATGCTCTGTTGTGGCTCGAATATCCTACGAACACGCCTTCATCACTCCTTGGATCAAACTTTCCCAGGTTGTCCTTTCCATTGTTATGCACATAGCACCTGCACCCAAAAACTTTCAAATGAGCAATGTTAGGTTTCCTTCCCCGCAGCAGCTCATATGGCGTTTTCCCTATCAGAAATCGTAGAGATGCACGGTTTAGTATGTAGCTGGAGGCATGTACTGCCTCTGCCCAGAACCCTTTGGGAACCCCACTGGCGATCAAAATTGTCCTTGACATGTCCTCCAGTGTCCTGTTCTTTCTCTCTACCACGCCATTTTGCTGAGGTGTCAGTGGTGCTGAGAAGTTGTGATCATCCACCTGTCCTGCACAAGGAGAGAAACTGGGAGTTCCGAAACTCAGTCCCGTTGTCAGTGCGAATAGATACTAACTTCTTACTCAATTTGTTTTCAATCAATTTTAACCATGCGACAAACTCAGTGTATGTTTCATCTTTGGAACCTAAGAAAATGGTCCACGTATACATGGAGTAGTCATCCACGATAACCAGTATGTACCTGTTCCCTCCATGGCTGACGGTGTTCACTGGACTGCACAGATCCATGTGGAACATGTCCAGAGGACCTGAAGTACTCACTGATTGTTTTGACGTAAACGAAGTACGTACCTGCTTGCCCGTGGCACAGGCGCTGCATACCTGATCAAACGAGCTCTCCACCTTGGGTAATCCGACTACCAGTTCATTTTGATGGAGTTTATGAATCAGCCTTGTGCTTGCATGCCCAAATCTTTTGTGCCATAGCAATGTGTCGTCAGTAATACTTGATAGGCACAGCTCCCCGTCTGGGACGAACTCTGGGTCCACTGTATATATTTGGTTCTCCTGGACGCCTCGAAGAATTATTTCTCCTATCTCAATGCACTTCACAACACAATCATTAGAGTTAAATATCACTTGATTTCTTCCATGTTGACATAATTGTGATATACTCAGTAAGTTGTATTTCAAATTTTCAACCAGACTTACTTGTCGAACTTTGATAGTTTCTGAAATTCTTATCTCTCCTGTAGCTACTACCTTACCTGAGCTCTTGTTTTTGAAGATGATGTTATCTCCGGAATAGGCTTGGAGTGAGATGAACCATCCTGGATCTCCCGTCATATGTTTGGAGCATCCACTGTCTAAATACCATGGTTTGCTCCTCACTCCATCCTGCAAGAAAGAAATCAGTTTTTACGAACCCAGACAAGCTTGGGCTTATTGGGTTTTGGGATGGTTTTAACAACAGGAGGAAACTTTAAAGGACGGAAATCATTGTCATCAGCAAGATTGATTCTCCACCTGGGGGTTATTCTGGGTCGTCCGTAGATGGCTGTGTCGTGGTGAGGACGAACTCATTCAGCTCTGTCTTCCCTTCTGTGAGGAGAAACCTTTCTCCTAGGGACATAGGCGGTACTGGCTTTTCTCTGATAGCTGTGACTCTTCTCGTTGGCTTATTTCCATTTCTTACAGTCTGATCTGTAATGGCCAGAGTGACCGCAGTGCCAGCAGACACGATGGTAGAGACTACCGGTTTTTTTGTTTCTCTCTAAAGGCATAGGTCTCCTGTTTCTCTGTGCCTGAAAGTCAATCGAGAAAGGTTGACGATTGGAGCTCATCTTCTTCCAAATTTCAAAGGCCTTCCCAGCCTTGAAAGGTACAGAGTCACTACCATGAAGACGACTCTCCTTTGGAGATGTGGCTGCTCTTCCCAACTGTCTTGTGGGTTCCGGCTTTCTTTGCTGATGGGAGCCCTCTCCGTCTTCAGTCATCGGTCCCTTTCCTTTGGCAATCCTTTTGTTTGCTGCCTCTTCGTCAGTCTCTTTCATCACTTTGACATAACCAAGTCCAGGTCTGGCAACCTTTCTTTTGTAGTCTTTTCTTACCTCTTCAACCCTTTTGGCTTCCAGTTCTCGAAGCCAGATTTTCTTTCTTTCCGTCTCCTTTTGTCTGAGATCTGCAACAGTCTGACGGAGTTCCTCATTATCCAACTGGATCCTGACCAATTCTGCAATTAATCCTACCATCCTGGTATCATCAATTCTCATGCCCCTCAGTTCATCACTCAACGTACTGATTCGTGTGTCTCTTTCGTCGCATGTGGGGCATTTGCAGACGTGCTCCTCCATTTCTCTCTCAAGTCGCATAGCTTTGGTTGACCAGAGGCGGTTGTTCTCCATGTCGTCTTCATGTTCATCTTTCATGATCTCAATCTGGTCCTTAAGGCTTATGATCTTCTTTACCAGTTCGGCAATAGTTTCTGCAAAGTCAGATTCACTGAAGACTTTATCTATAAAGGAATCAGATTCATTTACCTCATTGTTTACGGAATTTGCCATCAGACATGGCTCCTTAGCTCGCTTCCTATCTCTTTGTTCCTCGTCTGAGTCACCCCAGGCAGCGAACATAGCTTGAGCTTCCTTTGGGGCAGGTGATTCACCCTTCTTCTTGTTGTAGCAATCTCTAGCGAGATGCCCCTTTTTCTGGCAGTGATAGTAGGTTCTTTCTTCCTTTGCTCCTGCCTTTGTCTTGCTTACCTCTGAGGCAAGCTTATCTTCTGGCCATTTTCCTCTCTGCTATTCCAGCTTGGCTTTGCAGATTCGCCACCAGCTCTTCCAAGGTGATATCTTTGATTCCCTTCTGAGCCTGGAGAGCTGTAGTCACTGTATCCCATCTGGAGCTGAGAGCTTGCATGAACTAATGGGTTATTTTCCAATGTGGAAGCTTTTCATCTAGCGAGTTCAGCTGTGCGACAATTACTTGAAATCTGGTGTAGAAGTCCTCCAGAGATTCGTCCTTTGCCTGTTCGACTGTTTCGTAGTCCTTTGTGGCTGCTAGAATTCTGTTCCTCTTTATATCCTCGTTTCCCTCGTACAGTCTGGCAAGGCCATCCCAATGCTCCTTCGCAATTTTGTACACATCCATCTTCACCTGATCTCCTTGTGAGAGGGCCATGTATAGAACCTTCTTAGCTCTGGCATTCTGTTGGAGAGCTTTGTAGTCAGCTTTGGTGTATTTGTCTTTCTCCTTCTCTTTCGGATTGGTGGGATCTGTCACATCCAGAATAGGGAAGTTACCCTTTTCAAACACACGCCACAGCTTCCCATCCAGGGAACAAACATGAGCTTTGAACTGATCCTTCCACCAATCATACTCTCCCGGACTGAGTACCGGCGGCTTCCAGAACGAGTCGTTTCCGTTGGACATGATTTCCTACAAAGGCTAACACAAAATCTAGAGCCTCGGCTCTGATACCAATTGTTGGATCGTTAGGTTAGCCGTCTATGTGAGGGATATCTCAGAGTGATATCCCTCAGACAGATGGCAGCGGCAATTATCACAGGTACAGGAATTAGTACGGAAAGTAAATGCTCACGATTTAGAGTGGAAACCTTATTGCAATCCTCGCAACAGGTTGAAAACCACTTGCCTTCTGGACAGTTCCAGAAGGGCTTCAAGATCGATGTTATTGATGAAAGAATATACTTGTAGAATGTTACAACCTGTCTCACTCAGTGACAGTTAACAATTCTACTCAATTCAAAAGTCAACTAACACGATCTTGGTCTTGTCCGCACACAGCAGCACTTCGTCAGCTCCGGAATTGATTATCTCTTCAATCTCCGATTGCCCTCTCCAAAAAGCCGAACATCAAACTGAAGACTCCTCCTCCTTTTATAGTAGTCTTCACTCGGCAGATCTGATATCTGTCTAAGATCCGATTGCTGTCCAGCAGATATGATTTGGTTAAGATATTTCCATATCTTAACCACATCAAGTATTTCCTTTCCAAATCTGGCGTGTATCTTCTCTTCATATATATTGAATCGTATATCTTGTGTATATACCGATATCAATATCTTACTTCAAATATCACACTTATATACTCGTGTATCTTCAGTTTGTATCTCGAGTATATCTTCCCAGATCCAATCCGGTCACAATGTCGGTGTGTCCCTTACACAGAACGCATCTCTCTCGCAGCGCTGCTCTCTCTCAGAGATGTCCAGTAATTCTTTCTGTCAGACAGTGATTTCTGCATACTCAAGTAAATTATTAGTTAAGTATTTGTTATCATCAAAACACAAAGGGTCCAACAATCACATGACGACCATTGCCATCGTGAAGCCAGGTATTGATCTAAATATCTTAATATCGAAGCTTACTAAGTGACAAATAATAGTGTGTGATATGCTCATTTGTGGTGGGTACAGAACCCATAAATGTGGGCCTTTGTGAAAGACTCGACCCTTCTTTCTGTTTTGGTAAAAGATAAAAGGTTTAAGTACTTTGTTAGGCTGCACTTTGCTAGGGCTCAAAATTTTATTTTTTCAAATGCATTTCGAGGACCTGCTTAAAAGCAATATAGCAATTAGTATTTTCTTCATTAAATTAATAGCCTAATTTATAGTTCAAAGTATTTGATCTTTGTTTCTGTTTGTGAAAATAGCCAAGTACGTAATAAATTTGCATTAAGCCTTACGACCAGATATTATCTTTAGTCACCCCATTGCATTATCAAACTCTTATCTCCGTGTTTTCTCCCACAGGATGAACTTGATCTGAAATGGAGCATTTTTAGTGTAATCATAAAATTTGTCAAGACAAGGGCCTGTAGTAAGTGATACTATTAAGCATCTCAAACTCTGTAAATAAACATTTGATTCAGATATTATCAACTAACAAAAATCAAACCATCACAGCTGATGACGCCTCATCCAATCCTGAGAAGCCAATCACTGTTGTTGAAGTAGAGCCATTAGTGAAGGACTTTGCGAGCAGATGGAAATTAACTGCTTTAGAGCCTGATGCACAAAGAT